>JAAALK010000081.1:51721711-51881239 GCA_019279435.1 Zizania palustris
CCGCTTCGCATGTCGCCAGTCACCACGGATACGAACACCCCGAGAACTTCTCCACATGGACACTGTAGGTCCTTCTCGGGTTAGTTCTTTAGGGCGGCAAGTGGTATGTATTAGTTATTGTCGACGATTTCTCTCGCTATTCTTGGGTCTTCTTTCTTGCCAGCAAGGATGAAGTGTTTTCACACTTTCAGAGCTTGGCTTTGAGACTTTTCACTAAACTCCCAGGTGCATTGAAATTCATTCGAAGTGATAATGGCACCGAGTTCAAAAACATCTCTTTGTTGACTTTTGCATGGAGCATGGTATAGAACATCAATTCTCTGCTCCGCGGGTTCCTCAACAGAATGGTGTTGTTGAGAGGAAGAACCGCACTTTGGTTGAGATGGCTAGGACGATGCTTGATGAGCATAGGACTCCTAGAAAATTCTGGGCTGAGGCCATGAACACTGCTTGTTACATCTCAAACCGAATCTTCTTGCGCTCAATTTTAAACTTGACATCTTATGAGCTGCGTTTTGGGAGACAGCCCAAGGTTACTCATCTTCGAGTTTTTGGCTGTCGCTGCTTTATCCTAAACGTGGTAACTTGGATAAATTTGGGTCGCGATCTTCAGACGTGATCTTTTTGGGTTATACTACTCATGGTCATTCTTATCGTGTTTATAGTTTAGAGACTAACACTGTCATCGAGTCATGTGATGTGACTTTTGATGAATCAACCCCCTCTGTTAGTTCTACTTTTGAACAGGCAAATGAACACGACATGGAACAGACCTTATTCGAAGAAGAAGATCCCGGAGAATTTGAGGATGAACCCCTACTACCCTCGACATCGACCCCCGAAGCCGACCCCGCTTCAACTACTTCGGCACGAGGTCCCGAAGCGACTACCTCAACATCGGTCATCTTGGACCACTCCAACGCACAAGTTGAGGGAGAGACTGCATCCCGCCGCGAGGCTCCACATCATGTTCAAAGGATGCACCCTCCCGAGCAGATCATTGGTGAGCTTGATCAAGGGTAACACGTTCTCATGCTCATTTTATTGATTCCGCTTTTGTTGCTTCTTTCGAGCCCTTAGATGTTAGTCATGCACTTTCTGATTTTAGTTGGATCAATGCCATGCATGAGGAACTTGAAAATTTTGAGAGAAACCAAGTCTGGTCTTTAGTTGATCCTCCACCAAATGTTCATTTCATTGGAACAAAATGGATTTTCAAAAATAAACAAGGAGAGGATGGGACTATAGTTAGAAACAAGGCTAGGCTTGTAGCTCAGGGCTTTTCTCAACTAGAAGGGATTGATTTTACTGAAACTTTTGCACCTGTTGCTCGCCTTGAGGCCATTAGGATTTTGCTTGCCTTTGCGACATCCCGGGGATTCAAACTCTATCAAATGGATGTCAAAAGTGCTTTTCTTAATGGCTTCATAGGTGAAGATGTTTATGTAAAACAACCCCCTGGTTTTGAAAACCCCAAGTACCCACATAAAGTCCTTAAACTTCATAAGGCTCTTTATGGACTCAAGCAGGCCCCTCGGGCTTGGTATGATAGACTTAAGTCTTTTCTGCTTGAGCGAGGGTATTTGATGGGCTCTGTTGATAAAACTTTGTTTACTCTCAAGCATGGCAAATATTTCCTCCTAGTTCAGATTTATGTGGATGATATCATCTTGGTGGCTCTTCTCATGCTTTGGTTGCCGAGTTTGCAGATACCATGAGCAGGGAATTTGAAATGTCGATGATGGGTGAACTCACCTTTTTCCTTGGTTTGCAAATCAAACAAAGCAAACAAGGTACCTTCGTCCACCAGACGAAGTACACCAAGGACCTGCTCAAGAAGTTCGACATGTCCGATGCGAAGCCCCTCGCCACTCCAATGGCTACACCGGTAGCATTGGATCCTGACGAAGATGGAGAAGTCGTAGATCAGAAGGAGTTCCGAAGCATGATCGGCTCCCTCCTCTACTTGACTGCCACGAGGCCGGACATACACTTCGCAGTGTGTCTGTGCGCTCGTTTTCAGGCTTCACCACGAGCTTCGCACCGACAAGCGGTAAAGCGCATTCTAAGGTATCTCAAACACACTCTTGAATTTGGCATATGGTATTCAGCGTCTTCATCCTTATGTCTTCGGGGTTATTCCGATGCGGATTTTGCTGGGGGTAGGATTGATAGGAAGAGTACCTCTGGTACTTGTCATTTTCTGGGTACTTCACTGGTTTGCTGGTCTTCCCGCAAACAGTCTAGTGTTGCACAATCGACGGCTGAGGCCGAATATGTTGCTGCAGCTAGCTGTTGCTCTCAGATTTTGTGGATGGTTTCCACTTTGCGGGATTTCGGGTTAGATTATAAGAGTGTTCCACTTTTCTGTGATAACACTAGCGCTATTTGTATTGCAAACAACCCGGTTCAGCACTCCAGAACCAAACATATTGATGTGCGGTATCATTTTCTCAGAGATCACAATGAGAAGGGTGATATTGAACTTCAATATGTTGATACCCAACACCAGCTTGCCGACATTTTCACAAAACCCCCTCGATGCTTCTCGATTTGCTTACTTGCGTGGGGAACTTGGTATTTGTCACCCTTACGACATTTTGTGAGGGGGAGCAGTTTTAGATGGATGTGCATTTGCTAAATTGTGTGTTGAAATTGCATTTACATCTTTTGCATTTATATGCCTGCTTATAATTCATGAAATCGGGTCAGCTCAGCTCTTTTAATTTATCTGAAACATTCATGTGCATGATGTTTTCTTTTCAAAATCAAATCATGCTCACTGCTTAGTCTTGAATCTAGCATGATTAGGCAGGACTGCTTTAGCTATCTTTTATCTGCTTGATAGCAAGACACATTTCTTTGGATGCTAAAAATTGCAACTTGAACAATTGTTCTTCATCTTCATGGATATTCATAAAATGCCAAACAATTGGCTTACTTAGTTAAAATCAAAAATTCCATGATTTGCATGCTTCAAATGAAAAGATCCAGACGGGTTTGTTTGTCGCACTATCCTATTCTAGACTGCTTACCATTGCACATTGGTCTAAACTGGAATAGTGTAGTGTATGCCAAAATCATTGCTTTAAGCTTCTAATGGCTTTCATGCCTAGGCTTGGCCTGATTGGAAAGTATAAGGTGGACAAACAAATAACCCCTGGCACTAAGAAAAGAACAACAAAATTCATTGATTATCAAGTTTGCTTTTCATGCTCCATTTGAACTGGACTTGTCTGTCTAGAGTAGAACTTGATTAGCTTTGCGCAGTTCTTGCTTTTACCTATCTAGTTTCCTTGACTAAGTGGTGATGCGTTTTATTTCAAAAATGATCAATTCACATGCTTCATCATGTTTTTAGAGAATATTAATTTGAGCTGAGCACACGATAATTGGTATTAATGTTGGCATATTTTGCTTCATATGTCTTTGCAATTCTGCTCATTTCGAAGCTTTGCATCTTTTACATGCTCCTTGATGCTTGCATTGCCAAAGGGGGAGAAATTCCTCAAGGGGGAGAGACTTGCTACGTTCTCTGCCGCAAGGGGGTATAAATTTCCAAAGGGGGAGAAAATTTGACATAAAGGCTCCTTGTTGCCAAAAGGGAAAACTTAACTCAGGGGGAGTTTTTATTGCCAAAGGGGCTTTTTACTCTTTTGAAAACAGGGGAGGAAAATTCTTTTATCAAGTGACATGATTTGGCTCTTTTCTGAGTTTTTATGGTCACTTGTGTGCTGAAAGTTTTTAAATTTTCTTGGACTTTAAAGTTGGTTGTCAATGCACTCATCAAGGGGGAGATTGAAAAACCAAGGGTTGGTTTCAGTATTTGTGATGAGTGATTGATAGGCTTTTAACCTCTGTTCGAAGGGGTACCTCTGGAAGGGTGTTCGGAGGTTGGACCTCCGGAGGGGTTTCAGAGGTTGGACCTCCGAAGGGTGTTCGGAGGTGGTTTCACCGAAGGGTGTTCGGTGGTTTGGTTGCTGCAGCGGAGTGTGCTTGTCGGAGGGGTCCGACAGTACACGATGATTGGGTTTGTACCGAAGGCTTCGGTACTTTGGGCGGTACACCGGAGTGTGTACCGAAGGTTGCTAACCCGGAGAGGTCTCCGGAGTACTGGAAACACTTGTCTGTTTGTCGGTGGTGCGCAGGGACTTCGGAGGCGACGGACAAGGTTCGCGGCAGGTGAACCTGGGTCAAGCGGGAGGCTTGATGCCAGGGGAGCGGGGAGCTCCGTCACGGTGGCTGGCGAAGGGGGTCCGGGTCGGTCCTCGGGTCGAGGTGCGCCAGGTGAAGGCAGAGAGTGCGGAGCGTGGCTCCGGGTGAAGGTACTCCGAGACAAAGTCCTCGGAGGTGAGGCACTTCGAAGGTACTCCGGATGGAGTGACTTCGGAGTTGGATGGATCAAGTCCTCTGTGGAGGCAAGGAGTTCGAAGTGTGCTCCGGAGGGAGACATTCGAAGGTGCCCGACGAAGGTCTCAGAAGTCAAGGCGCATCGAAGGCATGGTCCGGGTGAGGCTCGTCGAGGAGTGTGCTCGGGGAGAGACACTGCGACGAAGTGCTCATGGAATGCTTCGTGCGGAGGCCTTGGACGAAGGAGGGACTTCGAAGGGTGGTACTCCGAAGGTGGGGCTTCGGAGTGTGGAAGGCTTCGGAGCGAGGCTAGCTCCGGAGCAAGGTTGACTTGAGGTGCTTCGGCCTGCATGGCTTCGGTACACGACTGACGGAGTTCGAGCTGGGTGAAGCTGCGAAGCCGTGGTGGTCCACTCCGGAGGTGTTGGTGCGAAGGCCCAAGGGCTTTGACGGCTTCGGCTCAAAACCGTCACTGTATCGGAGGCTATCTTCGGCGAGGCGAAGGCCACCAGGCTCAAGGCTTCTCGCCGAAGCTACCGCACCCTCGCGTGCGAAGGGAGGCTCCAGAAGGTCAAAGACTGCAAAGGCTGACACTGTCTGCTCTCTAAAAAGCTGACGCTGTCCCCTCTGCAAAGCTGACAGAGAAGCCTCCAGAATAAAGTGGACTACCTTTTGTACCCCTTAGTTCGGTAGAGACAAATCCTTTGTAAACCCTAGGGGTAAAGTAGTCATTTCCTTTGGGTGAACTGTGGACTATAAATATGGGGGCTCGGTAGGTAACATTTAACACTTTGAGCATTTACTGTTGAGCTCCTGTAGCCACATACCTCGTTGTATTCATCCAGAGTTCATTTTATTGTGTTCCTTGTTCAAGCGGCGAAGCCCTGCTTCTTTGTGCTTTTTGCTTGAGCTCGCGTTACATACCTCGCTAGTTATAGTGCACCGAAGCCTGTCTAGGCGAAGGTTGTTTTTGAGCGAAGTGTGTTTTTCAGTGTGTTGTCGCTCTGTGTAACTTGAGGCTAGACCTCACAGCTTACTAGCAAAGCCCTGAACGAAGCCCGTTTAGCTTCTTGTGTCGAAGCCCTTAGCGGTGTCCGCGTAGTGTGTATTTAGACCTTCGTGTACGAAGCCCAGCACCAGTTGCTGCTGCCAAGTACTTGGTCGAAGTCCTCAGAGGACTGTCCACTATTGCGAAGGGTGAAGTGTGAAGCTTGCTCGAAGCACCCTGTGTGCGGAGCCTGCACGGACTTAGCAGAGTAGATTTTCGAAGGGTGTGATCGGAGCGAAGTCTTCTTGGCTTCGAACTTTTGGACCTGCGAAGCCTGTGTTCGGAGCTGTCAAAGGATCTCCGAACCAGACCTCCGAAGGTAGTGTTCGAAGCCTGTTCCGCAGAAGACAGAACTGAAACCGAAGGCTAGTTTTTAGCCCGAAATTTTAAAAGCTCCCATTCACCCCTCCTCTGGTCGCCGTTTCCGGTCCAACAGAGCTGGTGTGGCTGAGGTGGACAGGCTGGACACCAACGGTAGTCCGTAGAGCAGCAATCATCCATGGCGGTGAGATTCGAAGCATGATGGGTTAGGGTTTGGCGTCGCCAGAGTAGGAAGGAGAGTGGAGAGGTTTGGGATCTAGGGAGGGAAGGACAACACTAAGGATTGCGTGGGCTCAATGGGATCAGGAGGAAGATGGACAATATCGACTGAGGAGTAGCTTGGGCAATACAAAAAAGGTAACACTTCTTGGTGGGCCCGTAGTTGTTAAACATGTACAAAATGGTATATGGGGGTGTATCTTTGAATTATAATGACATGGAAGCAAATATCAAAATAGTAATGATATTTCTTGTGCTTTCAAAAATAACGGTGGCATAGATGCAATTAACCCAATTTTTTTCCAAAAAGAAACAATGTTACTTCTGTATAAAATCATATTTTAAGCCAAAATTAAACTTCACTGTGGACCAAATTTACAAAGGTTTTAAATTGTTTGATTTGTAATTAGTATTTTTTCTAATATTTTACTTAGTTAAGCTACAAAATTTGAAATAAAAAAGAAGCAAATTTCACTCAATTTTAGGCAAAAATACAATTAATCCCAAATCTACCAACGTCCACGCGAGCTCATCCCCGACCTCCACCGCCGGCGCCCGGACCACCGCGTCCGCCATTGCCTCCTCCGCGTATCGTTTGAAGGATAACCACCAGACCGCGTCGGATCTGTGGCGGTCTCCTCTTTCCTCCCCCTCTCGCCATCATCATTCGGTCATCCCTGCTCCCCTAAGTCAAGTCTCCTCAGAAAATTCCAACCCAACTGCCAACTGCCTCCGGCCACCTCCCCCACCCACCCTCGAAGAAGCCCCTTATTTATCACACATTCACACGCTTCGCCACGGCGACCCCGGCGACTCCCCCCGCTTCGGCCCCGACTGCTCCCGGCCTCAAGCGCCGCCGCGAGCCCGACCTAGACCCAGAAACCGCCGCAGCCATGGGGAACTCTCCGTTGGGAGGCAGCGGCGGCTGGCGCGGCCGCCGCTCTCCCGCCTCCGCCCCACGCAGCTCGCCAACGCCTTCGTCTCCGCCTCCGGGGTCTGACCCCCTTGACCCCGTGGCGAACCCGCCGCCGGTGGTGCTCAAGGGGAAACAGATGGCGAACTGCAAGAAGGCGCTCAAGGTGTTCGAGAAGAAACTCAAGCACCCATCCGCGATTTCAAAGGAGTTCTCGGCCCTCCCGGTAAAAAGCCCTTCCCTATTTTAGCTCATCGTTTGTTTCCTATCTTTTGATTGCAAAAAACAGATTTTTGTGCTGGATTGGTCCGAGGTGTAATTCTAGGATAATTTCACTGCTCACCCTTCAAATATCAAATTAAGGACTGGAACCACTAGGCAATCAAACTGTGGAAGAAATCGAAGAATATATAGCGTTTACTTCTGTATGAAACTAGTGCTGTCTGATCTTACAAGTTTAGCTGGGTGGTGTTGCATTGCTTTGAAGTAAAGCACCGGAGGTGGAGATTTCATGTGTGCAGTCATAAAGAAATGAGGGCTCAATATGATTACATTGTTTCAGTGCCATTTCAGAGAGATAAAAGATGATTGCTCTCTTATCTTTTTGAGAGATAAAGCTAACATGGGCCGTTGTCTTAGTAATATCAATGTAGCACTATTGGCATGTTTGCACTGTTTAATAATATTTTGGGTTTGACTTTCGAGGACTTACTGTTGCTAGTTCTATGCTTCAGCCAAACTAGCACATGATGATGAAAAAGCTATTTTTTGTGTAAATCTATTCCCTGCGTGGCCTCTTCAGCAAACTAGACCAATTTGATGCCTTAGTTTGTGATAGAATAGATTCCTCACCAAACCCTAGACGGATAGGTGGATAAATATAGTAGCATACATGGGCCAACACCAGAGACACACACTCTAACACCTCCCGCAGTCGAAACTCCGGTGCAGCAGATGTTGAGACTGGAGCGGAATTCGGAGAAGGTGGAGGAAGGCAAGCCCTTGGTGAAGATGTCGACGAACTAGGAGGTGGTAGGCACGTGTAGAACACGGACATCTCCCACGACGACACGATCACGGACGAAGTGGAGGTCGATCTCCACATGCTTGGTGCGCTGGTGTTGGACGGGGTTGGTAGAGAGGTAGACAGCGCTGACATTGTCGCAGTAGACCAGAGTGCTCTTGGAGAGGGGGTTGTGGAGTTCCTCCAAGAGCTGCCGGAGCAAAGAGGCCTCTGCCACGCCGTTGGCAACAGCGTGGTACTCAGCCTCGGCACTAGAGCGGGATACAACAGGCTGCCACTTGGATGACCAGGACACGAGGTTGCCGCCAAGGAAGACGGTGTAGCCGGAGGTGGAGCGACGCATGTCAAGGCAGCCCGCCCAGTCGGTGTTAGTGTAGACCACGAGCTCAGACGCCGGAGAATGCCGAAGATGGAGCCCGTAGTCGAGGGAGCCACGCAGATAGCGGAGAATCTGCTTCATAGCAGTGAGGTGCGGGTCCCGGGGATCATGCATGTGAAGGCACACCTGCTGAACTGCATATGAGTTATCCGGCCGAGTGAAGGTGAGATACTGAAGGGCACCGGCGAGGCTCCGATAGTTAGTAGGATCATCAACCGGTGCACCCTTGGTATCGGAGATCTTGGCCTGAGTATCAACTTGGGTGGAACAGGGCTTGCTGTCAGTCATCCCTGCTCGCTCAAGAATATCCAAGGTGTACTAGCGTTGGTGAAGGAATAGACCATCAGTGCGGGGCTCCACGGTCACACCCACGAAGTGATGGACTACACCGAGATCCTTCATAGCAAACTCCCGCTGCAAAGAGGTAACAACCTACTGAAGTGGAGATTGGCTGGAAGCGGTGAGGACGATGTCATCCACATAGAGCAGCAGGTAGGCGGTGTCACCACTGTGGCAGAGGACGAACAGAGAAGTGTCAAACTTGGCCTTGCTGAACCCCAAAGTCACCAGGAAGGCGGCAAAGCGGCAGTACCAAGCTCGAGGAGCCTGCTTCAAAGCATACAAAGACCGGTTGAGCTGGCAGACCAGCTCAGGGTGAGTGGGATCTACGAAGCTCGCAGGTTGGCTGCAGTACACAGTCTCTGTCAAGGTGCCATGAAGGAAGGCATTCTTCACATCCAGCTGGTGAACCAGCCAGGAACGGGAGATAGCCAGGGAAAGAATAGTGCGAACTGTAGCGGGCTTCACCACTATGCTAAATGTCTCATCATAGTCAACTTCAGGGCACTGAGTGAAGCATCAGAGGACCCAGCGAGCCTTGTACCGATCCAGTGTACCATCCGCCTTGTGCTTGTGTGTCCAAATCCACTTGTCTGTCACCACGTTGCAACCAGAGGGACATGACACCAGGTCCCAGGTCTGGTTGGCCAGAACGGTCGCATACTCCTCCACCATCGCGTGACGCTTGTGTGGGTCTGCCAGGGCGCCACGGACAGAAGAGGGTATGGGAGAGACCCGCGGGTCGGTGGTGGCGGAGAGGACAAGTCGATCAACTGGATGAAGAACCCTAGTGTCCCACCGAGTCACCATCGAGTGAGTGTGGCAGGGATCTCGGTGAAGGATGGGTGGGTGGTACACCGGCGACTCGTCGTGAGAGCGGGCCGGTGCAACAACTGTCGAGCGCCGCTGGTAGACACACACGGGGTTAGCGTAGCAGGAAGAAGACGCCGAGGCCACACGTGGCGAGGCAGGTGGCTTCGGGACGAAGGGAGGTGCAGCAGGGGACTCTGTGGCCGCGTGTGGCACAGCCGAGGCCGCGTCTGGTGCAGCAGGCGTCTTTGGGGCCACGCATGGCGCGGTGGGCAACGCCGGGTCCGCACAAGGCGCGACAGGCGGCGATAGAGTCGTCGGAACCGCGCATAGCATGGCCGAGGCCGCGTCTGGTGTGGCAGACGACTCCGAGGCCGCACATGGCGCGGTGGGCAACGCCGGTCCACACAAGGCATGCCAGGTGGCGGTAGAGCCGCCAGAACAACTGGAGGTGTACCTACAGAAGACACAGACAAAGGTGGCTGAACCATCGAGTCAGTCGAAAACAGGGACTCCAACTCAAGGTCGGAGGCGGAGTGGAGTTGGCGAAGAAAGGAAAAACTGACTCAGCAAAGACGACATGTTGCGAGACAAGGACACGACGAGAAGAGAGGTCAAAGTAACGGTACCCCTTGTGGTCGGGGAGTAACTGAGAAACACAGAGGGTCGAGCGGGACGCAAGCTTGTGAGGAGCAATGGCTGATGTGTTGGGGTAGCATGCACACCCGAAGACACGAAGGTATAGGAGGGAGGGGTACCGGATAAGGCATGGTGGGGAGTGGGAGCACACGTGACCTTGGAAGGCAGACGATTGAGCAAGTAGGTGGTAGTAAGAAGACTCTCAACCTAGAAGCATGCGGGAGCAGAAGCCTGAAAGAGCATGGAGCGCATAACATTGTTAGTGGCGCGAATCATGCGCTCAGCCTTGTCATTCTGGGGGAGGTATAGGGGCACGACATGCGCAACTGGACTCCCTTAGAGAGGAAGAAGGCCCGAGAGGTGGATTTATCGAACTCACGCCCATTATCACACTGAATCGCCTTGACAGTAACGTCGAACTGAGTGGACACCCAAGCAAAGAAGTGGGTGAGTGTGGGGAAGGCGTCTGACTTGGAACGCAAGGGAAAATTCCAGGAATAATGAGAAAAATCATCAAGAACCACCAGGTAATATTTATAGCCAGAAACACTCATGATCGGAGATGTCCACAACTCACAGTAAATAAGGTCAAAAGCCTGAACAACATGCGAGGAAGAAATAAGAAAAGGTAAACGAATATGGCAACCTAACTGACACGCATGACAAATATGCTCACTAGCAGCCCTAAACATGAAACAGAGGAGCTACTACAAAGCTGAGCCAAAACATCGACGCCGGGGTGACCAAGTCGGTGGTGCCAAAGGGTAGAGGAAGTGGTGGCAGCAAGCACGGATGAAGCGGAAGCCGAAGGTGGGGCAGCGAAAGGTGGAAGGCGAAGCGTGTAGAGAGGTCCAGTGTTGTCACAGCGGAGAAGAGGACGTCGGGTGAACAAATCCTTCACAGTCAAACCACAAGAGTCAAATTCAACAGAATAAGAGTTATTGGAAGTGAATTGGCGAATAGAAAGAAGATTATGAACAATATCAGGGGCAACAAGAACATTGTGAAGGCAAAAAGAACTACAAGAATCTGCATCACCCACGGAGGTAACCGGAAGACAGGAGCCATTGCCAACCATGATGGAAGAGGGGCAAGATGGGTGGGGAGGATGGACGGAAGAGAGTATATCAGCGTAAGGAGTGGTGTGATAGGAGGCTCCTAAGTTGACCACCTAGTGTGTGGCGGCGGGCGGTGTCAAACCCATCATGCTGAAGGACTGCGCAAGAGCCGCCTGGTCCCACCCACCGGACCACAGTGCCCAAGCCGGAGGTGGTGGGTGCTGCACTGGTGAATACCAGACCTGAGGTAGCGCGTGCTGAGCTGGTGAAGGGGAGAGAGTCGGCTCGGTGAGCATAGCTGCAGGTGGTATGGACGACCGAGGAGCCCTTCCTGTGAACTGGCCGGGCCACATGGAAATGCGCCCCAACCACGGGTTGGAGAAGGATGGCCCGGGCGCATTCACGGTGGCAGGAGTCGGTGTAATGGACGTAGTACCTCGACCACCGCCAGGCCGCCGCCCCTTTGGGGAAGCCGGCTGCGGCGCACGGGGCTAGCACGCCCGCGGCGGCGGCTTGGATAGACGCGGCGTCGGCAGCCGCGGGGAAGGTGGCCAGCAGCGGTGGCACGATGGTAGGGACTGGTGCGGCGGCGACACTGTAGGTGGCCGCAGCGGTTGGGAAGCCGACGGCGGCGCACAGGGTCAACATGCCCGCGGCGGAGGCCCGCCCGCCCGAGGTGGCCGAGCCAACTCCGGCCGCACTCGCGGCGGTGTAGGTGTTGGATCGGGCCGAGCCGGGTCCAGCCACGCCCACGGTGGCTAGATCCTTGGCGACGGTGCTGTGGCCGGTGGTGCCCGCACCGGATCAGGCGGAGTGGAGGGGATGGAAGGAGGGGGAGGTGGCCAGCGCCGGTGGTGGAGGCTGCTCGTTGGCCATGGTGGCGACGGCGATAGCTGTGAGAGAGGAGAGAGGAGAGAGGAGAGGAGAGAACCCTAACCCTAGTCAGATACCATGAAAGAATAGATTCCTCACCAAACCCTAGAAGGGTAGGTGGATAAATATAGTAGCATACATGGGCCAACACTAGAGACACACACTCTAACAGTTTGTTTTCATCTCATTGAATTAACTACAACATATGTACCCTGATGATGTAAAGTAGTTGGTATGGAGGCTGCTTACTGTATAAAGATGTTAATCCATTATTGTTGGAACACATTTTGGTTTGGTATATGGCACTCTATGATCACTTATATTGCCTTGGTATATGTATCATCCTAGCCATTAAACTCATATGATGATCATATACAAGTTACTTGATACCGGCCAGGTTGAGAAGGTAAATCTTGCCCTAACCTGGGAGACCTTTATTCTTTCATCATAAAGATTACAACTATCACATCTCCTTTTATAAGGCCAAGACCCTTCATCTCTAAGGACTATTAATCTAATCTACTATCCTATAGGAGGAAATCTAAACTGAATTATCTCTAACTGAAATCTAAACTAAATTATCTCTAACTGAGTTCTAAACTAAATTATCTCTAACTGGTTCGACTGGGGCCTTAGCCTAGCCCTAGCCACCGGCCCATAAAGGAGTCTAACATTTCCCCCCTCCCCAACAAATAGCTCGTCCGTGAGTTGTACTGCTGGAAAATGCTATGCAATTCTTCGAACTGCTCTCCCTTGTGGATCACTTGTGGCTCCTTTTTTTCTTTTGTGGCCAGTCGGCCCATGAAAGGCCCAAGCGGGGGCAACCCTAGCCGATGTGACTTCACGTGCAACTAGTTGCGGCGCCATATGGAGCAAGCGGTGGCGCATCGGCGGGGCGCGTGGGAGGCCGGTGGGGCGACGCACGTGCAGGCGCGGGACGTGGTCGTGTGGCGAGCGGCGCTCGCGGTACGGCGACGCATGTTCAAACATGGGTGGCGGCTACGCTCCTAGGCGCGTGTGGGTGTAGCGAGCAGCGGGCAGCGTAGCGCACCGCGGTGTGCAGGCCAGGTGGCGGCGTGGCTTCGGGCGCATGGCACGCCTATTGTTGCCATGGACTGGCGTGGGCAGAATGCTGCGGGATTGATGTCGCCCCTTCATTACACCAGGACAAGGCATCTGCAGCGCCACGACCGCTGTTGTCGCTGATGCCACTGTTGCCACCATGGTTGCCTCCATCGCCTGGCCTCTTTGGGTGAGGAAGCACCTCGCCATCTTCGTCCTTGATGCCCTCATTGGTGAGGACAATCCATCTGATGCTCTATCGATTTTCTTTTCAATCAGCATCAATCCGCGGTCATGGGCGTCGAGGCGGCCGTTCATCGTTGTCATCTGATCCATCAACCAGACCACTGACGCCATTAGGAAGTCCAATTTCTCATCAACGAATATGGTCACAGGATCTTGAGCGGAACCAGACATGGTTGTCTGTTAGAATGTATTAGCATCAGCCCATTGGGCATGTAGGCCTGTGGCCCATCTACCTGTATCTTGGCTGTCAAGTCTTCTAGACTATATAATAAAGTAGACACCCCTGTTAGGGTGTGTGGTTGCAACTCACTTTACATGGTATCAGAGCTGTCTCTGATATCCTCTCCCACCTTCCGCTACCTTTCTTCTGGCGCTGTTGCCTTCTCTCTGGCCGGCGTGTCTTCTTTCTTCCTCCTGGCGGCGCCGCTCCCTGCTCGGCATGCCCCTCTTCTTGCGCCACTGCACCACCCGGCGGCCCGACCCGGTCGTGTCGCCGTCCTGTTCGTCGTGTTCGTCGCGCTGCCATGACGTCGCCCTCGGCTTCCTCAACTTCCGCCGGCGTCTTGAACTCCCAGGACTTCAGTGGGCTGGGGGATGCTCTTGCTCCTCCCGTCTTTGCCGCGTACGCTGCAGTCAACGTGAAGCTGCACGTGTCGATCGACCTTAGCCTCGAGCACCCCAACTACTCCAAGTGGAAGGCGTTCTTCACCGCCCTCTGCGCCAAGTACAGGCTGCTCGACCACATCGATGGCACGGGGGTTGCACGTCCGGCTGATCCCATGTGGTCTCAGCTCGATGCCTGCATCCGTGGCTGGATGTACGGCTCCGTCAATGACGTTGTCCTCGACCTCGGCATGGAACCCGATCAGGATGCGCAGGCTCTCTACCTCTCCATCGAGACTCTGTTTCAGGCTAACAAGGAATCTCGAGCTGTTGTTCTGCAGCAAGAGTTTCACAATCTGTCCCAGGGAGATCTCTCCATCGACGCCTATGCCCAGCAGATGAAACGCACCGCAGATGCCCTTCGGGAGGTTGGTCACACCGTCCCCCCCCGCGCAGCTCGTGCTCAACCTGCTACATGGCCTCAACCCTCGCTTCGCCAACACTGCCGACATCATCGCCACAACATCACCTCTGCCTGACTTCAAGTCTGCCACCAACACTCTTCGAGTCAAGGAACTTCGCCTTGGCACCGAGAGCAGTGAGGCCTTGGCTTCAGTCTTTGCCGCCTCCACTACACCTCCCTGTCCGTTGCCGGCTTGCTGGACCACCTCCCCTGCGTCGAACAATCGTGGGAACGGTGGCCAAGGCAGAGGGGGCAAGGGGAAGGGTGGACGCGGTCATGGCGGCGGCGGGCGCAACAATCAGCAGCAGCGTGGCGGTGGGATTGGCGGGCAAAACAGTGGACCCGGCGGGCGCCATGCACCGCCATCGGCCGCCCCTTGGGGTTGCTACAACCCTTGGGCCGGCCAGTGGCCTCCTCGGTAGCAGCAGTGGGGTGCGCCACCTGCTGCCCTTCCACAGCAGTGGGGTGCGCCACCTGCCCAGGCGCATACTGTGTAGTGGGGTGCGCCACCTGCCTAGGCGCATACTACCTTCGCTCCTCAATTCGCCACTGCCAGCAGTCCTTCGGCGTTTGGATCTCCAAACAGCTGGGATCCGACCGCCCTGATTGCTGCCCTCAATCAGATGGCAGTCCAAGGAGGGTCCCCATCTTGGGTCATGGACAACGGAGCGACATCTCACATGTCCTCCAACGACGGTATTCTACTCTCTCGTCTTTCATCGCCACCGTCTTCCATTACGGTCGGCAACGGCCATTCAATTCCTATTGTTAGTCATGGCACTTCCCTTTTGCAACTAGCTGATCGTCTTCTTCATCTTGATAATGTTCTTGTCGCCCCACAACTCACCCGTAATCTGTTATCTGTTCGACAGCTTACTCGCGACAATAACTGTTCTATTGAATTTGATGCTTTTGGCTTTTCTGTTAAGGACCTCCAGACCAAGACGGTTCTTCTTCGGTGCAATAGCAACGGGGATCTCTACACCATTCCACACCACATGCCACCTTGCTGCCACGTCACCGTCGCTTCTCCAGAGTTGTGGCACTCCCGTCTTGGTCATCCCGCACCCATCGTCGTCAACACACTCAAGAAGCTTTCAGCCATCCAGTGTAATACCGCAGCTTGCCACCTCTGTTATGCTTGTCAACTAGGCAAACACGCTAGGCTTCCATTTACTAGTTCTGTCTCTAGTACCTCTGCTCCTTTTGAACTTGTTCATTGCGATGTCTGGACCTCTCCAGTTTTGAGCATTTCTAGCTATAAATTTTACCTTGTGATAGTTGACGACTACACTCATTTTTGTTGGACGTTTCCTCTCCGACATAAATCAGAAGTTCATGGGCACATTGTTCAGTTTGTTGCTTATGTTCACACACAATTCAGTCTCCTTGTACGTTGTTTTCAGGCAGACAATGGCACAGAGTTCCTCAATACTGCCACTGCCATCTTTTTGGCCGGCCGCGTCATCCTGCTTCGCACTTCATGTCCCTACACTTCTGCCGAGAATGGCAAAGCTGAACGGATGCTTCGCACACTGAACAATGTCGTTCGCACACTTTTGATCCATGTCGCCATGCCTCCATCCTATTGGGTCGAGGCCCTCTCCACCGTCGTGTTCTTGATTAACCGGCGGCCCTCATCATCCATACACAATGGTATTCCTTATCATCTCCTTCACCGCAAAATGCCAGACTACTCCATCCTACGAGTGTTCGGTTGTCTTTGATATCCAAATCTCAGTGCCACGACTTCTCACAAATTGTCTCCCCGCTCTGCAACATGTGTTTTCCTCGGCTACCCTCCTCAGAAAGGGTACCGGTGTTTTGATCTTTCCACCCGCAAGATCATCATCTCCCGCCATGTTGTTTTTGATGAGACTCACTTTCCATTCGCGGCTTCCAAGCCCCGATCGGATTCTTTTGATTTTCTATTATAGGATATTCTCCCCGCGTCTACCCCGTCCACCTCGGACGTTCGGCACTCGCGGGCCGCGGTTGCACCTGCCTCATCCACACCAGACGATGCCGGCGACCCCATTGGGTTGGACCCTGCCATTTTATGGCACGGTACAACTCACCAACTGGCCCAGGCGCCCCGGCAGGCTACACCCTCACCTTCGGCATCCCCTCCGCCAGCTGCAGCAACCCAAGGACGGTACGATATCTGCTACAACCGCTGTCCACACCCAGCAGCAGCACCAAAACAGCCGGAAGATGTGCTTCCTCCAGCTCCGGCACCGCAGGAGGAGGTGCACCCGGTTCTAGAGCCCCCTGCACGGGAGATCCGCTCCCGGACGGGCTCACTGCCGCCGCCCATGCAGCAGTATGGTTTCACTGCGGCGACCTCTAGCTTGGCTTCTCCGCTGCCAGGCAACATTCGCGCCGCGCTCGCCGATGCAAATTGGCGCGCGGCAATGGCCGACGAATACAAGGTGCTCATGGACAATGACACATGGCGTCTTGTCCCTCGACCGCCTCGTGCCAACGTCATCACCGGCAAATGGGTCTTCAAACACAAGCATCATGCTGATGGCTCTCTGGCTCGTCATAAAGCTAGATGGGTCGTTTGTGGGTTTTTCCAGCAATACGACATCGACTACGACGAAACATTCAGCCTGGTTGTCAAACCGGCCACCATCCGGGCCGTCCTCAACATCGCCACGTCTTGCTCTTGGCCAATTCATCATCTGGACGTGAAAAACGCCTTCTTTCATGGTCATCTGGACGAGACGGTTTATTGCCAGCAGTCGCCTAGTTTCGTGGATGCGACCGCCCCTGACCATGTCTGCCTCCTGCAAAGGTCTTTGTATGGACTCAAGCAGGTGCCTAGAGCATGGTACCATAGGTTCTCTGGCTTCATACAGCGGGGCGGCTTCACTGCTTCGACCTCCGACACATCCCTCTTTGTTTACAAAGCAGATGCCGACATCGCCTACTTGCTGCTCTATGTCGACGACATCATCCTGACAGTTTCGTCGACCTCGCTTCTTCATCACATCCACGAGCTTCTTCACTCCGAGTTTGCCATGACAGATCTCGGGGATCTTCATCACTTCCTCGGGATTTCTGTCACGCGCTTTGCTGATGGTCTTTTCCTCTCCCAACGACAGTATGCCATGGATCTACTACAGCGCGTCGGCATGACTGAGTGTCACTCTACAGCGACCCCTGTGGACACTCATGCCAAGCTCTCTGCTACGGACGTCGCTCCAGTAGAGGATGCCACTCAGTACCGCAGCCTCGCTGTAGCTCTACAGTACCTCACGCTGACTCGTCCGGACCTCGCCTATGCCGTTCAGCAGGTTTGCCTCTTCATGCACGACCCACGCGAGCCTCACCTTGTGATGCTCAAGCGTGTCCTGCGGTACGTCAAAGGCACCCTATCCACCGGGCTTCACATCGGCGCAGGGAGCATCACCAACTTGACCGCCTACTCCGACGCTGATTGGGTCGGTTGTCCAGACACTCGGCGCTCCACTTCAGGCTATTGTGTCTTTCTTGGCGACAACTTGGTCTCCTGGTCCTCCAAACGACAGACTACGATCTCTCGTTCGAGTGCGGAGGCTGAGTATCGTGCCATTGCACACGCCGCGGCGGAGACTTGTTGGCTTTGTCAGCTACTTCAGGAGCTCCACGCACCCATCTCTTCAGTGACAATTGTCTACTGCGACAACATCAGTGCTATCTACATGACTGCCAACCCAGTTCATCATCGTCGCACGAAGCACATTGAGATAGACGTTCACTTTGTTCGTGAGAAGGTTGCCTTGGGACAGGTCCGGGTGCTCCACGTTCCATTGTCTCATCAGTTCGCGGACATTATGACCAAAGGGTTACCTATACAGTTGATCACTGAATTTAGGTCCAGTCTTTGTGTTCGTGACACTCCATGACACTCCAGCTTAGACTGATGGAGGGTGTTAGAATGTATTAGCATCAGCCCATTGGGCATGTAGGCCTATGGCCCATCTACCTGTATCTTGGCTGCCAAGTCTTCTAGACTATATAATAAAGTAGACACCCCTGTTAGGGTGTGTGGTTTCAGCTCACTTTACATTGGCGATGTTCCAACTAGCTCTGATACCAAATTGATACTGGCAATGTTGAGAAGATAAATCTCACCCTCACCCGGGAGACCTTTATTTCTTCATCATAAAGATTGCAGCTACTACCTCTGTGTCACGGGTCGGGATTCATGGTCGGGGAGGATAGCAAAACATTGTGGCTGAATTGAGAACTGATGAAGAATTGATCGAGGCCCTGACCCTCGTCGACGCGACAGAGCGTACGCTCCACGTCGCACCGCCGAGGTAGGGATACAATAGAGAGATAGCATTTTCTAAACACTCGATGATTTCCTCTAGTGCATCAGCCCTGTTTATATAAGGGCAGGGTTGATCTAATCTAACAACCTTAATCTGGTTCTATTTAATCTAACAACTCAATCCTAATTGAATTGGAATCTTAACCTAATCTAATCTCTAATTATTAGTCTGCTACAGTACTGCGCGATACTGTTCACGGGCCTGATTGGGCCGCGGGTTGGTCTGTAGGCCCCTTCTTGTGTGGCGCGTGACATCTCTTCCCCCCTTGAAAACCATCTCATCCTCGAGCTGGGCCATCGGTGCCGCCAACCGCCGGCCAGGACGCCATCGGGGCGCACCCCCCACAACCTGGCCCTGCTAAGGCCGCTTGCGCCATCGTCAGGGTAGCCCTAGCCGCCTCCCAGATCCATGATGTTGGCGCTTGCGCCACCAATCACATTGACGGTGTCGTGAGTGGTTGGCACGACGTTGCCGCCTTGGTTGTTGCTGTCATCGTCCCTAGCCCGGAACGTGCAGCCGATTGTGTTGAAGCTTATGTGTGTTGCACAGTTGCCTGGGCCGAGAGCGCCGTCATGGGCATGTGTGACGAGGTCGACCCTTTTGCCCACATGTCTGCTCTTCTCAATGCTAGCCATGCCGTTGCTGGTGTTGCCCCTTGTGAAGGGGTCAGTCACGCTGCTGCTGCGCCCGTGGACCCGTCTTGCCACCACAATAGATGTCCGTTTCGGGTCCATATGTACCACGAGCATCACACATGCTGTCCTGGCCAACATCGTCGTCGTCGCTACCCGTGCTGTCGTCTGGTACATTGCTGCTGCAGTCGCATGAGTCACCGCCCGACACGCCCTCGCGGAGGGTGTCCTGAGTCCTAACCGCTGCCCAAGTCGCGTGCACGCGCCCAACATTGTCGCGGTTGTTGCCCAAGCGGTGGTGAGGGGTGGGTAACCAGCAGCGATCTGGTGTTCAGTCTGCTCGTGCCGCAATCGCTACCTTCGCCACCGCTAAGGTTGCTGGCCCCATCACACCGTATGAGGATGCCTTCGTCGCCACCTAGAGAGCACAACCGTCGTTGATTCGCATGTCGTTGCCCTGCCATTGTGCGGTGCACCGTAGCTGCCACTCGCGGATGAGGTGCCACTGCAGCAGATCAGGCGCCCAATGAGGCCTGGTTGTCATTGCTACTCAGGCCGACTGTGTCTGTTGCTCCCGGGGGCCTCCCGACCTAGGCCGCACGAGTTTCTCCCACCAAGGCCACCTCTACCGAGGGCGGACGTGTCATAGCCGAGGTCGTCCTCTCCAAAGTTGTCCGTCGCTAGGAGGTTACTTTTGCTGCTGTCGTTTGGGGTCTTGGTGCCAAGGATTGAGCTCGTTGCCAGACCAAAACTTCCACTTGCACCTGCTCCTAGGCTATGCGTGCCCAGCGCGCTGCCAACTGGCAATTCGAAGCCTCTGTCCCTAAGTAGAACAGCCTCGCCTCCACTACTTGTGAGTATGACACCCACGGCGTTCGATGCCAGGATGACGTCTGCGCCTGTGTTCCACACGGTGCTGTCGACACCATCGACACCAGTGCCTATGTTGTGCTGACGTTGTTGATGCCACCACTGACGCCCAGAATGATGCCACTGCCACCACCTTCGGTGCTGCTCAAGGCCTCTAGGATGGAGTCGTAGCACCTTAGCACCTTGGTGAGTAGGGTCCGCACCTTCTCGTCGGCCTTCACCTCGACCCGATCGACATCGGCCGAGATGCTGGTGCTGGTCACGCCTGTGCTGAATCTGCCTCGGAACTGAAGGTGGTGTCACGACCTAATCCAGATACGTGTGGTCCAATGACCGGCAACCCGAGGACCACCGCCAGTACGTGCGACAACGGTGCCACTGTCGCTGATTGCGATCTGCTACTGAGCTGCTCCACCCCTGTCATGACACCCGATTGCACGTTCATGGCGGAAGCTGAAGCTGAGCCGTCTGATACCAAGTTGTCACAGGTCGAGATCCATGGTCGGGGAGGATAGCAAAACATTGTGGCTGAATTGATAACTGATGAAGTATTGATCGAGGCCTTGACCCTCATTGGTGCGACAGAGAAGACGGCCTCAGTTGCGACGCGTCTGCCCTTGGTGGAGGCTGCCCCCGGTCGCCCCGAAGGCGGTGCGGGTGGCTTCTACAAGGCCTGGTCAGGCAGTGACTGTTCGGTCGACGACGTCAATAGTGCTGCGGAGGCCAGCGCTACTTCCCTGACCACGCAGATCGACGGGCAGTTGGACGCGGCCGGCGATGGCTTGCGGATCTCACCGACAGCCTAGCTTGAGGACGCGCTGGTTTTCAAGGGGGAAGAAATGTCATAGCCTCAGATCATGGGCTGGAGGGCCTAACCCGGCCTATGAACAGTACCACCGGTACTGTAACAGCATGAGATATGGCCAAAGATCTCAATATGCCAAGGAGATTAGATAAGTGCCAAATATATAGTTTGCTTAGCTCTTAAGTTAGCAGGTCAAGATTTAGTAGATTAGGATTGAGTCGGTTTAGGAAAGAGTTTTGTTTAGATTATTCTGTTTCAGATTTAGTAGATTTAGATCAATTAGAGGGTTTGGTCCTATGTCTATATAAACAGGGTCCTAATAGGAGTTTAGGTCGTCGAGTATTCAGTTCAGGCTTTGCCTCCCTGTATCCCCTGCCTCCTCATCGCGTTGCCGCAACGGTGCTGCCGCGGTGACGAGGTCCAAGCCCTCAACCATTTACCCACTTTTCATATCAACTAAGAAGATTAATTCCTAACAATTCCGTGAAAATCCCTGTCGGTGACACTCTGCGTTTTATATGCCAAGGCTCTTAATCTCTAAGGACTCTATTAATCTAATAGAGTATCCTTTAAGAGGAAATCTAAACTGAATTATCTCTAACTGAATTATCTCTAACTGAAATCTAAACTGAATTATCTCTAACTGGTTCGACTTGGGCCCTAGCCCAGCCCTAGCTGCCGGCCCGTAAAGGAGTCTATAACATTACCCAAATTTATCTGTTTTATGAGACAAGTGTTACCTCAACTACCACCAATATATGCTATTTTTTCCTAATGGTATCTCTGGCCATTGTATAAACCAACTGATGGAGATGAAAAAACTATACCAATTCCATTCATATTTATTTTCCTCTCGTGTTACTTCACTAGATTTTCAAAATCCATACTCAATCCAATGTAACATAAAAGGATGTAGAAAACTGGCTACAATTTCATCTATACATATATGGGAAGCAACATATAATGGACCAAGCATTGTTCATATGACCAAATATACTGAGAAATGTTGGAATTGTTTTTCCCATTTTTCTCTTTCGAGTTGCTTATCAAATATTTGCTGGTTTATTTTTTTGTAAATTGAGTGACATAAGGTTTCAGCTCATATATCTTTAATGTCAAGATATGTAATAAATTTGAGGCAAGTATTGGTTTAATTTTTGAATCATACATTTTTTGCTAAACATTATATTTCTTACAATTCTGTGGAAGTATTTCATATTTGGTACTCTATTTTCCAGGACATAAGAACAATACTTCAGTCGAAGGAAAATTTTAATGTTGCTCTCAATCCCGCTAATAGGGAAAGAAACCGCTACACTGATGTCATGCCATGTAAGCATTATCAACTTGTATTGCCTGCTGTATGGTAGCCAAGAGACCTCCACATGGAATTATGTTTGATTGAGCTTAACTTCTATTCTTTAGTTGACAAATCTAGGGTACGCTTACAGCCATCAACAGGAGATCAGCCTTCAAGCAATGACTACATCAATGCAAGCCATGTAGAGGTAAAGTGGAGAGGCATATTTCCTGGTGTTTATGTTATATCATACTTTCCATCATTGCAATACTACTGTTTCAATCCTCAATGTGATAGATGGGATCTCTGGAAATGCTATATGTTATTTACGTGATATAAAATGTGCAGACTGAGGGTCGAGATCAAACAAAGTTCATTTCCACTCAAGGTCCACTAGTAAAGACATGTGAGGATTTCTGGCAGATGGTCCATGAAAACCAGTGCACTGTGATTGTTATGGTCACTAATTTTGATGGTGTTAAGGTGCTAATGTTGTACACTCCTGAATCCTCAGTTTCTGAGTTTTATTTAGTTGACTTTATGACATAGTATTGAGTTGATCTTTTCCTGCATTATTTTGAGGCTACCTCAACTCTCCTACTCCACATATCCTGATATCCACATATGCCCTACATGTGTTTTAATATTTTATTATCACTGTCATGCTGAAGTTGTAATTTCACATCTCCATGGATGCTCCTCTTTTTCTTTGTTCGAATGGGCATGGAATTCTTGTTGACTGTTGCATATATGGATGTGGCTGTTACATGTATGCAACTATGCATATCAATTAGTTTTGGTATCATCATAATTCATATATTGATACGTAATTTGGTTATTGGAAGATGAAATGGCTTGCAAGTTGCATCTCTATGGAGTGGCCTGTACAGTCCATGCATACACTTCTCAGATTATCCTATGCAATTCAAATTTCAGAACATAAATGAACAGAAAAGTAAGGTCTTGTATCCTTATGCTTGAGCTTGTGACACATACAGCTTCTAGGTTCTACAAAATTCTTGACCCCAATACACTCATGATTGCTTGGTTGTCATTTGCGTATTTTGTAACTTGCTGAAAGCCAAATATTGTTGCATGATGAATCAGTGATCTCAACCATGAGTGGATTCTGTTTGCAAGTGTTCACGTAGGCGCTAGGCACCGAGGTGGTGCCTAGGTCTTCTTGTGCCTCTTCAGCTCTGCCTGCATTTTTCTTGGTTTCTATATGCCCCAGCAATTTTTTTCGTGGGTTCCTAGGCATTTTCTGAGTTCCCAGGCGTCCTTGCAGAGTCCTCACTCCTCCCAAGTCCCAAGTCAAGTCCCCCAAGTCCCAGACTCCCAGGCGAGAGGTGGCCGGGTGGCACGGTGTCTAGTTCTCCACTGCCTAGATGGTCCTCTCTAGTATCCCCTCTCTTCCCCTCTGGCCGCGCCTGCCCCTCCCCTTCTCTTCTCCTCCGGCTAGGCTCAGTGCGGCCACCTGCGGTGACGGCGACAACCAGATTCGGGCCGCGCATGCCGCTCGCCACTAGATCTGGCCACACGTGCACGACAAATGGCGGACGGCGCACGGCACGCGGGATCCGCCGGCACTGCCCCCTCTCAATTCACCACCCCTCTAGTCATGACTGGCTAGGCGCACCACCACCCAGGGTGCCTAGGTGCCGCGGTCAAAAGCCCAAGCCACGGTTGACCCGCCTAGGTGCCCCGCTGGCCGACTACAGCTAATGTGCGGCATTGGGGTGGTGCCCAACGCCTTTTGCCACCTTGGTGCCCGCCTAGAAGCGATTTTTGGAACACTGCTGTCTGCTCATGTCATGTGGCAATGCTTTGATTTCTGCCAAAATGCTTTGTGTAATCTGATTTGGTGGGCTTATAATTTACTTTTGGTTGCATATTCCATGTTTGAAGTTGATGTATAAAAAACAACATGAGAAGTAAGATGATTTCTGTGTTAACATGTCCTTATGTAAGTGATTCAGTATTATAGTAGAATGACTAATATATACTTGCCTGATATTTACAATAAGATGGTTGGATAATATTTGCTAATTTGCAGTCTTAATTAATGACTTTGATACAACTGTTTTTGATAATATTTTGTGATTATCTACAAATGTAAATATGTAATAGGTTTCTTAATGTAGATATGCAACCTGCATTTTCAACTAATTGTTTTAAATTATTACATTTGAAACAATCACAGTGTCATGGATATCTTCCATTAAACAAAGGTGAAGAAGGAGATTATGGAAAATACAGTGTTAAGGTCACAGAGTTCAGAAAAGATGGTGCCTTAGTACTGCGTGGTTTGGAGATACAACAGAATAAGGTAAAGATATGTAAAGGCCATTAGCCAGGGTTATACCAGCAAGGTCTATTCCATTCTATATTTTGCATCATAGCCTTCATAGGTTATAAATTTCAAGATCAAGAGTTGTTCATAGAGGGGTAGATTTTGAGGCCTGCTTTGCAGTACATCTTAACAAAAAATAGTAATTCCTTTAGAAACTTGATATACCTCCTTTTGCAGAAAAGGTCCTCATCCTCAAATATAATTCTACTGAATTATATATCGTGGGTGGTATCCTTAATCAGCTTTACACTTGTATTATAGCTTACAGATTCCCCCAGTTAGGATGCTTGTGTTTAAACTTTTTCTAGAGAGATTATTACTGTAGATGGGCATCATAAGTGTTAGAGTGTGTGTGTGTGTGGGGCGTGTGTGTGGGGCCCCCGGTGTGTGGGCCCCTCCTGTAAGGCTCCCCTTTTATCCTACCAACCCAAGGGAGAGGAATCTATCCATCTAGCTCTTCCTACATGGTATCAGAGCCTTAGGCTCCACCTTCCTCTGCCGCCGGCGCCGCCACCGCCGCCTCCATGGCCGGCGAGCCTCCTCCGGCGAGCACCACCTTCTCCTTCTCCTCCTCCCCTTTTCGTGGGCTGGGTTCCGCCACCATGGCCGGATCCGCTCCTCTCCCTCCCGGATCCGCCGCCGGGGCGGCCGGATCTGGCGCCGCCGGCTTTCCCCCGCCGGGCTTCGCCGCCGCCGGCCTTCCCCCGTCCTGCCCCGACGCCGGCGTGGCCGGCTCTGCCATCGCCGACCCTCTCCTGCCCGGATCCGTCGCCGGGGCGGCCCGATCCGGCGCCGCCGGACTTCCCCCGCCTGGATCCGTCGCCGGGGCGGCCGGATCTGGCGCCGCCGGCTTCCCCCCGCTGGTTTTCGCCGCCGCCGAGCTCCCCCCGCCCTGCCTCGACGCCGGCGTGGCTGGCTCCGCCGCCGCCGACCTCCCCCCGAGCTCCTTCGCCGCCGCTGGCCTCCCCCCGAGCTACTTCGCCGCCGCCCCGCCCGGACTCGACGCCGGGGCGGCCGGATCTGGCGCCCCCGGCCCTCCCCTAGCCCCTAGGGTGCCGCCCCCCCCCCCCGCCACGGCCTTGCACTGGCCGACCATGGGGGGGCCCCTCCTGCTCCTGCCGGCCTCGCCGGCCTCCCCCGGGCCCCGGGGGCGCCGCCCCCCATTCCCTCCGCCATGTCTTGGCCGACCCTGGGTGGGCCGCCGCCCCTCCTCCCCACCGCCGTGGCCTCGGGCTGGCTGGCCCCTACGGATGTGGTGGCTGCCGACACTGCCCTTGCTGCCGCCCTTACCACTGCCAAGACTGCTGCCGCTGCTGCTCGGGCGCGCGAGCGGGCAACCGCTCTTGCTTGGGAGAATGCTCGTCAGATCGCTGATGCCCTGGCCCAGCATGTCGCTGAGGCCGAGCATCACCTCAGGGGTGTTGACCCCACTGCCACCGCGGCTCTAACTGTCGCCGCAGATCCGGATGCCGCACAGCTTCACGCCCAGGCGGCCGGTGTCCAGAACATCCGGGCGCTTGTGCCAGTCACCCTCGATCCCTCATCATCCTCCTACGCACGCTGGCGCGACCTGGTGCTCCTCACCCTCCAGCGCTATGCCCTAGATGACCACGTCCTCATCGACACTCCGGTGGTCACTCAGGGGTCCGTTTGGTGGCGCATGGACATCGTGGTGCTGTCATGGATCCTTGGGTCCATTACTATCGAGCTCCAAGACATCGTGCGGGAACTTGGTGGCACCGCTCGACAGGCCTGGGTTGCGATCGAGGGGCAGTTCCTTGGCAACCGCGAGGCTCGTGCTCTCCAGTTGGACGCTGCCTTTCGCACCTTCGTCCAGGGGGATCTCTCCATCTCGGAGTACTGCCGTCGCATGAAGGGGATGGCGGATTCCCTTCGTGACCTTGGCGAGCCTGTTGCGGACCGCACTCTTGTCCTCAACATCCTCCGTGGTCTCGGGGACAGCTACGCGCATCTCCGGACATGGATCACGCGGACAGTGCCGTTCCCCTCCTTCCGCAAGGTTCGTGATGACCTTGTACTCGAGGAGCTGACCCGGGGACTCGCTCCCACATCTACTACCGCGACTACTCTAGTCGCCTCCGGCCCCATCCGGCCGGCCTCCCACCCACAGCCGTCGCCGGCTCCCTCCCTTCTTGGCACTCCTACCGCCGGTTCCACCACTAGCGGGGGGGGGGGGGGGGGCGTGGTGGCGATCGCGGTGGCGATCGTCGTCGCCGGGGAGGGGGGCGCCGTGGTGGTACCGGTCGCGCTCCGGCTCCTACCTCCGTCACGCCAGCTCCTGCCGCCGGGAGTGCGCCCTGGCCATCCTTCTCCAACCCATGGACGGGGCGCATTTCCATGTGGCCGGGACAGTTCACTCCTCGGCCTCCTACCCAACCTGCGGCCATGCTCACCGGGTGGCCGGTCCCGCCTGCTCCTTCGGCGTGGGGCCCGTGGTCCGGTGGGTGGGATCAGACGACCCTCGCACAGTCTTTCAACACCATGGCATTGACTCTGCCGACCGCCACGGATTGGGTGGCCGACTCGGGTGCTTCCTTCCACACCACTCCCCATGATGGTATTATCTCCTCTCACAGGCCCCCCCACCCATCTCACCCTTCTTCCATCATGGTTGGGAATGGCACTTGTCTTCCCGTCACCTCCGTGGGTGATGCGACTCCTTGTGGCTCTTTTCGCCTGCAAAACATTCTTGTTGCTCCTGACATTGTTCACAACCTTCTTTCCATTCGTCAATTCACCACTGATAATTCCTGTTCTGTTGAATTTGACTCTTTTGGTTTGACTGTGAAGGATATGACCACCCGGCGTCCTCTTCTCCGCTGTGACAGCACCGGACCCCTCTACACACTTCGTCTTCCACCTTCCGCTGCTCCACCCTCGTCCGCCCTTGCTGCCACAGCGTCCTCCACACTCTGGCACCGCCGGCTTGGTCATCTCGGTGTCAACATTTTGGCTCAACTTTGTCGTAGCTCCTCTATTCCTTGTACTAGGGCTACTAGTGAGCATATTTGTCATGCCTGTCAATTAGGTCATCATGTTCGCCTACCTTTTTCTATTTCTTCCTCGCATGCTGTTCATGCGTTTGACCTTATTCACTGTGACTTGTGGACCTCTCCGATCATGAGTATTTCTGGTTATAAATATTATCTGGTTGTTCTTGATGACTTTTCTCATTACTCATGGATGTTTCCTTTGCGGTCCAAGTCGGATGCCTTCCCCACGCTCACTCACTTCTTTGCTTGGGTATCTACTCAATTTGGGGTTACTATCAAGGCCGTCCAGTGTGATAATGGTCGTGAGTTTGACAACTCTGCTTCCCGGGCTTTCTTCCTCTCGAAGGGAGTCCAGTTGCGCATGTCCTGCCCCTATACCTCCCCTCAGAATGGCAAGGCTGAGCGCATGATTCGTACCACTAATAATGTTATGCGCTCCATGCTCTTTCAGGCTTCGACTCCCGCTCGCTTCTGGGCTGAGAGCCTCCTCACTGCCACCTATGTGCTCAATCGCCTGCCTTCTAAGGCCACGAGCACTCCCACCCCTCACCATGCCTTGTTCGGTACCCCACCTTCCTACACTCACCTTCGTGTTTTCGGGTGTGCTTGCTATCCCAACACTTCTGCCACTGCTCCTCATAAGCTTGCGCCCTGCTCGACCCTGTGTGCGTTTCTTGGCTACTCCCCCGATCATAAGGGGTACCGTTGCTTTGACCTCTCCTCTCGTCGTGTTCTTATCTCACGACATGTCTTCTTCGCTGAGTCCGTCTTTCCTTTCTCCGTTGACTCCACACCCACCACCAGCCTTGAGTTGGACTCCCTGTTTTCTACTGACCCGGTGGTTCAGCCACCTTTGTCTTCTGCAGGTACATCACCGACTGTTCCGGTGGCTCTCCCGCCATCTGACGAGCCGTGTGTGACAGCGGAGCTGCCCGTCGTGCCGCCCGCGGCCCCCGTGCCCCCGGCTGTGCCACGTGCGGCCACTCCTCACCAGCCGGCGTTGCCCTCCGCGGCCCCGGCGTCCTCGTCCGTGCCGCACGCGGCACCTTCCCTGTCGCCTCCTGCGCCCGGGGTTGGCCCGCTGTTGCCGTCGGCGCCGTGCTCCGCCCCGGACACGGCCCCGGCCGTGCCCCGTGTCCCCGCGACACCTGCCGCACCACGCGCGGCCCCGACATCTTCTTCCCGCTACGCCAACCTTGTTCGGGTCTACCAGCGCCGCCCGACGGGAGTTGCACCGGCCCGCTCTCGCGCCGAGCCGCCGGTGTACCACCCGCCCCTCCTCCACCGCGATCCCCGCCACACTCACCCGATGGTGACTCGGCGGGCTGCGGGGATCCTCCGTCCAGTTGACCGCCTGGTCCTCTCCGCCGCTACGGAGCCACCGGTCTCTCCCATACCCTCCACTGTTCGTGGCGCCCTAGCGGATCCACACTGGCGCCACGCGATGGAGGAAGAATATGCGGCCCTTTTGGCCAATCAGACCTGGGACCTGGTGCCTCGCCCCTCTGGCTGCAATGTGGTCACCGGCAAGTGGATCTGGACACATAAACGCAAGGCAGATGGCTCGCTGGATCGCTACAAGGCTCGCTGGGTCCTTCGGGGTTTCACCCAGCGCCCTGGAGTTGACTATGATGAGACCTTCAGCCCAGTGGTGAAGCCTGCTACTGTCCGGACCGTGCTCTCCCTGGCTCTCTCGAGGTCGTGGCCAGTTCACCAGCTCGATGTGAAGAATGCCTTCCTCCATGGCACCCTGACGGAGACTGTGTACTGCAGCCAGCCTACGGGTTTTGTGGATCCCGCTCACCTTGAGCATGTTTGCCGGCTCAACAAATCTTTGTATGGTCTGAAGTAGGCTCCTCGGGCTTGGTACAGTCGGTTCGCCTCCTTCCTGGTGTCTGTGGGGTTCAGCGAAGCCAAGAGTGACACTTCTTTGTTTGTCCTCCACCGCGGTGCTGACTCAGCCTACTTGCTGCTTTATGTGGATGACATTATTCTCACTGCGTCCAGCTAGTCTCTACTTCAGCGGATTGTCTCCTCGTTGCAGCAGGAGTTTGCCATGAAGGACCTTGGTGTGCTCCATCACTTCTTGGGAGTGACAGTGGAACACCGCCCTGATGGCCTCTTCCTTCACCAGCGCCAGTACGCCTTGGATGTCCTTCAACGCGCAGGGATGACTGACTGCAAGCCCTGTGCCACTCCAGTCGATGCTCAGTCCAAGATTTCCGGTAAAAAGGGCACACCAGTGGATGATCCCACTGCCTATCGAAGCATTGCTGGCGCCCTTCAGTACCTCACTTTCACTCGGCCGGATATCTCCTATGCGGTGCAGCAGGTGTGCCTTCACATGCACGACCCCAGGGACCCGCACCTTACCGCTATGAAGCGGATTCTTCGCTATCTGCGCGGCTCCCTCGACTTTGGGCTTCACCTGCGGCGTTCTCCTGTTGCTGACCTCGTGGTTTACACTGACGCCGACTGGGCGGGCTGCCCCGACACGCGTCGCTCCACCTCCGGCTACGCCGTCTTCCTTGGTGGCAACCTCGTGTCTTGGTCATCCAAGCGGCAGCCGGTTGTCTCCCGCTCCAGTGCCGAGGCTGAGTACCGGGCTGTTGCCAATGGGGTGGCCGAAGCATCCTGGCTCCGGCAGCTCCTCGGGGAGCTCTATTGCCCACTCACCAGGAGTACGTTGGTCTACTGTGACAACGTCAGCGCCGTCTACCTCTCCACCAACCCCGTTCAGCACCAACGCACCAAGCATGTGGAAATTGACCTCCACTTCGTTCGTGATCGTGTCGCCGTGGGAGCTGTCCGTGTCTTACATGTGCCTACCACCTCCCAGTTCGCCGACATCTTCACCAAAGGCTTGCCTTCCTCCACCTTCTCCGAGTTCCGCTCCAGTCTCAACGTCCGCTGCGCCGGAGTTTCGACTGCGGGGGGGTGTTAGAGTGTGTGTGTGTGTGGGGCGTGTGTGTGGGGCCCCTGGTGTGTGGGCCCCTCCTGTAAGGCTCCCCTTTTATCCTCCCAACCCAAGGGAGAGGAATCTATCCATCTAGCTCTTCGTACAATAAGTGTCCTTTACATGAGAAATGGGATCATCTTCTTTCCATTATTATATGTAACTTTGCTGCATGAGATGTGAAGTCATTCATGACATACACGTCATGGGTTGTGGGCCAGGGCTATCAGGCCCGGGCCCAGCCACGCAAACAGTACCGCATGGGTACTGTTTGCATGAACAGTATGCATGGATACTGTAGCGATTTGGTGGATTAGAGTCCAAGTTTGTTAATGGATATAATCATAGAGTCGTAATAGATTCGGTTAGTTATTCGGTTAAGTCTTATAGACTATAAATAGGGTTGTATTGATCAAGTAATCAATGAAAAAAAGAAAGAAGTCCAATCTCTCATCTGTTGGATAATCTAGTCTGTTTTCAAGTTAATTTAGTTTATTTCGCATGTTAGTTGTTGCCGCTCGTTTAGTCGGAAGCTGGCCGAGTCCTCTGCATGTAATTGCGGCATGTAGAGTTATGCGTAGTGTGCGCGGACCCCCCGCAGTAGTGGCGGAATGGCCGGGCCGTTGATGCATGTACTCAAACGAATAAGAAGAGTGATAATACATCAAGAAAAGCTGCTGGCTCAATTGTGCAGCACCAAAACTCCTCTCGCACTCCTGTGTTGATTGCCTGTGTTTTGTCAACAAGTGGTATCAGAGCCCTGTTCAGATCAGGGAGGTCTAGTGAGCGGAGATGACTGGCCGTCGTGACAGTGCGCCACCAAGCAATCGTCGCCGTTCTCAGTCGCCGCCATCACGACGTGGGCGGGGACGCGGTGGAGACACTGGGCGGGCACAATGGGAGATGCCGATGGTTGTTCATCGTACCGTCAATGAGTCATCGGGCTCGATGCAGTACCCGATGCTGACGAAGACAAATTACCCGGAATGGGTAACGATGATGCGCATCAACATGCAGGCTCAAGGTCTGTGGGGTGCGATCGATCCTGGTGGCGTCGGATATAGTGAGGATAGGCTGGCCCTAGCCGCCATCGCTCGCTCCGTCCCGCTGGAGATGGTGAACATGATCGGTAGCAAAGATACCGCGCAGGAGGCGTGGGAAGCCATCAGGGACATGCGAATTGGCGTTGAACGTGTGCGAGTTGCAAATGCACAGAAGCTGCGACGTGACTTCAACAACATCGCCTTCAAGGAGGGTGAGAGCGTGGATGATTTCTCCATGCGGATCGCCAACCTCGCCAACAACCTGCGGATGCTCGGTGATAAGATCGATGATGCGGAAGTTGTACGCAAGCTACTGCAGGTCGTCCCTGAGAAATTCATGCAGATTGCCATCTCAATTGAAACCTTGCTGGACGTCGAGGATATGTCCGTCGAAGAAGTGGCTGGACGACTTCGAGCTGTCGAACAGAGATTTGAGGCGCGTGCAGCTGCCGCGGAGCTTGGCTCCCGTCTCCTTCTTTCATCAAAGGAGGAAGATCTCATTCGTCGTCTACGCAAGCGTGACAAGGAGGGAACACGTGATGGCAATGTTAGCGAAGGTGGCGTTGGAGTTCGTGGAGATACAGGACCAACACGCCGCAACTCACAGCCTCCTAAACGCTTCACCAATGCTTCACAGAAGGGTGAAGGCGGGAGCAAAGTTGTCGACAAGGACACATGCAGATACTGTGGGAAGATTGGACACTGGAAAAGAGAGTGTCGCAAGAGGAAGAAGGACATGGCTGCTGCTCAAGCATTGCTGGCAGAAGAAGCAGGTGCCGATGAGGAATCGCACGGGCAAAGTGATGATGATGAGCCAGGGCTGATGATGGCACAGGCCGTCGAGATTCCAACTGTACCTGCTCACCTATCGACATTCCCTCCTTCGACTTGCATCGGCGGCCGTGTGTTCCTCAACGAAGAACGAGCGACGGTGCATCTCGGGGACACTGACAGCTTTGATGGAAAAGACGATGGAGTGTGGTACCTTGACACGGGAGCATCAAACCACATGACGGGGATTGGCACAGCATTCACCGAGCTGGACCGTAGTGTCACCGGTTCGGTAAAATTCGGCGATGGATCTCTGGTGGACATCATTGGACGAGGAACAGTCGTCTTCGAAGCACGGGGTGGACGCCATCGTGTACTGTCGGATGTTTATTACATCCCGCGGTTACGCAGCAACATCATAAGCCTTGGCCAACTTGATGAGGCTGGGTGTCAGGTTCTGATTGAAGATGGAGTACTCCGGGTATGTGATCCATCAAAGGAACTTCTTGTCAAGGTACCAAGGTCTGTCAATCGGTTGTACAAGATAGTACTCAATCGTGCACAGCCAATTTCGCTCCTAGCACATGTGAATGATGATGCATGGCTTTGGCATGAGAGGTTCGGCCATCTGAGCTTCGATGGACTGAAAAAATTAAACAAGGGAGACATGGTGCGTGGGCTTCCATTCTTTGATCATGTTGAATAGTTGTGTGATGCCTGTCTTGTGGGCAAGCAACGACGAGCAGCATTCCCGCAGGAGAGCAAGTACCGCGCCAAGAATCGCCTCGACCTCGTCCATGGTGATTTATGTGGACCAATTACCCCGGCAACACATGGCGGGCGGCATTACTTTATTCTCCTTGTCGATGATGCTAGCAGGTTTATGTGGCTGGTGCTCCTAACAACAAAGGATGAGGCAGCAGATGCAATTCGAAAATTCCAAGCTGGTGTCGAGGTAGAGACAGGCAGGAAGCTCCGTGCACTCCGCACGGATAGAGGTGGCGAATTCACGGCAGTCACTTTCAGCGACTACTGTATGGAGAAAGGCGTGCACCGCCAACTTACAGCGCCATACAGCCCACAACAAAATGGGGTCGTCGAGCGTCGGAATCAAAAAGTGATGGCAATGGCACGCTGTCTACTTAAGGCTAGGAATATGCCCAGTATTTTTTGGGGGGAGGCAGTGAGCACCGCGGTCTTTCTTCTCAACAGATCGCCAACTAAGAGTGTCATTGGCAAGACTCCTTATGAAGTGTGGCATGGCGTGAAACCAGCAGTACATTTTCTGCGTACATTTGGATGCATTGCTCATGTAAAAGTCACACGTCCGCATGTCGCCAAGCTGGATGATCGGAGCAAGAAGATGGTGTTCGTGGGTTATGAACCTGGATCAAAAGCTTATAGGGTGTACGATCCGGTGGGCGGGAGTCTACATATTACACGCGATGTGATCTTTGATGAAGCTAAAGGATGGAACTGGGAGGCGTGTGGTGATGACATTCCTGAGACATTCACGGTGGAGTATACAATCACTGACATCTCGAGTTGCAACCTGCCAAGCACTCCTGTATCACCTGCAGCTCCATCCGATGAAGAGCAAGATAGTGATGGCCTTCACATTCCTGAGAACATTGCCAATGCTCCGGACAGTACTCCAGTCAGTACTCAGGTGGAACACTGCACACCACCATCACACATCCCTTCGGGACTGGACCATGATGACTATGGGGCACCTCGACGGTACCGCAAGGTGGAAAACTGCATCAAGACATCTGAGTCACGAGACCTTGATCCTGAGGAATGGCTGCTGATGGCAACTGAAGAACCCACTTCGTTCGAAAAGGCAGCCACTGATCCTGCGTGGATGGCAGCAATGAAGGAAGAAATGACTGCTATCAAGGAAAATGGCACATGGGAGGCGATGGAACTTCCAGCCGGGCATCGTCCGATCGGACTTAAGTGGGTATTTAAACTGAAGAAGGATGCCCAAGGAAAGGTAATCCGACACAAGGCGCGTCTCGTGGCGAAAGGGTATGTGCAGCGTGCCGGAGTTGATTTTGATGAAGTGTTTGCACCGGTGGCACGACTTGACTCCGTAAGAGCTCTAGCGGCAGTAGCAGCACATGAAGGTTGGACACTTCATCACCTTGACGTCAAATCTGCATTCTTGAATGGTGATCTCACAGAGGAGGTTTACGTAGTTCAACCTCCTGGATTCTCTATTGCTGGTCGAGAGAGACAAGTGTTGCGTCTCCACAAAGCACTCTATGGCCTTCGTCAAGCTCCTCGGGCCTGGAATGCCAAGTTGGATCGTACTTTAGTTGCACTCGGATTCACACGGTGTGCTGAAGAACACGGGGTGTACATGCGAGGAACTGGTGATCAACGTATTCTGTTGGGAGTGTATGTCGATGACCTGATCCTTACCGGCGCTGATCAAGCAGAGATTGAATCATTCAAGGGAGAAATGAAGTGCACATTCAAGATGAGTGATCTTGGGAAGTTGAGCTACTATCTTGGAATAAAAGTGAGACAAATACCAGGGAAGATCACACTGAATCAAGCTGCCTACGCGACAAAACTCCTAGACAAGGCTGGGATGTTTAACTGTAATTTCGCACAAGTGCCAATGGAAGCTCATCTCAAACTGAGTAAGCAAAGTTCCAATCCATTAGTTGATCTCACATGGTACCGCAGTTTGGTTGGGAGTCTTCGGTACCTTGTACACACCAGACCAGACATTAGCTATGCTGTAGGATATATTAGTAGATTCATGGAAAAGCCTACAACAGAGCACATGAGTGCTGTCAAACATTTACTTCGTTATGTTGCTGGTACGGTGCATTTTGGTCTATGTTACTCAAAGGGTTGTGATGACATCAAACTTGAGGGGTACAGTGATGCGGACATGGCAGGGGATGTGGATGATCGTAAGAGTACATCCGGTGTTCTATTTTGTCTTGGTAATGCACCAGTATCATGGCAGTCTCAGAAACAATCGGTTGTGGCATTGTCATCATGTGAAGCAGAGTACATCGCTGCTGCATCGGCTGCCTGTCAAGGAGTCTGGCTCGGGCGACTGGTTGGGAATTTTTATGGAAGAACAGCTGATCCAGCGACAATTTACATCGACAATCAATCAGCGATTGAGCTTTGCAAGAACCCAGTATTTCATGGGAGAAGCAAGCACATTGAGACCCGGTTTCACTTCATCAGGGAATGCGTTGAAGGTGGCCAAGTGATCATCCAGAAGATACATACCGACGAACAGTTGGCAGATATTCTTACTAAATCTCTTGGCCGAATAAGATTCCTCCACCTGCGATCGAAGCTCGGAATCATTGACGTAAAGCACATCTAGATTAAGGGGAGTATTGTTGGATAATCTAGTCTGTTTTCAAGTTAATTTAGTTTATTTCGCATGTTAGTTGTTGCCGCTCGTTTAGTCGGAGCTGGCCGAGTCCTCTGCATGTAATTGCGGCATGTAGAGTTATGCGTAGTGTGCGCGGACCCCCCGCAGTAGTGGCGGAATGGCCGGGCCGTTGATGCATGTACTCAAACGAATAAGAAGAGTGATAATACATCAAGAAAAGCTGCTGGCTCAATTGTGCAGCACCAAAACTCCTCTCGCACTCCTGTGTTGATTGCCTGTGTTTTGTCAACATCATCACATTTGTCTCTCACCTAAGTCTACTTCTCATCCCGAGCAGCTGACGTTGTCTGGCTATCCTTCCGGCAGTGTTTATCCTGTCATGGGTTCAATCTATGACAACTTGGTATCATGGTCCACAACCCATGACAATACACGCTATGTTATGTTTGGGGTCTTTGGATCCCAGACTTCGTAACCAACAACGATGGGGTAGCCATGGCTTGAGATTGTTCCCCTTTTGCCGTATGACTTGAGGTTATTCTTCTCTCGTTGCTTAATAGATAGACACGACAGGAAGCTTTGCCCTGGCCGGCTTGAGTAGAAGGTAGAAGAATAGAATCATAGATAACTTTATTACTTTATTTCTTGCCTTGAGTAAAATGTCAACCCTTGATATATGCACCTCTTAGAGATGTAACTTCTAATTTCTAAGCTAAAATCTAAGGACTAACACAATACAATAATGACTCGTACTTTAATCTGCTAAAGGACTCTTCTTAATCTCTAATAGGAAACCTGACTTAGCTAACCCTAATTTACCCCTAACCCGCTGCTACAATACTGCGTGGGTACTGTTCATGTGGTGTTCATGCCTTGACCATATCCATGACTACTGTGCGGACACTGTTCACGCCTATATCATACCCATGACATGCTGTCTTTACTCTTTACCATTTGTGAATATATTTATCAAGCTGCCTGCTGCTATATGTTTTGCAGATTCTATCATTCTATAGCTCAAAACAGGCAAACCCCATTTATTTCTGTTCCTATTGCCTTTTTTCCTGTACATCTAACTCCATGTTTACTTCCTTCTGTTTCTTCGGATCATAATATCATAAGAAAATGAAGGAAGAGCTGGATAGATTCCTCTCCCTAGGGTTGGGAGGATAGAAGAAGGAGAGCCTTACAGGAGGGGCCCACACACAGTGGGACCCACACGACAGACACACACACACACACTCTAACCCCCCCCGCAGTCGAAACTCCGGCGCAGCGGATGTTGAGACTGGAGCGGAACTCGGAGGTGCAGGAAGGCAAGCCCTTGGTGAAGATGTCGGCGAACTGGGAGGTGGTAGGCACATGTAGAACATGGACATCTCCCACGGCGACACGATCACGAACGAAGTGGAGGTCGATTTCCACATGCTTGGTGCGTTGGTGCGGGACGGGGTTGGTGGAGAGGTAGACGGCGCTGACGTTGTCACAGTAGACCAAAGTACTCCTGGCGAGGGGCAATGGAGCTCCCCAAAGAGCTGCCGGAGCCAGGATGCCTCAGCCACCCCGTTGGCAACCGCGCGGTACTCAGCCTCGGCACTGGAGCGGGAGACAACAGGCTGCCGCTTGGATGACCAAGACACGAGGTTGCCACCAAGGAAGACGACGTAGCCGGAGGTGGAGCGACGCGTGTCCGGGCAGCCCGCCCAGTCGGCGTCAGTGTAAACCACGAGCTCTGCCACAGGAGAACGCCGAAGGTGAAGCCCAAAGTTGAGGGAGCCGCGCAGATAGCGGAGAATCCGCTTCATAGCGGTAAGGTGCGGGTCCCGTGGGTCGTGCATATGAAGGCACACCTGCTGCACCGCATAGGAGATGTCCGGCCGAGTGAATGTGAGGTATTGAAGGGCGCCAGCAATGCTTCGGTAGGCAGTGGGATCATCCACTGGTGCGCCCTCGGTACCAGAAATCTTGGACTGGGCATCGACTGGAGTGGAACAGGGCTTGCAGTCAGTCATCCCTGCGCGGTGAAGGACATCCAAGGCGTACTGGCGCTGGTGGAGGAAGAGGCCATCAGGGCGGTGTTCAACTGTCACTCCCAAGAAGTGGTGGAGCACACCAAGGTCCTTCATGGCAAACTCCTGCTGCAACGAGGAGACAATCCGCTGAAGCAGAGACTGGCTGGACGCAGTGAGAATAATGTCATCCACATAAAGCAGCAAGTAGGCTGAGTCAGCACCGTGGTGGAGGACAAATAGAGAAGTGTCACTCTTGGCTTCGCTGAACCCCACAGACACCAGGAAGGAGGCGAACCGACTGTACCAAGCCCGAGGAGCCTGCTTCAGACCATACAGAGACTTGTTGAGCCGACAAACACGCTCAGGGTGAGCGGGATCCACAAAGCCCGCAGGCTGGCAGCAGTACACAGTCTCCGTCAGGGTGCCATGGAGGAAGGCATTCTTCACATCGAGCTGGTGAACTGGCCAGGACCTCGAGAGTGCCAGGGAGAGAACGGTCCGGACAGTGGCAGGCTTCACCACTGGGCTGAAGGTCTCATCATAGTCAACTCCAGGGCGCTGGGTGAAACCCCGAAGTACCCAGCGAGCCTTGTAGCGATCCAGCGAACCATCTGCCTTGCGTTTATGTGTCCAGATCCACTTGCCGGTGACCACATTGCAGCCAGAGGGGCGAGGCACCAGGTCCCAGGTCTGATTGGCCAGAAGGGCCGCATATTCCTCCTCCATCGCGTGGCGCCAGTGTGGATCCGCCAGGGCACCACGAACAGTGGAGGGTATGGGAGAGACCGGTGACTCCGTAGCGGCGGAGAGGACCAGGCGGTCAACTGGACGAAGGACCCCCGCAGCCCGCCAAGTCACCATCGGGTGAGTGTGGTGGGGATCGCGGTGAAGGATGGGTGGGTGGTACACCGGCGGCTCGGCGCGAGAGCGGGCCGGTGCAACACCCGTCGGGCGGCGCTGGTAGACCCGAACAGGGTTGGCGTAGCGAGAAGATGCCGGGGCCGCGCGTGGCGCGGCAGGTGTCGCGGGGACACGGGGCACAGTCGGGGCCGTGTCCGGGGCGGAACACGGCGCCGACGGCAGCAGCGGGCCAACCTCGGGCGTAGGAGGCGACAGGGAAGGGGCCGCGTGCTGCACGGACGAGGACGCCAGGGCCGCGCATGGCACGGAGGGCAACGCCGGCTGGTGGGGAGTGGCCGCACGTGGCACAGCCGGGGGCACGGGCAGCACGATGGGCAGCTCCGCTGCCACACGGCTCGTCAGATGGCGGGAGAGCCGCCGGAACAGCCGGTGATGTACCTGCAGAAGACAAAGGTGGCTGAACCACTGGGTCAGTAGAAAACAGGGAGTCCAACTCAAGGCTGGTGGTGGGGGTGGAGTCAACGGAGAAAGGAAAGACGGACTCAGCAAAGATGACATGTCGTGAGATAAGAACACGACGAGAGGAGAGGTCAAAACAACGGTACCCCTTATGATCGGGGGAGTAGCCGAGAAACACACACAGGGTCGAGCGGGGCGCAAGCTTATGAGGAGCAGTGGCAGAAGTGTTGGGATAGCAAGCACACCCGAACACACGAAGGTGAGTGTAGGAAGGTGGGGTACCGAACAAGGCATGGTGAGGGGTGGGAGCGCACGTGGCCTTAGAGGGTAGGCGGTTGAGCACATAGGTGGCAGTAAGGAGGCTCTCAGCCCAGAAGCGAGCGGGAGCCGAAGCCTGAAAGAGCATGGAGCGCATAACATTGTTAGTGGTACGAATCATGCGCTCAGCCTTGCCATTCTGAGGGGAGGTATAGGGGCAGGACATGCGCAATTGGACTCCCTTCGAGAGGAAGAAAGCTCGGGAAGCAGAGTTGTCAAACTCACGACCATTATCACACTGGACAGCCTTGATAGTAACCCCAAACTGAGTAGATACCCAAGCAAAAAAAGTGAGTGAGCGTGGGGAAGGAAACGTCCATGAGTAGTGAGAAAAATCATCAAGAACAACCAGATAATATTTATAACCAGAAATACTCATGATCGGAGAGGTCCACAAGTCACAGTGAACAAGGTCAAACGCATGAACAGCATGCGAGGAAGAAATAGGAAAAGGTAGGCGAACATGATGACCTAATTGACAGGCATGACAAATATGCTCACTAGTAGCCCTAGTACAAGGAATAGAGGAGCTACGACAAAGCTGAGCCAAAATGTCGATACCGGGGTGACCAAGCCGGCGGTGCCAGAGTGTGGAGGACGTTGTGGCGGCAAGGGCGGACGAGGGTGGAGCAGCGGAAGGTGGAAGACGAAGCGTGTAGAGGGGTTCGGTGCTGTCACAGTGGAGAAGAAGACGCCGGGTGGCCATATCCTTCACAGTCAAACCAAAAGAGTCAAATTCAACAGAACAGGAATTATCAGTGGTGAATTGACGAATGGAAAGAAGATTGTGAACAATGTCAGGAGCAACAAGAATATTTTGCAGGCGAAAAGACCCACAAGGAGTCGCATCACCCACGGAGGTGACCGGAAGACATGAGCCATTCCCAACCATGATGGAAGAAGGGTGAGATGGGTGGGGGGCCTGTGAGAGGAGATAATACCATCATGAGGAGTGGTGTGGAAGGAAGCACCCGAGTCAGCCACCCAATCCGTGGCGGCCGGTGGAGTCAACGCCATGGTGTTGAATGACTGCGCGAGGGCCGTCTGATCCCACCCACTGGACCACGGGCCCCACGCCGAAGGAGTAGGCGGGACCGTCCACCCGGTGAGCATGGCCGCAGGGGGGTAGGAGGTCGAGGAGTGAACTGTCCCGGCCACATGGAAATGCGCCCCATCCATGGGTTGGAGAAGGATGGCCAGGGCGCACTCCCGACGGCAGGGGCTTGTGTGGCGGAGGTAGGAGCCGGAGCGCGACCGGTACCACCACGGCGCCCCCTCCCTGGCGACGACGATCGCCACCACGACCCCCCCCCCCCGCCAGTGGTGGAACCGGCGGGAGGAGTACCAAGAAGGGAGGGAGCCGGCGACGGCGGTGGGTGGGAGGCCGACCGGGTGGAGTCGGAGGTGACTAGAGCAGTCACGGTAGTAGATGTGGGAGCGATCCCTCGGGTCAGTTCCTCGAGGACAAGGTCATCATGAACCTTGTGGAAGGAGGGGAACGGCACTGTCCTGGTGATCCACGTCCGGAGATGGGCGTAGCTGTCACCGAGACCGCGGAGGATGTTGAGGACAAGAGTGCGGTCCGCAACAGGCTCACCAAGGTCACGAAGAGAATCCGCCATCCCCTTCATGCGACGGCAGTACTCCGAGATGGAGAGATCCCCCTGGACGAAGGTGCGGAAGGCAGCGTCCAACTGGAGAGCACGAGCCTCACGGTTGCCAAGGAACTGCCCCTCGATCGCAACCCAGGCCTGCCGAGCGGTGCCACCAAGTTCCCGCACGATGTCCTGGAGCTCGACAGTGATGGACCCAAGGATCCATGACAGCACCACGTTGTCCATGCACCGCCAAACGGACCCCTGGGCGACCACCGGGGTGTCGATGAGGACGTGGTCATCCAGGGCATAGCGCTGGAGGGTGAGGAGCACCAGATCGCGCCAGCGTGCATAGGAGGACGATGAGGGATCAAGGGTGACTGGCACAAGCGCCCGGATGTTCTGGACACCAGCCGCCTGGGCGTGGAGCTGTGCGGCACCCGGATCTGCGGCGACAGCTGGAGTCGCGGTGGCAGTAGGGTCAACACCCTTGAGGTGATGCTCGGCCTAGCAACATGCTGGGCCAGTGCATCAGCGGTCTAGCGCGCATTTTCCCAAGCAAGAGCGGCTGCCCGCTCGCGCGCCCGAGCAGCAGCGGCAGCGGTCTTGGCAGTGGCAAGGGCAGCGTCGTCAGCCACTACATCGGAAGGGGTCGGCCAGCCCGAGGCCACGGTGGTGGGGAGGAGGGGCGGCGGCCCACCCAAGTTCGGCCAGGCCATGGCCGTGGCGGGGGGAAGGGGGGGGCGGCGCCCCAGGGGCTTGGGGGAGGCCGGCAAGGCCGGCGGCAGCAAGAGGGCCCCCCCCATGGTCGGCCAGTCCATGGCCGTGGCGGGGGGAAGGGGGGCGGCGCCCCAGGGGCCTGGGGAAGGCCGGCGGCGGCAGATCCGGCCGCCCCGGCGTCAGGTCCGGGCGGGGCGGCGGCGAAACGACGCGGGGGGAGGCCGGCGGCGGCGAAGCCAGGCGGGGGTAGGTTGGCTGCGGCGAGACCCGGCGGGGGGAGGCCGGCGGCACCCGATCTGTCCGCCCTGGCGACGGATCCGAGCGGGGGGAGGCCGGCGGCGCCAGATCTGGCCGCCCTTGCGTCGGATCCGGGCGGGGGGGGGGGGGGGGTGGCGGATCCGGCCATGGTGGCGGAGCCCAGCCCAGGAAAAGGGGAGGAGGAGGCCGGAGACGAGAAGGAGAAGACGGTGCTCGCCGGCCATGGAGGCGGCGGCGGCGCCGGCGGCAGGAGAGAAGAGGGGGGGAAGGGGGGAGCCTAAGTCTCTGATACCATGAAGGAAGAGCTGGATAGATTCCTCTCCCTAGGGTTGGAAGGATAGAAGGAGAGCCTCACAGGAGGGGCCCACACACAGTGGGACCCACACGACAGACACACACACTAACAGAAAAGTTGCATCAGCATGCTGAAGAGTTATGACCATACTATCTTCTGACTGATAATTTGTCTTATTGCAGTCAATAGTGCACAGTGTTCTCCACATTCAGTATTCTGAATGGCCTGACCAGGGGGTGCCAAATAACACTTCTTCTGTACGAAAAATTTTAAAAAGATTATATGGCATTCCAAGAGTGCATCCAATAGTTGCCCATTGCAGGTTTGGTTCAAACTAACATTGTTTCTTCGTGCATCTGTCTCTATACGCACACTCAATACTATCATTTTTCTCTTTCTTCAGTGCAGGCATTGGAAGAACTGGTGCTTATATCACTATCCACAATACCATAGAGCGGATTTTACTTGGTGAAGAGTCTGCTTTCAATCTTTTTGAAACTGTCAAAACATTTAGATCGCAGCGACCTGGAATGGTCCAAACAGTGGTATGGATTGCTTTTCATCATTTCTATCTCTATCTCTATTACAAAATCCTCTCAAGTTGACAAATAGTTTCATATAGTAGAGCTTGTATTTACTTTTAACAGAAGGATAGGTTTGTCTGTTAAGGCAGTGTGCAGAAATCAGCATGCAATGGCTTGGCAAGTCTGTGGGGGATTAGCTGGGAACTTGGGATATCTGGATTAAGGATATCCGTAGTCAGAGAATATTATCCATCGATTTAACAGTACCTAATACTAACCTACTAAAGAGTAATGCGGAGTAGAATCGCTACAAATACTCTGCACTAATGTAATCTTTTGCTCTGCAGGACCAATACAAGTTTTGCTATCGTGCAATTGTGGATGAACTGAAAGATCTGCTATTAAATTCGAAACCATGAATCATTTTTGAGGTAGTTTTCTTGCATCTTCTCTCTCTTACCATATACCCTACTAACTGTACATTATTTTTTTTTGGCATCAATCATCTCAGAAAATCAAGCATATGTTCTCAGCTCCTGTTGTTTCCTTTACAGGGACAATCAGTCTGGCGCATCTGATGGTTCGTCATCCCTCAGCCCCCTCAATTCTTTAAGCATAGGTAACAGCAATTCAAGTGCAGCATGAAAACTGAAACGCAGACTTCTGGAGGAAGCTTCTCAAACTTCCCCACATCAAGAATCGTGTCAATCCCAGCTTGTCTCTGGTTCTGTATCAAACGTAGATGACATTACAAAGGTTGGAAATTCAAGTGGTGCACCGTCTGCCCACCTAACTTATGTTTGTTTGGCAGTAGCTTCGTGTGATGTAGCGCTCGGAAGATTTCGAGACGCAGCTTTGGCTCTTTCCACTAGGCCTGACGCTCTCCTTGTGTCTCTGTCTGAAGTCAAATGTCTCGGGGAGATTGAAACGTTTGTTGCTATGCTGTGATGACGGCTTCTATCTCTTTTTGAAACGGTTGTTTGCTCAGCTGAGATGGTGTTTCCTTCTATCTTTCTTTCTGTCTGTCTGTTTCTGGGAGAGAGTTGAGAGTTGAAATTTGCCAAGCAGGATGAGATGTCACCACATCTGGACGAGAGCATCACATCTGTAGATTTTGTTGCTATCTTCCACTGAAGTTTTCAATGGCAAAAATGGACAGAATATGGGCCGTATGTGTGTCCGTGTTTATGATCATGGTAACTTGGAAAGAGCATTCGGAACAAATCGTGTTTTTAGTTAGATTGAAATCAACTACTTTCTTCATTATGAAATATTACATCCAGTCTTACGTTGCTATATTATAAGTTGGTTGTATATTATAAGACGGGGAGTAGTTGATTTCAATCTAACTAAAAACACGATTTGTAAAAAGCCAAATAAGAGTATCCCATCTAAACGCAGTAACAATTGCAGTTTGAAGTAGAGCATAAGCCTGATCAGTAATCATGTTTAGTATTGGTTTATGTTCATGTAATGGACGGTGAAATTTTCGCTTGTAGGTAAATGGTTTTATGCGGCCATGATTATTGCAGAGGCCAAAAGTTGTACTTTCTCAAAACAAATATACTGCGTAAAATGGAGAAAATTGGGTTCATAGAGGTAAACTTCTGAGACATTCTCCTGAGTAAGGGCTTTGGGGAAGTTTATTCTTCTCAGAAGCAACAACTAAATATTTATCTACCGAGTTTTATAATATGGGGAAATTTTCTATCGAGTTTTATAATATGGGAAAAATTTTCTACCGAGTTTTATAATCCTGGGAAAATTTTGTATTATTGTTTGAGGAGCTGAAGATTCTTGAAGTACCTATAGCTGTAAGAAACTCAAACAAAACCTAAAAATGGGCGGCTTATGAGGAGCAGTTCGTGCACATTGTTTTCTGACGATGCTCATTGGTTTGCCAGTCCAAGAGCTAAAGTTAATGATGTAATCTAGCATGTAAACTTTAAACTAAACCGGTCACCTAAGCTCAAACGCCATTATGCAAGTTGAGGATTTTGTTCGTGATGATCTAGGGCACAGCAAAAAAAGAAGAAGAAGAAATCTCAGGGTATTTAATTAGACCCACTGTCCATTTGTCTAACAGTTGACAAGAAGCAAAGTAGACAACTAGTAAAAAACATTTGACAATCTAAATATGCAAAAGGGGAAAACTATTCTACCATTTGACTATTGCTCATATTATGAGGTTCCATTCATATCAGGGGACCTATATTTTATAATAATCTTCTCTTGATATGATAAGATGAGCGAGCTCCTTGTGAATGGACATCACAAGATGTGTTTAGACAAAGTAATATAACCATGATGATGCTTATTTAATAAGCAATACTGTTGACTGTGAAAGCACATGAGAATAATTCCCTATGGATGCTTACATAGTTTATTTTTCCATGGTAGACGTAATCAAATCTAAGCTAGAAATGCAGGTGCTTCTTTGCCAGCTAGGTATGCATGTTATGTTATGCATCTTAGTGCAAATATAAATTAGCACTACAAGTCATAAGGTTCTATACACTGAACAATGGAATAAACTTGGGATCTTCTTTGTTATTCTCCTCTAATTTGGTTATTAAGACCCAGCCAGTGCATAGTCAAAATATGAGGATAATATCTGAAATTTTTAAGTAAGTGCATGCATTTGTACCCATACACAAATTATTGGGCTTCGCCCCTCATACGAGCACAATATTTTGTTTTCATTCTTGGTTATCAACACATCACTTAATATTTACTTTCAAAACGAGCACATCACCTGATCGCATCCTATATATTTGAATATTCTTTCTACAAATATAATAGTACTCCCTCCATTTCATATTACAAATCATTTAACCTTTTAAAGTCAAACTTCTATAACTCTTTAACTATTTAAAAAATATATTAACGTCTAAATAGATATCGTATTAAAACATATTTTATAACAGATTTAATAAAATTATTTTGATGTTAAGTTGTTAGTATATAATTTTTTTAAAAGATGAGTCAAATAAAAGGTAGAAAGCTTCGACTCGTAAAAAAACAAATGACCTATCTAACGGAGTATTACCTACCTAATGGGTTTGTTTTTTATAAACTATTCTATTTAATTTTAGAACACAACTAGTATGTTTTGTAAGAATTTAAGCACAAGCATATTCTTCGGTGGCCAAATGCATATCCAGAGCAAGCCATATATATATTGTTATGAGATTCTAATTAACCATATGTTCTAACATTTGTATTACCCCCACTGCTGCTTGATTTATAATTAGCCTTACGTCTAACATGTTCACATATTTGGATAAAATATAGTTCAAGAGGAGCTTCACTTTTACATGATAAACCGCTTGATTAATTCATTGCAATTATGACAAATAACCTATTGAATGCACTAGCTGGAATCATCACATTCAAATCAAATTGAACACCAAGCATTTCAATGAGAAAAATAGCTAATTGCAAGCATAGTTGGATTGTAATTAGATGATATATGGATGAAAAACTAACGGACCGTTTGGATAGACTAAAACTAATTGTTAGTTAGCTATTAATTAGTTGGCTAAAAATTAGTTCACCTCTCTTTGATATTTTGGACTAATAATACTTTTAAAATACAATTTTCCCCTGCTACAGTAACAACTACAAATAGTAAAGGTTCTCTATTAGCTCTCATTAGTTCACTTTTATGGACTAATGGACTAACCATTAGTTGGCCCATGAACTAATAATTAGTTCACTAATTAGTTGGGATGTTTGAATGAACTAAAGCTGAAAAATAACTACTAACTATTAGTTGGTGGGATCCAAACATGGCATAAATTCTTCGACAAACTAAATTTTGATATGACCAGTTTATCCATTTTTTCAAGAATATGATAACTAGGAGCTCTATATATATACAAAAACAGTGCAAATATGCAAATTAATTACTTTGTTTGGAGTATTGAAATAACACACAAAAAAGATAAAAAAAATGGAGAGAACGTTAGGCAATTTAGTACAAATAAAAAAGAAAATGTTAGTTAAAAATAAAATTTATCTCTTTTATTCTTCCATATATTTTACTGAATAATTCCTCCTTTTCCTGTCAACACATCCATATGGAATTTTGTACTTGAAACATTTTGTGAAAACAAAACCAATTTAATAAGAACATTCAAAAGTTGATTTAGTGGCCTGATCAAACTGATTTCCAAACGTTGTCAACTTGACCAGTGCGTACTAGCTAGTAGATAGATTACCTCCTGAACAAAAAATTTCACAAACAAGTATATTAAAACATGGTAAAAGAATTTGAAATATAGCATGATTAGAAATTTCTTATAGCTTATCTATAAATATGAATCGATACTAATCCTGATCTCATCACTCCGTATGTCGTATCAATCTTTTTTTTGTTCAGATTTTAACATAGCAAATTTAGGCCAAGACTAATAGGTGGGGAGCATCTACGTGCATTTGGATAGGAAAATGTCTGATTTACCCTCACAACTTCAAACTGGACAAAAATGTCCTCCATCATTAATATTCGATCATATTTTTCACAAATAGATTATATTTTTTACAAATAGATTCGATCATTCATTGCAAACAAGGTAATATTAATCCAACCTTCTTTTCCCAACCATTTAATGCTCATTTTTATATTATACTTACATTCACCAGGTATTCGGAAATCATCTATAACACCCACCGCATAAAGATATCCATCCTATTATGCCATCATATCCTCACCTTCTTATACCAGTGTAGCTATCTCCACCGCGCGAATAGCACCCTCTGCTCCGATGGTCTTTGCTGTCTGCCCTTCTCCTGCAAACTTCGTCCGCCTACTTAGCGTGGCAAGATTAAGGCTCTGCAAACCGTAGAAGGGTAGCGAAGCACTAATCTTGAAGTGATTCCAACGATATATAAGAGTGGTTTTATGGGGAAAGACTAAGGTATCTCTGATTCTTTTAAAGATTTACTCTCTCCTGTTTAACAATATAATATGTGCACTATTGTGAAGTTTTTCTTAGAAACATGCCATAGCTAACACGACCATTAATTCTGCGGTCTTCTTGTGGGTGCAACGACTGACTAACTTAACCAAAAGTAACAAAAAAACTTTAAGGGAAAGCAAATGATCAACGAAGGATACTTGATCTAATTTTATTTTCTTTTGTGAAAAAAGAGCAGATCTGATTTGTTGGGTTTGACCATGTCTCTCTTTCCCTCTCCCTAATACACCGGTCAACTAATAAACTAAGAGAAGAACACATATAATAAATCTGGATTTTTCGATTGTTTAATGTGTAGACTTTTTTGCCCCCTCGTGCTGCGCATTAAAACTCTCCTCTTTAATTGTTTCCTCCTTATGCTGGTTTCCATTTCTTGCCATCTTTTCGTTGTAGATGTTCTTTTCTGCAGATCTAGTCGCGTTCTTGATATTTCCGCGTCTCGAAATCAGAGCTGTTTTTACGATCGTTTTGCATGGGCTCAGTGGCCAGCCTTGCATGGTTTTTCCATGGCGAATCGGATCTCCTGGAAAAAATCCAGCTTTCCATCCAGATGACGAAGTTTTGAGTTTTTTCTGATCAGATGAGGGAGATGGCTCGATTTTGCTATCTGGTTGGGCTCGTGTTCGGCTCCTCGTCTCTTTCAGCCGAAGAAGCTCTTGCCTCCCATGGCGAGCGGCGCCAGCTGCCGCCGGCGGCGTTGCAATCTTCTGGCGGGAAGAAGAGGGGAAGGAAGACGGCGCCGGAGGCGGCGGATGAGCACCAGGAGGACGGTGAAGTGCCACCGCCGGTCTCCAAGGCGGCAGCATTGCTTGAGAAGGGCAAAGAAAAGGTCGGCACTCCATCGTCTTCTTCATCTTCTTAAATTCTTGTTCTTCTCAAGAGCAGATAGATACTACTCTCTTCTCTTCTTGATGCTAGTTTCGTGGTTGAAATATTTGATAAATATTTGAATTGATACATGTGAAAATATTATGTATGATCATCGAAGTCTTTAACTATATAGACTACTACGATGGTAAATAATAGAAACCATTTGCTTTGAGTTGTTCAGTTTGGATATACTGCTTTGTTGATCCATCTGCTAGGGCATCATGCATCATGCATATGCTTAGTTCAACGAAAAAAAACATACATGTGGGAATTTGATATATAGTTGTTGAATTTATCTTGTACTCGTTGAGGATGGGATGGTGACGAGGGTAGGATGTGAGTTCATCTTTTGTAGTCTACACAGCAATGGACACGCCATGGCATTGGAGATTAATCAATTCTCTCGCAAGCATACGAAAATTAGGAATAAAACGTTTTGATTCTCAATGGACTGAGCCTTAAATAATTAGTAACGAAAAATTGAAGATATGAATTATGTTGATTTGGATCCGATCCTGTTTAATGACAAGTACTCATGTGCACAAGAATGTTCATGTCTAATTATTGAATGATATTGAAATTTATGTTAATTAATTTATTGAGTGTCTACAATAGAGCACATTCTATTTTATAATCAAATTTAGGTATTTAGCGATAAATAACACCTTACAACAACGATTCTCCTGAAATAAACTCCTGTATTTAGTGGCATGTTAAATCGGCTCAACTACTAGTCATCAAATTTGGGAACTTTTGGCTAGACCCCTATTGTATTATTTGGAAGCTTTTGGTGGGCGGCGAGTACAGATAGAAAGGGTGACGTTTGTATGTAGTGTACACATGCGAGAGGGGATGGGCGGCGTATCCTTTTGAAAAATAAGAGGTTGCGATATACAGGGGTTTGAGGGCGAAGCTACAGTAAAATAGAGGATGCAAAATTAAATTTATATGGGCTAACATTCTTAACTATACTACTGATTTTGTAAGGGATGCATTATATTATGCTAAGACAATGCATATATGGTAAAAATATAAGATTAATACCTGGAAAAAGAAATTATGGTTGCATTTTCACCTGCAAATCTATATAGGGCTTCACCCTCTAGGGGTGTAGTAGGGGGTATACTGCACGGGGATTGATTTAGGAAAAAACTACTTTTATGATGAGAATATAGGAGATCAAATTTTAGGGGACTTTCGAAGATGCAGCTACAGAACATTTTTACAATTCAATTATGTTTTCGCGTACCATTCCTAAAATCTCATTTCCTTATAAAAGGATTTTCATAGGCTGAAACACCATCGGGGAAAATAATTGGATAGCAGCTTCTAGGATGAGAGATACACTTAGGTCGAGAGAGGAACATTAGATAGAGATTAGATTAATTATTTATTTTGCTTTATAAAATAGAGATGCAACACATCTTTATATAGATGATATAACTTGTATCTTAAAGCTAATATATAAAATCTAGAAAATAAATATATCTCAATCTAAACTAATCTCTAAAATAATAAATCTAATCTTATCTCTAAAATATTCCTAACCTATTGCTATAGAGCATGGCCCTATACCCATATTACACCTCTCCTTTAAGCAGCTCATCCTCGAGCTACCGTGAGAATAGATCTATGACTCAAGTTATTTGCATCTTGACTTACAACATTATTATGAACTAAAAATAAATATAATATTATTATAGGTCTCTAAACTCTCTTGTCTTGAAGTAGATCTTCTTTTCTCAATGCTATAGAGATTAAACACTTGATAGAGTACCTATTTGGTAATTAGATAGAGTAGACGAATCACCATGATATGGAGAACAACATATGTAGTTTTAAGATCAATATCAGATCGAAGTTATGTTGAGTAACCTTGATACCAAATTATAAATGATAGCTAGGTGACAGCGGTTGCTATGATAAGAGGTGACTGAGAGATAAATAATGTTAGGAAGATATTAGATTAATTATTTCTTTTGCTTTGTAGAGAACATCAATCAGACTAGCTAGCGTATGGGAAGAACTCTGAACTTTGCCTCCTCTCTGATGTTTTTCTCTCTCTCTCTCTCTGATTCTGTAGGTATCAGAACTGAACACTTACTTGAGGAGAGGCAAAGATGCATCAGGCAATCCGTCAGATCAGAACAACACAAGAAAGGCCAGATCTCCAATGCTGAAAACCGCCATTGGAGGCATAATGTCATGCGTTGCTATCCAAAGAGGAAGAAGGATCGATATCCTGGCATTTGAGGTGGCCAACACAATCGCCAAGGCCTCCAATCTGATGGCCTCCCTCTCTGAACAAAGCACGAGGCATCTCAAAGCTGTGGTGATTGGGACCCGTGGCGTCCAGTGCCTGATTTCAGATGATCAGAACCAGGTGCTTGCTCATGTTGGGGCAGACATTAGGTACAGTGGCATTTCTGTGATTTTCAATGCTCTTCTTTATATACATTAATTACAGAGCTCTTCTAGATGGCTTATAGCTAGATTATGGTCCTAAAAAGATATGTCGTCTAGAAGTCAAAATTTAAGTTGGTAGGAAAAACTGTCTGATTTCCAGACTTTTCGAGTTTATTTTGATCTCTATTTCACTTAATGTCAAAAAATTGCCCTATATATTGGTATTATCAATTAAACATCAAACAAAAAAGTCTAGAGATAATACAAAATTTTCACCATACTACACAGAGAGGAAGTCCAAAGATAATACAATATTTTCAGTGTAATACATAAACAACAAACTCAGATTTCAGAAGTCATTTAGATCAGAACATCAAGCTTCTTATAGCTTTTTTTTAAAAAAAAAACTATCTTTTTTTAAAAAAAAACTATCTTGAATTGTTAAGCTTAAGCTAGCTTATGAATAAGCCAAAACCGTCTATAAAAGTCCTTATATTTGCTTTCCAAGGTTGCCTACATTTATTTGGCTTGATTATGCAGACAACAATTCAGAGAGTTTGCTGCAGATGTTGCTCGGTTTGGGAACGTTTGCAGGGATCCCAAATGGCACAATCTTGACAATAATTTCTCTAGGTAAAATTTTAACTGCCACCAAATTTATTGTTCTTGGAGAATTGATTGATGGCTCCATCACACTTTATTCTATCTGCATGTTCATTGTGTGCATCTTGTCATTGCACAGTATGGACTATGGTCTTGCACTACCTGTTGGATCTGGATTAGGTCAATTTCCACCTATGGAATACTCCAAAGAAAAAGCAGAATCCAAGATGAAGAATTTGATGTGGCAAGCAAAGGAGGCTGCGGTCAGTTATTCACACATAATTTGGGACTTATTCTAAATATCCTATAGCTTTAAAAAAGCCATAAGCTGTCTAGATGCCAAAATTTATTACTCAAACAAATCATAAACTCATTTCTATTTCTGTTGTCGGAAAAAACTTCCGTTTGGGGGCTTTTCGAGCTTATTTGCATCTCCACGTCACCTAATTGCCAAAAATGTCACAAATAAAGATATTATCAATTAAACACCAAAGAAAACATAAAAGTGATATATTATTTCCATCCTACTACGCAACAATAAACTCAGATTTTAGATGCCGTTTAAAGCAGTATTAGAGTTTTTTAGAAAGTAACTTTTTAGATTGGCTAGTTTATAAGGCCATCTCTAGCACGGTGCCTAGAGAGATGCTTACCAAAAAAACGAATTTTTTCTCCTCTCAAATTCAACCGGGTGCTAATTCATAGAAGCAATTGCTTTAACCCGTGTTGTAGCAATTGTGTTAGCTACAGTAGGTTTTTACGTGGTATATGGTGTATAGAATAAACCTCGAAGGGTTCTCAAAGAGGGAGAGAGAATTTATACTGGTTCAGGCCTCCCTAGAGGGATAATAACCCTACATCCAGTTTTACAGTGGATTTGGCATAGTTTTACCTCTACTGAACAACCTGTTTACTACAAGGGCATGACCCTTCTTTTATAGGCACGCATGCCAAAGGAAAAAACCAATTGCCCTCTACAAGCCGTAGGCTTTATAGGGACAAGAAGGGAAAAAGGCTAGACTATTGTACATTTGACTTTACAGACGCAGTAGATAAAACATCACATCTAGAGTAGGTATACGACATACTAGGGGCGAGGGGCCCCAGTATGGCTTTACACTATAGCGATGCTTGGATATTTCTCCTGGTCTAGGGTACTTGCCGGAGGTCTTCAGTCGGAGGCAGCCGAGGGGGCTTCGAAAGGCACTCCGAGGCGGACCCCGAAGAGGGGTCTGAAGTAAGCTCCGAAGCGGCTCTCGGAGTGGGCTCCGAAAGGCTTCGGAGAGGGTTTCGAAGGGGACTAGAGGGGTCCCGGATGTTTGACTCCGCAGGGGACCCGGAGAAATCCCAGAGGCTTGGCTCCGAAGGGCTCTGGAGGGGTCCTGGAAATTTGGATCTGAAGGGCTCTAGAGGGGTCCCGGAGGCTTGACTCCGGAGAGGCAAGTCTTGGCTGTTCTTGGAGTCGACTTCGTCTGAGGAGGCTGGGGCTCATCTTCAGGCTTCGCCAGTTGACAGGCTCCGGGCCCGAGGTCTTCGGAGGGTGACGTCATTTGGCCCCTATTTAAGGGAAAACTAATTTCCCCAACAGTAGCCCATCGCACGTAGCCCTTTGGACCAAAGGGGTGCGTGCGCCTCGGGACAAATGACCTGAGATAAGTGAAGCTTCGGAGAAGGCAGGCCTTCGGAACCTGGGCCGAAGGCTGGCTTTGAACTGCACAGGCAATAAATGCATGTTCAGATTGACGAGGCGCCCTCGGGGAGCTCAAGCGACCCTGCAACGGTTAGAAGTCTAGTCATTGCAGCGCGCGGGGGGGGGGGAGGAGGGGGTGCAACGGTTCACTTCAAATTCACCCTGGGCCCATCGGTCAGAGACTATGGAGGCTGTGGTAACCAGTGAAAAAAAGACTTTGGCGCGGGGCACGTTGTCAATTTTTACCGCCTATAAAAGGGGGCCTGACGTACCACGGCTCCGCCCACACTCTCATTTGCCTTCTTCTTCAGCCCCTAGCATCCTTCGCTCTCTTCTCTCCACCTTTGGCTTCACGCGCAGCCTGCTCCGAAGCCCCTTAGCACCCTTCGCACCGAAGTCCTGCGAGATGCCGAAGAAGGCAGCATCGAAGAAGGCTTTAGTCCCGGGCGCGAGTTCAAGCTCCATCCAGGCCCAAGCGGCAGCGGCGGCGAAGCTTGCTGTGAGGCGCTTGGGTCTGAGGGACCTTCGGTCGCTGTCAGATAGGTTCGAGCAGACTTTGGAGTTGAAGGCTTCGGTCTCCACAGAGGAGTCCGTTCAGAGGATTTGCGAAGGGAAGATTTCTGAGGCCATCCAGCTTCGGGTGCCCGAGAAGACAGAGACCATCCAGAGGTCCCAGCCCGACGAAGTTGTTGTTTTCGAAGCCTTCTTCGAGTTGGGCCTCGGACTGCTGGCAGTGGACATGCTGAGTGAGGTGCTGAAGGCGTACAACTTCGAGCTGCTTCACTTGCCCCCAAATGTCATGGCGAGGCTAGCGATCTTCGAGTGGGCCATGAGGGCCGAAGGCTGCGAGGGGTGCGCGGACATCTTCATCGCTCTTCACGACGCAGGCTGCCAGCCAAAGCGAAGGGAGGGGCAGCCGGCTTGGAGAGGGCTTTAGCCTTCGGGAGTGCCAATTTCTAGATCCGCAAAGAGTTCCAAGATGACTTCCTAGCGAGGGCTGTGAACAACAAGTGGTACTCGAAGTGGGACCAAGAGTGGTTTTATGCTTCGGTGGGCGCGGACTCCCCCCTTCGGAGTACCAACACGCTCATTTCTTACCGACGCGAGGACACGATGAGGTCGAGCTCCGAGGCCTTTCAATCGAGGATCCTGCTCCTGCGAAGGGTGGCCTCGAAGATGAGCATGAGGGACTTGGCCGAAGAGTTCATCACCCTTTGTTGGACCGAAAAGGGCGACCAGAGGGGGGGTGAATGGGAGCTTTTAAAATTTCAGACTAAAAATAGCCTTCTATTTTAATTCTATCTTCTGCGGAACAGGCTTCGAACACACCCTTCGAAGTTCTGGTTCGGAGGTATTTTACAGCTCTGAAAACAGGCTTCGCAAGGAGCAAAAGTTCGAAGCCAAGAAGACTTCGCTCCACCCACAACCCCGAAGATTTAGCTCTGCTAAGTTAGTGCAGGCTCCGCACATAGGGTACCTTCGAGCAGGCTTCGCACTTCACCCTTCGCAAGAGCGGACTTCCCTCTGAGGACTTCGATCAACTCTGCTAAGTCAGTGCAGGATCAGCACACTGGGTGCCTTCGAGCAGGCTTCGCACTTCACCCTTTGCAAAGAGCAGACTTTCCTCTGAGGACTTCGACAAAATACTCAGCGCTAGCAACTGGTACTAGGCTTCGCACTTCGGAGGTATAAACACACACTGAACACACTTCGCCGAGGACTTCGACAAGGGAAGAAAACGGGCTTCGATCTAAGCCAAGAACAGTGCTTCGCTAGTAATCATAGAGGTCATGCCTCCAGTTTACACAGAGCGAACAAACACTGAAAAGCACACACTTCACTCGAACAGGCTTCTCACACACTTCTCCAGAAAAGATTCAGTGCACAAACTCAACTCAAAAGAAGTGAGACACGGAGAGATCAAAGCATGCAGTGAAGTACGCATACAAGTTCAAGCAGTAAATGAAAAACAGAATCAGAGCTTCATTGCTTGAACAGGGAACACAAAATGAACTCATAGATCTGAATACAAAGTATGTGGCGGCTAGCACAGGAGCTCAAAAATGGCTGCTCAAAGTGTTAATGGGACCTAGCTAGCCTCCACTATTTATAGGCACTATTCAGCCATGTGAATAGACTACTTTACCCCTAGGGTTTACACTATTTTGTCTCATCAGAACAGGGGGGTACAGCTGGTAGTCTACTTTATTTCGAGGCTTCTTTTGTCAGCTTCGTAGAGGAGACAGCATCAGCTTTTGCAGAGCAGACACGGTTAGCCTTTGCAGTCTTGGATTCTTCTAAAGCCCCCCTTCGCACGCGAGGGGTGCGGTAGCTTCGGTGAGAAGCCTTGAGCCTAACGGCCTTCGCTTCACCGAAGTCAGCATTCGATACAGAGACGGTTTTGAGCTGAAGCCGTCAAAGCCCTTGGGCCTTCGCACCAACACCTTCAGAGTGGACCACCATGGCTTCGCAGCTTCTCCCAGCTCGAACTCCGTCAGTCCGTGTACCAAAGCCATGCATGGCCGAAAAACCTCAAGTTAGTGTCACTCCGGAGTCAGCCTCACTCTGGAGCCAACCTCACTCCGAAGTCAGCTTCACTCTGGAGCCAGCCTTACTCCGAAGCCCCACCTTCGGAGTACCACCCTTCGAAGTCCCTCCTTCGTCCAAGGCCTCCGCATGAAGCATTCCATGAGCACTTTGTCGTAGTGTCTCTCCCCGAGCACACTCCTCGACGATCCTCACCCGGACCATGCCTTCGATGCACCTCGACTTCTGAGACCTTCGTCGGGTATACCTTCGAGTGCCTCCCTCCGGAGCACACTTTGAAAGCCCTGCCTCATTGCTGAGGACTTGGTCCACCATACTCCGAAGTCACTCCATTCGGAGTACCCTTCGAAGTGCCTCACCTCTAAGGACTTTGTCCCGGAGTACCTTCACCCGGAGCCATGCTCCGCACTTACTGCCTTCTCCTGGCGCACCTTCACAGCCTTCGTGACCGAGTTCCCCACTCGCCTAGCATCAAGCCTCCCACTTGACCCAGGTTCACTTGCTACGAACCGTCCGTCGCCTCCGAAGTCACCTGCGCAGCACAGACAAATAGACAAGTGTATCCAGTACCCTAGAGACCTCTCCGGGTAAACAACCTCCGACACACACTCCGGTGTACCGCCCAAAGTACCGAACCCTTCGGTACAACCCAGTCATTGTGTACTGTCAGACCCCTCCGACAGGCACACTCTGCTGCAACAGCTGCAGCAACCAGAACCCACCGAACCCTTTGGTGAAACAACCTCCGAACCCCTTCGGAGGGACCCCTTTGAATCAGAGGATAAAAACTGTCAATCACTCATCACAGACTCCGAAACTAACCCTTGGTTTCTCAATCTCCCCCTTGATGAGTGCATTGACAACCAAATTCAAGTTCAAGTAAATTTGAAAAATTTCAGCACACAAGTGACCATAAAAACTCAGAAATGAGCCAAATCATGTCACTTGACAAAAGAATTTTCCTCCCACTATTTCAAAAGAGTAAAAGCCCCTTCGGCAAATCTTTTCCTTTGCAAGATAAAAACTCTCCCTGAGTTATTTTACCCCCTTGCTGCAGAGAACTCAAAAATTTCTCCCCCTTTGGCAATGCAGGCATCAAGGAGCATTTAAAAGATGCAAAGCTTCGAGATGGGCAGAATTACAAAGACATATAAAGCAAAAATATGCCAACATTAATACCAATTATCATGTGCTCAGCTCAATTTAACATTCTCTAAAAAACATGATGACAACATGTGATTTTATCATTTTGTAATAAAAAGCATCACCACTTAATCAAGGTAACTAAACAAGTAAAAGCAGGGACTGCGCAAAGCTAGTCAATTTCTACTCTAGACAGACAAGTCCAGTTCAAGGGAAGCATTGAAAGCAAACTTGATGATCAATGAATTTGTTGTTCTTTTCGTAGTGCCAGGGGTTATTTATTTGTCTACCTTATACTTTCCAATCAGGCCAAGCCTAGGCATGAAAGCCATCAGAAGCTTAAGGCGGTGATTTTGGCATACACTACACTATCCCAGTTCAGACCAATGTGCAATGGTAAGCAGTCTAGAATAGAGTAGTGCGACAAATAAACCCACCTGGATCTTTTCACTTTGAAGCATGCAAATCATGGAGTTTTTGATTTTAATTAAGTGAACAATTTGTTTAGCACTTGATGAATATCCATGAGTAAGTAGAACAATTTTTCAAGTTGCAATGTTTAGCGTCCAGAGAAAAGGAGTCTTGCTATCAAGCAGATAAAAGATAGCTAAAGCAGTCCTGCCTACACATGCTAGATCCAAGACTAAGTAGTGAGCATGATTTGATTTTGGAAAGAGAAAATTATGCACAAAATGTTTCAGACATATTAAATAGAGCTGAGCTGACATGATTTCATGAATTAAAATCAGGCATATAAGTGCAACAGATGTAAATGCAATTTCATACACAATTAGCATATGCAAGACAATCAAAGTCTGCTCCCCCTCACAAAATGCCGTAAGGGTGACAAACACCAAGTTCCCCACGCAAGTAGGCAAAACGAGAAGCATCGAGAGGTTTTGTGAAAATATCGGCTAGCTGGTGTTGGGTATCAACATATTGAAGCTCAATATCACCCTTCTCATTATGATCTCTGAGAAAATGATATTGCACATCAATATGTTTGGTTCTGGAATGCTGAACCGGGTTGTTTTCAACACAAATAGCACTAGTGTTATCACAGAAAAGTGGAACACCCTTATAATCTAACCCAAAATCCCGTAAAGTGGAAACCATCAACAAAATCTGAGAGCAATAGCTAGCTATAGGAACATATTCAGCCTCAGCCATCGATTGTGCAACACTAGACTGTTTACGGGAAGACCAGCAAACCAGCGAAGTACCCAAAAGTGACAATTACCGGAGGTACTTTTTCTATCAATCCTACACCCAGCAAAGTCCGCATCGGAATAACCTCGAAGACATAAAGAGGAAGACATAGAATACCAAATGCCAAATTCAAGGGTATGTTTGAGATACCTAAGAATGCGCTTTACCGCTTGGCGGTGCGAAGCTCGTGGTGAAGCCTGAAAACGAGCGCACAGATACACTGCAAAGTGTATGTCTGGCCTCGTAGCAGTCAAGTAGAGGAGGGAGCCGATCATGCTTCGGAACTCCTTCTTATCTACGGCTTCTCCATCTTCGTCAGGATCCAATGCTACAGATGTAGCCATTGGAGTGGCGAGTGGCTTCGCATCAACCATGTTGAATTTCTTGAGCAGGTCCTTGGTGTACTTCGTCTGGTGGACGAAAGTACCTTGTTTGCTTTGCTTGATTTGCAAACCAAGGAAAAAGTGAGTTCTCCCATCATGGACATCTCGAACTCCCTACTCATGGCATCTGCAAACTCGACAACCAAAGCATGAGAAGAGCCACCAAAGATGATATCATCCACATAAATATGGACTAGGAGGAAATCTTTGCCATGCTTGAGAGTGAACAGGGTTTTATCAACAGATCCCATCAAATACCCCCGCTCAAGCAGAAAAGACTTAAGTTTGTCATACCATGCCCGAGGGGCTTGCTTAAGTCCATAAAGAGCCTTATGAAGTTTAAGAAATTTATGTGGGTATTTGGGGTTTTCAAAGACAGGGGGTTGTTTTACATAAACATCTTCGCCTATGAAGCCATTAAGAAAAGCACTTTTGACATCCATTTGATAGAGTTTGAAACCACGGGATGCCGCAAATGCAAGTAAAATCCTAATGGCCTCAAGACGAGTAACATGTGCAAAAGTTTCAGTAAAATCAATCCCTTCTAATTGAGAATAACCCTGAGCTACCAGTCTAGCCTTGTTTCTAACTACAGTCCCATCCTCCCCTTGTTTGTTTTTGAAAATCCATTTTGTTCCAATGAAATGAACATTTGGTGGAGGATCAACTAAAGTCTATACTTGGTTTCTCTCAAAATTTTCAAGTTCTTCATGCATGGCATTGATCCAACTAGAATCAGAAAGTGCATGACTAACATCTAAGGGCTCAAAAGAAGCAACAAAAGCGGAATCAATGAAATGAGCATGAGAACGTGTTACCCTTTGATCAAGCTCGCCAATGATCTGCTCGGGAGGATGCATCCTTTGAACATGGTGAGGAGCCTCGTGGCGGGATGCAGTCGCCCCCTCAACTTGTGCGTTGGAGTGGTCCAAGATGACCGATGTCGAGGCAGTTGCTTCGGGACCTTGTGCTGAAGTGGTCGAAGCGGGGTCGACTTCGTGGGTTGATGTCGAGGGTAGTAGGGGTTCATCCTCAAAATCTCCGGGATCTTCTTCTTCGAAGATAGTCTGTTTCATGTCATGTTCATTTGCCTGTTCAAGAGTAGAACTAACAGAGGGGGTTGATTCATCAAAAGTCACATCACATGACTCGATGACAGTGTTAGTCTCCAAATTATAAACACGATAAGAATGACCATGTGTAGTGTAATCCAAGAAGATCCCGTCAGAAGAGCGCGACTCAAATTTATCCAAATTTCCACGTTTTAGGATAAAGCAACGACAACCAAAGACTCGAAGATGAGTAACTTTGGGTTGTCTCCCAAAACGTAGCTCATAAGATGTCAAGTTCAAAATTGAGCGCAAGAAGATTCGGCTTGAGATGTAACAAGCAGTGTTCGTGGCGTCAGCCCAGAATTTTCTAGGAGTCCTGTGCTCATCGAGCATCGTCCTAGCCATCTCAATCAAAGTGCGGTTCTTTCTCTCAACAACACCGTTCTGTTGAGGAACCCACGGAGCAGAGAATTGATGTTCTATGCCATGCTCCATGCAAAAGTCAACAAAGAGACTGTTCTTGAACTCAGTGCCATTATCACTTCGAATGAATTTCAATGCACCAGGGAGTTCAGTGAAAAGTCTCAAAGCCAAGCTCCGAAAGTGTGAAAACACTTCATCCTTGCTAGCAAGAAAGAAGACCCAAGAGTAGCGAGAGAAATCGTCGACAATAACTAGCACATATCACTTGCCGCCTAAAGAACTAACCCGAGAAGGACCTACAATGTCCATGTGGAGAAGTTCTCCGGGTTGTTCAGTCATCACCGTGGTGACTGGCGAATGCGAAGCGGCAATTATTTTTTCATGTCGACATGGAGCGCAAACTAAATTCTTCTCAAACTTGAGCTTGGGCAATCCTCGGATCAGACCAAGGGCACTCAAACGAGCAAGCAACTCAAAGCTCATATGCCCTAGTCTCCTATGCCACTTCCACAGCTCAGAAGTAGAATGTGCAACAAGACAATTAGAAGAACCAGATGACTCAGAAAAATCAGCTCCAAAAACTCTCCCAACTCTAAAGATCTTACAAACCACGACGCCATCAGAATTGAGTACTTGCGAAGTATCGCGATGGAATCGCACTTCGAAGCCCTCATCAAGCAATTGAGATACAGAAAGCAAATTGTATCCCAAGTTTTCAACCAAAGCAACATCTTTGAGAGTGAAATTCGAGTTGATTCTTACCACACCTTTACCTGTCACTCTACTCCTTCGATTGTTCCGGAAGGTGTTATGTTCCCTTTGCTTGGTTGTGGTGAGGCTGGAGAACCATGCTGCATCTCCGGTCATGTGGCGTGAACAACCGGAGTCCATGATCCACGTGCCCTCCAAGCCTCGGTCTAGCGCCTACACATGATAAGAAAATCTCGATCGCTCAGTGCTGGGGTAAGTGAAAATATGACGAGTCATCTAGCACTGAGTGATACGAGTAGTAGGCACAGTAAAAGTAAACTGTCTATGGACAGGATAATCAGAATGATGCAAAGTGCGAGGTCTACCTACATGCTGTGATCTAAAAGCATGATGATGTCTCCTACTCTGACGAGGTAAAAAGCTACTCGCACGGGGTCTACCATCATATGGAACACTGTGAACACCTCGAGGAGCAAACCCTCTCTGAGAAGTACGAGGAGCCTCAAAAATAGGACGTGAGTAAAACTCAGACTCATGCATACCTCGAGATGGGTAATGCATGTCCTAGAAACTCATCGCCTGAGAGCGTCGCTCATCCTTGATGCGACGAAAATAGAACCCAACCAGATGACCCACCCGCTGACAGTAGGAACAATGAAAAACTCTCCTAGGGGCACTCTCATGGGTCATAGGAGCAACTCTCACTGGCTCCTTGGGCTTCTGCTGAGTGGTTTTCTTAGGAGGAATTTTCTTGGTAGGAGTTGTTTTCTTTGGAGTTCGGGTAGGCTTTTTGGTTGATGAAGTGTCTAACAGGGCTCTTTCTTTCTCTAAGGTAGTGGGTGAGGTAAAAATAGTTTTGTTCTCACTATCTGAGGGATTCCTCTCAAAACCCAATCCTAGAGCTAACCCTGCCCTATCAGCACACATCTTGGTCTTGGCCAAGAGCAAATCCATCCTACCCTTTCCCTCAGTGCATTTGTTAACCACAGAAAGAAGGCATTAATTTTCAGTCATGAGGTTCTCAGCTCGCTCTCTAATAGTGCCTACCTGATCCTTAAGGGTTATGCAAGTGTCACACACAGGTTGCACATCCTTAGAACTACCGGCCCTCTCCAATCTAGCCTCTAAATCATGAACATGCTTATCACGTAAATCAATGCTCTCATGTAATAAAGAACACTTCATGCATTCATTTATATCATGAGAACTAGAATCAACCATCAAAAGCTGCTTCTGTGCAGTCTCAAGCTCAGAAAGAGTTTGAGCATGCACAGAACGCAACTGAGCAAGCTCACTCATGACAACAGTGCAAGATTCATATTCAGCATCATTAACCCTAGACTTAAGCATGGCATAATCAGTAGAAACAGATTCTAGCCTAAGTCTAAGGTCTTTTCTATCTCTAGCGGCTTGCACAAGTAATCTATCCTGACCAAGAACTACTTCGTTCAGTTCATCTAATTTAATTGCCAGCTGGTCATAAGATAGAGGTACCTCAGATGAGTCAAGCTCATCGCCGCTGTGATCACTGTCGGCCATGAAGCAAAGGCCAGTGAAATCTTGTCCCTTCTTGTCCTTTTTCTCCTCCTTCCTTGGAGACTCCTCCTCCTCAGAGCTCGACTCCTCAGTTGAGGAAGTGTCGATGTCGCTGAGAGCAGCAACAAACACTTTGGAAGCGGCTTTGGCTACTCTCTTAGCCACCTTGCCGCGCTTGCCCTTCACAAAAGGCTTCTTCTCCTTTTTGTGGTATTTGGGGCGCTCACTCTCATCTCTCTTCTTGAGTTTAGGGCAATTGGCCTTGATGTGAGAAGTGTCGCCACACTCAAAACAACCACTGAAACCACTTCTCCTCTGATCCCGTCTCTCATTGTAGGCGTAAAAGTTACACCAACAGGTTCTCAGTAATCAAGAATGAACAAACAAGAGGTTTGCGCTTTAGGACTAACTCGAGCCTCCGTGAAGGATAATAGCTCAAGTGGTCCGAATGTGTGTGTTTGAACAACTAGTTCTGGATCCTTCTTACAAGGTACAATGGGGGGTATTTATAGGGAAAAAGGCATAAGGAAAAGACCTATTTACCCCTACATTACAACTGACATAGTAGAAATTATTCGGTATTATAAACAAGGTTATACACGGTAAAGTGCTGTAGGGTAGATGGATAAGCTGAACATCCAATCAATCACGTCTTCCTGCTTCGAGGCCTCCTTCTTCCCTTCGGAGGGTCCTCTATGACTTCGCATCGTGGCACCCTCCGGCCATGTTGACGTATGCTCCGAACAGCAGTCCGCCACCTTCGGGATCTTCTCTGAGCCCATGGAGGGTTAGTCTTTAAGTCTTGGAAATAAAGTAATTTCCCCCAACAGTAGCCCCTCGAATACGCCTTTCTGTAGATAACCTGTTTTTAGAAAGAAGGCAGTATACGAAAGGAACATTTCTAGTTTCTGAGGCTTAAAGGGAATTCGAAGATGTTATGACTTATCCTAGGATTTTGGGCCCAATATTTTAGAACCTTCGTCCTCGAGTTTTGGCACAGTGAGAGAACTCTCTGGGAATGGGACAGTTTCGGAGCGTGAGCGTCGCGAAAACGGTTACGGAGTGCCCTTTGTCGTGGAGACGGTTACGGAGGGCGAATGTCGTGGGGTACCATCAATACGACCGTTACGGCGCAGATAGCCGTTACCCTCTGTAAAAAGGTAACGGTCGATTTCTTCAGCGGTTCATACGCCGTTCCAGTGACCGGGCCCGCTTGTCGGTGATGGAGGCAGGACCTGCAAAGTGAAACTACCCGACGAGTAGTACTGATCGTATGGTTATAAAAAGGGGAAAACGGAGATTAACCGAGAGTTTTTACCGCATTCACCACCTGCAATTCCCCTTTCTCCCAATCTTCCAACTTCTTGAGCACTTGAGAGCGATGGCGAGAACTAGCCACACCACTCCCGCGGCGGCCAACACATTGGCACAGAGACAGGCGTGGGCTGCTTCGGCAGCAGCGGTGATGGCGGGAGGTCCGAGCGGTGCTTGGCCCAGGAACCCTCGGGCGCTCCACCCGCCTTCCAAGAAGAAGATTGCGCAAAGCTTCATCATCGGCCAGTCGTTGAGAACTGCTGAATCAATAGAAGAGGCAGTGGAAGGAAAGCTAGGGACGGGAATGAGGACTCGAGTTCCTGGGACAGAGTCAACCCCACGACCCCGAAGCGGAGAGGTAGTGGTCTTCGAAGCCTTTTTTGAGGTAGGTTTGGGACTGCCGGCTGTGGATTTCTTGGCAGAGGTGCTGGACTTGTTCCACATAACCCTGCCTCAACTGTCTCCCAACGCGATCGTCCGCCTGGCTGTCTTCGAATGGGCGCTTCGGGCTGAAGGATGCGAAGGCCGCTCCGAAATCTTCGCGGCGACCCACGAGGCCATCTGCCAACCGAAGCCTCAAGACGGGCCGGGGGATTCCAAGGTGACGATAGCCTTCGGTAGCGTTAACTTCCAGCTGCGGAGGGAGCATGCTCTTCATTTCCCTGCCAAAGCCATAAACGACCGATGGTACACAAACTGGATACTTCGGTGGTTCTACGCCGAAGTCGGAGAGGACTCCCCTCTCTCGGGCCCTCTGCAAGAGATCTCGTTTCGGAAGGAGGCCGACATCTCCCCGAACCCTAGCTTGCTCACGACGAGGCTAGGGTTGCTCGCTTCAGTGGCTCGCCGCATGAGCATGCGCGATCTGGCCGAGGAGTTCGTAGGCCTTCGGATTCCTCCCCTCGGGGCCAACTGGCCAATCGTGATCCCACAAGCCTCGGAGGGGGACCTCCGAAACTTAGGTACATCTTTTCCCTGCTGCAACGTATTATATGAACAGATTAGTTATACTCATACTTCTATACCTCTTCCTTTCAGCGGCGCCTCTGGCATTGGCTCCGGAAGACATAGTTCGAGCCACCGAACGAATTCTCGGAGCTCCTTCGGTGGCCGAGAGGCAGAGAAGGCTGGAGTTGGTGGGGAGTTGGGAGCGATCGAATAGGGTGTGGAGAGTCCTCGGCATGGAGCCCCCGCAGCTTCCCGACTTCGCCCCAACCGGAGCGGCTGGCCGCAAGAGGAAAGCAGCGGCCGAGCCCTCCAAGAAAGCTGGTAAGCAACCGCTTCAGAAGAAGGCAGCGAAGCAACCTCCCCACTTGACGCCAGCTTCGTCTTCTTCGTCGCCGGACGAGCGGAGCCCGACTCCCGAAGAGGCAGAAGACTCCGAAGGTGCGACGGCGAAGGCTTTCGAAGCCTACCTCCTGATAGACGAAGATATGGGGGGAGGTCCCCCCAAACATCTCCGTCAGGGAGGGGGTTAGTGTAACTCCATCGACTCCTCCTGCACCCGTCATTGTGCTGGTGGAGTCGGACTCTACTCCCGACTTGCCCTCACTCGAAGCGGTCCCTGCGGAGACTGCAACTCCGATGGAGGATACCGAGGGCAGGACCTCGGGGGATGACTTTGCCAATATCCTCCGGATGTACGAAGTCTTGGAGGATCCGGCGATCCTTCCTCAAGAAGCTCTCAGAGGTATTCTTCCGGAGCTCCTCCTTCTTTGTCAACATTCGCCTGCTGTCTGTAAAACACGCTTATTAGTTTTGTTATTCAAGCAGTTACCTCTTCGGGTACTGAAGCTTTGGTGGCGCCGGAAGTCCCTGCTTCCTCGGAGACGGTTATCCGAGCGGACGCTTCTGCTCCTCACGGGGCTCCGAGCCTGGTGGCAGAGAACGTGTCCTTCGGGGCGGACGACGTGCTTCCCGGGACGGAGTTGGCTCCAGCCGCGGCTACATCGACCACCGAAGTCGCCTCCGATAATGTGGTTCCGGCCGGAGAAGTGGCGGCCGGGGGTCTGAGTGCTCTTGCTTCTCCTCCCTTCGTGCCGGGGAGGGGTAAGAGCATTTCTAGCCTCGGCCTTCGTCTTGGCCAAACCGCACCCTCCGTCGGTAATTCGGAGGACGAGGCCGCAGTAGACGACGCCCAGGCTTTGTCTTGGCTTCCTATACTGGCTCCTTTCTTGGAGCACCGGAGCGGCCTTCGAGGACTCCTAGAGCCCCTGGCTGAGAAAAGCCAGGATATTGCTAACTCGGAGCTGGTCTCCGCTTTGAGCGAGACTAGGGCTTCGACCCTCAACACGGCCCTCGAAAGGGCTGCCCTTCAGGTATGAAAAAAGACACCACAGTTGCTATATTTTAATGGTCATAACTTCTTTAGTGCTTACCTAGTTTTCCTTGCAGCAATTTGCCCTGGCTAGAGCGGCAGCGACTTCCACCGAGGTCGAAATTAATCGACTCAACCGGAAGGTCACCACCCTCCAAACGGCCCTCAATGACTCCACCGGGAGGCCCCTCAGACTGGAGGAAGAAGTTTTGGAGGAAAGGAAGGTTAGGGCAGCATCTGACGAAGCCCTTGAAGCCTTCCGTTCGTTAGCCCAAGAAGCCGAAGCTGAACGCGTTGTCCTCCGCGCGGAGGTCGAAAAGCTTCGTCAGGACGCAGCTACCTCGAACACACAGTTGGTGGAGCTTCGAGGGGCTCTTAGCCAAGCGATGGCTCAGAAGAGTTCTTTGATGCTCCGGGTGGCTGCAGTGGAGGTGACTGTTGCGAACCTGGAAGCGACAGAGAGGAAAAATTCCAGTACTGCTGACCGTACCTTGGAAGCTCTTCAGGGTACGTTGGAGTACTTCGGCACTATGTGCCCTTCGTCTTCTGCTGCAGCCTACGAGCCACTCGACTGAAAGCTGACGAGGATCCAAGTTGCTTCGTCGCTGATGATGAACTCCGGCATTCGGTACGGGGAGATCTCCGGACAGTGCGCTGGCATCGGGGTTCTTCGTCACCTTGAATCTCTTCGGATTCCTCTCGGTTCGGTTGGAAGCTCGTCCCCTGGAGGCTTCGCGGATGATGACTTGCTGCGGCCATCTTCGGAGGTGGCTTCAGCTTGGGAAGCCTTCCGACCAGCCTGGAAGACGGACCACAAGGTCGCTGCTAAGGCCTGGATCGACGAGGCCCGCCGGCAGAAGCAAGCTCAAACGAAGCCACCACTCCCAGCTTCGCCAGCCCCTCCGGTTCTAGCTCCGCCAACCGACCCGCAGGTCTAGCCGCTTAGGACTGTTGTGTACCTGTGGCCTTGTAAACCTTGTTTTATTAATGAAAAGTTATAAACAGTACTTGTCTTGGGTGTTCTGCTCTTTTTTAGGTTTTGTCATGCTCTTCGAGCCCTGACTTCGAACTTCTGGAAACTACCACCGAGCTTCGAAAGGAGTGGGCAGTCCTTGAGAGTTTGAGACCTTACCGCCGCTCCCGCTTCTCTGTTCCTCGCGAAGACAGGGGGGAGGTTACCCTTGAAGTACGAAGGGACGTTTTATCTTATATTAAAGAGGAAGAGAAGACGGAGGGGTCTTCATCTTCCGAACCTATTGACTGGTCCGACTCGGAGTACCAAGCCGAAAACCTTGCCGAGGCAGGCTCCGAAAGGCTCTTAACCTGGGCTGAACTTTAGGAGGAGCAGAAGAAACTGCGAGCCTCGAGAAAAAAGAGAAGTGCCCGGCCTAAAAAGACGACTTCAAGCTCCGAAGAGCAAAGTAGCCGTAGGGGTAGCTCTAGGGGTCGAAAGGGTCTCCGTTTTTATTTGGGTTTAGATAACAATTTTTCTTGATGTATGAGTATAATATTTTAATGTGGGATGCTTCGACAGTATGCCGTGTGACTCCTATCCTCCTACCCCCCTTGTGGGTGGCGGAGCCTTTATCATACAAAAAGGGTTCGCTAGGCACAATGATTGTCTGAACGCCTGCATGCTTCGAACTTGCACATCCCATCATCAAAGTTTTTATTATTATTATTATATTTTTTTACGTATCCTAACAAGCCGGAACCTGGAATCTGTAGTGTGGCCACCTTCGGCTCTTTTACAGACACTTTGCACCCAGAGGCTTGAAATTCTGTTTTATTTAAAGTCCTTAGACTCTTCTACGGATCCTAACAAGCCGGAGCCTGGAATCCGTAGGTTGGCCACCTTCGGCTCTTTTACAGACACTTCGCACCCGTAGGCTTGAAATTCTGTTTTATTTAAAGTCCTTAGACTCTTCTACGGATCCTAACAAGCCGGAGCCTGGAATCCGTAGGTTGGCCACCTTCGGCTCTTTTACAGACACTTCGCACCCGGAGGCTTGAAATTCTGTTTTATTTAAAGTCCTTAGACTCTTCTACGGATCCTAACAAGCCGGAGCCTGGAATCCGTAGGTTGGCCACCTTCGGCTCTTTTACAGACACTTCGCACCCGGAGGCTTGAAATTCTGTTTTATTTAAAGTCCTTAGACTCTTCTACGGATCCTAACAAGCTGGAGCCTGGAATCCGTAGGTTGGCGGAGCCACTGAACCAATGGTTCGCAGTCAGCCCCTTGGGTCTTTGCGAAAAATGCTTGGCTCTACTAGCATCACCGACCTCCTAATGCGTCCATCAGGAGGATGGGATGTTCGAAGGGCGAAACAAATTTCAACCCTTATCTTTATTTATAGACAAAAGGAGTGTTACAAGTGATTACAAGGAAGCCTTAAGCGTAATATCTCTTAAGGTGCTCCGCATGCCACGCATGTTTCAACTCTTCTCCTTCCAAATTAGCTAATTTAAACGATCCGGGGCGTCCTGAGCGTAAGATAACATATGGTCCTTCCCATTTGTTTCCTAGCTTCCCCGGAGCTATTACACTTCGCAATACTAGATGACCTGGTTTTAACTCACTTAATCTGACTTTCGGGTCATACCACGTTTTTGTGTGCTCTTGGTACTTAGTCAGGTTGGCGACAGCTCGAAGCCTTGTCTCTTCTGACAAATCTATTGAAGTACTCCGATCATCTTCGTCTTCGTGCTGAATTACGCGAAGTGACTCCCCTTTGAGCTCCGTAGGGGTCATGGCTTCGTCTCCGAAGAGCAATCTGAATGGCGTGAAACCGGTTGATCTAGTTTGAGTGGTTCGGATGGACCATAAAATTTTAGGTAGCTCTTCGACCCATAGGCCCTTGGCCAATCCCACAATTCGGCGATTTAACCCGGAGAGGATATTCCCGTTGGCTCGTTCGACGGCCCCGTTGGATTGCGGATGTCGCACTGCTGCGAAGCATAGCTTAATGCCCAGTTCTTCACAAAATGTTTGAAAGGTATCAGCTTCGAACTGGGTTCCATTATCCACCGTTAATTCTCTGGGGACTCCGAACCTGCATATAATATTTTGCGAGAAGAATCTTTGTACGTTCTTCGAGGTGATAGCTGTTAGTGGCTCCGCTTCCACCCATTTTGAGAAGTATTCGATTGCTACCACCGCAAATTTCAACCCGCCTTTTGCTGGTGGGAAAGGGCCTATGAGGTCCATGCCCCATCTAGCCATCGGCCATACCGGGGCAATAACCTGAAGCTGAGCTGGCGGGCGATGGCTCCTTCTGCCCATCCATTGGCAGCCTTGGCATGCTCGAACCAGGTCTTCAGCGTCTCTGACGATTGTTGGCCAATAAAACCCTTGCCGGAGCGTCTTGCATGCTAGTGCTCGAGGGGCTAGATGACCTCCGCACAGCCCTTCGTGGATGCCTCGAAGTATGTCTTGACCTTCAGGCTGGGAGATGCATCGAAGCAGTGGTGAGCATACTCCGGCTTTGTACAGCACTTCCCCAATAAGTTTGTAATTTCGAGCTCTTGATTGCAATCTTCGAGCTTCTGGGCCTTCCGGAGGGTCATTGCTACTTTGCAACATAGTTATTATCGGAGCTCGCCAATCCATAGCTGGAATACACATTACTTCTGATGAGGGTATTTGGTCAGCTGCTGGCTGCTCTAATTCTTCATAGAAAGCGCCCTCCGGGAGGTCTACTGCTCCTGCTGCAGCTTTTGCAAGAATATCTGCAAGTTGATTGTCTGCCCGAGGTATGCTTCGAACTGTAAACCCTTTGAATGCTGCTTCGGCCTTGCGGATTTCTTGAAGGTATTGTGCGAGATGTGGGTTTTTTGCTTGGAAGCTTTTGTCAATATGCCCCGCGACGACTTGGGAATCTGTTTTGATCACTATTCTTGTAGCTCCGAGTGCTTTAGCCTTCCGGAGGCCTAGCAAGATTCCTTCATACTCGGCAACGTTATTAGTGGTTCGGAAGTTGAGTCTTGCGGAATACATTGCCTTTTGCCCTGATGGTGACAGGATGACTGCCCCTGCCCCGGCACCTGATGCTTGATAGGCTCCGTCGGAGAATATTGTCCAGAAACCGTCGGAGGGTTCTTCCGGGGTCCATACTGCAGATGGAGTCCACTCTGCTACAAAATCTGCTATAATTTGAGATTTAACAGCCGTCCTCGCTGTGAAGGAGATTTCGAAGGGTGCCAGCTCGACTGCCCATTTTCCAACCCTGCCTGTGGAATCTTTGTTTCGGAGCATATCTCCAAGAGGATACGATGTAGGGACGATGAGGTTATGCGCCAAGAAATAATGTCTTAGCTTCCGCGAGGCCATTACTAGGGCATAAGCAAATTTTTCGAGCTCGAAGTATCTGATCTTGGTTCCAGATAATGCCTCCGACACAAAATAAATTGGGTTTTGTACCAGCTTCTCTTTAAGCTCGACTTCTCGGACCAACACTGCGCTTACTGCTGAACCTGTTGCTGCAAGGTATAAAAGCAATGTTTCCCCTGGAAGGGGAACAGTTAAGGTTGATAATGTTCCGAGGTATGCTTTTATCTCTTCGAAGCTCTTCTGGCACTCCGGCGTCCAGCTGAAGCTTTCGGAGCCCTTGAGCGCCTTGAAAATTGGGAGGCTTCTCTCTGCCGATCTGGACAGGAACCTGCTGAGTGCTGCTAGCCTTCCTGCTAGTTTTTGTACTTGCTTCAAATTCTCTGGTGGAGCCATTCTTTGCAGCGCACTTATTTGTGTTGGGCTGGCTTCGATCCCTCTGCTCGAAACTAAGTACCCTAGCAGTTTCCCTGCTTGCGCCCCGAATATACATTTTTCGGGGTTGAGGCGTACTCCACATGCTCGGAGGCTCTCGAAAGTTTCAGCTAGATCTAGGCTATGCTGGTGCTTTTGTACACTTTTTATTACAATATCGTCCATGTAGGCCTCGACATTGCGGCCTATCTGATGACCTAAAGCTTTAGCTATTAAGCGAGAAAATGTGGCTCCGACATTCCGCAAACCAAAAGGCATTCTTACATAGCAGAATACTCCAGAAGGAGTTATAAAACTTGTCTTTGCTTCGTCTTCGCGCTTCAGCCACACTTGATGGTACCCGGAATAGGCGTCGAGGAAGCTTAATAATTCGGAGCCGGCTGTGGAATCTATTAATTGATCTATTCGGGGCATTGGGTAGGGGTCTCGCGGGCATGCTTTATTTAATGAGGTGAAGTCGATACACATGCGCCATTTGCTCGAGTCCTTTTTTCTTACAAAAACAGGGTTGGCCAACCACTCAGTATGGGCCACCTCCCTGATAATGCCAGCTTTTAACAATTTTTCTACTTCGGCCTTGGCTAAGCTTGCTCTTTCTGCTGATAGCTTTCGGAGCCCCTGGCGCACCGGCTTGGCCTTCGGGTTGACGAGCAGACTATGCTCGATGATGCTTCGGTCGACCCCAGTGATGTCTTCGTCGGTCCAAGCAAATATGTCTAGATTTTTCTTGACGACTTCTTCTAACGATGTGGTTATTTCTGGAGATAGCCCCTTGCCAAATTTCACTAGGTACTCTTTGACTTCTTCTGAGATTATTCTTGTCTCGACATCACCCTCCGGGCTTGGCTTAAGCGAAGATCCCTTCGGAGGGCTCAATTCCTCCGGTACTTCCTCGGCGCTTTTCGCCACATTATGCACTTGTCGGGGGTCCAATGGCTGCCCGTGGCCATACTCTGTCCTTCTGGCTATAGCTTGGTCTCCTGAAATAGTGAGCACCCCACCTTGCGTGGGCATTTTGAGACAAAGGTAATTGTGATGTGCTATAGCCCCGAATTGGTTCAACATCCCTCGACCGAAGATAGCATTATAAGCGTAAGGGGCATCCACCACATCGAAAATCACCTCTTCTACTCAGGCCAGCGGCCCCTCTCCGAAGGCAACCTCGAGGCCTATTTGGCCGAGGGCATCGAGAGGCGGTCCTGAGAACCCTTGAAGCGGCCGGGCTGCTGGGAGTAGATGCTTCCGAGCTATACACATCTGGTCGAAGGCTTGGACGAAGAGTATGTCTGCGGAGCTTCCGCCGTCCACCAGGATCCTCCGAACATCTGCCCCTGCTATATCGGCAGAGATGACTAATGGGTCAGCATGGGGAAACTTCACCCCTACCGCATCGCTGGCTGTGAATGAGATGGGAACACGGGACCATTCTGGCATCCCTTCAGCGGAACTTGAAGTCCCAATGTGCCCGACCTCGCGGACGTACTCGCGGCGCTGTCTCTTGGACATGCTGCCGAGGGTCCCTCCTCCGGAGATGGGCAGGACCACTCTCTTGCCGCGGTCTTGCGGGTCTTCTTGCTTTGGTGGTGGCATAATACTGGCCACCGGTAGCCGTATGGGGGCTTCGAGGGCACCAGCTCGGGCCACAGCTTGAACAGGCTCCGAGCGTGCCATCGGTGGAGCTCGTTCCGAAGTACCCCGCCTGGTATTTCGCTCAAGGTATTCACCCCGAAGGGTTAACACTGTCTTGCAGTCCTTCGTGTCATGGCTTCTATTGTCGCCATGCACGCAACAAAAATGACTCTGGCGCCTACCAAGCATCCTTTCTTGAGGCCCTGGTGGTCCAGCCTTGAAACTTTTTACCTGCTGGAAATTGGCAGGTGCCTTCGAAGCTGAAGGTGTAATGTTTAGCACTTCCGAGCAGAAATGCTTCTTCCCTCGCCTGTACTCGCTGGGGCGGTTGTCTTGTGGAGGTTGCGGTGTAGCGGCGGCTTATGGCTCCCTTTTGACTTCCCGGAGGGTGGGTAGTGTTGCTTCAACTCGCCGCAGACATCCTTCCTCTGCCTTGGCATACTGTTCGAAGTATGCCATGAGCTTTGCCACAGACGTTACCGGCTTCCGATGGAGTTTGCTGAGGAGGTCGGGGTTCAGCACCCCTTCGCGGGCAGCATCAACTACTGAGGAGGTAGAGAGGCCCTTGATTTGTGACTTGGTGTGGGCGAAGCGTGTGAAGTACTCCCGGAGGGTTTCTCTCGCCCGCTGCTTCACTTGAAACAAACTTCCTGTGGACATTGGGGCCACGAAGGTACCTTGGAAGTTGCTCACGAATTTCTTTTTGAGCTGCTCCCATGAACTGATCGATCCTGGATTTAGGGACCAGAACCAGCGGAGCGCCACACCTTCGAGAGCGAGGGGGAAGCATTTTGCCATGGTGCTTCGCACCCCTCCGCTTGCTTCTATAGCCAGGGCGTAAGAGCGTGCGAATTCTCCGGGGTCCGACCCCCCGGAGTATTTGTGCAGCTTCGAGGCTTTGAACTTGGGGTCGAAAGGCACTCTCTGTAGATCAGGGTGCAACGGAGACTCATTATCGAAGGAGGCATTCTCGGCCTCCTCTGGGACTTGTATAACTTCTGGGGGATTGCGGGCTCCATCGTCTTGTGGCCCCCTTGGAGTTTCGGTGGAAGCTTGAGTGCGGAGGCGATCGGCGGCCTCTTGCCTCCATCTGGATACCTCCTCCTGAAGCCTGGCTAGCTGCGTAGCCTCGGTTTCGGGAGGGCCTTCATCTTCGTCGGAAGGCACTTCTGGATCTTGGCTTGCTGCGTAGTCGGTTTGAAGCATTTTAGGAGGAGGCAGAGGGCCCCGGGGCGCTCGACGCCCAGTGGTCTCTGCCGGAATCGTCGGATTAGCTGAGGGCCCGGCTCCGTTGGTCCGAGGGGACCTTCGAAGGGGACCCGAAGCTTGACCACGCTTCGGAGGCATGGCTAGCCGTTGAGATGTCTTGGAGATGGAGGACTTCGAACGACTCGAAGGGTCGAGAGAAGGCCTTCGATCTGCACTAAGAAGCCCTCAACTGAAGGGTGCGCGGAGTCTCGGGACTCCGAGGCTCCCTCCGTAAGTGCTCTTCGAAGTGCAGTCAGCGGTAGAGAACAAGCTTTTAGAACTTGGATCCCCACGGACGGCGCCAACTGTTGGCGTAAAAGTTACACCAACAGGTTCTCAGTAATCAAGAACGAACAAACAAGAGGTTTGCGCTTTAGGACTAACTCGAGCCTCCGTGAAGGATAATAGCTCAAGTGGTCCGAATGTGTGTGTTTGAACAACTAGTTCTGGATCCTTCTTACAAGGTACAATGGGGGGTATTTATAGGGAAAAAGGCATAAGGAAAAGACCTATTTACCCCTACATTACAACTGACATAGTAGAAATTATTCGGTATTATAAACAAGGTTATACATGGTAAAGTGCCGTAGGGTAGATGGATAAGCTGAACATCCAATCAATCACGTCTTCCTGCTTCGAGGCCTCCTTCTTCCCTTCGGAGGGTCCTCTATGACTTCGCATCGTGGCACCCTCCGGCCATGTTGACGTATGCTCCGAACAGCAGTCCGCCACCTTCGGGATCTTCTCTGAGCCCACGGAGGGTTAGTCTTTAAGTCTTGGAAATAAAGTAATTTCCCCCAACACTCATGATGAAAACGGGTGAACCTTCTAGCAATGAGAGCAAGCTCATCATCATCCAGAGTATCCACCTGCTCCTTAGTGACGGAGACCAGGGAGGACAAAGCAAAACCATCTGCAAAAACACAAGTGCCTAATGTGCTTGGTTCTGCAGTGGTGCCACGGCTAGTGCTAGAAACTAGTGCCAATGGCTGTGGCAAAGAGTTCCTATGCACTGCAAGAGATGCCTTGGCAATCTTTGTGGACTTCAGCTTGCTGAAGAGCTCATCACAGGTCAATGTGTCATAACCTGCGGACTCCTCAATGCTAGATATCTTCACTTCCCATATGCTACGATCAAGAGCATAGAGAAGCTTGATAGCCCTATCATGATCATTGTAAGCAAGCGTCCCGTTGGACCGCAAATTACTCACTATCACATCAAAGCGAGAAAACATGGCATCTATAGATTCACCAGGTGCCTGCACAAACAGCTGATACTGTTGATTGTATGTGCTTTGGCGCCTAGCCTTAATCTGTGTAGAGCCCTCATGAAAAATAGTGGGCGTAGTCCAAATCTCCCTAGCTGTCCTAAGGTGCTGCACCCTATCAAACTCACTTCTACTCAAACCAATGAACAATATATTTCTAGCCTTGGAGTTGGCATTATACTGATCCTTCTCTGTTTGAGAGGTGCGAGTTTTAGGGATGGAGTATTGTGAGTCCACAATCTCCCAAATTGCATTTCCTTGGCTTAGAAAGTAAGCCTCCATGCGCATCTTCCAGTATGCAAAGTCCGTCCCATCAAACAGAGGTATTTTACTAACTCTGTCCATGTCGCCAACAGATCACAAACCGGTTAAGGTCAACTGGTGATCTTAACCCGCTCTGATACCAATTGTTGGACCAAAAAGGGTGACCACAGGGGGGGGGTGATGGGAGCTTTTAAAATTTCAGACTAAAAATAGCCTTCTGTTTTAATTCTGTCTTCTGCTGAACAGGCTTCGAACACACCCTTCGAAGTTCTAGTTCGGAGGTATTTTACAGCTCCGAAAACAGGCTTCACAAGGAGCAAAAGTTCGAAGCCAAGAATACTTCACTCCACCCACAACCCCGAAGATTCAGCTCTGCTAAGTCAGTGCAGGCTCCGCACATAGGGTACCTTCGAGCAGGCTTCGCACTTCACCCTTCGCAAGAGCGGACTTCCCTCTGAGGACTTCGATCAGCTCTGCTAAGTCAGTGCAGGCTCAGCACACTGGGTGCCTTCGAGCAGGCTTCGCACTTCACCCTTTGCAAGAGCAGACTTCCCTCTGAGGACTTCGAGCAAATACTCAGTGCTAGCAACTGGTACTAGGCTTCGCACTTCGGAGGTATAAACACACACTGAACACACTTCACCGAGGACTTCGACAAGGGAAGAAAATGGGCTTCGATCTAAGCCAAGAACAGTGCTTTGCTAGTAATAAGAGAGGTCTTGCCTTCAGTTTACACAGAGCGAACAAACACTGAAAAACACACACTTCACTCGAACATGCTTCTCACACACTTCTCCAGAAAAGATTCAGTGCACAAACTCAACTCAAAAGAAGTGATACACGGAGAGATCAAAGCATGCAGTGAAGTACGCATACAAGTTCAAGCAGTAAATGAAAAACAGAATCAAAGCTTCATTGCTTGAACAGGGAATACAAAATGAACTCACAGATCTGAATACAAAGTATGTGGCGGCTAGCACAGGAGCTCAAAAATGGCTGCTCAAATTGTTAATGTGACCTAGCTAGCCTCCACTATTTATAGGCACTATTTAGCCCTGTGAATAGACTACTTTACCCCTAGGGTTTACACTGTTTTTGTCTCATCAAAACAGGGGGTACAACTGGTAGTCTACTTTATTTGGAGGCTTCTTTTGTCAGCTTCGCAGAGGAGACAACATCAGCTTTTGCAGAGCAGACACGGTCAACCTTTGCAGTCTTGGATTCTTCTGAAGCCCCCCTTCACACGCGAGGTGTGCGGTAGCTTCGGTGAGAAGCCTTGAGCCTGACGGCCTTCGCTTCACCAAAGTCAGCCTTCGATACAAAGACGGTTTTGAGCCGAAGCCGTCAAAGCCCTTGGGCCTTCGCACCAACACCTTCCGAGTGGACCACCATGGCTTCGCATCTTCTCCCAGCTCAAACTCCGTCAGTCCGTGTACCGAAGCCATGCATGGCCGAAAAACCTCAAGTCACCCTCACTCTGGAGTCGGCCTCACTCTAGAGCCAGCCTCACTCCGAAGTCAGCTTCACTCCGAAGTCAGCTTCACTTTGGAGCCAGCCTCACTCCGAAGCCCCACCTTCGGAGTACCATCCTTCGAAGTCCCTCCTTCGTCCAAGGCCTCCGCATGAAGCATTCCATAAGCACTTCGTCGCAGTTTCTCTCCCCGAGCACACTCCTCGACGATCCTCACCCGGACCATGCCTTCGATGCACCTCGACTTCTGAGACCTTCGTCGGGTATACCTTCGAGTGCCTCCCTCCGGAGCACACTTCGAAAGCCCTGCCTCATTGCTGAGGACTTGGTCCACCATACTCTGAAGTCACTCCATTCGGAGTACCCTTCGAAGTGCCTTGCCTCCGAGGACTTCATCTCGGAATACCTTCACTCGGCGCCATGCTCTGCACTTACTGCCTTCTCCTGGCGCATCTCGACCCGAGGTTCGACCTCGACCCCTTCGCAGCCTTCGTGACCGAGCTCCCCGCTCGCCTGGCATCAAGCCTCCCGCTTGACCCAGGTTCACTTGCTACGAACCGTCCGTCGCCTCCGAAGTCACCTGCACACCACAGACAAACAGACAAGTGTATCCAGTACCCCAGAGACCTCTTCGGTAAACAACCTCTGACACACACTCCGGTGTACCGCCTAAAGTACCAAACCCTTCGGTACAACCTAGTCATCGTGTATTGTCGGACCCCTCCGACAGGCACACTCTGCTGCAACAGCTGCAGTGTAGAACCCACTGAACCCTTTGGTGAAACAACCTCCGAACCCCTTCGGAGGGACCCCTTCGAATCAGAGGATAAAAACTGTCAATCACTCAACACAGACTCTGAAACCAACCCTTGGTTTCTCACCCTTCGACTTAGCCCCCTCGCACTCTCCTGGCTTTGGGGGCTCGAAGGGTCCGAGCGAAGTGTCCGCGGAGCGTCTTGGTAAGACTTTGAACTTCTTCATCTTCATACTTCATAAAGTTAAATTTGTGCTGATTTGGAATCTTGATGAAGCTGCGCGCGACGTGCGGCCTCCGGAGGAGGCAATTGTGGCCGCCGAGCGCGTCGTTGGGGCTCCGACACCAGACAAGCAGATCCAAAGGCTTGCTCTGGTAGGGTCTTGGGAGCGCTGGAACCGGGTGTGGACCTGGCTTGGCGCCGAGGGGGTCCAAACGCTCCCATACTTCACCAGCTAGGCACCTTCGGCGAGCGGCTCCAAAAGGAAGAGGGTGGATGATGAGTAACCTAAGACCTCGAAGTATGTAGAGTCCTCGAGGGTTCGCTCAGAGCCTTCGGCGGATGAAGCCCCTGGCGCGGCGGAGCTTGCAGCTGCGGACCTTATGCTGGAGTGGAGCCTGCGGATGCTCTGGCTGTGGCAGCCAAAGGGGCGGCGCCGGAGGCTGCAGTGGCAACCAAGGTGGTGGCACCGGAGGCTACGATGGTGACTCCTTCGAGCGTGGGGGCTGAGGCTCAGCCAGCCCAGCGAAGGGACTAGGGAGCGTACATCGCTCCCACATCCTTCTAGGACATCTCTTTGGGTGAAGAGGATGCTGACGGAGGTAGACACTTGATCACCCTTCTCTTTAAATTCATGTATATTAACTTGTACTTTTCTTCAGGTGCTGGTGAAGACGCGAGGCCTATCGTGGCGGAGCCTGAGAGGACCTCCGACAGTAGTGGGAGCAGTAGCAGCTCGGAGTTTGAGAGCTCTTCATCTGAAGAGGACGAGTGGGGTAACCGCAGTGGAGCGGCCCCTTAAGAGCAAGCTGAAGAAGTGGTCGAGGTAGTAGACCGAAGCCTGGCTCCGGTGGAGCCAGTGACTCAGATGGTCCAGCCTCTGCTTCTGAGGGGACCTGTGACAGAGGCGGCTATCAACTCCTTTTACGAGGGCTGTGTTACCGCAGCGTAGGGGGACTTGGTGGCATAGCTTAGCCACGCTAGCCACCTTGACCTCTTCGCAAATGCCTATGAAGCCCTCCTCCAGGTGAGCGAAGCTTCACACGGGCTCCGAGTGGTACTTAGCTTTTTCAGTCAATACTGAAGATTTTCTTGAATCTTGCTAGGCCTTCGCACTGAACACCACGGACCATCGGGTGACCCTTTTGGTGGAGGAGAGGGACACCCTTCGGTGCCAGGCTTCGAAGGAGGCCGAGAGGCAAAGGCAAGCTAAAGCAGCGGTAGAGGCGGCGAGGTCCGAGGCAGTCAAGGCACGAGAAGCCTTGGCCTCGGAGACAGAGTGCTCTGATCTTCGCACAGCCAGTCGATCTTTGAAAGACTTCATGGTTCGAAGGGTTGACAAGGCTTCCTCAAGCTCAACCGAAGTGCTTGAGCACCTAGGGACCGAGTGCCCAGCCCCGGATTTCAATCTTTAAGATCCTATCCGGGACCGCCTCGAGTTCCTTCAAATGGTTGTGGTGATAGTGAAGGTGTCGATGAAGGGCTTCGCGCTGATGGCCAGGCGAGTGGCTGGCCAAGGGGTGTTGAAAATGCTTCAAAACACGGTGTGCAACCACCTCGAGGCAGCGACCTCGGCCACGCCGGTGGCCTTCGGAGGACCTCACTTGGTTTCACCACCGTCGGTAGTCCGCAGAGCGTGGCGCCGACTTCAAGAACCCTAGAAGGCCCAAGGGTGCGAAGTGGTCCTCAATATGTAACGGGTCTCCCACCTTCGCCGAGCCAGGGCACAGGCCTCGCTAGCTCAGCCTTCGACGTTGAACCCTCCACCACCGAAGGTGTAGACCTCCTTAGGCTTTTTGTAATTCATAACCGTAGGCCTATAAATGACTTATCAGTTTATTAATAGAAATGCGGGGGTACTTTATACCTACCCAGGATCAGCCTTTGGATGTTGACTTCGAAATGCTTGAGGATTCAGAAGAGCTTCACCAACTTTGGGTGGTGCTCGAAGTAGCTAGGTCCGAAGGCCCCCCGGTTCAAACTTCCGAGGGTTCCTAGGAGCGAAGCTATTCCCGAAGTAGCTCAGTAACTGCTGGCTACCGTGAAGACGGAGCCCCTTCGAAGTTCTTCATCTTCGTCAGACTTAAGCTGTTTTGAAGTAGGCTTAAGTGGCAAGGGGGTGCAGTCTTCGGGTACGGCCTTACAAGGCGACGAAGCCCTAGACTTTTCTACCTTCAATGTGGCACCACCTGCGTTTCAGACTTGGACCAACCTGCAAGGAGAAAGACGAGATCTGCGGGCTTCGGAGTGTGGACGATCCAGCCGTGGGAGGTCAGGCTCCGATGGGGCTTCGTCCAGCCGAGGCGGCCCTACCCGGAAGAAGAGCAAGTGAGGGCCAAACATGTCGGGGCCTCGAGCTCGCTTTTTCCTAGGCTTAGACACAGATTGCTCGTAGTTTTTAGTTCTTGAAGTGTATTTATAACATACTTCATTTTTAGCATTCAATGAATGGAATTTGTATTATATTTGCATACATCGTTTGCATGCTTTGCACGAATTGTGTGTTTCGAACGTTTAGCTTGTCACGCTCGTACTGCGCATTTCATTCGCACACTTCGCATACATACCTCGGTCCCCCCTTGCGCGTGGCGGTTAGGGACTTGGGCATTGCCGGTGCGCGCATTTTATAAAATATGAAGGGGTGTGCCTTGGGTGGCTTCGAACATATAAATTTGCATCGTTCGGAGGCCCCACTTAGGCTTCGAATGCTTTTAATTTGAAGCAAAGCAAGGCTTCAATGTACTCAAATTAAGCGAAGCATGGCTTCAGCATGCTTGGTTTTAGATAGTAAATATGCGTGAGCAGGGCTCCGAAGCGGATTTAAATTTTTAGGCGAAGCATGGCCTCGGTATTCTTAAATCTTAGATTAGATTTTGACACGTGAATCAAGGCTTCGAAGTGTGTCCAAACAGCGAAGAAAGGCTTCTGAGGATGATCCTGTATTGAATGAAAGGGATGGGTGGTGTGGATTCACCGAACCTGTGATAGGTTAAGCCACCATCAACTCTGGGCCACCTAAGACCCTGGGCCACCTATGACCCTAGGATGCATCAGGCCGGAGCCTGGAATCCTGAAAACATCAAGCCATCGCTCGGAAGTCCTGGACACCTCGAGCCGTCGCCAGAGGGAGTCCTGCAGCCCACTACTACGGGCCCGGAGGCGCTGTGTAGCCTTCAGAGGAGTGCTCCGGTTTTTACAAGGCAAAGCAAGGTTTCGGTTTTAAATAAGGCGAAGCAGGGCTTCGATTTTCAATAAAGCAAAGCAAGCCTTCGATTTTAAGGCGAAGCAAGACTTCAGTTTTTAATAAAGTGAAGCAAGGCTTCGAATTTAAGGCGAAGCAAGACTTCAGTTTTTAATAAAGTGAAGCAAGGCTTCAGAAGTTTAATGAAACAATCTACTTCTTTATAGAACGAAGCGGGACTTCGAGCTGTGTACATACCTCCGGAAGCTCGACTTGATCCGGAGACCAAGCGGCTTCGCGCGGTTGAAGAGCTCGCCTCGTAGCCCCTAGGGCTTTGGAGACCTTTGGTGTGCGCCCGGAGCCCCTTGCCGAAGGGTGCACTCCGAGGCATGGGGGTGGTGGAAGGCGAGAGAAGCCTTCAACCTGTACTTGAAGTCTCTTGCCGAAGGGTGGGCAGAATCCTGGGACTCCGAAGGTCCCTTCGCAAGAGTACTTCGAAATACAGGCAGTGGTAGAGAACTTAGCTTTTTGTACAATAAGCTCCCCACAGATGGCGCTAACTGTTGTATCAATTGTGTTAGCTACAACAGGTTTTTACGTGGTATATGGTGTATAGAATGAACCTCGAAGGGTTTTCACAGAGGGAGAGAGAATTTATACTGGTTCAGGCCTTCCCGGAGGGTTAATAGCCCTACGTCCAGCTTACAGTGGATTTGACATAGTTTTGCCTCTACTGAACAACCTGTTTACTACAAGGGCATGGCCCTGCTTTTATAGGCACGGAGGCTAAAGGAAAAGACCCAATTGCCCTCTACAAGCCGTAGGCTTTATAGGGGCAAGAAGGGAAAAAAGCTAGACTACTGTACATTTGACTTTACAGACGCAGTAGATAAACATCTCTTCTGGAGTAGGTATACGGCATACCAGGGGCGAGGGGCCCCGATATGGCTTTACACTGTAGCGATTCTTGGATATTTCTCCTGGTCCGGGGTACTTACCGGAGGTCTTCATTCGGAGGCAGCCGAGGGGGCTCCGAATGGCACACCGAGGCGGACCCTGAAGAGGGCTCCGAAGTGAGCTCCGAAGCGGCTCTTGGAATGGGCTCCGAAAGGCTCCAGAGAGGGCTTCGAAGGGGACTGGAGGGGTCCCGGAGGCTTGACTCCGGAGGGGACCCAGAGGCTTGGCTCCGAAGGGCTCCAGAGGGGTCTCGGAGATTTGGCTCCGGAGAGCTCTGGATGGGTCCTGAAGGCTTGACTCCGGAGAGGCAAGTCTTGATTGTTCTTGGAGTCGACTTCGTGTGAGGAGGCTAGAGCTCATCTTCAGGCTTCACCAGTTGATAGGCTCCAGGCCTGAGGTCTTCGGAGGGTGACGTCATTTGCCCCCCTTTTAAGGGAAAACTAATTCCCCCAACAACTGGCATTGATGCTTAGGAGGTGCTTACATACTTTTCTTCCAAAAAATATGTAGTTGTTATTCTTACAAGTTAGTTATGGTAGTAGCCGACAACTCTAGAAGTATAAATAAGCACTCTTGCAATATATAAAAAGCTATTACCTATTAACTAGAGTGCTAAACACACCTCTTAAATCATCTCTCTTAACACCTATGGTTGGAGATGGCCTAAATAAGCTAAAACCATCAGACCTGTTTGGGAACCCCAAATCTCAGCCCATTTTCTTTGGATAGGCCCGGATTTTAGCCTATCCGAGATTTGAAATTCCTAAACAAGTCCTAAAAGGGATTCTTGTTTGCTCATGTCCTTGCCATCGCTTGTTCAAACACATTTTCCTATCAGAATTCACTGAAACAATGTTGCTGTTCAATTTTCTGTTGCACAGTTTCTGTTTCAAGCATTCCGCCGATTGGAAATCTCTGATGATCTGTACAAGAAAGAAGAGGCAGGAACTGCTCCTGAAAAAGGTTTGTAATATGTGATTTGCACAACTAATCAGAAAACAGATTTGATGATTTGACACAAAATAAGTGACCTCGATTATTTGTTATCATGTTTTTATAAACTCTGACAGTCTCACATGACATTTTCTTAAGTGTCAAATAAACAAATACACTTCTTTTGAGTATCAAATCATTGGATATTTCAATAAAAAATATGTCTATTTGATATCACCGTCAGTTCATAATTCTCTATGTATGTGTGTGCAGAAATGACACTTCAGACTCTGAAGAATACAATGAACATGGAAAAAGAATTCATTCGAATGTTGAAGAAGAAATCACTTTGGGCCAAGAAGATGGAACACGTAATTATACCATGCATGACACGTTGACTTATGTGTGTCTTGTTTTGCAACGAATTTATGGCGAATTTTCTCAATGCCTATTTCCATTGCAGATTGTGGAGGAACTTGTTTACATTGTGCATTTCTTGCCTCCCGAGATCAACAAGGTTTTCCCTAATTTTCATGAATTTCATGAAGCTGGATCAGTAGAGACAGAAGTGGGCCTTCAGCAAATGTTAGGGCCTGCTAATCTCCACCTGAATTACGCAAGGATAATCAACATTATAAAAAATTTGGTATGATTATTTGACTGTCATTAGGCAATTTGTTCCAGCTTAAAATTACAATAATATAGTTCGTTGGTTAAAAATATAAACAAACTGTTAGCTTATTGGATTGGATTTATTATATTGTGTAACCTAGATTTATAGTAATTCAATAAGTTGGTTAAAAAAACGCATTGCAGTTTTGTAGAGATTACCCACTGTCATCTCATATTCAAATTTTAGCTATCCACGATTTCTTTTGAGAGCATTGTATTCTTTTAGCATCCACACATAATAATATTTACTATATATATATATGTATATGAATATGAAAAGACATTTTTAGAAAGCAAATGAGGAACATAGTTTTCTGCTGGTTCCAGCTTACAATTAAGTTCAACATTCATCTACTTCACACCCCTGCAAACATATCCACCAAAACAAAACCCCATCTTGACACTAGAATTGATCACCAACAAGTTTTCAGGATTCAACAAAACATACTTCTCCTAGCATTACAAAAGTTCCACAAACCCACACCAGAAAAACAAAAATAGCTCAAGACTTTGTCAATTTCAAAAACATAATGAGTGCAGGTTGGTACCTGCTTCCAATTCAAAGAGTCTCTAACAAAGCACCAAACAAATCTGGATAGAGGGCATTGGAACATAAGATGATCAACAGTTTCTAGTTGGTGACAAATCTTACAAAGTGAATCCCCTTGCTAATTTTTCTTTCTCAACTGATCCCTCACCTAAATCTTTCCCTTAAGCATTAGCCGTAGAAACATCTTAACTTTTCATGGAATTGGACATTTCCTCACACATCTCATAATAGTATCAGTTACACCTCTAAACACCAACTATCTGTATAGAGATTTTGAAGAAAAACCTCTTTTGTCCAAACCCCAAATAATATGGTATGTGCCATCAGTTATATGAACACCACTAAGCAACTCCATAAACTTGTCCCACTGATCTTTCTCCTCAAGTCATAGATCTTCTAAATTGTAAACCCCACTCATTCTTCCAAACATCAGCCACCATGTCATCATGATGCAATCAAATATCATGCAATTTGTAGAATCTTATTTTCAAAAGGATATCATCAACCATAAGTCTTTCTAAAACATAGTGTTCTCCCCACGTCCAACTTGAAAATTACTATTTGTTTTTGATCAATACTTTTATCTTGTGTAAATTTCGCCACAAATAAGACCCCCGAACTACCTTTGTGAGAAAAAGCTCCTTTTCAAGATATAACTTTTATTTAAGAGATCATAACACAATCCTCCTTGAGCATCCATCAGTCTAAACACCCATTTTATGTTATTATCCTCCAAATTATTATAAACATCCCATCAACATGGATAATTGACTTACTTCAAAAAAAAACATGGATAATTGACACATTCCCATTTTCAGCTGATTCGGTGAACTAACTAACTGAACCTGTTGACAACGTTTCATTTTTCAGTCATCGGCCACGGTGATGCCTCCACAATGTGCTATAAATTCATTGTACGAAGCATTGCCTCGTAGGATCATATCGGCTTTGCAACCTGAGATGAAATGCCCTGATTCTGTCGACATGGTGGCCACTCTTTTCTGTCAACCCGGCACCTGAAGAACATGCAATGCATGTGCTGTTCATCCTCTCTTTTTTTGTCTGAACTTTCAGTGTTGTTGTCGCAGAGGACAGAAGCCCGTCTCCGCAGCGAGCTGGCGACGACGCTCGACTGGCTCGTCCCAATGGCAGATTCCACAGAAAGGTACTGCAAAAATCTTGCCACACACCACAGATTGATCCCTCGATGCATAATCTACTCACCTTGGAAATTTTGCTCTGAACATCAGGCTGTTTCGCTGCAATGGAATGCTTGGAGAATGGATTGCCAAAGGGTAATTTGGTAATTTTACGGTGCATTCTACCGACAGTATAAATGTATAATACACTACGGTTGTCGCTGACGGCATGTCGTAAAATTCTTGCAGGGATCTCAACAGGGAGGATGAAAGCAAGCCTCTCAAGATTCAGTCACTCTACTATGCTGACAGGATAAAAACTGAAGGCTACATCAAGGGAATGATTCTGGCACTCCATCATCTCATCAGGGCAGCTAGGCAGAGGTTGGAGGAGATGTCGCGCGAGAGGATCACTCGTGATCAATCCGCGAGGCAGGAGGCGATCACTGATGATCAATCAGAATCAGAGAGCGACGAGGCAACCAGCTCGGCTAGCACGAGCACCGGTTCATCGGCAGGGTTCATGGACATGATCGACTAGGTTTAGACAGAGAAGAGAAGTGAAGTCCCTGCAAATGCTGATGCAGGAGACAGGGCTGCCTGAAAAATGGGACAGTTTAGCTTAGAACTGAGAAAAGACAGAAACTTTACCTATAGCTATTTAGATATCAGACGAGTTCGGTTTAATGTTTGTGCTAGACTTCAGTTCTTGAACCTGTTCTTCAGTAGCTCAGATGTACTTGTGCAAATGGTTGGAAGGGAAAAGGTGAAGAAGGGCCAAACGATTGGCCCTCAAATCGGAGGTTTTTCTAGCATAGTACCATGATCAATAATTCCTTATTTTTTATTATCTCTCTCACTAATATGTGGCCTACGATCCACATGTCAATAAGAGGGTGAGTAACAAATAAAAGAAATAGTGTGAATTTTTATTGCAATATAATAAATTAATCCATAATTTAATGTCATGCTTAAGGAGGTAAACATGGATGCCTTTTTATTTCCGCATCTCTTGACAATCTGTCACGTTCCTTTTTTTATGAAAGCATGTAATAAATAAAACAAAGAAAATAAATGGAATAAAAATCCTAAAGAAAGGTTTGCATAAAAAATTAATATTTATATATTCTGAATTTTTTATATATTAAGAAGCTATATATATATATGCATTTATGGGAAAAAGAAGAAAATAAGTAAAAATGATTCTTGTCGTTGGAGAAGCATCCAATGCTCTACGCCAACTCTATGCTCCATAGCCCAAAACCGTTTTGATAACCCGTCAAGCAAACTAATACTATGCGTATAGAAGTTCGACATCCGTCCTAACTGGTCAAGATAAAAGATAGCACACTGTTTTGGCAGACCTACTATCGATGATTGAAATCCTTGGTGGGTGTAGCTATTGGAAAGATCATCAATGCTTAATTTTCTGAGAGAAAACTATTCTAGCAAGGTAACGTCCCTAGCGAGCACGAAACATGCAAGAATAGTATAATAGGAACATAAGAAAGCCTCACAGACAATCATATTAATTGTGACATAGCATGACTCTCTTCACATGATGATCTCCATCTCCATGGCTCCTGTCATTGAGTGCGTGCTCCTGGCCTCCATGAAGTGTACTAGTCTATCTCGCATAGACTATACTATTTACATGGGCCGAAGCACCGCGGAAACGATATGCAAGCCATATTTAATTTACATAAGCCTTGAGCTGCAAATAACCATGATGCACATGCCATATTTAATTTACAATCATTGCATGCATCTCATACATCACATTTATCTAAGGCCATGCTAGTCACAACATTCTCTGCAAAACAAATTTAGGTGAATAATCTACAAGTGACTGAAATCTGAATCTGAAAAATCTAGCTCAATAGGCTCGAAATTTCAAATTTGGGTGGGTTGGAACTTCCGATCTAACATCGGAACTTCCGATCCACCGGAACATCCGATCCACCGAAACTTCCAATCAGTATCGGAATTCCTGGTAGCAACAATTGCTCTTTGTATTGAATCATTATTCGATATCAGAACGTCCGATCAGTATCAGAACTTAAGATTCGTCACCGGAACTTTCAATCAGTATCAGAACTTCCGATTTGTTGCGGACAAAAACATATCTAATATGTTTTTCAACCATGTATCTCCATACATGAGGGATCCAGATCAAACACTACGCACATAGGCTTTGATACCACTGTTAGGGAAAGGGGGAAGCTACGCAATTCTTTCGCTGCAATGATGGTATTATGGAACAAACGACTAAGAGTATTAAATTCTTTATAATAAACGATATCTTGAATCTCATGCCTCAATCCATCATAGAAGCACCACATCGTGTCCTCCGAGTGCTCCACAACACCACAACGGGTCATGCTCTCTTGAAGCTCATCATAATACTCTCTCACAAACATGTTACCTTGAACTAAGCATTGTAGTTTCTTACACAATTCACGATGATAAGAAGGACAGATAAATTTACAACACATAGCTCTTTTTAAATGACCCCATGTATCAAGTTGTAATTGAAGTTCACTTATATCTTCCCACCAGATTAAAGCACGATTTTTAAACATACTAGTTGCTTGTTTAACTCTATGTTATTCAGGAACTAGATATAAGTTAAATTTATGCTCTACGGTCATCTCCCAATCTAGGTATTCTTCAGCATCATATTCACCATAAAAAATGGGATGGTAAATTTACTTTTGATAGAAGAAACATTGTTACCATTATTATGATTTGTCGTACCTCCCATATCTGCCATGGTTAGTAGAAAAGGAAAGACACTAGGAAAAAATATTAGTCCTATCAACTATTAGGTAGTGGAAGGTGCTCTCGCTAACACTCAAGTGTCTTACTACAATCTTACAAGGTTCTTACCATCGCAAGGAAGTGGATGACACAATCTTGGCCGTGGCATAATTCTTGACTGGTTGGTGACTTCCAAAGAGAGTGGTATCCAATTGCAAAGACTCAAGCTGCACTGATTAGAAGTATATATGTGGAGTCTAGGCGGTAAAACAAGAGTAATCTACATGGTGGAACACGATTCAGAAACAGATAGTAATATTAAATAATTGTCCAGAGTACTTGTACTAATTGCTGGTCTGAATGTGATCTCTATGACAACAAGTCTTATATGAGAGTGGTGGAGGCTCAAAGGATGGCTTATAGATTGATAAAATCAGCACAAAATAGTACCGAAAATAGCACCACACAAAACTAATATCTTTCAAGCTTATCCCTAAGTGCTCCTCTTTTTTGATATTTTTTATTTTTTTCTATATTTTGAACTCTTTTTTTACACTTCTTTTTTCTGATTAGGAGCACAAAGAAGACAAACCAAGAAGATATGATACAATTTTGCTGCAAAGAAGTGCTATGTAGGTAAATAAAGATGAGCTGAAAAATCCGCGCAAGAAACTTCGGGGCTGGAAAACTCGATCTTTCTAGCCGAATTTGGAAAAACTAAAATCGGCCAACCTAGATTGTTAGGAAAACTTAGATCTAACTTTTTCTGTAGATTTCGAAAATGTATTTATTTGCCTTATTCAGAGTCCATATGCAAAAGATATGACTATTTTATCAGAAGTAGTCTGAAACTTTGAATCAGGGTTTTGATGTTCTAGTTCGGACGCGAATTTCAAATCAAAGGGGATTTATGGGTGGTGGCTAGTATAACGGATTTAGAAAAAGAGATCATAATACTAACCAGCAACCGGACTTGACCAAGGACACAAACTCAATACCACAGACTCTGAAACCAAAACGTGCAAAGGCTATGGATGGTCTTGGATTGGGGAAAACCTACGACTAAAATTTTTTTGTTGGCTTTTTCGTGGACTATGGGATGAATATGAAATCAATCTAATCTAATATACATGAACCCGATGGTAAACCAGGCTCTGATACCACTTGATGGAGGAGGGGGTGCCCGATCTTCCGTCAGGTGGGGGATAAACAACGATTTGTGGAGAACTCGACGTTGATGATCCGGCTTCCGATCCACGAGATCGGCCCTTGCAATCGCTACACCACTGATCCGTTGTTTATCAACCAAGCACAACCTGATTTACCTCACCAAGAAGGCTAATCCTTGCCTGCGAATCAAAGAACACAAGAAAGAACGCAGAAAACGCAATCGAATTGAAATTCTATTGGAATCTGCGAGTTGGGGTTCACTTACAAATCCGGCGAAGCGACGACTATCAAAGCAACGTGTAAACTAAACCCAAAAACCCTAGGTGGTTGTAGAAACACCTTATATAGTAGTTTGGGACGCACCCCTAACGGGCTCAACTGGATACACGACCCAAAGACCCAATAACGTAGAAAATAGTATGTTGACAGATTCTAGACTCTATCTTGTTTTGATGATTCATATTGATCTAGAAGGAATATTGAGCTGAAACTAGTGGCATTAGACAGGTTATGAAATTATCTTTCCGTGGCTAGGTGCAATGTCAAAAATGGTGTCCGTATGCGGCTTGGGCGATGATTTTAGTGCACGCTGCTCCTGGAATCTGAGTTGGACACGAATTGTAGTTGGATTGGACTCTCAAATTGGCTTGGACGTCCTTTCTGGTTCTTCTCCAACTATTTGTTTATATCCAAGTGATTTTCATCATCTCCATGGTTCCTAACAATAATAATAATATTAGGTAGTAATTTATTTCCAAGATAATATACTAAGATACTTAGAAACGAGTTGACCTGGAGATTTACTCATCGTGCTCGAACTCGAATAATTGGATCTTGGTATTCAAGTATGGTTGTATCATTGGTAGGGATATCCTCATAATATGTGGTCCCTAATGACCATCTATTCGAATTTCGGACTACGAGTCCTTAATTCCTTTTTAGTATAATCAGAGGCTCCGAGCCTCTAAAAACAAAAGTTATTGAAATTGTACTCTTAGCTGGCATTACAATCGTTGTGTGTAACCATCTTCACTTGAAAACCGAAGGTGCTTACCCTCAAAGAGGGGATAGGAGATAATGAGACAATTTCGAAGCATTTCAGTTTATATTACTCAATAAACTATATTACATTAGGAAAAATCAGTGTCTAAGCCAAGAAGAAAACGAAGGCCCCTTCGATCCCCTGAGCTAGACTCAGAGTTAGCTTGGCTTCAAAGGCGACTCGTCCCTAAGCCTGGAGTCTTTAGAACTTTACGTTTAACTCATTTCCCCTTCTTCGAAGCTCGGAAATCTCTTTGTTCTTGCTGAAGCTCGGCCTAGATCTGAAGTTGTTCAGGAATACTCTTCGCTTGCTCCTCACCAGACTACTCTTCTTCGGACTAATCAATGTCCTCTAAAGATGAAGACGCTATATTAACAACTTCTTCCCCCTTCTCCTCCTTAATGTAGGCTAATACTTCTTTAGATATTTCGGGTATAACCTTTCCATGGCTCCCTCGAGGAATTGAAAATCGGGGACGCCTGTGAGGCCTTAAGTCTTCGAAGGTAGCCCACTGTTGATGGAGCTCTTCATTAACTTATAATACTTCAATTTCATCCAAAAAAGGTTGGGAAGCCTAAAAACATTTCCAAATAAGTATTTTCATTCAAAAGAAGACAAAAACATAAGTTTTTACAAGATGGAGCCCTAAGGAGAACTAGACCTTCGGGTCTGAAGGAGGCTTGCTACTCGGAGGCTGCGTCTACGCTTGCCTTTGACAAAGGCCTTCATCGATCCATGCCTTCACAGCTGACCGGCCTTTAACTCTCCAGGAACCGCGACACGTTAGGTGAAGGGGTCAACAGACGGTCACCGCCAAAGCTAGCGGGGGCTGCTCTAGGCTCTGGCAAAACAGATAGTTCGATGTCCTCGTAGTAGCGAAGCACTCCGAGAGTGGCTACTTGGCCGGAGATCTCTCCATACTGAGTACCCAAAGTCTTCATTGTCTTTACTGCTGCTTGGATCATCTTCATCTTCCACAACAAGGAATCGTTGGCCGACGACGAAGAAGCGCACGAAGTACCAAAATATTCTAGAACACCCCGGAGGACATCCATGGTTTCAGAGGCCGCACTCTCACACTTTATTTTCTCCACAGCCAATGCCTTGCTTGAAGCAGTCATTTCGTAGATTAAAGTGGAGAGCTTGGATGTTTTCATCAAAAGGACAATTTTTTGTCCGAGCAACTTCTTCACATCTTTAGCCAAACGTTCCTGCTCTTCTCGAAGCTTGACGAGCTTAGCTCCCGAAGCTGCCTGCTCCTCTTGAAGCTTTTCAACCTTATCCCAGAGCACAACTCGTTTAGCTTCGAGCTCCTCCTTTGCGGTTTCCAGCCTGGCTTTAGCGCTCCGCTATGCCAGAGCCATCTCTTCCAAGATCGAGGCTCGGTTCTCGGAGTCGGTAAGACTCCCTTGAAGAGTCATCACCTTCTCCTTGAGCCGATTGCATTCTCGCTCATTCGACACAACAACTTATCGAGCTAGAATGGCGTGCTACAAAGGAAAAGAAGAGAAATGTAAGTAAATTTTATATACATGTTTAAATTAAACTAATTTTTGCAGGTGCTTCGTACCTGGTAAGCCGCCCATTCGAGAGCAGCATCAAGCTCTGACCCTTCGACGTCTCCAAGGATGGAGACCAAGTCAGTCTCCCAGACTTCGTGACTAGCTCGAGCCAGAGGCTCTAGCAAAGTCCGAAGCCCCATCCTCTGTTCAAGGAAGGTGGCCAAGAGAGGGAGCCTTGATAATGCACTCTGATCGTCATCACTAGGAGACAGACCGGAGCGCAATGAAGCATCCTCGAAGGCCTCTATTGATTGGCCTCCGTCTGTAGACTCCGACGGAGTCCACCCTAGAATGGGAGCAAGCATGGGCCAAAATTTTCCTTTACCCTTTCCAGGGCCGGTCGCCTCCTTCAGAGCTACCTCCAATACTGGAGCCACCTCCTGTGCTGCAGCTAATGATGGCACCGAAGCTGCCACATGCTCTGGAACCACTTCCGCAGTAGAAGCCACCTCCACTGAAGCCAATCCTGTAAAACCAAAGGTATATGATATTATTTAAATGGTGCAGGTAAAAAAAGGAGGATGTATTCAGCTGAAGCTTACCACCGACATCTTGTTGACGGATGAGCACCAGACTACTCCGGAGTTCGAATCGAAAGAACGACTGCAAAGATTTCTTCAGCCACAACAACTATCACTTCTTCTAAAGCCAAGACTTGGGCTTCTTCAGTCTCGACTCCTCCTTCCTCCATGGCAGGAGCAACCTCCTAGATAAACAAGACATTTACAGTCTCCGCCTTCTCAAGGTTATCTTCAACCGTCGGCGCTGCCACCGCGCCGTCTTAAACGGAGACCTTGGCTCCCATCCAAGACCCTTAGTCCTCAGCAAGGAGAGCCTCAAACTCCCCCTTCATCGCCATGTCTACGTCCTCTTCCTCTTTGGATTGCTCCGGCAATGAGACAGGAGACTTCGAAGGAGTAAGGGCCTTTGGCTTCTAGACCACCTTCTTTGCAGGCATCTTCACTAGTCCCGAAGACCACGCCTCAACATTCCTTTTCTTCGGAGCCTGGTCCAGGGCGGACCAGTCTAGAAGGGTTGGGGGTTCAACTCCGAGCACACTCCATACTCGATTGAACCGCTCCCAAGTCCCAACCAACTTCACCCTTCGCTCCTTTTCAACGGGCGTAGGGGCTCCGAGAACCTTCTCCGCAGCCCGAACGATTTTTTCTGGAGTCAAAGTTACACGCAGAGCTGAAAGATAAGATATCATTTGATTAAGTCATTTCTGTAAAATCGATATTGTGTGCAAAACACTTTGATGCAGGATATATGAAGAGCTTACCCGCGAAGCTGGAAGGGATCTCCCGAAGTCCCCTCTCTAGGTTTTCTTTGAAGTTGATCGGCCAAGCGGCCATCAGAGGAGGGATTTGAAGTTCAATGAACTCCTTCGCCTCCCTCTGGTAGAAGCTATGCTCCAAGGGCCCTGCCAAGGCACAATCCATCCCTACTTCAGTGAAGAACCAGTGAAGAATCCAATCGTAGTACCATCTATCATTGATGGCCTTTGCTGGGAACCGATCCAGGAACTCATCGCGAAGTTGGAAGAGCATACTCCCGAAGGCAACCACCATCTTCTCTCCTTCAAGTCCGGTAAAGGTCTTCCGCTGGCACGAAGCTTTATGGAGGGCTGCTTAGATCTCCACTCTCCCAGCACATTCTTTGGCCCACATCGCCCATTCGAAGATAGCCAGACGAGCAATCACATTAGGGGAAAGTTGGGGCAGAGTGATATGAAACAACCTCAGTACCTCGGAGAGGAATTCCACTACCGGGACTCCCAATCCAGCTTCGAAGAATGCCTCGAACACTACCACCTCTCCAGCGCGTGGTGCCGGGATCACCTCACTCCTAGGCTGGCACACCTTAACTCCGGGGCCCATCTTCTCGGCGATTGCCACATCAATCAATTTCTTCGAGCATGACGACGCCCCCAAGCTATACGATTGATCCGTATACTTGGCAGACGCTAGATGGAGGTCATGAACACCGGCTGGTCGAGGGTTATCTGAAGGCCCCGCCACCACAGCCGCCGCCATCGCTTGCTGTCGGGCCAAGGTCAAAGCAGGGATGGGAACTTTGTGGCTAGTCTTTGCCATCAGAGAAAAAGAGTGTTTGATAATATGAGCTCAGGAAGAAGAAAGGTAAAATGTGAAAACAGTCGGTAAAATATCCGAGATTTACTTTTACTTTCCTATTTATAGCGTGAGGATTCCTTGTACTATACGTTACAGCGCGCCGTTTGGTTGCCCTGTTACATCTGCGATGCCGTCATAACTTGCAGAAATGCTTCATGAGAAGTTACAACCTAGGAAGATGGAATGACCGTTAGCTTCCTTAGAGAGTAACGACTCTATTTCTGAGTCTAATGTCTCTGGAGTCTAATGGCTCTGAAGACTAACGACTATATTAGCTCCGCAAGAGATCTATCTCCGAAGCCATCTTTGTGAGTGTCTCCGCACAGAATTTGGTCCGAAGACCCTCTACTTCCAAATGTTTCTAAGGATGGTAAAGTTTTTCAAGTTCCTTTCTAAATTCTAAGCATGAAATTATTTCTTGCGTATACTGCCCTCTTCATTGCATAGGCGATTCGGAGAGAAGTATTCGAGGGGCTACTGTTGGGGGAAAATATTTCATCCTCCAGAGGTCAAAGAAACTTCCATGATTAATTCAAGTAGAAGAAATAAAGTCCGGAGCTTTATCTCCAAAAATGCATATAGCGTTAAGACTTCACAGTATTCGGAGACCTTTGTCAAGGCTTCAGAGCAGCGGAGACCTCCATCAAGGCTTTGGCATAATGGAGACTCCCAAAGCCTCTTCACTCGAAGGGGTGTTGCTAGCGAGGATAGAAGATTTATCTTCTCACTGTTCAGACTAGTCTTTTACTCTTTTACCCCATTGAAGAATATAAAACAATATCTTCGTAGTCGGTTGTAATTAGAGGGTAAAGAAGTCTTTTCCCTATGTATTCGGTATATAAATACCCCTCTTCACTCTGTAAAGGGTATTGAATACTCAGATATTCAATACACACTTCAAACTATCTCAAGCTATTATCCATCTCAGAGGCTTGGAATAGTTTTCTCAAACAGACACTTCGTTTGTTCAACACTTAGTTCTTTAAACCTGTTAGCGTAATGTTTTATGCCAACAACATTCGACAAAAGTGTCGCTCCCAAAGTAAACTCTAGGATAGATGCAGTGTTTAGAAGATTCATTTTTTCCGAATTCGATTCCCCTATTACGATGGCTAGTGCTCCCCATGTTCATCGCATACATAGTAGAATAGATGGGAGACCGGGGAGAGATGTCACATCTGTAGCCTCAGCTTCCATGGCTGAGGCCCCTCTGGCCCCTGTCAGTCTAATCGTGTGAAACCAAGGGTGGTTTCTATCTGGATGATGAGTGATTGACAAGGATGAACGATCGAGTGAATGTGTTAGTGAAGGGTTGTGTGCATCGAAGGGTTCGATGTAAAATTAAGGATTGAGTGCCGAGGGTTTTGAGGAGCCATGTTGAAGAGCATGGGCCTCATGGCTCCAGATGTGATGAGTGATTGTCAACAGAAGTCAAAGAGAGGACGTGAAGAGAAGACGAGACCTACCGTGTCTGGGCCACGTGTGAATTAGATACACGGGTGGCGAGCGACTACCTGGCAGAGGGGTTGCGGAGTCGGGCTGGCCCAATCCGAGTACATGGGCTAGGAGCGGCAGAGGATCCACTGGTCTGTTGACCGGGATTGACTCAAGTACATGGGCGGCGAGCGATTGCCAGGCTGAGGGAGCCTCGGAATCAGGCCGGCCCAATCCGGGTACCCGGTGCGAAGACGGTGTACGCTTTGTCAGTTTCGGCGCAAAACTGACGATCGCTGACCTTGGATCCGACCGTTCTGAGGTGAAGCCATAGCTGCTACGAAAGCTCCGCATCAGGACAAGTTATCTTTATTTAGGATTTTACTATTTTGCCTTTAGGCTCACAGTCTATGTTAATCGAGTATGTAAAAAACCCTAAGGGCAGTTCGGTAATTTTCTAGTTTATTTCATTGTCTGTGTAATTTACCATAGGGGTAAATTTGTCTTTTTCCCTTTTGTTGGGCTGCCTATAAATAGGCCCCAATCCCCTAGGGTTAGGGTTAACTCACCAGAAATTTTAATCTGAGTTCATTTTGTTTTCCCCACTGTTTTTCCAACCGCCGCATTTTTCTCTCTGCAAAAACCTTCATCTCGCCGTCGCCGTTCTTCGTTGTGCTCTACATCCCAGGCTGTGGAGATGGAGCTTGGCACGATTACGTGTGACTACAGCTGCTAGGCCACCTAGGCACTCGACGCATGTGCCTTGAGCCAACCGCTGCAACGCCTCAGCAGCCACGAGGGACTCGACGTGTGTGACGCAGGCGGCGTGCAGGCTAAAGAGTACCTGGAAAGAGCACACGACAGCAGGGTGCTCGGTGCAGGGGATTTCCGCTTGGTTTTATGGTCTTCGGCACAGTGATTGCAGTCCAGGCACTAGCGGCAGGGTTTTGACGTTGAGGTGGCTTGGCGTTGAGTTTTGACGGCAACAGCACCACAGACACGTGACTTGGCATGAGCAGGCGCTCCGGTTGCATGTGACGTGAAGCAGTAGAGGGCGATGGATCCTGAGGCGTGGCCTCAGCATCTTGGAGCTGCATGCATAGTCTTCAGGTTCTAAGCCCAAGAAATAGGAGCAACACAGTACTCTCTTGATCCCTGTGAAATTTTTTATTTTAATCAGAAACTAGTTTAATCACTACAGTACTCTCTTTATCCCTGTGCAATTTTTTATTTTAATCAGAAACTAGTTTAATCACTGCACAATTTTATTTAAATTGCATGATGAATATTCTTCATATATTTGTGAGCATATTTTGTTTACTGCATTTATTTTATCTAGATTAAATGCGTTAAATATTGTGCTTTCTGATATTTGATTAAATGCTTGTGCACCGTGAATGTCTTGCCTTATGATGTATCAATAGTTTGCTAGATTTCTTGTGACTTGTTGAAAACCTTGAGAAACCGTTATTTGATCTGTGAGTCAACTTAATGGGCCTTTAAGTATTTTCTTAGTGTCTTTTCGATTAGGACACCAGTCATTTTTAGGCTAGATTATATTCACTGTTTGTGATATATTATTGCTTCTGCTGATTGTCTGTTGAGGTGCATTGGGTGTTGGGAGAAGGCCATTAATTTGAAAGAATTTTTTTAGGCGCCCATTCACCTCCTCTGGTTGCTACTTTCGGTCCTACAAGTGGTATTAGAGCTTGGTTAGGGTTTTTCTATACCTTAATCGGTTCTAACCCAAGGTAGTGATCATGACTTCCTCTGGCAAGGTCCCGTCCCTTGAAGCTTTTGGCTACACTTATTGGAAGACTCGCATGCGAGCCTATCTTATGAGCCAGAGCTCGGACATTTGGGATATTTGTGTTCACGCTACTTTTACTGTGCTTCCTGTTGCTGAGCGCACTTCCCCTGACATAGTCGCCCAACATCAGAACAACAGCAAAGCTGTGAACATTTTGTTTTTTGGTTTAGGTCCCAATGAGTTTGAGCGCGTTAGCCATCTCGACACTACTCGAGAGATCTGGGCTACCCTTCAGGCACACCATGAGGGGACAGCTCAGGTCAAGGCTAGGCTCTATCAGACCTACCGGCGTGAGTATGAAAATTTCTCACAGAAGCCCAGTGAGACTGTTGAGGCTTTGTTTGGTCGCTTTCAATTGATCATTAACAAGCTTCGGGCCAACAAGGCCGATCGTGATCAGCTGGTCTCCGATCATGAACAAGCGCTCAAGGTTCTTCATACCTTGGACTCTAAGATCTAGGAGATCAAGGTTTCCTCTATTGTTGAGAGCACTTCCTATGATACCTTGACTGTCGCAGAGCTTTTCAGTAAGCTCAAGGCCTCAGAGGTTGATATCCAGTTGAGATCAAATCTCACTATTTCTAGCTCAAAAACCCTAGCCCTTGCGATACCTTCTACTGATCCTGCTGCTTTGAGCTGTGCTGCGTTCTCTTTGATGTCTATCACCGAGGACCAGCTTGATTCGATAGGAGATGTTGATCTATGTTTATTTAACAACCGGGCGCGTCATGTCTATGATAAACGAATGTTTATAAGACACGACACAAAATCCGGATGCTTTGAATGTGGTGATCCAGGTCATTTCATTGCCAACTGCTCCAAGCGGAACAGTCACAAGAAGGGCACCGGCAGTGGCTTCGATGACTCCGGCAAGCACGACAGCTCCACCTTCACAAAGGGCAAGCCCAAGACGAGGTTATTTCGAAAGGCCCTGAAGGACTACCGGCGTGAGAACAAGAAGCGAGACAATGCCTTCTTCGCTAAGATGAAGAGAAGCTACTCCAAGAGGTCATCATCGTCTTCCTCGTCTTCAAGCTCAAGTGATGAAGAGATCGTGATAAAGAAGGGGAAGGACAAGGATGATCCGGCAGGCCTCTTGATGAGGACATCGCTTCCATTAATACAACCACAATGGTAGCCCCTTCACCGCTTACACCTAAGCAAGGACCAATGACACGCGCTCGTGCACGTGAACTTAATTATCACGTGAACTCGTTCCTAGCTGTTCAAGTTAATTATTTTTCCAATGGGGTACTATTAAAGCCTTGTGATGACTTTATTATCGTTAAGTGCTTAGGAATTGAACCAGCTAGGAGTGGAGAAGGCAACAATGCAATAAATATTGCTACTCTCAAAGGGACTCTTGTAACTGCAGAAATCCAAGATTAAATGGAGCATATCTTTCAACTCCCAAGGTTGTTTAAAGCAAATAAGTACTTGTTGGAAAGTTCTCTTCGTCTACTTTCCAACGGATCAAGAATTAATGGTAGAGAACAGACGAAATGTCCAAAAACTACCGAAGAACACTCGTGACTCCATCCTGAGTTTCTAGTTTTCCTTTTAAGCAAGTAGTAGCCACAAAAAGAACTCGGGTTTTGTTTGATGTAAGTTAGCTGCTGCTACTTCCTTGTAAATGCACGTGTCGGCTAGACCACCCAATTACTTGAATCAAAACTCCAACTTCTATCAGATCCGTGAGTGATTGCTTGTCATCTTGTTCTTGCTTGTTCTTCAATTGCTTGTCATCTTGTTCTTGTTTGTTCTTCAATTGCTTGTAGGTTCAAGGTTGTTCTTGGTACGACAAGAGCATCAATAACCGGAGTCGGTGTAACTATCTCTAAGACGCAGCATCCTTGTGGCTGTTGTAGTCGGGTAGCACAACATCGATCTCCACCCCCAAATCGTAGTTATCAGGAGACGGTGTACCTGTCTCTCAAGGCGCCACACCATCTTGGTTGTGGTAGTCAAGCAGCCAACGTCGGTCTCCACCAAATTCACCACATCCTCCATCTCTCATCGAAAGATCGGCTCCCCCGTACCCATCGCCCCCATCGGGTCCATTAAGTGGTATCAGATTTCAGGTGATCGGTGAGAGATCTCCTTCTCCTTTGTTCTTTGTTTTCCTACAGTCCACTTTTGCCCAAAGATAAGTTTCGATCTAAAAATCCCATAAACATTTTGTGCCTTTGCTTTGCTACTTAGCTCTTGACTTGTTGAATTCACGGTTACTTCTTTGTGTCAATTTGCTGGTCCTAAGTTTTTACCGCTAGAGTTTTGAGTTCGTGCACCTTGTTCTATCTCCATTTTCATTCTCTAGCTGAAGTTGCAAAGAGAGAAAAAGGCAAGTGCAAAACAAAAGCCGCAGAGATCAGGAAGAATCAAGGCACAGGCCAAAAGAAAAAAAGCCGCACTAATTCAATTTTCTATATAAAGATTCCAAGTACAAAAAAGAAAGACAGTTGTGTGACCTTTTCTTCAAAGTTTCGAAATTCAGCTTGCTGTTTTGAGCATTTTGGTGATTACGTTTGGGTGACGGCTCACATCTCTATCACGGTTTGGACTAGGACCAGCACAGTACCATCGTAGAACGTTTATTCAACTTGTTGTCACTAACGTGGTGTAACACCCCAGAAATTAAAAAGGAATAAAATAAAAGAAAATATTATTTAAATCATTTTTGAATTTATTAGTAAAGGAGAAATCACAAAAGAGCCTAAATAAAACCAAACAGGGAGAAATACTCCAAATCTGGACTTGAAAATTTTATGAGATAAACTAGAGATCAAGATGTAATTTTAGGAATTTTTACAAATTTTTATCAACAGTGATTCAACCCTTAATCAAATATTTGATTTTCTGGAATTATTTTAAATCAGAAATCAATTTTTAATCCTATTGGGCCGAAACCCTGAAACTCCCTCCAGCGGCCTTTTTGGCCCAGCCCATTACCACCCACCCACTGACAGGAGGGGCCCGCCTGTCGGCGCTCGCCTCCCCTCTCTCCTCCCGCCCGCGCCCCGCCTGGCCCCACGCGTCAGCCACCTTGCGCCCTCTGACCTCTCGGCCCCGCCTGTCTGCCCTTTCCTTTTTCGTTCGCTCACTGACAGGTGGAGCCCACCTGTCAGATCCATCGTCTCTGATGGAAGGGGATCACTCCCCTTTCCTTCCCCGGCGATCCCCTTCTGCTTCCACGCCGCCGGCCACCGGATCGCCTCGGATCTCCCTCCGATCACCTTCTCTGGTCGCCACCGCTCCCCTTCCATCTATAGCCGACGCGTTTTCACGCTTAAGGAAGCTAACCGAGCCAAAGGAAAGCCTCACCGGAGTTAGGAATTAAACCTTCGGGTTTCCTCGGTTTTGCCTTCCATTCTCGCCGCCGGTGACCCCTATATAAACCCCTCTGGCCTCCGCGCTCAGTCCACACCGTAGCCACCCAAGCCGAGCGAGAACAGAGCGCCGCCGCCTTCTTTTGGCATTTTGCTCTGCTTCGCCTCCGGCGAGCCCTCACCCTCACCTCAGACCTCCCCTGTCCTAGCCACCGCCACCAACGAGACCGCCGAGGCCCGCCCGTCTTCGGCCCCGACTCCGTTGGTCGAGAGGACCGCCGGATCGCCTCGCCGCCGACGAACCCGAACGGTTCCTCCGCCCCTCTTCGTCGACGGTCGTCATCCGCTCGCCGCCACCGCCACCGCCGGTACGACCAAGTTCCCCTCTCGACACTGATTCCATTTTTGGCCTTAGCATCGACATCCAATCCACGCCGTCGCCGGAATCCTTCGCCGTTGGACCGCCGGAGCCGAGAACGAAGGGGGTAATCACCCCTTTAGCTCATGTCGTGCTGGACGAGTCCCTGGCCGTCCGATCCAGATCGGAGGGCTAGGATTAAATCCCTTCGGGATCTAACCCAGGCCCTCGGATCCGGTCAAAGCGGTACCACGCGATCTCAGCCATCGATCATGACTTAAAACGCTGGATCGATCTCGTGCGTCCACGTCATAACCCTTCGCACGTTTTAATCTGGGCCGTTCAAACTCATTTAAAACCCCGCCTCGCATCTGGCCGCTGGATCCAGATCCAACGGTCCAGATCCGATCGGTCCACGCGCATAGTCACGGGTTCACGGTGAGCCTGGTTCACCGTGGACCAGGGACTGTTTTTCTGTTTAAATAAAATCCAGAAAATTGTTTAAACTTTGAAAATTCATATCTTGCTCATTTTAACTCCAAATTTCACCATTCAAATTTTGTTAAAACCAGAATAATATTCTCTACACATTAATGCAATAAAAACAGTATGTTTCTGTTACCCAAAATATTATTACTAAATAAATGAATAAAAATCCCTTAGGGTTAAAATTAATAATACAGAAAATAAATGGGGGAAAAATCCTAAAATGTTAAACTTTATACAAAACTCAGAATATTAAAATATTACTTCACATAATAAAACCTATGTATGTTTAATATTTGGTGAATTTTATCTATTTATTGAATGTATTGTTTATTTTCCGTATCGAGAAGACTACGAGTTCGTCGAGGAGCAGGAGTTCTACCCCGAGGTTCCTCCATCCCCATTTGCTGATCAAGGCAAGTCATCGACCATCTCTGTGGAAACAGTTGATCATAATTGAGCCCATGTTTTAATAACTTATCGCTATAACTCATAGGTTAATATTGCATTAGTCAAATACTCAAGCCTTACACTGATATTTATTAGGTCCCCGTCCTTGTGTGCAAACCCAAGCCATGCTTATTGAGCCTTAACTCCTTGTCACTCTACTATAAAAATATTAGCTAGTGCCCAATGTACCGGCACAACTGCTATAGGTTAAAAAGAACGAGTCGTAGATAGCTGGATTCTGTATATGAATTTCCCTGTTATTCTCGTCTCTGGACTCTATTGGAGTTGGCTAGGTTAAGTATGGTGGGTTCCGGGTGCAAGCTCGGGCACTGGTTTGACGCACCCGGGGCACTATAAGGACCGGTCTGCGGGATCTGTTGCAAAGCACTTCCGTACCAACCACAAGTCTAATGGGTAAGTCCTAACTGGAAGTATGGAATACTCCGGCTTGATGCACCATAGAGGAGGGGGCAAGGGGCTAGCCTGCGGGCGACTTGTACCGACGAGGCTCAAGGGGGGGTATGGTGGGGCTCCGATGCGTCGGGACACCATATGAAACCCATAAGAGGGTGCTATTGAGTCGGGGAGGACTATATGGAAAGTTTTGGCACGAGTTCCCGTGTGATGGGTCATCTCGTTACACTTCGGTGTAGGTGATGAGTGCGTGCCTTGTGGGTACAGTGGTACATCTCTGATCAGAGTAATTCAATCTTTTCGAAAAGCCGAGCCCACGGTCAAGGGCGGGTTGTGTGACTACTCGCAGTTAGTTTACAATTGTTTGAATGGTCAAGTTATTCATGGCACATAAGGACTGTGGAGCGAGGTGGGGCTGACTGTACCCCTCGAGTTAGAAGATGATGATGCACACACACATGTTTACTTTTCCGTACTAATTAATTTGCTCACATTTAAAGCTTTACAATTATGCTGCTTCCGCTAAACTAGCCACTATCTCCCTTGTTATTACCTTGCATTATACTTGCATTCGGTGGCTTGCTGAGTACATCTGTACTCACCCCGTTGACTTACAACATCAAAGCCCGTCTACTACGAGGAGGATGAAGGTCTGGAGTAGCGACCCAGTCAAGGCGAGACTGGAAGGAGGCGTTCATCTAGGACCCTTGTTTTATTAGTTTCTCTTCATCTTTATTCACTTTTGTATTAATGCGGTCTACGAACCGTGAATGATTGCCCGTATTGTACGTGGTCGCATGATGAACGTCTTGTTTTATTGATTTTCTATGGAATTTCAATAAAGTCCTGATTTATTAAATCGGGGCGCGACAAGATGGTATCAGAGCCGACTTGACTGTAGGAAGCCAAACAGAACTGACCTTAGGACTTATATATATTCACTATATTTTACAAAAGGTTACTTATCCTCTCATCTCCCGAGGTTTTCACAAAATTTTCTCTCTTTTGTAGATGCCGGTTCACACCATGAGCGGGACTCTTCGCGATGAGGCCGGATTCATCCGCGAGCTTCGCGTGCTCGTCGACTTTTTGGGGTTTCCCCATGAGCCTGCGTTCCACGGGATCTTTCCCGATGCGAACGAGAGCTACTGCGAGGTCACGGTTGTGATCCGCCCCTCTTCCACGCAGCCACCCTTCTACACCCATGGAGTTGGAGGACCTTCATTCGTGGTGGCCAGCCAGCGAGCCGCTCTCCAGTCCCTCGCCGAGCTTCGACTGGTATACGACTGCCACCTCCGCGACACCGTCTACCGCTTCATGCCCATGCGCACACCCGGGAGTCACCGCAGCATCTACATCAGTCCCCTCACACAGAGCAGCTCCGCCATCACCCGCACGATGAGACTCTTGGAGGCCATGGACAACCTCCACACAGAGGCCGTCCTCGACGCAGACAGCCAGCACGACACCATCGACTTCTACCGCCACACTTCGGAGAACCTGACCCGTGAGAATGCCGAGCTCCGTCGACAGCTTGAGCAGAACCCTCTGTTGACCCTGGAGGTGGAGGAGTTGAGGCGTCAGAACGAGCTCCTACGCCAGGGCGCCATGGTCCACGCCCAGCTCCGTCAGCAGCTCAGAGAGTTGAAGAAGGACATAGAGGAGATCGCACCTCTTCCGCCCCGCAGGAAGAAACCCCTTCGGATCCCCACTGTGAGGCCCAAGAGGATCTCCCGCAGCGCACCACCCGCCGGACCATCCATTTCCTCGACCCCGACCGTCTCCCACGAGCCCGAGATCGAGCCGTCCCCCGAGCTGCCATAGACGTAGTTTTACGATTGATTGTTATTTTTATTATTACTTGCTTGTATTAGCATTCATGTCAAAACATAAGGCATGAATGAAGAATTAAATAAATGTAACCGCAAGAACGGTACCCCTTTGAAATAAAATATAAAGAAGTTCACCAAAATAAATGTGTATACGTTGAAAATTCCAGGATGACCAACACTCAGGGTTCAGACGCTCCTCAGAACGGAGGAGATAGTGGCAACCTGCCACAATGGGGAGCCACCGGGCAAAGGCAGGCCCCGGTTGCCAATCATCCCACCCTAGCTGAGATGATGGCTACCCAGAACCAGCTGGTCTCAGCCCTTCTGCACCAGATGCAGCAGCAGCAGCAGATGCAAAAGCAGCAAGCTCACCTCTTTCGCCTCCACCAACAGCCCGAGCTGCCCCGACCTGCCACACCAGCTCCCGCTCCCACGTCACAGCTCTCGGAGTTCCTCCGAGTCCGCCCACCGACCTTCTCGAGCACCACCAACCCCATGGAGGCTGGGGATTGGTTGCGAGCCATCGAGAAGAAGCTCGACCTCCTGACCTGCACTGAGTAGGAGAGGGTGGCCTTCGCCACCCACCAGCTTCATGGTCCCGCCGCAGAATGGTGGGACAATCACCGCGAGACTCTGCCCGAGGGCCATGCCCACACTTGGGCAGAGTTCTCAGCTGCTTTCCGTGCCGCTCACATCCCCGACGGCATTGTAGCTCAGAAGCAACAGGAGTTTAGGGACCTGCAGCAGGGGAGCAGGTCCGTAACAGAATATCTGCATGAGTTCAACAGGTTGGCCAGGTACGCACCTGAAGAGGTTCGTACGGATGCGGCCAGACAGGCTAAGTTCCTCCAGGGACTGAAGGATGAGCTGTCTCTACAGCTTATCTCCGGAGATTTCGCCAACTTCCAAAAGTTGGTGAACAAGGCTATCATGCAGGAGACCCAGCAAAACAAGGTCGATCTAAAGAAGAAGCGGATGATTGCCTTCAGGCAGAATCAAGGAATGGCCCAGAGACCCCGCTTTGCTCCACCCCCACCAGCACAACAGTACCACCCCCGGCCAGTGTATCGTCCGGCGCCACCAGCCGCTAATGCCGGAGCCAGCCAACCTCGTCCCGCTCCCGCCGCACCAACCGTCCCAGCTGCCCCGGCCAAGAAGCCGGAGGTTTTGAGAGACAGGCATGGCAAGCCTGTGGTGTGCTTCAACTGCCGCCAGGAGGGACACTACTCCCACCAGTGCCCTCATCCCAAGCGTGCACAAGGCGTCGCCTCCAACCCCGCCATCCTCGCCAAGGTGAACCACGTCACCGCCGAGGAAGCCCAGGCCGCCCCGGAGATTGTCATGGGTAAGTTTAAGGTTCATTCATCACTTGCAGTGGTATTATTTGACACCGGAGCTACCCACTCCTTTATATCAACTGCTTTTGTGGAAAATAATGCCCTGGACATAAGTGAACTACCCAGGCCAGTATTGATAGCTACCCCGGGCAAGCAAACCCTCGCTTGTTCCTTTAGTCCAAGGGTATGGGTAGATATCCAAGGCACGATATTTTGGGCCGACCCCATTCTAATAGAATGCCAAGGTTTGGATCTCATCCTAGGGATGGATTGGCTAAATAAACACCAAGGTGTGATAGAATGTGCCCAGAGAAAAGTGACTGTGACTAATGAAGAAGGGACTATAGTCACATTCCAGATGCCCAGCATGAAGGCCGGAAGGACAAGACTACATCAGATTACCTTGGAGGAGATACCAGTAGTCAGTGAGTACCCGGACGTATTCCCAGAGGATCTACCAAGGATGCCACCTAAGAGGGACATCGAGTTCAGGATTGACTTGGTGCCCAGAACCACTCCTATTTATAAGCGACCATACCGAATGGCCGCCAATGAATTAGCTGAGATGAAGCAGCAGTTGGAGGATCTCGAGAAGAAAGGCTACATCAGACCCAGCACATCGCCATGGGGTGCTCCCGGCATCTTTGTCGAGAAGAAAGAAGACAAGGCAAAGCGTATGTGTGTGGATTATCGCGCCTTGAATGAGGTAACAATCAAGAATAAGTACCCGTTGCCTCGGATCGATGATCTCTTCGACCAGCTAAAAGGAGCTACAGTATTCTCGAAGATCGACTTGCGTTCTGGTTATCATCAGTTAAGGATCCGAGAAGAGGATATACCCAAGACTGCCTTCACCACCTGTTATGGATTATATGAGTGCACAGTTATGTCCTTTGGATTGACCAACGCCCCTGCATTCTTCATGAATATGATGAATAAGGTGTTCATGGAGTATTTGGACAAGTTCATCGTAGTATTCATAGACGACATCCTCATTTATTCCAAGGACCAGAAAGAGCACGAGACTCACCTCCGGTTAACCTTAGGAAAGCTAAGGGAACACCAATTATATGCCAAGTACAGCAAATGCAAGTTTTGGACGGCAGAAGTAAAGTTCCTTGGACACATCATCTCTGCGCAAGGAATCGCAGTAGACCCCGCCACCGTAGAAGCAGTTACGGATTGGCTGCCACCCACGAACGTATCTGAGATACGAAGTTTTCTGGGTTTGGCCGGATATTATCAGAGATTTATTGAGAATTTTTCCAAGATAGCCAAGCCTATGACCAAGTTATTGCAGAAAGGAGAGAAGTTTGAATGGACTCCTGAATGCAAGGAAAGTTTCCGCACTCTTAAGACCCGTTTGGTGTCTGCACCTATACTGACCCTACCGGATATCCGCAAAGACTTCCATGTCTATTGCGACGCATCTCGCCAAGGATTGGGATGTGTTCTTATGCAAAATGGAAAAGTTATCTCTTATGCCTCCCGACAGTTGAGACCTCATGAGTTGAATTATCCGACTCACGATCTGGAATTAGCCGCCGTAGTGCACGCCCTTAAGATTTGGAGGCACTATCTAGATGGAAATCGCTGTGAGATCTTTACGGATCACAAGAGCTTGAAGTATATCTTCACACAGCCAGATCTGAACTTGAGGCAAAGACGATGGCTGGAATTGATCAAGGACTATGACTTAGGTATTCACTACCACCCCGGAAAAGCAAATGTGGTAGCTGATGCATTAAGTCGCAAGGGATATTGCACCGCCATGATGATTCAAGAACACGCACCCCTGTTATGTAGGGAGATGGAAAAATTAAATCTTGGATTAACCACAAGAGCATACCTAGCCACCTTGGAGACCCAACCTGTCTTGTTTGAGCAGATCCGTGAAGCTCAGTTAGAGGACCCAGATATAGCTGCCATTAAGAAGAACATGAGACAAGGAAAAGCCCCCGGATTTTCAGAGGACGAGGGTGGCACCATATGGTTTGGAACTCGGATATGTGTGCCGGATAAACCTGAAATAAAGACTCTTATCCTAAGAGAAGCCCATGAGACATTGTACTCCATTCATCCCGGCAGTACCAAGATGTACCAAGATCTGAAGGAACGTTATTGGTGGGTTAGCATGAAAAGAGAGATTGCCCAGCTTGTCGCCGGATGTGACACCTGCAGAAGAGTAAAAGCCGAACATTAGAGACCTGCAGGATTGTTACAGCCACTTAAAGTGCCGGAATGGAAGTGGGAAGAGATCGGTATGGATTTCATCACCGGATTACCAAAGACCCAACTTGGGTATGATTCTATTTGGGTGATCATCGATCGGCTTACGAAAGTAGCTCATTTCATAGCCGTCAAGACGACCTTTAGTGGCCCTAAGCTTGCAGAGCTATATATGGCCCGGATTGTATGTCTTCACGGAGTGCCCAAGAAGATAGTGTCTGACCGAGGAAGTCAGTTTACCTCTCGTTTTTGGAAGAACCTCCAAGAGGAGATGGGCACGAGATTGAATTTCAGTACCGCCTACCATCCTCAGACAGATGGACAAACGGAGAGGGTAAATCAGATACTAGAGGATATGCTTCGAGCATGTGTTTTGGATTTTGGAGCCACTTGGGACAAGAGCTTGCCGTACGCTGAATTTTCATACAACAACAGCTATCAAGCCAGTCTTCAGATGTCTCCTTTTGAAGCCCTATATGGACGTAAGTGCAGAACGCCACTACTTTGGGACCAAACCGGTGAATCCCAAGTATTCGGAACAGACATTCTTCGTGAAGCTGAAGAGAAGGTACGGATCATCAGAGACCGACTCAAGACAGCCCAATCGCGACAGAAGAGCTACGCAGACAATCGCCGCCGAGACTTAGCCTTTGAAGAAGGAGAGCATGTCTACCTTCGGGTTACACCTCTCCGTGGTACTCAACGGTTTAACATGAGAGGAAAGTTGGCCCCTCGATATGTTGGACCATTCCCCATTATCCGACGCCAAGGCGAAGTAGCTTATCAGTTGGAGCTACCACCCTCGTTGGCTGGAGTGCACGATGTATTCCACGTATCTCAACTCAAGAAGTGTCTCCGCGTCCCCACAGAGCAAGTGGACCTTCAGCAGTTGGATGTCCAAGAAGACCTGACCTATGTGGAAAAGCCGGTCAAAATATTGGAAGTCAAAGAAAGAACCACCAGGAGTCGAGTAATCCGCTTCTGCAAAGTGCAGTGGAGCAATCATCCGATAGAAGAAGCTACTTGGGAAAAAGAAGATGAACTCAAGGCGCAGCATCCTGAGCTATTCGAGGATTAATCCGAATCTCGAGGACGAGATTCTCTGTAAGGGGGATAGGATTGTAACACCCCAGAAATTAAAAAGGAATAAAATAAAAGAAAATATTATTTAAATCATTTTTGAATTTATTAGTAAAGGAGAAATCACAAAAGAGCCTAAATAAAACCAAACAGGGAGAAATACTCCAAATCTGGACTTGAAAATTTTATGAGATAAACTAGAGATCAAGATGTAATTTTAGGAATTTTTACAAATTTTTATCAACAGTGATTCAACCCTTAATCAAATATTTGATTTTCTGGAATTATTTTAAATCAGAAATCAATTTTTAATCCTATTGGGCCGAAACCCTGAAACTCCCTCCAGCGGCCTTTTTGGCCCAGCCCATTACCACCCACCCACTGACAGGAGGGGCCCGCCTGTCGGCGCTCGCCTCCCCTCTCTCCTCCCGCCCGCGCCCCGCCTGGCCCCACGCGTCAGCCACCTTGCGCCCTCTGACCTCTCGGCCCCGCCTGTCTGCCCTTTCCTTTTTCATTCGCTCACTGACAGGTGGAGCCCACCTGTCAGATCCATAGTCTCCGATGGAAGGGGATCGCTCCCCTTTCCTTCCCCGGCGATCCCCTTCTGCTTCCACACCGCCGGCCACCGGATCGCCTCGGATCTCCCTCCGATCACCTTCTCTGGTCGCCACCGCTCCCCTTCCATCTATAGCCGACGCGTTTTCACGCTTAAGGAAGCTAACCGAGCCAAAGGAAAGCCTCGCTGGAGTTAGGAATTAAACCTTCGGGTTTCCTCGGTTTTGCCTTCCATTCTCGCCGCCGGTGACCCCTATATAAACCCCTCTGGCCTCCGCGCTCAGTCCACACCGTAGCCACCCAAGCCGAGCGAGAACAGAGCGCCGCCGCCTTCTTTTGGCATTTTGCTCTGCTTCGCCTCCGGCGAGCCCTCACCCTCACCTCAGACCTCCCCTGTCCTAGCCACCGCCACCAACGAGACCGCCGAGGCCCGCCCGTCTTCGGCCCCGACTCCGTTGGTCGAGAGGACCGCCGGATCGCCTCGCCGCCGACGAACCCGAACGGTTCCTCCGCCCCTCTTCGTCGACGGTCGTCATCCGCTCACCGCCACCGCCACCGCTGGTACGACCAAGTTCCCCTCTCGACACTGATTCCATTTTTGGCCTTAGCATCGACATCCAATCCACGCCGTCGCCGGAATCCTTCGCCGTTGGACCGCCGGAGCCGAGAACGAAGGGGGTAATCACCCCTTTAGCTCGTGCCATGCCGGACGAGTCCCTGGCCGTCCGATCCAGATCGGAGGGCTAGGATTAAATCCCTTCGGGATCTAACCCAGGCCCTCGGATCCGGTCAAAGCGGTACCACGCGATCTCAGCCATCGATCATGACTTAAAACGCTGGATCGATCTCGTGCGTCCACGTCATAACCCTTCACACGTTTTAATCTGGGTCGTTCAAACTCATTTAAAACCCCCGCCTCGCATCTGGCCGCTGGATCCAGATCCAACGGTCCAGATCCGATCGGTCCACGCGCATAGTCATGGGTTCACGGTGAGCCTGGTTCACCGTGGACCAGGGACTGTTTTTCTGTTTAAATAAAATCCAGAAAATTGTTTAAACTTTGAAAATTCATATCTTGCTCATTTTAACTCCAAATTTCACCATTCAAATTTTGTTAAAACCAGAATAATATTCTCTACACATTAATGCAATAAAAACAGTATGTTTCTGTTACCCAAAATATTATTACTAAATAAATGAATAAAAATCCCTTAGGGTTAAAATTAATAATACAGAAAATAAATGGGGGAAAAATCCTAAAATGTTAAACTTTATACAAAACTCAGAATATTAAAATATTACTTCACATAATAAAACCTATGTATGTTTAATATTTGGTGAATTTTATCTGTTTATTGAATGTATTGTTTATTTTCCGTATCGAGAAGACTACGAGTTCGTCGAGGAGCAGGAGTTCTACCCCGAGGTTCCTCCATCCCCATTTGCTGATCAAGGCAAGTCATCGACCATCTCTGTGGAAACAGTTGATCATAATTGAGCCCATGTTTTAATAACTTATCGCTATAACTCATAGGTTAATATTGCATTAGTCAAATACTCAAGCCTTACACTGATATTTATTAGGTCCCCGTCCTTGTGTGCAAACCCAAGCCATGCTTATTGAGCCTTAACTCCTTGTCACTCTACTATAAAAATATTAGCTAGTGCCCAATGTACCGGCACAACTGCTATAGGTTAAAAAGAACGAGTCGTAGATAGCTGGATTCTGTATATGAATTTCCCTGTTATTCTCGTCTCTGGACTCTATTGGAGTTGGCTAGGTTAAGTATGGTGGGTTCCGGGTGCAAGCTCGGGCACTGGTTTGACGCACCCGGGGCACTATAAGGACCGGTCTGCGGGATCTGTTGCAAAGCACTTCCGTACCAACCACAAGTCTAATGGGTAAGTCCTAACTGGAAGTATGGAATACTCCGGCTTGATGCACCATAGAGGAGGGGGCAAGGGGCTAGCCTGCGGGCGACTTGTACCGACGAGGCTCAAGGGGGGGTATGGTGGGGCTCCGATGCGTCGGGACACCATATGAAACCCATAAGAGGGTGCTATTGAGTCGGGGAGGACTATATGGAAAGTTTTGGCACGAGTTCCCGTGTGATGGGTCATCTCGTTACACTTCGGTGTAGGTGATGAGTGCGTGCCTTGTGGGTACAGTGGTACATCTCTGATCAGAGTAATTCAATCTTTTCGAAAAGCCGAGCCCACGGTCAAGGGCGGGTTGTGTGACTACTCGCAGTTAGTTTACAATTGTTTGAATGGTCAAGTTATTCATGGCACATAAGGACTGTGGAGCGAGGTGGGGCTGACTGTACCCCTCGAGTTAGAAGATGATGATGCACACACACATGTTTACTTTTCCGTACTAATTAATTTGCTCACATTTAAAGCTTTACAATTATGCTGCTTCCGCTAAACTAGCCACTATCTCCCTTGTTATTACCTTGCATTATACTTGCATTCGGTGGCTTGCTGAGTACATCTGTACTCACCCCGTTGACTTACAACATTAGAGCCCGTCTACTACGAGGAGGATGAAGGTCTGGAGTAGCGACCCAGTCAAGGCGAGACTGGAAGGAGGCGTTCATCTAGGACCCTTGTTTTATTAGTTTCTCTTCATCTTTATTCACTTTTGTATTAATGCGGTCTATGAACCGTGAATGATTGCCCGTATTGTACGTGGTCGCATGATGAACGTCTTGTTTTATTGATTTTCTATGGAATTTCAATAAAGTCCTGATTTATTAAATCGGGGCGCGACACGTGGTACTAGCTATTCCTTTGTGCAATTGTTTTAGCAGCCACCTACAGCTCCACAAAATTATCTACAACACCACCGGGTTGTGCTGGCAGTCACCATTTGTTGTTGTTCTTGCTGTTTGCCGGCACCTCCTGCATTGTGTGGTAAGAACTTGCAAGAGCTTGATTTCTTGCTAGTGAGAAAGTGTCTGTGTCCTACCATCTCCTAGCAACTGCTAGGTTTAATCTGCTTGATTTTGTACTTCTTTTGTACTAACCATGTCAGCTGATGCGAGTGAGACGCTTCCACATTCACCATGTACGAGGAGCATCATTCTGCATTTCGAACGCCAACTAAGGTTGCACACGGAAGCCCTCAACGAGGATGTTCAAGTCACCAATGAGCGCATTGGTCAATTAGAGGCGGCGCAGATTCTTGCCAACAACCAGCTGACCACATTGGAGAGAATAGTTGGGACTATTAACACCTCTCTTGCAGCAATCAATGTGCGATTAGAGAGGATGGAACAAGCTGGGCTCAGAGAGAAGGAACAACGTGATGATGACGGCCATACCTCCATTGGTAGCGCCGCAAGATATGACGAGATAGAGTATTCATCGGATACCGAGCTTGATGATAGATCTTTTAGGTATCGATGGCAACCACATCGCAACTATCACGGTATGGTTGGCCGAGCTCCACGACGTGAGGTACGTGACAACGATGATTCCCTACGCAGGATTAAATTCTCCATACCATCTTTTGATGGGAAATATGATCCTGATGCATATCTGACTTGGGAGCTGTCGGTAGATCAAAAATTTGCATGCCATGAATTTCCTAATGATAAAAAGGTTAGAGCTACCACTAGTGAATTCACTGACTTTGCTTCTGTTTGGTGGGATGAGTATCAAACTAAAAAACCAGATATTGTACCACAAACTTGGAATGCTTTAAAAAGAATCATGCGTAGTCGTTTTGTTCCTTCCTATCATGCTCGTGAGTTGTTGCATAAATTACAATAGCTTAGGCAAGGAAACAAATCAGTTGAGGAGTACTATCAAGAACTACAAATAGGCATGATGAGATGTGGTCTAGATGAAAATGAAGAGGCTGCGATGGCTCGATTCATGGGTGGTTTAACTAGGGAAATTCAGGATATATTGGCTTACAAGGAGTACACTAATGTCACTCGATTATTTTATCTTGCTTGTAAGGCTAAAAGAGAAGTGCAGGGACGCCGCACAATAACTAACACTCCTATAGGTCGGACTATATCATAGCAGCCCTGCACAAGTGCCACTGGTCCTAAACATGATTTCCAGAAAGATGCTTCCAATCGGCTGTCCACAACTACATAAAAATCAGCACCTTTTCGTACTACCGAGACAACAAAAGGATCCACCCAAGCTGCAGCCAACACTTCTTCTTCCGTCGCTTCCACCGGGAGAATGAAGGACATCCAGTGCCTCCGATGCAAAGGATTTGGGCACATACAAAAGGGACTGTCCAAGCAAGAGTGTGCTGATCGTACGAGAAAATGGTGAGTGTTCATCGGCTAGTGATTTAGATGATGAAACATATGCCATGCTTGCTGCCCAAGATGCAGGCAAGAAGAATGATGATGAAGAACACATTGGGGCTGAACATGCTGAACACTACGAGAGTCTTGTTGTGAGGTGTATCTTGAGTGCCAAAATGATTCAAGCTAAACAGAACCAACGACACAATCTGTTCCAAACAAAGTGTGCAGTTTTGGAACGATCGTGTCACATTATTATTGATGGAGGAAGCTGCAACAACTTGGCGAGTACCACCATGGTAGCAAAACTTGGGATGAAAACACTTCCACACCCACATCCCTACTACATCCAATGGTTCAATGATAGCGGTAAGCTTAAGGTAACACGTATGATCTGAGTGGAATTTACAATTGGTTCATACCATGATTACATTGATTGTGATGTGGTACCTATGCAAGCTTGCTCTATGTTATTTGGTAGACCTTGACAATTTGATAAAGATACCTTGCATCATGGTAAATCAAATCAATATTCTTTCATGCATAATGAGAAGAAGCTTGTTTTGCACCTTATGTCCCCTGATGCTATTTTCAGGGATGAAGTTGCTAGAGCTTGTAAGGAGAAAACAATAAATCTGCTCAAAATGATAGTGGTGTTGTGAATGGATCGGTTCAACCTAAGAATGACAAATCTAAATCTGCTCATGTTGGGAAAATGACATAAAATTGAAAAGTGCTTGTTTCCTTGCTTCAAAATCTGATTTGCTTGAATTAAATGATGATGCCACAATCTGCTATGTGTTTGTTTGCAAAGAAGCTTTGTTCTCGCTTCACGACATACCATCTAATTTGCCTCCTACCGTCACTAATCTTTTGCAGGAATATGATGATGTGTTCCTACAAGAAGTGCCACCCGTGCTACCACCAATCAAAGGTATTGAGCATCAGATTGACCTCATCCCTATGGCTTCCTTGCTAAATCAAGCGCCATACAGGACCAACCCGGAGGAGACCAAGGAGATTCAGTGACAAGTACATGAATTACTCGACAAAGGTTATGTGTGTGAGTCCCTTAGTCCTTGCTCTGTTCCTGTTCTGTTGGTTCCAAAGAAAGATGGATCATGGCGCATGTGTGTAGATTGCTGAGCAATTAATAACATTACCATCAGATATCGTCATCCTATCCCTAGGTTAGATGATATGCTTGATGAACTTAGTGGCTTGATGATTTTCTCTAAAATTTATTTGCGTAGTGGATACCACCAAATTCACATGAAGCTAGGAGATGAATGGAAAACAACGTTTAAAACCAAGTTCGGTTTGTATGAGTGGTTAGTCATGCCTTCTGGCCTCACTAATGCACCTAGCACTTTAATGAGATTAATGAATGAAGTTTTACGTGCTTTCATTGGAAGATTTGTGGTAGTTTACTTTGATGACATCTTGATCTATAGCACATCTCTAGAAGAACATCTTGAACATCTACGTGCTGTTTTTAATGCTTTACGCGATGCATGCTTATTTGGTAACATTGACAAGTGCACCTTTTGCACAGATAGAGTCTCTTTTCTTGCCTATGTTGTGACACCACAGGGAATTGAAGTTGATCAAGCCAAGGTGGAGGCAATACATAGTTGGCCGGTTCCTACCACGGTCACCCAAGTCCGAAGCTTTCTCGGGCTTGCTGGATTCTATCGCCGATTTGTGAAGGACTTCAGCACCATAGCAGGCCCACTGCACGAGCTTACGAAGAAGGGTACTCCGTTCACCTGGGGAAGGCACAAGAGGTTGCATTTAACACTTTGAAGGATAGGTTAACTCATACACCCCTTCTTCAATTACCAGATTTTAATAAGACTTTTGAATTGGAATGTGATGCTAGTGGTATTGGGTTGGGAGATGTCTTGTTGCAAGAAGGAAAGCCTATTGCTTATTTTAGTGAGAAACTGAATGGGCCTAGTTTGAACTATTCCACTTCTGATAAAGAATTATATGCTCTAGTTCGAACTTTGGAAATATGGCAACATTATTTATGACCTAAAGAATTTGTTATACATTCCAATCATGAATCTTTTAATCACATTAGGAGCCAAACCAATCTGAACCGTAGGTATGCCAAGTGGGTAGAATTTATTGAGTCCTTTCCTTATGTCATCAAACATAAGAAAGGAAAAGATAATGTCATTGCGGATGCCTTGTCTTGCCGTTATACTATGCTATCCCAACTTGATTTTAAGATCTTTGGCTTGGAAACAATTAAAAAACAATATGCTTTTGATGCTGATTTCAAAGATGTGTTGCTGCAATGTAAAGAAGGGAGAACATGGAACAAGTTTGTTCTCACTGATGGCTTTGTGTTTTAGACTAACAAATTATGCATTCCAGCTAGTTCTGTGCGTCTGTTACTATTGCAGGAAGCGCATGGTGGTGGGTTGATGGGGCACTTTGGTGTGAAGAAGACAGGAGACATCCTAGCAAGCCATTTCTATTGGCCAAAGATGAGAAGGGATGTGGAGCGGTTTGTTGCTCGCTGCACCACCTATCAAAAAGCTAAGTCCCATCTTAATCCACATGGTTTGTACATGCCTCTCCCTGTTCCTAGTACTCCATGGGAGGATATTTCTATGGACTTTGTTTTAGGACTGCCTAGAGCAAATAAGGGGAGGGATATTATTTTTGTTGTTGTGGACAGGTTTTCTAAAATGGCACACTTCATACCATGTCACAAAACTGATGATGCTACCCATATTGCTGATTTGTTCTTTCATGAAGTTGTTCATTTGCATGGGGTACTGTTTATAGCAAAAAATGACATCAATGATTAAGATTGTAAAAATATCAATTTTGGTAATTAGGGTCAAAAATACACATGTCCCGGGTCAGTCCGAAGCCCTACAGGGCCGAAGGACCATTGGGCTATGGGCTCCGGAAGCTTCCAGCCAGCCCACGGCCTTCGGCCAGAAAGCCTTTGGATGCCCATGCCACCGAAGCTTCGGCCTAAGGATCAGGCTTTGACGGGCCTGGCCGAAGGCCCACTTCGGGCAGAGATAGAGTTGGACCCGATTTCTGGCTAAGTGTTTATCTCTATCCAGCCGAATTATAGCAAATTAGATTAGAAGTCTAGCCCCTATAAATATAGAGGCGGAGCCAGTTCAGAGGCCCCCCAACACAAATCAACCACAAAGCCCTAGCTTTGAATCACATTTATTTATCTTTACTTTTCTGTACTCTTCGTGGGTTTGCCTGGAAGCCCTCCGACGGCCACTTCGGAACAGTGGTAATCCTTGTTACTTTGCTTGTGAAGTATTCATTAATCTATGTAATAGATTGCTATCGCCTTGTTACTTCGAATTCACTCTGTTGCAGGTTTTCACGTTCGGAGCTACTTCGTCGGAGGTATTCGGAGCTGAGATATCAGTGTCGGAGGTTGCTAGAACACCCTTCGGCGAGACTTTTGCTTTGACAGCGCGCTCCGTAAGCAGACTTCGTCACAACAGGCTTCGCCACACTCGCACCCCGCTCCAAACGAAGTCACGTTCGTGCGTTGCGTTTGAGCCATTATCCTGTATCTTACTGTATCAGAGACTTCACGCCGAACCTCACAGTTCGGAGGTGATTGTCGCGTCCAGATCCGTTCGGAGTTCATCTTTGGCCAGATCAGTCCGAATGCCAAAGGCACCCTTCGGCGGGACACTTCGCATTAGACGCCGAAGGTATACTTCGGTGACCCCTTTCGCACCATACTTCGAAGCAGAGAGGCTTCGACTGGTTTGCTGATTTATTCTGTTCAATATATTTCTTTTGGCTAATTGGATTATTTTATGTGATCTGATTGCTTGGCGACTCCACCCCCCCTTACCACGGCTAAGGGTAGTCGGAACACGACGTCGGTGCTATGTTACGCTTAGGCTTGTCCCTAAGTATCCACACACTTTTGGATAGTCGAACTGACCCAAGTGCGGGGCACGTTTTTGTGTCAACACACTTTTTGGCGACTCCGCTGGGGAGAAGCTACGCCAACATGACAGGTACGTCTACATCAGCCACCGGTACATCTGCAATGACTACTACGTCTACACCGCCAATGGACACCATAGGAGGCGTGGATATCGACAACCACAATATCCTAACACCTACTCTTGAAGATATTCCCCCAGAAGACCGAGCAGAGACCGAGGCGAAGTTAAAGGCACTCCAAGACATGATGCTTGGGGGCTATGTCAAGACACGCACATGATTCATCAAACGCAACATCATCGCCCTCGACCTTACTCGGATCCAGGTAACACCCGTATCGCCTTGTTTATCTTCTTTAGAGATTGAGCAAAAAATAGCCGCATCAGTAGATCAGTCCCTTAGCGCTTCGCTAGCCAACCATTTAGATTCGGCAGTTAGCTCCCAAGTAGAGGCAATTCTTAGAAGGTTCGGCTTTACTGAGGCCGTACCACCAGTCCCTATTGCTAGTGTATCTTCGATAAATCATGTGTACAACAGAACTGACGGTAACACTAGCAAGACCATTACGTCTCTGGCCTCAACACCTATGGCCGAGACTAGTCATTATGCTTACGGCCAAACTAGCACTGCGTGGCATGCACCACCACCACCTGAGCCGGTACCAGCCGTGCCCGCGCTGCCCGCGCCACATGCACAGGCACCTGGGCTCGAGCACGTCGTACAACTAGCACGTAGGGAAGAGGCCTATGGCCGACACTCCGACATCCCGCCGCATGTCGCGCCCCCACATGAGAGACGTGCACAGGCAGTAGGCCAAGATGACCTAGAGTAGCGGATCCGCACACTATTTAGGGAATGCACCGGCTTCGTGCCTAAGGGTCGGGTTAGGGTTTACCGTAAGCCATATCCTGACCATTTTGATACAATTCCGTACCCACGCAGCTATAGAATCCCCGAATTCACTAAGTTCGACGGCGAGGGTAGCAAAACCACACTAGAGCACATTAGTCAATTTTTAGCACAGTGTGGACAAGCTAGCGGGACAGACGCTCTAAAAATTATACTATTTTGTCTCTCGCTATGTGGCACCACTTTCACTTGGTTTTCAGCGCTCCCGCCGAACTCCGTTCAGACGTGGGATGACTTGGAACGAAAATTCCATGATTACTTTTACACAGGCGAGACATAACTTAGGCTTTCACACTTGGCATCGGTTAGGCAGAAATCTAATGGGAACGTCTTCGAATACATCAAGCGTTTTAGGGATACTAGAAACCGATGTTTCGGCCTTAGTATTTCGGAAAGGGATCCGGCGGAACTAGCTTTTAATGGGTTGCGTCCCGAGATTAAAGAAAGATTTGACAACTAGAACTTTTAGAGGTTAGCCAAGTCTTGCAGCAGGCTCTGGTCCAGGAAGGCCGAGCCAAAGATAAAAAGTTTATTAAAACGTTCAACAATCCTAGGGTTGAAATCCACGTCATGGAATGCTCCGATGAGGAGGAATCAGAAGAGGAGGATTCGACCGACATGTATGCGACCGAATGGGTTTGGAACGCTAAGAGTAAACCTATCACTTGCTCCAAATTATGGACGTCTCCCACGAAGAATCGGCCTAGTGAGGTCAAGTACTCATTCGATATAACTAAGTGTGATAAAATATTTGATTTTCTCTTAAAGAACCAGCTTCTCAGGTTTCCGAAAGGTAAGGTCATTCCATCTACCGATGAGTTGAAGAAACATCCATACTGTAAGTGGCATGACTCGCATTCACATAATACTAACGGTTGCAATGTTTTTCGATGACAGGTTCAATCGGCCATAGAAGAAGGATGATTGAAAATAGACCACAATCCAAAGATAAAGCTGGACAAAGATCCTTTCCCCATCAACACCGTCGACCTCGGCGAGAAGAAGGTATTGATTCGGCCAGAACATGCCGAATCGACTAAACGGAAGGCGATAATTGTCGGAGAACCACGCACGCGCACACTCATACCTAAGAACCCCGAGGTGGGGGTGTGGGAACGAAACATTAGCACCCCTTCAGCTAAGGCTCACAAGAAGCCGAAGGTAACATACAAGATGTTGAACAAGCATCAAAGAAAAGCCAAAGAAGCAGGCTCCCATGCTAAAAAACTAATGCAACCGAAGGGCCCAAGACTTCTGGAGGGTGGCTCCGGGCCGCAGTGGCCGAACCCTCCACGTGGCGACTTCAGACCGCAGTGGATGAACCCTCCGCACAGCGACTTTAGACCGCAGTGGCCGAACCCTTCATTCGACGACTTCGGACCATAGTGGTTGAACCCTCCGCACGGCGACTTCGGACCACAGTGGCCTAACGCTCCGTGCAGTGGCTTCGGACCTCAGTGGACGAATTCCCTGTACAATAACTTCGGCCCCAATGGCCGAACCCCACACCACTCTGGATGAGTCCTTCGACAGGACACTTCGGCCCACATTGGTCGAACATACCTCTAGCCTGGCAGGACCCCTTTTTGATATGGTCCGATACACCGTTGACTCTGCCGAACCCCCCTCCGGGTAATGGGTTTGGCTCACAGTGGCTTAAGCCACTGGAGCCGCCGATACCTGCACCGTACAACTAGGCAGGGACTCTGTGGTCTCCGTATGTATCATAGCCGGAGTACCCTCCGCAACCTAACGCTATGCCTTGTTTTCCTTCAGAGTATTATGAGTGGCAGGGACAAACAGACAGAGTGGAGAGAGGCATCGTCCACAGACTGTCCGTGGTACCTCCGAATCGGCCCGTACAGAGCGAAGTCGAAGGATACAAGCGCGAAGAGGCCGAGGACAGGGAGTCCAAACCTATCACAGTCAGAGTAGGGTCTCAGGAAGTCCCAGTCCCGAAGGCTTTATCGCCAAAGTATGATGGAGGTGAGTCCCCTGCTTCGGCCAAAGCACGCGCCGAACCCTAGTCCGATCGGCTGAACAAGGCTGGTCTGACTGCCAAGGTCCGCAGCGAAGGCCCCGCCGAATACAGAGTGCACGAGGCCGAGGTGGGCAGCACCACTTTGGCTAAAGTTGACAGGAGCCAGGCAGTAGCACCTGGCAACAAGACACAACCATCTTGGGCACCTCCAGGCATGTACAAATCACAAAAGATACGTCTGCAATGACTGCGGGCACTAGAGATGCGTGAGAAGAAAGCCGAGGACGAGCAGGACGCTATTTTTGAAGAAATCCACCCTCGACCAACTACAAGACATGTATGGAGGATGAAGCCGGTTGAGACGACCAACCCGGCTCCTAGCCCGAGCGATGATGATGACGACATGCTCGACGACGACTACTCGCCTGTCTCCAAGGGGCCTGCACCCCAGGCGATGGACATCAATGTCATCATGCTGCCCGCCGAGTTTTCCCTGCCATAGGATGAAGCTGAGGTCGCTCAGTTGAACCTCGGCCCGCACAACGCTATTTTTGAGAAGCCTGAGGACTTGGCTCGCCATCTGAAGCCTCTCTACGTCAGATGTCACATTGACGGAAAGCCGATTTCCCGGATGCTTGTCGACGGTGGCGTCACAGTTAATCTAATGCCTTACTCACTGTTGAAGAAGCTTGGCAGGGATGAGGACGATCTGAAGAAGACCAACTTGATGCTCAACGGTTTCAACGGCGAGAGTTCCGAGGCCAAGGGTGTGCTCTCCATGGAGTTGACAGTGGGCAACAAGACATTTCCATCAACATTTTTCGTCATCGATGTACAAGGTAACTACACTGTGCTGCTTGGGCGCGACTGGATTCACGCGAATTGCTGCATTCCTTCTACTCTGCACCAGTGCCTAATTCAGTGGGATGGCGATGAAGTAGAAGTCATTCCCGCAGATACTTCGGCCCAAGTGGCATTGGCCGATTTATCAGTTGACGCCGTTCACAACAAGGTAGAGTGTCTGTCAGGTAGAGATCTTTCAGATTACGATTTTGTTAGCGTGTCCGGAGGATGTTTTGTACCAGTATCTGTAAAGCCGGCTGGTGTAGCACGACTGTTTTTGTATTAGTAGTCATGTCTAGTAAGTGTAGTCTAGATTGGCTAAAGTCTCGTGTATAGCAGTATTGGTCTAATAAAGACGGTATTGCCGAGGCCATCGATGACTTTAGCGAAGTAGAGAAATTAGGACAAGGTTTTGCGTCGGCCAATCCCTTAGAAGAAGTTGACATAGGTGATGGTGGCATCCCGAGGCCGAGTCTAGTAATAAAACCATGATTAAGCTCATTAGGAAGAAAATTGAAGAGTTCCCTAAAAGGTGGCATGAGGTGCTTTCCGAGGCTTTATGGGCTTGTAGGATTGCAAAGCACGGTGCTACCAGCGTTAGTCCATACAAGTTAGTGTATGGACAAGAAGCCATTCTACTTGTAGAAGTAGATCTTGGTTCTCTAAGGCTTGTTAAAGCAAGATGGCTTATCGATCGACGAGTATGAAACTCTTTTGAAGGACAACCTAGAAGAAGTGACCGATAAGAAATTGAAGGCTTTAGAAGCCATAGAAGTAGATAAGAGGAGAGTAGCTAAAGCCTACAATAAGAAGGTCAAACCAAAATCGTTTCAAGTGGGTGACTTGGTTTGGAAGAAGATTTTACCTTTAGGAACTAAGAGTCCCAAGTTTGGTAAATGGTCACCTAGTTGGGAAGGCCCTTTCAAAATAGCCGAAATCTCTCCTGGCAACGCATATGTGTTAGAATCTCTACAAGGAGAGCTGTTTCGAAGGGCTTTGAATGGTAGATACTTGAAAGGGTATTTCCCAAGTGTGTGGCAAACAACGTAAAAGGTGACGAAAGGCCAATATGGGAGGTATCGTCTTTAGCTCGTTGTGCTTTTAGTTAACTTAGTTCACTAAAAGGCAGGGGGCATGTGTTGATAGAAAAAATGGCATCAATGGTTAGGATTGTCAAAATATCAATTTTGGTAATTTGGGCCAAAAATACACATATCCCGGGTCAGGCCGCAGCCCTACACGGCCAAAGGACCATTGGGCTATGGGCTCCGGAAGCTTCCAGCCAGCCCACGACCTTCAGCTAGAAAGCCTTCGGAGGCCCATGCCGTCGAAGCTTTGGCCCAAGGAGCAGACTTCGACGGGCCTGGCCGAAGGCCCACTTCGGGCAGAGATAGAGTTGGACCCGATTTCAAGCTAAGTGTTTATCTCTATCCGGCCGAATTATAGCAGATTAGATTAGAAGTCTAGCCCCTATAAATATCGAGGCAGATCCAGTTCAGAGCCCCCCAACACATATCAACCACAAAGCCCTAGCTTTGAATCGCATTTATTTATCTTTACTTTTCTATACTCTTCATTGGTTTGCCTGGAATCCCTCCGAAGGCCACTTCGGAATAGTGGTAATCCTTGTTACTTCGCTTGTGAAGTATCCGTTAATCTACGTAATAGATTGCTATCGCCTTGTTACTTCGCCTGTGAAGTATCCGCTAATCTGCGTAACAGATTGCTACCTTCGCCACTAGTGCAACACTTAGCAAAATTCGGTCCTCAAGCCGAATTAGTACTTCGAATTCACTCTATTGCAGGTTTTCACATTCGGAGCTACTTCATCGGAGGTATCCGGAGCTGAGAGATTGGTTTCGGAGGTTGCCAGAACACCCTTCGGTGAGACTTTTTCTTCGACATCACGCTCCGTCAGCAGACTTCATCACAACAGTCTTCACCACGCTCGCACCCCCCTCTAGACGAAGTCATGTTCGCACGTTGCGTTTGAGCCATTATCCTGTATCTTACTGTATTAGAGACTTCACGCCGAACACCGCTGTTCGGAGGTGATTGTCACGTCTAGATCCATTCGGAGTTCATCTTCGGCTAGATCAGTCCGAACGCCGAAGGCACCCTTCGGCAGGACACTTCGCATTAGACGCCGAAGGTATACTTCGGTGAGCTCTTTCGCACCATACTTCGAAGCAGACACGCTCCGACCGGTTTGCTGATTTATTCTTTTAATATATTTCTTTCGGCTAATTGGATTATTTTGTGTGATCTGATTGCCTAGCGACTCCACCCCCTTACCATGGCTAAGGGTAGTCGAAACGCGACGTCGGTGCTGTGTTACGCTTAGGCTTGTCCCTAAGTATACGCACACTTTTGGATCATCGAACTAACCCAAGTGCAGGGGCATGTTTTCGTGTCAACAGGTACAAAACACTATTGTTTCAGATCGGGATGCCAAATTTCTTAGTCATTTTTGGAAAACCTTATGGGCTAAGTTGGGAACTAAATTACTCTTTTCTACTACTTGTCACCCTCAAACTAATGGACAAACATAAATTGTAAACCATAGTTTATCTACCATGCTTAGGGCTATTTTGAAACATAATATCAAATTGTGGGAAGAATGTTTGCCTCATATTGAATTTGCTTACAATCGTTCGCTGCATTCGACTACGTACTAAATTATGCCCTTTTGAGATTGTGTATGGTTTTGTTCCTCGTGCTCCCATTGATCTTATGGCCATTCCACCTTCATAAAAATTGAATTTTGATGCTTCTCGCCGTGCTGAACTGATTCTTAAGATGCATGAGCAAACTAAGGCAAACATTGAGGCCATGAATGCTAAGTATCAACAAGCCGGTAGCAAGGGTAGAAAGCATGTTACTTTTGAACCTGGTGATTTAGTTTGGCTTCATTTGAGAAAGGATAGATTCCCGGATTTGAGAAAGTCTAAATTGCTACAAGAGCTTCTGGACCCTTCAAAGTGCTTCAAAAAATAAATAATAATGCATATAAAATTGAGTTGCCTGCAGATTTTGGGGTTAGTCCCTCTTTTAACATTGCAGTTTTGAAACCATACTTGCGCAAGGAGGACACGTTCGAGTCGAGGACGACTCTATTGCAAGAAGGGGAGGATGATGAGGACATTGCTGCCATTGATACAACCACAATGGCAGCCCCTTCACCGCTTACACCTAAGCAAGGGCCAATGACACATGCCCGTGCACGTGAACTTAATTATCAGATGAACTCGTTCCTAGCTATTCAAGTTAATTATTTTTCCAATGGGGTACTATTAAAGCCTTGTGATGACTTTATTATCCTTAAGTTCTCTGGAATTGAACCAGCTAGGAGTGGAGAAGGCAACAATGCAATAAATATTGCTAGTCCCGAAGGGACTCTTGTAACTGTAGAAAGCCAAGATTAAATGGAGCATATCTTTCAACTCCCAAGGTTGTTTAAAGCAAATAAGTACTTGTTGGAAAGGTCTCTTTGTCTAATTTCCAACGGATCAAGAATCAATGGTAGAGAACAGACGAAACGTCCAGAAACTGCCGAAGAACACTCATGACTCCATCTTGAGTTTCTAGTTTTCCTTTTAAGCAAGTAGTAGCCACAAAAAGAACTCGGGTTTTGTTTGATGTAAGTTAGCTGCTGCAACTTCCTTGTAAACGCGCGTGTCGGCTAGACCACCCCATTACTTGAATCAAAACTCCAACTTCTATCAGATCCGTGAGTGTTTGCTTGTCATCTTGTTCTTGCTTGTTCTTCGATTGCTTGCAGGTTCAAGGCTGTTCTTGGTACGGCAAGAGCAGCAACAACCGAAGTTGGTGTAACTATCGCTAAGACGCAACATCCTTGTGGTTGTTGTAGTCGGGTAGCACAACGTCGATCTCCACCCCCAAATCATAATTATTAGGAGATGGTGTACCTGTCGCTCAAGGCGCCACACCATCTTGGTTGTGGTAGTCGGGCAGCCAATGTCGGCCTCCACCAAATTCACCACATCCTCCATCTTTCATCGAAAGATCGGGCTCCCCCGTACCCGTCGGGTCCATTACCTCTGCTTCATGGCCTTCGGGGACAAGTCTAAGAGTCGCTCGCATCACAGCCGAATATCCCGCAAGAGCTTCTGCTTGATGGCTCTTGGGGATAAGGAAGAGAAGGGCTCCCCCGACAACTCCGATTACGACGATGATGAAAAGGTATTTTCCTATGAACAAGAAGTCGTTGAATTACTAGAAGAGAACCATCAGGAGTTGAGGTATCGGGAGAAACTGCTTAGAGGGGCTAAGAAAAGGATAGATGAGCTTGAGAGTGAGTTTGCCATGGCCAATGGCAATATTGAGAGTCTATCTTCTTCTCCTTGCTTGGGTGGTAGCAGTGAGTGCCCTAACTGTGAGGTGCTATTGTGTGACCTGACGACTCTGAAGTCCAGGTACATAGAGAGGGTAGATGAGAGAGACGCTTTGGCCACTGAGCTTGAGAGCGCTCAGCTAGAGCTGAAAGATGCCCATGCCACTATCGTCGTGCCCTGTGTAGACAACCCATCCCATCTAGCTAGTTTAGCTGAGCTGAGAGCCAAGAGTGATGAGCAGTTGGGTGAGTTAGAGAGAGTCAAAGCTGAGCTGGAGCAGACTAAGATTAAGCTTGAGACATTGTCAGTTCCACCTACTGTTTGTGAGAACTGCTTGTCCCTGAGATTGGAACTAATCAAGCTAAAAGCTAAGAAGTCTGTCCAAGCTGATAGAGAGTGTGAGGTCTGCTTGTCTTAGGTGGAGGTGCTAGCTTCTTTGAGAGAGGAGCTAGCTGCTGCTCAAAATGAGAACTTTTACCTCCATTAGATACTGAGTTGGGAAAGTGCTAGAGAGCCACAGCTCGGCATGATGATCCAGCAGTTCAAGAGGCAGGATGGATTTGGGGTAGGTTACACCTCCACCTAAGAAGCTTGTCTGGGTCCCAAAGCCCAAGCATCTCCACACTTCTCTTGACTCTCTACCTGGTCCCTCTCACACCAAAGAGTCTACACCTAACACCACCAAGCCCAAGAACCCCAAGCCTCAACCACATCCCAAGAAGCCTACCTATCATTGTGAGTTATGTCAGAGAGATGGGCATCTTGAGGAGTTTAGCTTCAGGAGGAAGTAGGTTGAGAGAGCAGAGAGAGCGCGAGGTGGGTAGGAGCAGTTCTACCAGCAGGGTGGTAGACAGAGAGTCCCTCGATGCGGAGAGAGGCTAGAGGTCAGACCGCGTCATGTAGGTGGTGGTAAAGGAGATAGTTTTCATGCCCATGCTCCAGAGGGTGGTTTTCGCTCTGATAGAGCTCCATGTCATTTTGGATACGGCTTTGGACCTCATGGCCAAGACTTTAGGCAGAACAGAGGACCACACTTTGAGCCGTGTTTTGGTCCAGACATTTATGATTCTTTCTGCTTTCCTCCTTTTGAGCAGATGACTCAACACTGGTTTAGCTCCTTTGCTAAACCTGGTGTCGGACCATTTGCACCCACTTATGACCATTGATCTTGCAGGATCGAGGACTAGAGGACGTGTGGATCATGGATTCAGGATGTTCTCTCCACATGACGGGGCATCGCAAAAACGAAGGGCATGTCTTCTGTTGTTGATTCTAGAGGATCTTTGGTTTGCCAGATCTTACCCTTCGGTAAGGCTTTTCAGATTGATTTCTCTAGTTCTTTTGGCCTTTCTCGCTGTTTGATTGCTGGATCCTCATCTGAGCTCTGGAAGTGGCATAGGAGGTTAGGTCATTTGAGCTTCGATCTGCTAGTTAGATTGAGCTATATGGACCTTATCCGAGGATTGCCCAAGCTTAAGATGGAGAAGGATCTAGTTTGCCATCCCTGTCGTCATGGGAAAATGGTTGCCGCTTCTCATGCACCTGTGACTCCGGTGATGACTTCGTACCCGGGAGAGCTGTTACACATGGATACTGTTGGTCCAGCTCGGGTACGATCAGTCAGTGGGAATTGGTACGCGCTTGTAGTTGTTGCCGACTTTTCTCGATTCTCGTGGGTTTTCTTTCTAGAGTCTAAGGATGAGGCTTTCCAATTTGTTCATGACCTGATTTTGAAGCTGAAGAATGAGAACAATGGTCGGATGTGAGCAATTCGCTCCGACAACGACTCTGAGTTCAAGAACTCTCAGTTCATCAGTTTCTGCAGTGATCAGGGTCTTGAGCACTAGTTTTCTACTCCTTACACTCCCCCACAGAATGACATTATAGAACGAAAGAACCACACACTAGTCGAGATGGCCAGGACGATGCTCGATGAGCATAGGACTCCTAGGCGCTTTTGGGATGAAGCCATGAACACGGCTTGCTATCTGGCCAACCGCATTTTTCTTAGAGCTTACGTAGGTAAGACATCATATGAGTTGCGGTTTGGTAGACAGCCCAAGGTGAGCCACTTGCGAGCGTTTGGCTGCAAGTGCTTTGTGCTTAAGAAGGGAGGGCATTTGGATAAGTTTGAGTCTCGTTGCTGGGATGGAGTTTTTCTTGGTTATGCTTTGCATTCTTGAGGCTTCCGTGTTTGGAACCTCGACTCACAGCAGCTTGTCGAGATGTGTGAGGTTTCTTTTGATGAGTCCATGCCTTCACTGACTCGTTCTTTTGAGCTTTCTGGAGATGATGAGCTTGGAGATTCTATCTTCGAGGAAGATGATGATGCTCCTACTGTTGATGAGGGTGGTCCTTCTACACAGCCTACAGACCCCACACCTTCTGAGACTTCGATTGAGGATGAGGGCGGACCTCTGATCACTTCTTCCACTTTGATCGAGCCCCTCAACCAAGTCCATAGGTGCCAGCTGCTGACTCTGGTGAGGTGACATCTGATCACCTAGGATATTGACCAGTTCAGCATGATCACCCCTCAGAGCTCATCATCGGTGATCTCACTTCGAGGTCCTTGCGTTCTTCTGTTGGCTCACTCGCTATTTTTGCTGAGTCTGCTTTTGTTGCCTCTTTTGAGCCCAAAGATGTTTCTCATGCTCTTTCTAATACAAATTGGATAAACTCCATACAAGAAGAGCTTGAGAACTTTGTTCACAATCAGGTTTGGACACTGGTTGAGCCGCCACCTGGATGCAACCCCGTAGGCACCAAGTGGGTGTTTAAGAACAAGCAAGGTGAAGATGGGGTTGTGGTGCACAACAAAGTTCGATTAGTTTCCCAGGGTTTTTGCCAGAAAGAGGGTATTGACTTTGAGGAGACCTTCGCTCCTTTTGCCCGTCTTGAATCCATTCACATTCTTTTGGCATTCGCTGCTTCTAAAGGTTTTAAACTTTTCAAATGGATGTCAATACTGCTTTTCTAAATGGGTACATAGAGGAGGAGGTCTATGTTAGGCAGCCCCCTGGTTTTGAGAACCCTAAGTTTCCTTGACATGTTTTCAAGTTGCAGAAAGCTTTATATGGTCTAAAGCAAGCTCCCAGGGCTTGGTATGATCGTCTAAAGCAGTTTTTTTGGTGAGTGGCTTTATGATGGGTTCTGTGGACAAGACTCTTTTCTTGCTCAGAGATGGCTTAGATTTCTTGATTGCTCAGATTTACATGGGCGACATTATTTTTAGTGGTTGTACTAATGAGCTTGTGTCAAAGTTTTCTGAGCAGATGCATAGCGAGTTTGAGATGAGCCTCATGGGTGAGCTCAAGTACCTCTTAGGGCTCTAGATCAAGCAGACCAAGGATGCCATCTTCATCCACCAGAGCAAGTACATGCGGGACATGCTGAAAAAGTTTGACTTTGGTGGAGATCTAAAGCCTCAGATGACCCCAATGGGTACATCTAGGGGCCTAGACAAGGACGAGAGCGACGTCAAGGTCAACGAGAGAGAGTATCAAGGGATGATTGGATCGCTGCTGTACTTGACGGCGACGAGACTAGACATTCAATTTGTCGTGGGACTGTGCGCGCACTTCCAGTCTTCACCACATGCATCTCATCGGCAGGCTGTCAAGCGCATTTTCAGGTACCTTACCTATGCGCCTGATCTAGGTCTTTACTATTCATCATCATCATCTCTTGAGTTATATGGATTTTCTGACGTTGATTTTGGTGGGTGCCAGCTGGATCGCAAGTCGACTTCCGGTACTTGCCAGTTTCTTGGTTCTTCGCTTGTCTCTTGGTCTTCTCAAAAACAGTTTGGAGTTGCACTTTCTACCATAGAGGCTGAGTATGTAGCTGTTGCTAGCTGCTGCTCACAGTTGGTTTGGATGATTTCTACTTTGCGAGATTTTGGGTTGTTCTTCCTTGCGAGAGTACCTTTGTTTTGTGATAGTACCAACGCGATTAGTGTAGGGAAAAACCCATGTCTTCATTCAAAAACCAAACATATTGATGCGCGCTTTCACTTTCTGAGGGATCAGTATGAGAAAGGTGTCATTGACCTTGTTCATGTTGATACTCATCATCAGTTGGCTGACATTTTCACCAAATCCCTAGATCAGTCTACTTTTGAGCGTTTGCAAGGGATTTGGGAGTTGTGTATCCTTTTTAGGATATTTTGAGTCAGTTTTCTTTCTTCTTTACTCTTTTCTTGAGTCTTTTTGTGTGAGTTCATATCATGCATATTCACATATCACACTTTAATCTTGCTTCTGTTATATGATTGATCTACTTTACTTATTTTAGCTAGTACATGCTTTTGAATACCTGTCGATGATCATGCTTTGCTTCAGTTCACATGATATGTTTGATATTTTTCATATGCATAGCTTTTATGCTTTAAAATTGAAAAATGATCACCATTGCTTCTGGTAACTAGCATGTGTAGGCTGAATGCTTTTGCTATCTTTTACATGCCTGGTAGCTAGCTCCTTACTTAGATGCAGATATGCAACTTGGACATCTATATGCTTTAAACATGGAAAATATGCTATAAAATGATAAAAATCAGAAAAATGAAAAATCCATGCCTTTGTATGCTAAATTGAAAAGATCCAGGTGGGTTTACTTTGTCGCATTGCATTGTTCTGGACTGCTTACCATAGCACTTTGGTATGAACTAGGACAGTGTAATGTATGCCAAGACCAATGTCTTAAGCTTCTGATGGTCCAGTTCTAGCCTAGGCTTGACTTGGTCGGTTAGCATAAGGTTGACATGCAAATAACCCCTGGCAAAAATTGAAAAAGGAAAATAAAAAGCCTGAACATTAAAAAATAACAAGTTTGCTGAAGCACTTTGTTCTGGACAATGCTTATCTTGGTAGATATCAGCTAGCCTTTGCATCTCATGTTTTACCTTGCTTGTCGACTAGAAAATGTGGTGATGTTTTTGTTTGCAAAAATCGAAAAATGCGTGCTAATGACTTTCTTTGGATATCATCTGTTGCACTGATCATGCCATGTGTTTTAGACAATACTTATTTTGCTATACTTGCTAGATGTTGTAATTGCAGTCAATCATATCTGAGAAGCATGCTTTTTACACTCCACCTTCACCCCAGTTGCATTCATTGCATATTTGAGGGGACCTGCATTTTAGGGGGAGTTTGAGTTTGTGTCTCTTTTGAGTGTATTTAGTCTCACTTGATGAGTCCAGTTGGCAACAAGGGGGAGAAATTTTGGGCGACTTGATCTTTTAGAAGAGTTTAGGGGGAGTTTTGGCTTTCTCTGAGATTTGTTTCAGGGGGAGTTTTAGTCTCTTTTGCCCTTGCTCTTTGGATATCCTTGTTGATAATTCTGAGATTGCACTCATTTTGAGTTTTAATTTTTGGTTAACCATAATGTCTGCTTTCTGGTTTTTGTTCAGCTTTTGGTCATTAGGGTTAAACTTTTATTTTATTTTATTCTTTCTGTCTTCTTGTGTTTTGTTTTTCATGTTTCCACGTGTTTTTGTAGGTTTCGAAGAGCTGATGAAGAGGGTGTTGACAATGCACTCATGAAGGGGGAGATTGAGGAGCCATATTGAAGAGCATGGGCCTCATGGATCCAGATGTGATGAGTGATTGTCAACGGAAGTCAAAGAGAGGACGTGAAGAGAAGACGAGACCTGCCGTGTCTGGGTCGCGTGTGACTCAGGTACACGGGCGGCGAGCGACTGACGGGCAGAGGGGCTGCGGAGTCGGGCCGGCCCAATCCGAGTACATGGGCTAGAAGCGGTAGAGGATCCATTGGTCTGTTGACCGGGATTGACTCAGGTACACGGGCGGCGAGCGATTGCCGGGCTGAGGGAGCCGTAGAATCGGTGCAGTTTCGGCGCAAAACTGACGACTACTGATCTTGGATCCGACCGTTCTGAGGCGAAGCCATAGCTGCTACGAAAGCTCCACATCAGGACAAGTTATCTTTATTTAGGATTTTACTATTTTGCCTTTAGGCCCACAATTTATGTTAATCGAGTCTTTAAAAAACCTTAAGGGTAGTTCAGTAATTTTCCAGTTTATTTCAGCGTCTGTGTAATTTACCGTAAGGGTAAATTTGTCTTTTTCCATTTTATTGGGATGCCTATAAATAGGCTTCAACTCCCTAGGGTTAGGGTTACCTCACTAGAAATTTTAATCTGAGTTCGTTTTGTTTTCCCCACTGTTTTTCCAGCCGCCACATTGTTCTCTCCGCAAAAACCTTCATCTCACCGTCGCCGTTCTTCGTTGTGCTCTGCATCCCAGGCTATGGAGTTGGAGCTTGGCGTGATTGCGTGTGACTGCAGCTGCTAGGCCACCTATGCGCTCGGCGCATGCGCCTTGAGCCAACCACTACAGCGCCTCGGCAGCCATGAGGGACTCGATGTGTGTGACGCAGGTGACATGCAAGCTGAAGAGTACCTGGCAGGAGCTCACGACAGTAGGGCGCTCGGTGCAGGCGATTTCTGCCTGGTTTTGCGGTCTTCGGTGCAGTGATTGCAGTCCAGGCGCTGGCGGTGGGGTTTTGATGCTGAGGTGGCTTGGCGTTGAGTTCTGACGGCAACAGCAGCACGGACACGTGACTCGGCGTGAGCAGGTGCTCTGGTTGCATGTGACACGAAGCAGCAGAGGGCAATGGCTCCTGAGGCGTGGCCTCAGCATCTTAGGGCAGCATGCGTAGTCTTCAGGTTCCAAGCCCAAGAAACAGGAGCAACACATTACTCTCTTGATCCCTGTGCAATTTTTTATTTTAATCAGAAACTAGTTTAATCGCTGCAGTACTCTCTTGATCCCTGTGCAATTTTTTTATTTTAATCAGAAACTAGTTTAATCACTGCACAATTTTATTTAAATTGCATGATGAATATTCTTCATATATTTGTGAGCATATTTTGTCTACTGCATTTATTTTATCTAGATTAAATGCGTTAAATATTGTGCTTTCTGATATTTAATTAAATGCTTGTGCATCGTGAATGTCTTGCCTTATGATGTATCGATGGTTTGCTAGATTTCCTATGACTTGTTGAAAACCTTGAGAAACCGTTATTTGATCCGTGAGTCAACTTAATGTGCCTTCAAGTATTTTCTTGGTGTCTTTTCGATTAGGACACCGATCGTTTTTAGGCTAGACTATATTCACTGTTTGTGATCTATTGTTGCTTCTGCTGATTGTCTGCTGAGGTGCGTTGGGTGTTGGGAGAAGGCCATTAATTCGAAAGAATTTTTTTAGGCGCCCATTCACCCCCCTCTGGTTGCTACTTTCGGTCCTACAAGTTTTGGTGGTGCAGCACGTTCTTGTTTTGACTTGTCTTGAATGTGCAGGGTGGAGATGCTGACCAACTATCGACAGCAAGTGATCGAGGGCAAGTGGGGAGCTCGATGCTAGAGGATCAAGGATGTCGGGCGAAGTTGGAGAAGATCTCAAGAGAGCACGAAGAGACCGAGCAAGACTTGGACGGACGGGTGGTTGCGACTGTGTGACGACCGGGTCTGCGAGAGGGAGGCCAAGGCAAGAATTCAGGTGGATCGAGGGGATCGATAGCGGAAGTGGCTTGCTGGCACTCGGATTCACAAAGCGGTGTCTTGAGTCGAAGAGTTGAGAGGCTTTGTCGGTTTTTGCTGAAAACCGTCACATCTCTAGATTTGCTATTTTCAATAGTTAGGAGTCCTTTTGAGTGTTGAGTCAATGTGTAATAAATTAGATTTTATTTTTGTAAGAGTCTAGAGTAAATGTACTCCTTGAATATATTTTTCAGGATTTCTTTTATTCTGAAAATATATTACAAGGAATAGGATCTTGATGTAATATATTAAATCTAGAGGATTCTTTTCAGAAATTTACCCCCATGGCTGGCTTATAAATAGAGGACCATATCCATGGGCAGGTGGCTGCTCCTTTTGGCTGAACCAGATAATCTCTATAACAATTTTATACAGACAATTTTATTCTCTTGTGAGCCACTGTTCCAGATCCGAAAAAAACAACAGTAATCAGCTCTAGGCGTAGGTGCTTTTCTGATTTGTATTCTATTTTGTGAGCTCGTTTCTTACGATTTTACTGCAGAACATGAGTATGATGTTTATACAACTTTTGTTGTGGATGATTTGAATGTTCCATTTTTTAAGTTTGCAACTGGTTTCAACGATTTCTTCTTAATTATTTTGCTGCTCAAACGTGACATCACATTAATGAAAAAATCTCTCCCTGAAGTTATTCTTGATGAATCTCTGGTTATTTTTCAGTTCTTGCAACTTTTTATCAGCTGCCTTTTGAATCTTCAAAAGAATACAAAAAACACTTTTCATTCTGTTGTTCAACTGTCCACTTTTTGCTGCACAAAAAATCCTATGGCTGGTGGTTGTTCTCACTAACTTATGATCCAAGAAACCTGAGATCTTCTCTGATTTTGCTCTTGTTTGCTGCTGTTGGACGTGTTGGACATTTTGCTTGAAGATCACCAAGGTCTGGATTATTCTGAATCAGAAATTTCCTTGATTCTTTGCTGGTTGCTTGTGCAACTTTTCCTCTGAAATTTTTACATCTGCAAATCTAGTTTGAGGTTTTTGCTGTTGAAATTCAGAGGTGATTTCCAGTGCTTTCTGTTCTTCCTCATCTAGTTTGAAGTGTTAGATCAAGGGTATCTTCTTCAAGTTTTCATACAAGAGATCATCTGTGGAGGAGAAGTATTCATACAAGAAATCATTTAGGAAGACAAGAAAGAGTGCTGTTCTTCAACCTGTACGTCACCAAATACCCATTAGTTCTCAATTATTTTGTCACTTGATTCATCAAGTCTGTTTATAGTTGTCTGGTAGAGTGATTGATATTTTATTCTGAGGATTTGATGGATTGTGATTGAGTAGTTGGTATAGCTGCTATTCTGAAGAAAATCTGTGTATACTTTTGATTGATAATCCTGTTTTGGCAGTTTGAGGAAATTATTGCATCATTCTAGTGAATATACTGAATCTGTTTGTATCTCTGATCTGCTCTAAATTTTTCTGTGATATGTTCATTGATTCATGTCTGATTACTTGAATGATTCTAAAAATCATACTCCATCTAAAACTCAGTTTGATAGGCACAAAAGTGATACAGTGAACAATTAAATTCAAATATGAGGTTCTTGTCTTGTCTTAGCGCTGATAGACATTCCATTCTTATTACTACTGTTTTTCATCTAGTTTGTGCCAACATCTGAAATCCTGTGTGAGTGTGATTACCTGAAGGTTTTGTTTTAGGTGAAATCTTAATTTGTAATCTGCTCTCAGGGTTAAATATAAATTGGTTCAGATTTAATCTGCTGTCTGGAATCTCTGTTTTGAGTTCAGTTCATTTTACTACTGAAAATACTGTTTATCTTCAGAAGTGTAATTTCAGTATCTGCTAGTGTTCTTCTCTTGAAATATGATTCTGTTTTGATCAAACTCTCTCTCAATTTCCTCTTTGAATATACATTAAATAGATTGAAGGTTCAAATTGTTGATTTCTGAAATTGAATCTATCTTTCTATAACCAATGAACTCTTTCCATTATGTTCAGTTTCATAATTGAGTTCGTTACTAAATTTGCAGCAGTAAAGTGTTTGAATCAGAAACTCTTTAAATATGTTACTTAAATCTAAACATGTCTTGTTATTGATCATCTATAGAAAGGTTTCAGAAGTGGATACAAATGAATTCTATCAGAACCAATCAGTTTTCTTCTCTGATCATCTGAATTGGGTACAGATTTTAAACTGAAATTTGAGTTAAGTTTTTGTGCACTTGATGATTGATATCCAGTGTGTTTCAGTTTTTGAATTAGTGATATTCTGAATTGTCTGCAGTATAGTTCTGTAATTAAATTGCTGATTCCTTGAGATTGATTCAAATTTTGTGTTCTTGCTGATTGTAATTCAGTTTGAATCAAATCTCCATTTAAATACTCTTTAAAATTGCAGCAGCTGAGTATTGGTTTTAAAACTACTGAACTCTGAATTTTGTATCACTTTGCTGTGTTGAAATGAACTAAATATCTGAAAGTTAGTTACATAATTTGAATTTCTGAGCGTTTTTCTGATTCTCTGAAACCTGTCGGAGTTTCAATGATCGACACCTTCCTATCAGCTATTCATTTCCTGAAATAGCAGCTGTATTTCGGAGTTTCAAATACGGACAATATAGATCGACCGTTCAAACTCCGACTTAGACAAAAATCATGATTGAGGTTGAATTCTCTTCTGGTTGTGTACAGTGAGTCACAAATCTGATTCTGTAATGTTAGAGGAGCGTTGGGGTGTTCTGAACAGGCCATCATATTCGCGAGAATTTGTCGAGGCACATATTCACCCCCCTCTAGTCGCCATTCTGATCCCACAAATCAGACTAGGTTGGCCGGTCCAATCGAGTGAACATGGTCGGTCCGACTAGGCATACCAAGCCGGTCCGAACGGGGCGTGTTAGCCCACTACACCCAGCCTTCACCCAAGTACCACTATGCCACCGACAACAGTTGGTCTGACCGGCTTCTAGGCTGGTGTGACCTATGCATGCCCGACAACGACAATCGGCTGTTAGGCCGGTGCGACTGCATCCCCGACAAATGTCGGTCCGACCAAGCCTAGTTGGTTGATCCAACCGAACGAGCGTGGTTGGTCCGACCATCCACATCAAACTGTTCTGACCGATGCATGTCCTATTGAAAAATTTGCACCGCCGCTCGCACCACTACTTCCGTTGCCCGCGTATGCTATGCCACTCATTGCCACACACGCGTATGGGACTAGGCACACAACGTAGTATGCCACATCGGTTCTGGGTCCTCACGCTAGCCCTGCCGATACTGTTTTGGCACCTCCTTCTAGCCCGCCACATTTTGTCTATTCGCATGCACCACTAGCAATCATTGATGCGCATTATACGCCAATTCAAAATAATGACTCTACTTATAGTCCTCGTGGCCAGTGGGAAAGTCTTGCTCGCACTCCCATTGTGCCCTCTCCCTTTAGGTCAATTAAGAAACCAAGGGTTAGTTTCGGAGTCTGTGATGAGTGATTGATAGATTTTACCCTCTGATTCGAAGGGGTCCCTCCAAAGGGGTTCGGAGGTTGTTTCACCGAAGGGTTCGGTAGGCTCTATTTGCTGCAACTGTTGCAGTGGAGTGTGCCTGTCGGAGGTGTCCGATAGTACACGATGACTGGGTTGTACCGAAGGGTTCGGTACTTTGGGCGGTACACCAGAGTGTGTATCGGAGGTTGCTTACCCGGAGAGGTCTCTGGGGTACTGGATACACTTGTCTGTCTGTTTGTGGTGCGCAGGTGACTTCGGAGGCGACTGACGGTTCGCATCAGGTGAACCTGGGTCAAGCGGGAGGCTTGATGTCAGGCGAGCGGGGAGCTCGGTCACGAAGGCTGTGAAGGGGTCGAGGTCGGACCTCGGGTCGAGGTGCGCCAGGAGAAGGCAGTAAGTGCGGAGTGTGGCTCCGGGTGAAGGTACTCCGAGACGAAGTCCTCGGAGGCGAGGCACTTCGAAGGGTACTCCGAATGGAGTGACTTCGGAGTATGGTGGACCAAGTCCTCAACAATGAGGCAAGGCGTTCGAAGTGTGCTCCGGAGGGAGGCACTCGAAGGTATACACGACGAAGGTCTCAGAAGTTGAGGTGCATCGAAGGCATGGTCCGGGTGAGGATCGTCGAGGAGTGTGCTCGGGGAGAGACACTGCGATGAAGTGCTCATGGAATGCTTCATGCGGAGGCCTTGGACAGAGGAGGGACTTCGAAGGGTGGTACTCTGAAGGTGGGGCTTCGGAGTGAGGCTGGCTCTGGAGTGAAGCTGACTCCAGAGTGAGGCTGGCTCCGGAGTAAGGCTGACTTTGGAGTGAGGCTGACTTGAGGTACTTCGGCCATGCATGGCTTCGGTACACGGACTGACGGAGTTCGAGCTGGGAGAAGCTGCGAAGCCGTGGTGGTCCACTCCGAAGGTGTTGGTGTGAAGGCCCAAGGGCTTTGACGGCTTCGGCTCAAAACCGTCACTGTATCGAAGGCTGACGTCAGTGAAGCGAAGGCCGTCAGGCTCAAGGCTTCTCACCGAAGCTACTGCACCCCTCGCGTGCGAAGGGGGGCTTCAGAAGGGTCCAAAACTGCAAAGGCTGACCGCGTCTGCTCTACAAAAGCTGGTGCTGTCCCCTCTACGAAGCTAACAAAAGAAGCCTCCAAATAAAGTAGACTACCAGCTGTACCCCCTGTTTTGATGAGACAAAACCGGTGTAAACCCTAGGGGTAAAGTAGTCTATTCACAGGGCTGAATAGTGCCTATAAATAGTGGAGGCTAGATAGGTCACATCAACACTTTGAGCAGTCATTTTTGAGCTCCTGTGCTAGCCGCCACACACGTTGTATTCGGTCTATGAGTTCATTTTGTGTTCCCTGTTCAAGCAATGAAGTTTTGATTCTGTTTTCATTTACTGCTTGAACTTGTATGCGTACTTCACTGCATGCTTTGATCTCTCTGTGTCTCACTTCTTTTGAGTTGAGTTTGTGCACTGAATCTTTTCCGGAGAAGTGTGTGACAAGCCTGTTCGAGTGAAGTGTGTGTTTTTTCAGTGTCTGTTCGCTCTATGTAAACTGGAGGCTAGACCTCTCTGATTACTAGCGAAACACTGTTGTTGGCTTAGATCGAAGCCCATTTTCTTCTTTTGTCAAAGTCCTTGGCGAAGTCTGTTCAGTGTGCGTTTAGACCTTCGAAGTACGAAGCCCAGCACCAGTTGCCGTTGCTGAGTATTTGGTCGAAGTCTGCAGAGGGAAGTCCGCTCTTGCGAAGGGTGAAGTGCGAAGCCTGCTCGAAGGCACCCTGTGTGCGGAGCCTACACTGACTTAGCAGAGCTGAATTTTCGGGGTTGTGGGTGGAGCGAAGTCTTCTTGGCTTCGAACTTTTGCTCCTTGCGAAGCCTGTTTTCGGAGCTGTAAAATACCTCCAAACCAGAACTTCAAAGGGTGTGTTCGAAGCCTATTCCGCAGAAGACAGAATTAAAACAGAAGGATATTTTTAGTCTGAAATTTTAAAAGCTCCCATTCACCCCCCTCTGGTCGCCGTTTCTGGTCCAACAATTGGTATCAGAGCAGGTTAAGATCACCAGTTAACCTTAACCGGTTTTGTGATCTGTTGGCGACATGGACAGAGTTAGTAAAATACCTCTGTTCGATGGGACGGATTTTGCATACTGGAAGGTGCGCATGGAGTCTTACTTGCTAAGCCAAGGAAATGCAATTTGGGAGATTGTGGACTCACAATACTCCATCCCTGAAACTCGCACCTCTCAAACATAGAAGGATCAGTATAATGCCAACTCCAAGGCAAGAAATATACTATTCATTGGTTTTAGTAGAAGTGAGTTTGATAGGGTGCAACACCTTAGGACAGCTAAGGTAATTTGTACTACACTCACTATCTTTCATGAGGGCTCTACACAGATTAAGGCCAGGCGCCAAAGCACATACAATCAACAGTATCAGCTATTTGTGCAGGCTCCTGGTGAATCTATAGATGCCATGTTTTCTTGCTTTGATGCGATAGTGAGTAACTTGCGGTCCAACGGGACGCTTGCTTACAATGATCATGATAGGCCTATCAAGCTTCTCTATGCTCTTGATCGTAGCATATGGGAAGTGAAGATATCCAGTTTGAGGAGTACGCAGGTTATGACACATTGACCTGTGATGAGCTCTTCAGCAAGCTGAAGTCCACAGAGATTGCCAAGGCATCTCTTGCAGTGCATAGGAATTCCTTGCCACATCTATTGGCATTGGTTTCTAGCACTAGCCGTGGCACCATTACAGAACCAAGCACATCAGGCACTTGTGTTTTTGCATATGGTTTTTCTTTGTCCTCCCTGGTCTCCGTCACTAAGGAGCAGGTGGATACTCTAGATGATGATGAGCTTGCTCTCATTGCCAGAAGATTCACACGTTTTCATCATGAAAGACGGGATCAGAGGAGAAGTGGTTTTAGTGGTTGTTTTGAGTGTGGTGACACTTCTCACATCAAGGCCAATTGCCCTAAACTCAAGAAGAGAGATGAGAGTGAGCGCCCCAAATACCACAAAAAGGAAAGGAAACCCTTTGTGAAGGGCAAGTGCGGCAAGGTGGCTAAGAGGGTAGCCAAAGTCGCTTCCAGAGCGTTTGTTGCTGCTCTCAGCGACATCGACACTTCTTCAACTGAGGAATCGAGCTTTGAGGAGGAGGAGTCCCTAAGGAAGGAGGAGAAGAAGGACAAGAAGGGATGAGATTTCACCGGCCTTTGCTTCATGGCCGACAGCGATCACAACGGTGATGAGCTTGACTCATCTGAGGTACCACTATCCTATGACCAGCTTTTAATTAAATTAGATGAACTGAATGAAGTAGTTCTGGGTTAGGATAGATTACTTGTGCAAGCCGCTAGAGATAGAAAAACCTTAGACTTAGGCTAGAATCTATTTCTACTGATTATGCCATGCTCAAGTCTAGGGTTAATGATGCTGAATGTGAATCTTGCACTGTTGTCATGGGTGAGCTTGCTCAGTTGCGTTCTGTGCATGCTCAAACTCTTTCTGAGCTTGAGACTGCACAGAAGCAACTTTTGATGGTGGATTCTAGTCCTCATGATATAATTGAATGCATGAACTGCCCCTTATTACGTGAGGGCATTGATTTACGTGATAAGCATGTTCAGGATTTAGAGGCTAGATTGGAGAGGGCCGATAGTTCTAAGGATATGCAACCTGTGTGTGACACTTGCATAACCCTTAAGGACCAGCTAGGCACTATTAGAGAGCGATCTGAGAACCTAATAACTGAAAATGAATACCTTCTTGCTGTGGGCTCCAAAAGCCTCCAGCCAGCCCATGGGCTTCGGCCAGGAAGCCTTCGGAGGCCCACGCTGCCGAAGCTTCGGAAGCCTTCGGAGGCCCACACTGCCGAAGCTTTGGAAGCCCACGCCGTCGAAGCTTCGGCCCACGAACAAGCCTCGACGGGCCTGGCCGGAGCCCACGCTGTCGAAGCTTCGGCCCGAGGAGCAAGCCTCAACAGGCCTGGCCGAAGCCCACACTGTCGAAGCTTCGGCCCGAGGAGCAAGCCTCAACGGGCCTGGCCGAAGCCCACGCTATCGAAGCTTCGGCCCGAGGAGCTAGCCTTGATGGGCCTGGACGAAGCCCACGCTGCCGAAGCTTCGGCCCGAGGAGCAGGCCTCGGTGGGCCTGGCCGAAGCCCACCTCGGCAGAGATAAAGTTGGTTGCAACGCCAGCTCAATCTCTATCTCTACCCTGCCGGATTAATAGTAGATTAGATTAGAGTTAACCCTCTATAAATAGAGAGGCCTGGCCGGCGTGGAGAGCCCCCCAACACAAACCAAACCAAAGCCATGCTTTGATCATACCTTTACTTTCTGTTGGACCGGAAATGGCGACCAGAGGGGGGGTGAATGGGAGCTTTTAAAATTTCGGACTAAAAACTAGCCTTCGGTTTGGTTCTGTCTTCTGCGGAACAGGCTTCGAACACAACCTTCGAAGGTCTGGTTCGGAGGTACTTCGACAGCTCCGAACACAGGCTTCGCAGGAGCAAAAGTTCGAAGCCAAGAAGACTTCGCTCCACTAACAACCCTCGAAAATCTACTCTGCTAAGTCAGTGCAGGCTCCGCACACAGGGTGCTTCGAGCAGGCTTCGCACTTCACCCTTCGCAAGTGTGGACTGCCCTCTGAGGACTTCGACCAGATACTTGGCAGCAGCAACTGGTGCTGTGCTTCGTACACGAAGGTCTACACGCACACAAACGGACTCCGCTAAGGGCTTCGACACAAGAAGCAAAACGGGCTTCGATCAGGGCTTCGCTAGTAAGCAGCGAGGTCCTACCTCCTGTTACACAGAGCGACAGCACACTGAAAAACACACTTCGCACAGAAACAACCTTCGCCTAGACAGGCTTCGGTGCACTATAACTAGCGAGGTATGTAACGCGAGCTCAAGCAAAAAGCACACAGAAGCAGGGCTTCGCCGCTTGAACAAGGAACACAATAAAATGAACTCTGGATGAATACAGCGAGGTATGTGGCTACAGGAGCTCAACAGTAAATGCTCAAAGTGTTAAATGTTACCTACCGAGCCCCCATATTTATAGCCCACAGTGCATTTATTAACCACGGAAAGAAGGTATTCATTTTCTGACATGAGGTTTTCAGCTCGCTCTCTAACAGTGCCTAGCTGGTCCTTAAGGGTAATGCAAGTGTCACAAACAGGTTGCACATCCTTAGAACTACCGGCCCTCTCCAGTCTAGCCTCCAAATCATGAACATGTTTATCACGTAAATTAATACTCTCGCGTAATAAAGAACAGTTCATGCATTATGTAATATCATGAGGTCTAGAATCCACCTCCAAAAGCTGCTTCTGTGCAGTCTCAAGCTCAGAAAGAGTTTGAGCATGAACAGAACGCAACTGAGCAAGCTCACCCATGACAGTGGTACAAGAATCACATTCAGCATCATTAACTTTAGACTTAAGCATGGCATATTCAGTAGAAACAGATTCTAGCCTAAGTCTAAGGTCTTTTCTTTCTCTAGCGGCTTGCACAAGTAATCTATCCTGACCAAGAACTACTTCATTCAGCTCATCTAATTTAATTAATAGCTGGTCAGATGATAGAGGTACCTCAGATGAGTCAAGCTCATCGCCGCTGTGATCGCTGTCGGCCATGAAGCAAAGGCCGGTTGTTGGAACAATTGCGTTAGTTCCAGCAGGTTTTCCTGTGGTGGTGTATGATGGGGATAATGAACCTCGATGGGTCCTCTCAGAGGGAGAAGGGGTTTATACTGGTTCGGGCCTCCCCTAGGGGATAATAGCCCTACGTCCAGTTTATGGTGGATTGGGCATGGTATGCCTTAGTGTGGAGAAGAGAACTGCCGGGTCTCATGGCCCCCTGGGGGTGTCCCCCTGCTACAAGGGCTTGGCCCTGCTTTTATAGTCACGCAGCCAAAGGAAAAGACTGGGATGCCCCCTATGAGCCCTAGGCTCATAGGGGCAGAGAGGGGAAAAGGAGCTAGCTACGGTACAAAAAGTGTCAGACAACTTTACAGCTTTACTGACGTGTCAGGCTACGCCAGGCTTTGACCAGCTAAAAGATACACCGTAGGTGGAGGCTGGGGGGAAGGCTTCGGAGTGCACCCCGGAGGGGAGCTTCGAAGCATGCTCCGGAGGGCAGCCTCCGGACTTGACTCCGGAGGGCGGCCTCCGAACTGGACTCCGGAGGGCGGCCTCCGGACTTGGCTTCCGGAGGGTGGCCTCCGAACTGGACTCCGGAGGGCGACCTCCGGGCCTGGCTTCCGGAGGGTGGCCTCCGGACTGGACTCCGGAGGGCGGCCCCCGGACTTGGCTCCCGGAGGGTGGCCTCAGGGCTTGGCTCCCGGAGGGTGGCCTCCGGACTGGACTCCGGAGGGCGGCCTCCGGACTTGGCTCCCGGAGGGTGGCCTACGGACTGGACTCCCGAGGGCGGCCCCCAGACTGGACTCCGGAGGGCGGCCTCCGGGCTTGGCTCCGGGAGTGTGGCCTCCGGTGCCCTGCGCCATGGCCCGGACTGGGGGCTCCGGGCCGGACCTCCTGGTCTGAGGGCTCCGAAGTTACGGGCCCCGAAAGGCACCTTGGGACCTGGAAACAACATTTAGATAGAAAACAGGCTCCGACAGCACTGGGCTCTGGGCCAAAGGCTGCCAGGGGCTGACGTCATTTGGCCCCTGTTCAAGGGAAATATATTCCCCCAACAGTAGCCCCTCGCGTGTAGGCCTTCGGAACGAAGGGGTGCACGCGCCCTTTGGACAAATGACCTGAAAACACAACTTCAGAGAAAACATACCTTCGGAGCCTGGACCGAAGGTGACCTCGATACCTGGGGGTAATAAATGCCCGCGCTTGCCGCCAGAAAGGCCTCGGGGAGCCCGAGCGAAGTCCTCAAGGCTTACAACCTCGAGCTCCCTCAGCTTTCGCCCAACGCGGTGGCGAGGTTAGCCGTCTTCGAGTGGGCCATGAGGGCCGAGGGCTGCGAGGGCCGCGCGGACGTCTTCGTCGCCCTCCATGACGCCAACTGCCAACCGAAGCCGCGGGAGGGGATGGACCGTGTCAAGAGGGCGCTGGCCTTCGGCAGCGCCAATTTCCAGCTCCGGAAGGAGTACCAGGACGCCTTCCCGGCGAGGGCCGTAAACAACAAGTGGTACTCGAGGTGGGACCAAGAGTGGTTCTATGCCTCCGTCGGCGTGAACTCTCCCCTTCGGAGTACCAACGCCCATATTTGTACCGGCGCGAAGGTGTGGTGAAGACCAGCGAAGACATCCTTCGCTCGAGGATCTCACTGCTCCGGAGAGTGGCGGCGAAGATGAGCATGAGGGACCTCGCGGAGGAGTTCATCACCCTCCGGCTCAGCCTCCTCGCGCGCTCCTGGCCGGAGGGGCTCTTCAAGCTTCGGGCCGAGGTGAACTTAGCGAGTTGGCCTTCGACCGCTTTTGTAAGGCTTCACAGTCTCTTTGCTTTTAATACTTCGCAGACTTCACTTCTAACTCAAACCTTTCATGAAGCCGTCCTCGAGATGAGGACCCCGGAGGAGGCCATCGCGGCGGCGGATCGAGTCGTCGGGACTCCGACTCCCGAGGAGCAGGCCCAGCGCCTTGCACTGGTAGGGTCCTGGGAGCGCTGGAACAGGGTATGGACCGCGCTCGACCTCGGAGGGCTTCCTGCTTTGCCGGACTTCGCCCACCTGGCTACCTCGTCGGCCGGAGCCAAGAGGAAGAGGGGGGATGAGGACGAAGTGGATGCCTCGGGACATCGGCCGGAGGTCCCCGCGGTCGAAGCTTCTAATTCGGGGGAGGCTGCGGCGAAGCTCGCAGCTACTCCGACCCCCAACAAGGCAGCGAATCCCATGGCGGCGAGGCCTTCGGCAGCGAAGTCCGGTGCGCACACTTCGGCCGCCAAGGAGGCCACGGATGCCCCGGCGGAACCAACCTCGGGCGCAGAGGTAGATGCGCCAGCTTCGCAGCGAAGGAGTTGGAGGGCACATTTAGCCCCATCCTCCTTTCAAGAGATCTCCGACGATGGTAAACCCTTTTTTCTTTTGCATGCTTCTCTTCAATATGCGGATTTTGACTTGGCTCCCCGCAGAGGACGAAGACGACGCGAGGCCCACCGTGGCGAAGGCGGTAGACGAAGGTGGATCGAAGCATGCAAATCATGGAATTTTTGATTTTAACTAAGTGAGCCAATTGTTTGGCATTTTATGAATATCCATGAAGATGAAGAACAATTTTTCAAGTTGCCATTTTTAGCATCCAAAGAAATGCGTCTTGCTATCAAGCAGATAAAAGATAGCTAAAGCAGTCCTGTCTAAACATGCTAGATTCAAGACTAAGCAGTGAGCACGATTTGATTTTGAAAAGAGAACATCATGCACATGAATGTTTCAGATAAATTAAAAAGAGCTGAGCTATCATGATGTCATGGATTATAATCAGGCATATAAGTGCAAAAGATGTAAATGCAATTTCAACACAATTAGCAAATGCATATCCATCTAAAACAGCTCCCCCTCACACAATGCCGTAAGAGTGACAAATGCCAAGTTCCCCACGCAAGTAAGCAAATCGAGAAGCATCGAGGGGTTTTGTAAAAATGTCGGCAAGCTGGTGTTGGGTATCAACATATTGAAGTTCAATATCACCCTTCTCATTGTGATCTCTGAGAAAATGATATCGCACATCAATGTGTTTGGTTCTGGAGTGCTGAACCGGGTTGTTTGCAATACAAATAGCACTAGTGTTATCACAGAAAAGTGGAACACTCTTATAATCCAACCCGAAATCCCGCAAAGTGGAAGTCATCCACAAAATCTGAGAGCAACAGCTAGCTGCAGCAACATATTCGGCCTCAGCCGTCGATTGTGCAACACTAGACTGTTTGCGGGAAGACCAGCAAACCAGTGAAGTACCCAGAAAATGACAAGTACCAGAGGTACTCTTCCTATCAATTCTACACCCAGCAAAATCCGCATCGGAATAACCTCGAAGACATAAAGATGAAGATGCTGAATACCATATGCCAAATTCAAGGGTGTGTTTGAGATACCTTAGAATGCACTTTACCGCTTGGCGGTGCGAAGCTCGTGGTGAAGCCTGAAAACGAGCGCACAAACACACAGCGAAGTGTATGTCCGGCCTCGTGGCAGTCAAGTAGAGGAGGGAGCCGATCATGCTTCGGAACTCCTTCTGATCTACGGCTTCTCCATCTTCGTCAGGATCCAAAGCTACAGATGTAGCCATTGGAGTGGCGAGGGGCTTCGCATCGGACATGTCGAACTTCTTTAGCAGGTCCTTGGTGTACTTCGTCTGGTGGACAAAAGTATCTTGTTTGCTTTGCTTGATTTGCAAACCAAGGAAAAAGGTGAGTTCACCCATCATTGACATTTCAAATTCCCTGCTCATGGTATCAATGATCTGCTCGGGAGGGTGCATCCTTTGAACATGGTGTGGAGCCTCGCGGCGGGATGCAGTCTCCCCCTCAACTTGTGCGTTGGAGTGGTCCAAGATGACCGATGTTGAGGTAGTCGCTTCGGGACCTCATGCCGAAGTGGTTGAAGCGGGGTCAGCTTCGGGGGTTGACATTGAGGGTAGTAGGGGTTCATCCTCGAATTCTCCGGGATCTTCTTCTTCGAAGATGGTCTGTTCCATGTCGTGTTCATTTTCCTGTTCAAAAGCAGAACTAACAGAGGGGGTTGATTCATCAAAAGTCACATCACATGACTCGATGACAGTGTTAGTCTCTAAATTATAAACACGATAAGAATGACCATGTGTTGTATAACCCAAAAAGATCCCGTCAGAAGATCGCGACTCAAATTTATCCAAATTACCACGTTTTAGGATAAAGCAGCGACAGCCAAAAACTCGAAGATGAGTAACCTTGGGCTGTCTCCCAAAACGCAGCTCATAAGATGTCAAATTTAAAATTGAGCGCAAGAATATTCGGTTTGAGATGTAACATGCAGTGTTCATGGCCTCAGCCCAGAATTTTCTAGGAGTCCTATGCTCATCAAGCATCGTCCTAGCCATCTCAACCAAAGTGCGGTTCTTCCTCTCAACAACACCGTTTTGTTGAGGAACCCGCGGAGCAGAAAATTGATGTTCTATGCCATGCTCCATGCAAAAGTCAACAAAGAGACTATTTTTGAACTCAGTGCCATTATCACTTCGAATGAATTTCAATGCACCAGAGAGTTCAGTAAAAAGTCTCAAAGCCAAGCTCCGAAAGTGTGAAAACACTTCATCCTTGCTGGCAAGAAAGAAGACCCAAGAGTAGCGAGAGAAATCGTCGACAATAACTAATACATACCACTTGCCGCCTAAAGAACTAACCCGAGAAGGACCTACAGTGTCCATATGGAGAAGTTCTCCGGGTTGTTCAGTCATCACTGTGGTGACTGGCAAATGCGAAGCGGCAATCATTTTTCCATGTCGACAAGGAGCGCGAACTAAATTCTTCTCAAACTTGAGCTTGGGCAATCCTCGGATCAGACCTAGGGCGCTCAGACGAGCGAGCAACTCAAAGCTCATATGCCCTAGTCTCCTATGCCACTTCCAAAGCTCAGAAGTTGAATGTACAACAAGACAGTGAGAAGAACCAGATGACTCAGAAAAATCAGCTCCAAAAACTCTCCCAACTCTAAAGATCTTACACACCACAATGCCATCAGAATTGAGCACTTGCGAAGTATCGCGATGGAATCGCACTTCGAAGCCCTCATCAAGCAACTGAGATACAGACAACAAATTGTATCCCAGGTTCTCAACCAAAGCAACATCTTTGAGAGTGAAGTTCGAATTAATTCTTACCACACCTTTACCTTTCACTCTACTCCTTCGATTGTTTCCGAAGGTGATATGTTCCCTTTGCTTGGTTGTGGTGAGGCTGGAGAACCATGCTGCATCTCCGGTCATGTGGCGCGAACAACCGGAGTCCATGATCCACGTGCCCTCCAAGCCTCGATCTGTCACCTACACACGATAAGAATATCTCGATCGCTCAGTGCTGGGGTGAGTGAAATAATGACGAGGCATCCAGCACTGAGTGACACGAGTAGTAGGCGCAGCAAAAGTAGACGGTCTACGCACAGGAAAATCGAAATGATGCAAAGTGCGAGGTCTACCTACATGCTGTGATCGAACAACATGTCGAGGTCTCCTACTCTGACGAGGTACAAAGTTACTCGCCCGGGGTCTACCACCATATGGAACATGGTGAACACCTCAAGGAGCAAAACCTCTCCGAGAAGCACGAGGAGCCTCAAAAGCAGGACGATAGTAAAACTCAGACTCATGCATACCTAAAAATGGGTAATGCATGTCCTGGTAACTCATCGCCTGAGAGCGTCGCTCATCCTTGATGCGACGAAAACAGAACCCAACCAAATGACCTGCCCGCTGACAGTAGGAACAGTGAAAAACTCTCCTGGGGGCACTCTCATGGGTCACAGGAGCAACTCTCACAGGCTCCTTGGGTTTTCTCTGAGTGGTTTTCTTGGGAGGGATTTTCTTAGGAGGAGTGGTTTTCTTTTGAGCTCGGGTAGGTTTCTTGGCTGGTGGGGTGTCTAACAGAGCTCTTTCTTTCTCTAAGGTAGTGGGAGAGGTAAAAACAGTTTTGGTCTTACTGTCTGAAGAAATCCTCTCAAAACCCAAACCTAGAGCTACCCCTGCTCTGTCAGCACACAACTTGGTCTTGGCCAAGAGCAAATCCATCCTACCCTTTCCCTCAGTGCATTTATTAACCACGGAAAGAAGGTATTCATTTTCTGACATGAGGTTCTCAGCTCGCTCTCTAACAGTGCCTAGCCAGTCCTTAAGGGTAATGCAAGTGTCACAAACAGGTTGCACATCCTTAGAACTACCGGCCCTCTCCAATCTAGCCTCCAAATCATGAACATGCTTATCACGTAAATTAATGCTTTCGCGTAATAAAGAGCAGTTCATGCAATCAATAACATCATGAGGTCTAGAATCCACCTCCAAAAGCTGCTTCTGTGCAGTCTCAAGCTCAGAGAGAGTTTGAGCATGTACAGAGCGCAACTGAGCAAGCTCACCCATGACAACAGATTTAGACTTAAGCATCATCAGATTTAGACTTAAGCATGGCATATTCAGTAGAAATAGTTTCTAGCATAAGTCTCAGGTCTTTTCTTTCTCTAGCGGCTTGCACAAGTAATCTATCCTGACCAAGAACTACTTCATTCAGTTCATCTAATTTAATTAGTAGCTGGTCAGATGATAAAGTTACCTCAGATGAGTTAAGCTCATCGCCGCTGTGATCGCTGTCGGCCATGAAGCAAAGGCCGGTGAAGTCTCGTCCCTTCTTGTCCTTCTTGTCCTCCTTCCTTGGGGACTCCTCCTCCTCAGAGCTCGACTCCTCAGTTGAGGAAGTGTCGATGTCGCTGAGAGCAGCAACAAATGCTCTGGAAGCGGCCTTGGCTACTCTCTTAGCCACCTTGCCGCGCTTGCCCTTCACAAAGGGTTTCCTCTCCTTCTTGTGGTATTTAGGGCGCTCACTCTCATCTCTCTTCTTGAGCTTGGGGCAATTGGCCTTGATGTGAGAAGTGTCGCCACATTCATAGCAACCACTAAAACCACTTCTCCTCTGATCCCGTCTCTCATGATGAAAGCGGGTGAACCTCCGGGCAATGAGAGCAAGCTCATCATCATCTAGAGTATCCACCTGCTCCTTTGTGACGGAGACCAGGGAGGACAAAGCAAAACCATCTGCAAGAACACAAGTGCCAGATGTGCTTGGTTCTGAAGTGGTGCCACGACTAGTGCTAGAAACCAATGCCAATGGCTGTGGCAAAGAGCTTCTGTGCACCGCAAGAGATGCCTTGGCAATCTCTGTGGACTTCAGCTTGCTAAAGAGTTCATCACAGGTCAAAGTGTCATATCCTGCGGACTCCTCAATGCTGGATATCTTTACTTCCCATATGCTACGGTCAAGAGCATAAAGAAGCTTGATAGCCCTATCATGATCATTGTAAGCAAGCATCCCGTTGGATCGCAAGTTACTCACTATCGCGTCAAAGCGAGAAAACATGGCATCTATAGATTCACCAGGTGCCTGCACAAATAGCTGATACTGTTGATTGTATGTGCTTTGGTGCCTGGCCTTAATCTGAGTAGAGCCCTCATGAAGGACAGTGAGAGTTGTCCAAATCTCCCTAGCAGTCCTAAGGTGCTGCACCCTATCAAACTCACTTCTACTCAAACCAATGAACAATATATTTCTTGCCTTGGAATTGGCATTATACTGATCCTTCTCGGTTTGAGAGGTGCGAGTCTCAGGGATGGAGTATTGTGAGTCCACAATCTCCCAAATTGCATTTCCTTGGCTTGACAAGTAAGCCTTCATGCGCACCTTCCAGTATGCAAAATCTGTCCCATCGAACAGAGGAATTTTACTGCCTTTATCCATGTCACCAACAGATCACAAAACCGGTTAAGGTCAACTGGTGATCTTAACCTGCTCTGATACCAATTGTTGGACTAGAAATGGCGACCAGAGGGGGGGTGAATGGGAGCTTTTAAAATTTCGGACTAAAAACTAGCCTTCGGTTTGGTTCTGTCTTCTGTGGAACAGGCTTCGAACACAACCTTCGAAGGTCTGGTTCGGAGGTACTTCGACAGCTCCGAACACAGGCTTCGCAGGAGCAAAAGTTCGAAGCCAAGAAGACTTCGCTCCACTAACAACCCTCGAAAATCTACTCTGCTAAGTCAGTGCAGGCTCCGCACACAGGGTGCTTCGAGCAGGCTTCGCACTTCACCCTTCGCAAGTGTGGACTGCCCTCTAAGGACTTCGACCAGATACTTGGCAGCAGCAACTGGTGCTGTGCTTCGTACACGAAGGTCTACACGCACACAAACGGACTCCGCTAAGGGCTTCGACACAAGAAGCAAAACGGGCTTCGATTAGGGCTTCGGTAGTAAGCAGCGAGGTCTTGCCTCCTGTTACACAGAGCGACAGCACACTGAAAAACACACTTCGCACAGAAACAACCTTCGCCTAGACAGGCTTCGGTGCACTATAACTAGCGAGGTATGTAACGCGAGCTCAAGCAAAAAGCACACAGAAGCAGGGCTTCGCCGCTTGAACAAGGAACACAATAAAATGAACTCTGGATGAATACAGCGAGGTATGTGGCTACAGGAGCTCAACAGTAAATGCTCAAAGTGTTAAATGTTACCTACCGAACCCCCATATTTATAGCCCACAGTTCACCCAAAGGAATTGACTACACTACCCCTAGGGTTTACACCAGTTTTGTCTCTACAGAACAGAGGGGTACAAAAGGTAGTCCAACTTTATTCTGGAGGCTTCTCTGTCAGCTTTGCAGAGGGGACAGCGTCAGCTTTTTATAGAACAGACAGTGTCAGCCTTTGCAGTCTTTGACCTTCTGGAGCCTCCCTTCGCACGCGAGGGTGCGTTAGCTTCGGCGAGAAGCCTTGAGCCTGGTGGCCTTCGCTTCGCCGAAGATAGCCTCCGATACAGTGACGGTTTTGAGCCGAAGCCGTCAAAGCCCTTGGGCCTTCTCACCAACACCTCCGGAGTGGACCACCACGGCTTCGCAGCTTCCCCCAGCTCGAACTCCGTCAGTCTGTGTACCGAAGCCATGCAGGCCGAAGCACCTCAAGTCAACCTTGCTCCGGAGCCAGCCTTGCTCCGAAGCCATCTTCACTCCGAAGCCCCACCTTCGGAGTACCACCCTTCGAAGTCCCTCCTTCGTCCAAGGCCTCCGCACGAAGCATTCCATGAGCCCTTTGTCGTAGTGTCTCTCCCCGAGCACACTCCTCGACGAGCCTCACCCGGACCATGCCTTCGATGCGCCTCGACTTCTGAGACCTTCGTCGGGTACCTTCGAATGTCTCCCTTCGGAGCACACTTCGAACTCCTTGCCTCCGTAGAGGACTTGATCCATCCAACTCCGAAGTCACTCCATCTGGAGTACCTTCGAAGTGCCTCACCTCTGAGGACTTTGTCTCGGAGTACCTTCACCCAGAGCCACGCTCCGCACTCTCTGCCTTCACCTGGCACGCCTCGACCCCAGGACCGACCCGGACCCCTTCGCAGCCACCGTGACGGAGCTCCCCGCTCCCCTGGCATCAAGCCTCCCGCTTGACCCAGGTTCACATGCCGCGAACCTTGTCCGTCGCCTCCGAAGTCCCTGCGCACCACCGACAAACAGACAAGTGTATCCAGTACTCTGGAGACCTCTCTTGGTTTGCAACCTCCGACACACACTCCGGTGTACCGCCCAAAGTACCGAAGCCTTCGGTACACACCCAGTCATCGTGTACTGTCGGACCCCTCCGACGAGCACACTCCGCTGCAACAGCTGCAGCAACAAAACCACCGAACACCCTTCGGTGAAACCACCTCCGAACACCTTTCGGAGAAACAACCTCCGAACCCCCTTCGGAGGTACCCCTTCGAACAGAGGGTAAAAAGCCTGTCAATCACTCATCACAAATACTGAAACCAACCCTTGGTTTCTCACTTTCACATTTACTTTCATGTACCTCTTCGTGGGTTTGCCTGGAAGCCCTCTGTCCGCCTCTACGGAACAGTGGTAAGCCTTGGTACTTCGCCCATGAAGTCCCCGTTAATCTATGTAACAGATTGCTATCGCCTTGTTACTTCGCCTGTGAAGTATCCACTAATCTGCGTAATAGATTGCTACCTTCGCCACCCGTGCAACACCTCGCAAATTCGGTCCTAAGGCCGAATTGGTACTACGCATCATCCCTGTTGCAGGTTCGCATGTTCGGACGCCCTTCGACAAGACCGCATGCTTCGACAACAGGCTTCGCCATCATACTTCGTCGTGACAAGGCTTCGCCACGAGCATATTCTGTGCTAGGACAAAGTTGCACCCGCGCGTGGCCTTCGCGTCACTACTATGTAATTCACTGCATCAGAGATCGCACGCCGAACCCCACTGTTTGGAGGTGGTCACCGTGTTCAGATCCGTTCAGAGTCTACCTTCGGCCAGATCAGTCAGAACGCCGAAGCACCCTTCGGTGGAGCACTTCGCACCGAATGCTGAAGCAGCCTTCGGCGGAGCGCTTCGCACCAGACGCCGAAGGTACCCTTCGGCGCACCCTTCGCATCAGCCTTCAAACTAGGGGGACTCTGACTGGTTTGCTGATTTTAACCCGTTTAATCTATTTCTTTCGGCTAATTGGATTATTTCTTGTAATCTGGTTGCCTGGCGACTCCACCCTCCTTATCACTATTAAGGGTAGTCGGAACGCGGCATCGGTGCTACGTCATGCTTAGGCCTGTTCCTAAGTATTCGTGCACTTTTGGATCGCTAGACTGACCCAAGTGCGGGGCACGATTCCGTGTCAACACACTTTTTGGCGACTCCGCTGGGGAAAAGCTACGCCAACACGATGAGTACGTCTACATCTACCGCCGGTACATCTACTTCGACTACTACATCTACACCGCCGATGGACACAATAGGAGGCGTGGATATCGACAACCACAACATAATGTCACCTACACTTGAAGATATCCCCGCAGAAGACCGAGCAGAGATCGAGGCAAGGCTACAGGCACTCCAAGACATGATGCTTGGAGGCTACATCAAGACACGCGCAGGCTTCGTCAAGCGTGACATCATCACCCCCGACCCCGCTCAGGTCCAGGTAACACCAGTATTGCCTCATTTATCTTCTTTAGAAATTGAGCAAAAAATAGCCGAATCAGTAGATCGGGCCGTTAGCGCTTCGCTAGCCAACCGTTTAGATTCGCCAGTTAGGTCCCAAGTAGAGGCGACTCTTAGAAGGTTCGGCTTCACTGAGGCTGCACCCCCGGTTCCTATAGCTAGTGCACCTCCGACAAACATATCTTCGGCCTCATCACTTATGGTCGAGACCAATTATTATGCCTATGGTCAAACTAATACTGCATACCACAAAACGCCCCTGCCAATACCCGCGCTACCCGCACCACACACGCAGGCGCCCAGACACGAGCACGTTATACAAATAGCGCGTAGGGAAGAAGCACATGGCCGACACGCTGATATCCCACCGTGTGTCCTGCCCCCACATGAGAGGCGCATGCAAACAAGCTACCAAGATGATTTAGATGAGCGGGTCCGCGCACTGTTTAGGGAATGTGCCGGCTTCGTGCCCAAGGGACGGATTAGGGTTTACCGCAAACCATACCCCGATCATCTTGATACAGTACCCTACCCCCACGGCTATAGGATCCCCGAGTTCACTAAATTCGATGGCGAGGGTAGCAGGACCACACTAGAGCATGTTAGTCAATTTTTGGCGTAGTGTGGAGAGGTTAGCGGGATAGATGCCCTAAAGGTTAGACTATTTTCTCTCTCGCTATCCGGCACAACCTTCACTTGGTTTTCGGTGCTCCCGCCGAACTCCATCCACACGTGGGACGATTTAGAGCGGAAATTCCATGATTATTTCTACACGGGTGAAACAGAAATTAGGCTTTCGCATCTGACATCGGTTAAGCAAAAATCTAGTGAGAGCGCCTCTGAGTACATCAAGCGTTTCAGGGATACTATAAACCGGTGCTTTTGTCTTAATATTTCAGAAAGGGAATTGGCAGAATTAGCCTTTAACGGGTTGCGTTCTGAACTCAAAGAAAGGTTAGATAACCAGAGCTTTTTAGAAGTTAGCCAAGTCCTACAACAAGCTCTGGTCCAAGAAGGCCAAACCAAAGATAAGAAATTTATTAAGACGTTTAGCAAGCCTAGGGCCGAAATCCACATCATGGAATGCTCTGATGAGGAGGAGTCAGAGGAGGAGGATTCAGCTGACATGTACGCGGCCGAATGGGTTACAAACGCTAAAAACAAACCTGTCACTTGCTCCGAACTACGACCATCCCCCATGAAGAATAGACTTAATGAGGTCAAGTACTCGTTCGATGTGACTAAATGCGATAAAATATTTGATTTCCTCTTAAAAAGTCAGCTTCTCAGGTTACCTAAAAGTCAAGTTATCCCACCTGCTGACGAGTTAAAGAAGCATCCATACTGTAAGTGGCATGATTCACATTCTCATAATACTAATGATTGCAATGTTTTGGACGACAGATACAATCGGCCATAGAAGAAGGACGATTGAAGATAGACCATGATCCAAAAATGAAGCTGGATAAAGATCCTTTTCCAGTCAATGCCGTCGACCTCGGCGAGTAGAAGGTGTTGATTCGGCCAGAACAGGCTGAGTCTACTAAAGGAAAAGATGTGATTGTTGGAGAACCGCGTGCTCGCACACTCGTGCCAAAGAACCCCGAGGTAGGTGTGTGGAAACAGAACATCAATACCCCTTCGGCTAAGGCTCGCAAGAGGCCGAAGGTGACATATAACATGCTGTTGAACAAACATCAAAAGAGGGCCAAAGAAGCAGGCCCGCGCGCTCAGCTAAAGCATCCGAAGGGGCCAAAACCTTCGAAGGGTACCTTCGTACCGAAGGTTGCGAACCCTCCGCACGAAGGCTTCAGGCCGAGGTATCCTGGTGCTCCGCACGGTGGTTCTGAGCCACAATGGCCAAATCCCCCATGCAACAACTTCGAACACTAATGGTCGGGTTCTCCGTACGACAACTTCAAACCCAGTGGTCGGGACCCCCATGCGACAGCTTCGGCCCCCAATGGCCAAACCCCACACCATGGTGGACTTCTCCGATGGGAGGCTTCGGCCCGCACTAGCCGAACATACCTCTGGCCTGGCGGGATCCTTCGCTGGTGTGGTCGGAGACACCTTCGACTTGGCCGAACCCCCCTCCGGGTGATGGGTTCGGATCGCAGTGACCAAGGCCACTAGAGCCGCTGATGCCTCCGCCGTATGACTGGGCGGGAACCCCGTGGGCTCCGCATGTTTCTGGGTCGGGGTACTCTCCGCAGACTAACCCTATGCCTTGTTTTCCCTTGAAGTATTATGGATGACAGGGGCAGAGCGAAGCCAAAGGGTGCGGAACGCGGAGGCCGAAGTCAGGGAGTCCGAAGCCATAACTATCAGAGTTAGGTCTCAGGAAGTACCAATCCCGAAGTCTTTGTCGCCGAAGGCTAACGGAGGTAAGCCGCATGCTTCGGCCAGGCTCCGCGCCAAAGCTTGGTTCGATCGGTCGGACGAGGCCGATCCGTTCAACGAGGTTTGCAGTGAAGCCCCCTTCGAACCCAGGGCGTCCGTGGCCGAAGGGCACACTTCGGCCAGAATTAACAGGGGTCAAACAGTATCTCCAGGCACCTAGCCGAAGCCATCTTGGGCTCCTCCGGGCATGTCCAAATCGCAGAAGAGATGCCTACAAAGGCCGCAGGCATAGGAGATGCACGAGAAGGTAGCTGAGGCCGAGCGCGATGCTATCTTCGAAGAGATCTGCCCTCGGCCAACCACAAAGCAAGTATGGAGAGAGAAGCCGGTTGAGATAACCAACCCGGCTCCTAGTCCAAGCGACGACGAGGATGACATGCTTGACGATGATTACTCGCCCGTCTCTGAGGGGCCCGCACCTCGGGCGATGGACATCAACATCGTCACATTACCCGCCGAGTTTGTGTCACCACGGGACGAGGCCGAGGTCACTCAATTGAACCTCAGTCCACGCAACGCCATCTTCGAGAAGCCCGAGGACTCAGCCTGCTATCTAAAGCCCCTCTATGTCAGGGGTCACATCGATGGGAAGCCGATTTCCCAGATGCTCGTTGATGGCGGTGCCACTGTCAACCTAATGCCTTATTCAGTGTTGAAGAAACTTGGCAGGGACGAAGACGACTTGAAGAAGACTAACTTGATGCTCAACGGCTTCAATGGCGAGAGCTCCAAGGCCAAGGGAGTACTATCTATGGAGTTGACGGTGGGCAACAAGACGTTGCCAACAACGTTCTTCATCGTCGACGTACAAGGTAACTATAGCATGTTACTCGGACACGACTGGATCCTTGCGAACTGTTGCATCCCCTCTACCCTACACCAGTGCTTGGTACAGTGGGACGGCGATGAGGTAGAGGTCATCCCCGCAGATACTTCGGCCCAAGTAGCTTTGACCGATGTGTCCGTTGATGTCGTCCATAACAAAGTAGAGTGTCTATCAGGTAGAGATCTTTCGGATTATGACTTTGTTAGTGTATCAAGAGGACGGTTTGTACTAGTGTCTGTAAAGCTGGCTAGAGTAGCACAGCTATTTTTGTATGAGTAGTCATGTCTAGCCAAAATAATCTAGATTCGCTAAAGTCTCGCGTGGAGCAGTATCGGTCTAATAAAGACGGTATTGCCGAGGCCATCGAGGACTTTAGTGAAGTAAAAAAGTTAGGGCAAGGTTTTGCATCGGCCGATCCCTTGGAGGAAGTTGATATAGGTAATGGTAGCATCGCAAGGCCGAATTTTGTAAACCAACATTTACGGCCCAATGAAAAGGCTGAAGTAATAAAATTACTTCGGTCATATGTTGATTGTTTCGCGTGGGAATAATCCAAAATGCCAGGGATAAGCCACGAGCTCGTGGAGCATCGGCTGCCCATCAAGCCCGGATTCAGGCCTTATAAACAGTCTCCCCGACGCTTTAATTCGGCCGTTTATGACCGAGTTAAAGAAGAAGTGGAATGACTACTCACGGCTGAATTTATTAGGCCATGCAGGTACACAGAATGGGTTGTCAACATTGTGCCTGTAGAGAAGAAAGGGAGCGGCAAGATACGAGTATGCATTGATTTCAGGGATTTGAACAGGGCCACTCCAAAAGACGAGTATCCAATGCCAATAGCCGACATGCTGATCAACGACGCCTCAGGACATAAGGTAATAAGTTTTCTTGATGGCAATGCCGGTTACAATCAAATCTTTATGGACGAAGAGGACGTCTATAAGACTGCCTTTCGATGCCCTGGTTTTGTCGGTTTGTTCGAGTGGGTCGTCATGACTTTTGGGTCAAAAAATGCCGGCACCACGTATCAGCGCGCTATGAACTTGATCTTTCATGACTTGCTAGGAGTCATGTTAGAAGTTTACATCGATGATGTCGTGGTCAAATCGGATGCTATGGGAAACCATTTATCCGATTTAAAGGTTGCTCTCGATAGGATGCGACAGTACGAGTTGAAGATGAACCCACTCAAGTGTGCTTTTGGTGTGTCGGCAGGTAAGTTCTTAGGTTTCATGATTCATGAAAGAGGTATAGAAATCGATCCTAAGAGACTTGAAAAGATCAGAAACGTTGCAGCGCCGGCATGCAAAAAGGATGTGCAAAAGTTGCTAGGTAAGTTGAACTATTTGCATCGTTTTATATCCAACTTGTCCGGCAAGATTGATGCCTTTTTCCCCATACTCCGGCTAAAAAATGAAGCCGAGTTCGCTTGGGGGGCAAGCCAGCAAAGTGCTTTTGAGAAGATCAAGGAGTGCTTGTCATCACCACCCGTGGTGAGAGCACCCAAGGCCGGGATTCCGTTTCGGCTATACATCGCCGCTGAAGACAGCATGATTGGAGCCATGCTAACCTAGGAGGTGGAGGGGAAGGAGTACATCATCACATTCTTGAGCCACCGCCTGCTGGACGCCGAAACCAGGTACGCGTTTGTGGAGCGACTATGTTTATCACTTTATTACGCGTACACCAAGTTACGCCATTATCTTCTCCCTACCACATGTGTTGTCGTTTGCCAAACCGATGTTATAAAGCACATGTTACAGAAGCCGATTCTAAGTGGAAGAATCGGAAAATGGGCTTACACGTTGATTGGATATGATTTGGCCTACGAGCCCCTAAGAGCGATGAAAGGCCAAGTCATGGCCAACTTTATAGTTGATCATCACATAGATGCTAGCTGGAGTGATGTTATCGCTCTAGTTGAGGTAGTGCCATGGAAAATATATTTTGATGGTTCAGCTTGCAAAAATGGTCAGTGTATTGGAGTGGTTCTCATATCACCTAATGGTATGTGCTTCGAAACCTTGGCCCGACTAGAGTTTTCTTCCACTAATAACCAAGCCGAATACGAAGCTTTGTTGCTAGGTCTTGAACTACTAGAGTCTGTAGGCACTAAGCATGTTCACGCGTACGGAGATTCATTATTAGTAGTACAAGTAGCCAAGAATGCTCAATGTTTTAATGGCTTGCTGAATAGCTACTTGGACAAATGCCTAGACATAGTTGCTACTTTCGATGATTTCAAAATATCTCACGTGTCAAGAGAAGCCAATTCAATCGCTAATGATTTGGCTCAGCAAGCATCTGGCTACCAAGTCAATAGAGGGAAATTTTCTGTATTGAAAAAACCGATGTTTGGTCTCATTGCCGAAGCCAGTAGTGCTGGAAAGGCGCACCCTTCGGGTCGAAGCCCTCGGGTCGCCGAAGGCCACCGTATGCCGGAGCCCCTGGATCGGAGTGCTCCACCCAACGAGGGGTCTGGCATGCCGAAGCCTATAGTTCGGAGTCTCTCGGATGGGGAAGGCTCTCCAGAGTCCGAACCCTCCGAAGGGCTTTGGCCCAGCGCACTACGAGCGCCCACTACGGCCGGGCTTTGGCAGGAGCTAGAATGGCTCGGGGGGCACCCCGAAGTCAGTGTTTTAGAAATTTTTTCAGAAGGTGGACCAGCGAAGCCCTCTGAAATCTATGAGGGCGATTGGAGAATTCCAATCGTCCAGTATTTAAAATACCCTAGCCGAAGGGTTGATCGGAAAGTTCGGCGACAAGCGTTCAAGTTCGTGTTGGTAGACGACACATTGTATCGCCGAACCATTGATAGATTGCTATTGAAGTGTTTAGACCATGAGCAGTCCCAGGTGGCTACAGGAGAAGTCCATGAGGGGTGAGGAGCTGTCGCGCCCCGATTTAATAAATCAGGACTTTATTGAAATTCCATAGAAAATCAATAAAACAAGACGTTCATCACACGACCACGTACAATACGAGCAAATCATTCACGGTTCGTAGACCGCATTATTACAAAAGTGAATTAAAGATGAAGAGAAACTAATAAAACAAGGGTCCTAGATGAACGCCTCCTTCCAGTCTCGCCTTGACTGGGTCGCTACTCCAGACCTTCATCCTCCTCGTAGTAGACGGGCTCTGATGTTGTAAGTCAACGGGGTGAGTACAGAT
>JAAALK010000081.1:51882239-51916725 GCA_019279435.1 Zizania palustris
TGCGCCAGAGCTCTTGGAAAGCGAGGGCTTGCGCTCAAGGTGGTGTGGGCAGTGAGCGGTGGCCGAGGGGGGTCTTTATAGGGTCATCGGCGATGGCTATGGTAGGCTATAGGAGGGAAAACCCGTGAAGGGTTCCTATTTACTCCGGCGAGGCTTTCCTTTGGCTCGGTTAGCTTCCTTAAGCGTGAAAACGCGTCGGTTAACGATGGAATGGGAGCGGTGGCGATCGGGGGAGATGATCCGGGCAAATCCAGGTGAAAACGGGCAGCCATCGGTGAAGCAGGAAGGAGATCGCCGGAGAAAGGAAGGGGAGCGATCCCCTTCCATCGGAGACGAAGCACCTGACAGGTGGGCTCCACCTGTCAGTGAGCGATCCAAAAGAAGGGGGCCGACAGACGGGTCCGGGCGGTCAGTGGCGCGCGGGGGCTGACCGGTGGGTCCAGGCGGGGCGCGGGCGGGAGGAGAGAGGGGGCGTGCGCCGGCAGGCGGGCCCCTCTTGTCAGCGAGAGGGTGGCGATGGGCTGGGCCAAAAAGGCCGTCGGGGAAGGTTTTGGGGTTGAGGCCCATTAAGCTTTTTCAATTCTTTTCTGTTTTAAAATAATTCCAGTAATTCATTTATTTGATTAAGGGTTGAATCACTGTTGATAAAAATTTGTAAAAATTCCTAAAATTATATCTTGGGCCTCTAGTTCATCTCATAAAATTTTCAAGTCCAGATTTTGAGCATTTCTCCCTGTTTGGCTTTATTTGGGTTCTTTTGGCGATTTTTCTTTAATAATAAATTCAGAAATGATTTATATAATATTTTCTTTTTTTTATTTTATTCCTTTTAATTTTGGGGTGTTACAATCCTATCCCCTTACAGAGAATCTCGTCCTCGAGATTCGGATCAATCCTTGAATAGCTCAGGATGCTGTGCCTTGAGTTCATCTTCTTTTTCCCATGTAGCCTCTTCTATCGGATGATTGCTCCACTGTACTTTACAGAAGCGGATGACTCGGCTCCTGGTGATTCTTTCTTTGACTTCCAATATCTTAACCCGGCTTTTCCACATAGGTCAGATCCTCTTGGACATTCAACTGCTGAAGGTCCACTTGTTCTGTGGGGACGCGGAGACACTTCTTGAGTTGGGAAACATGAAACACGTCATGCACTCCAGCTAATGAGGGCGGTAACTCCAACTGATATGCCACTTCGCCTTGGCGTCGAATAATGGGGAATGGTCCAACATATCGAGGGGCCAACTTTCCTCTCATGTTAAACCGTTGAGTCCCACGGAGAGGTGTAACCCGAAGGTAGACATGCTCTCCTTCTTCAAAGGCTAAGTCTCGGCGACGATTGTCTGCGTAGCTCTTTTGGTCGCGATTGGGCTGTCTTGAGTCGGTCTCTGATGATTCGTACCTTCTCTTCAGCTTCACGAAGAATGTCGGTTCCGAATACTTGGGATTCACCTGTTTGGTCCCAAAGTAGAGGAGTTCTGCACTTACGTCCATATAGGGCCTCAAAAGGAGACATCTGAAGACTGGCTTGATAGCTATTGTTGTATGAAAATTCTGCATATGGCAAGCTTTTGTCCCAAGTGGCTCCAAAATCCAAAACACATGCTCGAAGCATATCCTCTAGTATTTGATTTACCCTTTCTGTTTGTCCATCTGTCTGAGGATGGTAGGCGGTACTGAAATTCAATCTCGTGCCCATCTCCTCTTGGAGGTTCTTCCAGAAACGAGAAGTAAACTGACTTCCTCGGTCAGACACTATCTTCTTAGGCACTCCATGAAGACATACTATCCGGGCCATATATAGCTCTGCTAGCTTAGGGCCACTAAAGGTCGTCTTAACGGCTATGAAATGAGCTACTTTTGTAAGCCGATCGATGATCACCCAAATAGAATCATACCCAAGTTGGGTCTTGGTAATCCGGTGATAAAATCCATACCGATCTCTTCCCACTTCCATTCCGGTACTTTAAGTGGCTGTAACAATCCTGCAGGTCTCTGATGTTCAGCTTTACTCTTCTGCAGGTGTCACACTCGGCGACAAACTGGGCAATCTCTCTTTTCATGCTAACCCACCAATAGCGTTCCTTCAGATCCTGGTACATCTTGGTACTGCCGGGGTGAATGGAGTACAACGTCTCATGGGCTTCTCTTAGGATAAGAGTCTTTATTTCAGGTTTATCCGGCACACATATCCGAGTTCCAAACCATATGGTGCCATTCTCGTCCTCGGAAAATCCGGGGGCTTTTCCTTGTCTCATGTTCTTCTTAATGGCTGCTATGTCCGGGTCCTCTGATTGAGCTTCACGAATCTGCTCAAACAAGACAGGTTGGGTCTCCAAGGTGGCTAGATATGCTCTGGTGGTCAATCCGAGATTTAAGTTTTCCATCTCCTACATAACAAGGGTGCGCGTTCTTGAATCATCATGGCCGTGCAATATCCTTTGCGACTTAAGGCATCAGCTACCACATTTGCTTTTCCTGGGTGGTAGTGAATACCCAAGTCATAGTCCTTGATCAATTCCAGCCATCGTCTTTGTCTCAAGTTCAGATCTGGCTGTGTGAAGATATACTTCAAGCTCTTGTGATCCGTAAAGATCTCACAGCGATTTCCAACTAGATAGTGCCTCCAAATCTTAAGGGCGTGTACTACGGCGGCTAACTCCAGATCGTGAGTCGGATAATTCAACTCATGAGGTCTCAATTGACGGGAGGCATAAGAGATAACCTTCCCATCCTGCATAAGAACACATCCCAATCCTAGGCGAGATGCGTCGCAATAGACATGGAAGTCCTTGCGGATATCCGGTAGGGTCAGTATAGGTGCAGACACCAAACGAGTCTTGAGGGTGCGGAAACTTTCCTCGCATTCAGGAGTCCATTCAAACTTCTCTCCTTTCTGCAATAACTTGGTCATAGGCTTGGCTATCTTGGAAAAATTCTCAATAAATCTCCGATAATATCCGGCCAAACCCAGAAAACTCCGTATCTCAGATACGTTCGTGGGTGGCAACCAATCCGTAACTGCTTCTACGGTGGCAGGGTCTACTGCGATTCCTTGCGCAGAGATGATGTGTCCAAGGAACTTTACTTCTGCCGTCCAAAACTTGCATTTGCTGTACTTGGCATACAATTGGTGTTCCCTTAACTTTCCTAAGGTTAACCGGAGGTGAGTCTCGTGCTCCTTCTGGTCCTTGGAATAGATAAGGATGTCGTCTATGAAGACCACGATGAACTTGTCCAAATATTCCATGAATACCTTATTCATCATATTCATGAAGAATGCAGGGGCGTTGGTCAATCCAAAGGACATAACCGTACACTCATATAATCCATAACGGGTAGTGAAGGCCGTCTTGGGTATATCTTCTTCTCGAATTCTTAACTGATGGTAACCAGACCGCAGGTCGATCTTCGAGAATACCGTAGCTCCTTTGAGCTGGTCGAAGAGATCATCGATCCGAGGTAACGGATACTTATTCTTGATTGTTACCTCATTCAAGGCGCGATAATCCACACACATACGTTTTGCCTTGTCTTCTTTCTTCTCGACAAAGATGACGGGAGCACCCCACGGTGATGTGCTTGGTCTGATATAACCTTTCTTCTCAAGATCTTCCAACTGTTGCTTCATTTCAGCTAATTCATTGGCGGCCATCCGGTATGGTCGCTTATAAATAGGAGTGGTTCCAGGCACCAAGTCAATCCTGAACTCGATGTCCCTCTTAGGTGGCATCCCTGGTAGATCCTCGGGGAATACGTCCGGGTACTCACTGACTACCGGTATCTCCTCCAAAGTAATCTGATGTAGTCTTGTCCTTCCGGCCTTCATGCTGGGCATCTGGAACGTGACTCTAGTCCCTTCTTCACTAGTCACCGTTACTTTTCTCTGGGCACATTCTATCACACCTTGGTGTTTATTTAGCCAATCCATCCCTAGAATGAGGTCCAAACCTTGACATTCTATTAGAATGGGGTCGGCCCAAAATATCGTGCCTTGGATATCTACCCATACCCTTGGACTAAAGGAATAAGCGAGGGTTTGCTTTCCCGGGGTAGCTATTAGTACTGGCCTGGGTAGTTCACTTATGTCCAGTGCATTATTTTCCACAAAAGCAGTTGATATAAAGGAGTGGGTAGCTCCGGTGTCAAATAATACCACTGCATGCGATGAATGAACCATAAACTTACCCATGACATTCTCTGGTGCAGCCTGGGCTTCTTCGGCGGAAACGTGGTTCACTTTGGCGCGGACGGCGGGGTTGGAGGTGACTCCTTGAGCTCTCTTGGGATGGGGGCACTGGTGGGAGTAGTGTCCCTCTTGCGGCAGTTGAAGCATACCACAGGCTTGCCATGCCTGTCTCTCAAGACCTCCGGCTTCTTGGCCGGGGCGACTGGGGCGGTAGGTGCGACTGGAGCGGTGCGAGGTTGGCTGGCTCCGGCGTTGGCAGCTGGTGGCGCCGGGCGATACACTGGTCGGGGGTGATATTGTGGCGCTGGTGGAGGTGGAGCAAAACGGGGCCTTTGGGCCATGCCCTGATTCTGCCTGAAGGCAATCATGCGCTTCTTCTTCAGGTCGACCTTATTTTGTTGGGTCTCTTGCATGATAGCCTTGTTCACCAACTTCTGGAAGTTGGCGAAGTCTCCGGAGATAAGCTGTAGAGACAGCTCATCCTTCAGTCCCCGAAGGAACTTAGCCTGCCTGGCCGCATCTGTACGGACCTCCTCTGGTGCGTACCGGGCCAAACGGTTAAATTCATGCAGATACTCGGTGACAGATCTGCTCCCTTGCTGCAGATCTCTGAACTCTTGTTGCTTCTGAGCAACGATGCCGTCAGGGATGTGGGCGGCACGAAAAGCGGCCGAGAACTCCGCCCAAGTGGGGGCGTGGCCCTCGGGCAGAGTCTCGCGGTGGTTGTCCCACCACTCCGCGGCGGGACCATGCAGCTGGTGGGTGGCGAAGGCCACCCTCTCCTGCTCAGTGCAGGTCAGGAGATCGAGTTTCTTCTCGATCGCCCGCAACCAATCCCCAGCCTCCATGGGGTTGGTGGTGCTAGAGAAAGTCGGTGGGCGGACTCGGAGGAACTCCGAGAGCTGAGTTGCGGGAGCGGGAGCTGGTGTGGCGGGGCGGGGCAGCTCGGGCTGTTGGTGGAGGCGGAAGAAGTGAGCCTGCTGCTCTTGCATTTGCTGCTGCTGCTGCTGCATCTGGTGCAGGAGGGCTGAGACCAACTGGTTTTGAGTGGCCATCATTTCAGCCACGGTGGGGTGGTTGGCGACCGGGGCCTGCCTCTGCCCGGTGGCTCCCCATTGTGGCAGATTGCCACTGTCCCCTCCGTTCTGAGGAGCGTCTGATCCCTGGGTGTTGGTCATCCTGGAATTTCCAATGTACACATATTTATTTTGGGTGATCTTCTTTATATTTATTTCAAAAGAATACCGTTCTTGCGGTTACATTTATTAATTTTCTCATTCATGCCTTATATTGTGACATGAATGCTAATACAATCAAGTAAATAACAATCAATCGTTATACTACGTCTATGGCAGCTCAGGGGACGGCTCGATCTCGGGCTCGTGGGAGACGGGCGGAGTCGAGGAACTGGACGGTCCGGCGGGTGGTGCACTGCGGGAGATCCTCTTGGGTCTCACTGTGGGAGTCTGAATGGGTTTCTTCCGGCGAGGCGGAAGAGGTGCGATCTCCTCGATGTCCTTCTTTAACTCTCTGAGCTGCTGACGAAGCTGGGTATGGACCATGGCGCCCTGGCGCAGAAGCTCGTTCTGACGTCTCAACTCCTCTACCTCAAGGGTCAACAGAGGGTTCTGCTCAAGCTGTCGACGGAGCTCGGCGTTCTCCCTGGTCAGGTTCTCCGAAGTGTGGCGGTAGAAGTCGATGGTGTCGTGCTGGCTGTCTGCGTCGAGGACGGCCTCTGTGTGGAGGTTGTCCATGGCCTCCAAAAGTCTCATCGTGCGGGTGATGGCGGAGCTGCTCTGGGTGAGGGGGCTGATGTAGATGCTGCGGTGACTCCCGGGTGTGCGCATGGGCATGAAGCGGTAGACGGTGTCGCGGAGGTGGCAGTCGTAGACCAGTCGAAGCTCGGCGAGGGACTGGAGAGCGGCTCGCTGGCTGGCCACCACGAAGGAAGGTCCTCCAACTCCATGGGTGTAGAAGGGTGGCTGCGTGGAGGAGGGGCGGATCACAACCGTGACCTCGCAGTAGCTCTCGTTCGCATCGGGAAAAATCCCGTGGAACGCAGGCTCATGGGGAAACCCCAAAAAGTCGACGAGCACGCGAAGCTCGCGGATGAATCCGGCCTCGTCACGAAGAGTCCCGCTCATGGTGTGAACCGGCATCTACAAAAGAGAGAAAATTTTGTGAAAACCTTAGAAGTTGAGAGGATAAGTAATCTTTTGTAAAATATAGTGGATATATATAAGTCCTAAGGTCAGGTCCGTTTGGCTTCCTACAGTCAAGTCGGCTCTGATACCATCTTGTCGCGCCCCGATTTAATAAATCAGGACTTTATTGAAATTCCATAGAAAATCAATAAAACAAGACGTTCATCACACGACCACGTACAATACGAGCAAATCATTCACGGTTCGTAGACCGCATTATTACAAAAGTGAATTAAAGATGAAGAGAAACTAATAAAACAAGGGTCCTAGATGAACGCCTCCTTCCAGTCTCGCCTTGACTGGGTCGCTACTCCAGACCTTCATCCTCCTCGTAGTAGACAGGCTCTGATGTTGTAAGTCAACGGGGTGAGTACAGATGTACTCCGCAAGCCACCGAATGCAAATATAATGCAAGGTAATAACAAGGGAGATAGTGGCTAATTTAGCGGAAACGGCATATTTGTAAAGCTTTAAATGAGAGCAATTTTATTAGTACGGAAAAGTAAACATGTGCATGTGTATCATCCTCTTCTAACTCGAGGGGTACAGTCAGCCCCACCTCGCTCAACAGTCCTTACGTGCCATGAATAACTTGAACATCCAAACAATGGTAAACTAACTGCGAGTAGTCACTCAACCCGCCCTTGACCGTGGGCTCGGCTTTTCGAAAAGATTAAGTTACTCTGATCAGAGATGTACCACTGTACCCACAAGGCACGCACTCATCACCTACACCGAAGTGTAACGAGATGACCCATTTCACGGGAACTCGTGCCAAAACCTTCCATATAGTCCTCCCCGACTCAATAGCACCCTCTTATGGGTTTCATATGGTGTCCCGACGCATCGGAGCCCCACCATACCCCCCCTTGAGCCTCGTCGGTACAAGTCGCCCGCAGGCTAGCCCCTTGCCCCCTCCTCTATGGTGCATCAAGCCGGAGTATTCCATACTTCCAGTTAGGACTTACCCATTAGACTTGTGGTTGGTACGGAAGTGCTTCGCAACAGATCCCGCAGACCGGTCCTTATAGTGCCCCGGGTGCGACAAACCAGTGCCCGAGCTTGCACCCGGAACCCACCATACTTATAACCTAGCCAACTCCAACAGAGTCCAGAGACGAGAATAACAGGGAAATTCATATACAGAAATCCAGCTATCTACGACTCGTTCTTTTTAACCTATAGCAGTTGTGCCGGTACATTGAGCACTAGCTAATATTTTTATAGTAGAGTGACAAGGAGTTAAGGCTCAATAAGCATGGCATGGGTTTGCACACAAGGACAGGGATCTAATAAATATAAGTGTAAGGCTTGAATATTTGTCTAATGCAATATTAACCTATGGGTTGTAGCGATAAGTTATTAAAACATGGGCTCAATTATGATCAACTGTTTCCACAGAGGTGGTTGATGACTTGCCTTGCTCAGCAAAGGGTGAAGGAGGAACCTCGGGGTAGAACTCCTGCTCCTCGACGAACTCGTAGTCTTCTCGATACGGAAAAGTAAACAATACATTTAATAAACAGATAAAATCCACCAAATAAGCAATATTCATATTTGTGGGTGTTTTTATGTGAAGTAATATTTTTAATATTTCAAGGTTTTGTTCAAAACAGTAAAGTTTAATATTTTAGAATTTTCCCAATTCATTTTCTGTATTTTTAATTTTAACCCTAAGGGATTTTTATTCATTTATTTATTAATAATATTTTGAGTAACATAAGCATACTGTTTTTATGGCCTTAATGTTTAGAGAATAATATTCTGGTTCCAACAAAATTTGAATGGTGAAATTTGGAGTTAAAATGAGCAAGATATGAATTTTTGAAGTTTAAACAATTTTCTGGAATTTTATTTAAACTGAAAATCGTCTCGGGTCCACGGTGAACCGGGTTCACCGTGAACCCGCGACTATGCGCGTGGACCGATCAGATCTGGACCGTTGGATCTGGATCCAGCGGCCAGATGCGAGGCGGGGGTTTTAAATGAATTTCAACGGCCCAGATTAAAACGTGGCGAAAGGGTATACGTGGACGCACGGGATCGTTCCAGCGTTTTAAGTCAAGATCTACGGCCGAGATTAAACAATACCGGTTTGACCGGATCCGAGGGCCTGGATTAGATCCCGAAGGGACTTAATCCTAGCCCTCCGATCTGGATCGGACGGCCAGGGATCCGTCCGGCACGGCACGAGCAAAAGGGGTGGTTACCCCCTTCGTTCTCGGCTCCGGCGGTCCAACGGCGAAGGATTCCGGCGACGGCGTGGCTTGGACGACCGTGATAAGGCCAAAAATGGAACCAGCGATGTGAGGGGAACTTGGTCGTACCGGCGGTGGTGGTGACGGCGAGCGGACGGCGACCGGCGTCGAAGAGGGGCGGAGGAATCATTCGGGTTCGTCGGCGGCGAGGCGATCCGGTGGTCCTTCCGACCAACGAAGACGTGGCCGAGGACGGGCGGGCCTTGGTGGTCACGTAGGTGGCGACGGCGAGGGGCGCGGTGGCCTGGTTCGCCGGCGAGCGGTGGCTGGAGGCGGAGCAGAGCAAAAGGGCAAAACCTTGCGCCAGAGCTCTTGGAAAGCGAGGGCTTGCGCTCAAGGTGGTGTGGGCAGTGAGCGGTGGCCGAGGGGGTCTTTATAGGGTCATCGGCGATGGCTATGGTAGGCTATAGGAGGGAAACCCGTGAAGGGTTCCTATTTACTCCGGCGAGGCTTTCCTTTGGCTCGGTTAGCTTCCTTAAGCGTGAAAACGCGTCGGTTAACGATGGAATGGGAGCGGTGGCGATCGGGGGAGATGATCCGGGGCAAATCCAGGTGAAAACGGGCAGCCGTCGGTGAAGCAGGAAGGAGATCGCCGGAGAAAGGAAGGGGAGCGATCCCCTTCCATCGGAGACGAAGCACCTGACAGGTGGGCTCCACCTGTCAGTGAGCGATCCAAAAAGAAAGGGGGCCGACAGACGGGTCCGGGCGGTCAGTGGCGCGGCGGGGGCTGACCGGTGGGTCCAGGCGGGGCGCGGGCGGGAGGAGAGAGGGGGCGTGCGCCGGCAGGCGGGCCCCTCTTGTCAGCGAGAGGGTGGCGATGGGCTGGGCCAAAAAGGCCGTCGGGGAAGGTTTTGGGGTTGAGGCCCATTAAGCTTTTTCAATTCTTTTCTGTTTTAAAATAATTCCAGTAATTCATTTATTTGATTAAGGGTTGAATCACTGTTGATAAAAATTTGTAAAAATTCCTAAAATTATATCTTGGCCTCTAGTTCATCTCATAAAATTTTCAAGTCCAGATTTTGAGCATTTCTCCCTGTTTGGCTTTATTTGGGTTCTTTTGGCGATTTTTCTTTAATAATAAATTCAGAAATGATTTATATAATATTTTCTTTTTTTATTTTATTCCTTTTAATTTTTGGGGTGTTACAGGAGCCATGCTGAATAGCGTGGGCCTCATGGCTCCAGATGTGATGAGTCATTGTCAACGATAGTCAAAGAGGACTGAAAAGAGAGAGAAGACCTGCTGCGTCTGGGCCGCGTGTGACTCAGGTACACGGGCAGCGAGCGACTGTCGGGCAGAGGGGCCGCGAAGTCGGGCTGGCCCAATCCGGGTACATGGGCTAGGAGAAGCAGAGGATCCACTGGACTGTTGACCGGGATTGACTCAGGTACACGGGCGGCGAGTGATTGCCGAGCTGAGGGAGCCGCGGAATCAGGTCGGCCCAATCCGGGTACCCGGTGCGAAGACGGTGGACGCTTTGTCAGTTTCGGCGCAAAACTGATGACCGTTGATTTCGGATCTGACCGTCCTGAGGCAAAGCCGTAGCTGCTACGAAAGCTCCGCATCAGGACAAGTTACCTTTATTTAAGATTTTACTATTTTGCCTTTAGGCCCACAGTCTGTCAGTCGAGTCTGTAAAAATATCCTAAGGGCAGTTTGGTCTTTTCCATTTTTTTCAGCGTCTGTAAAAAACCCTAGGGGTATTTCTGCATTTTTACATTTAATGGGCTGCCTATAAATAGGCCCCAATATCCTAGGGTTAGGGTTACCCAATTTCAGAAAACACTTTACAAATTTCTGGGTCACTTTTTGTTCTTCTCTGAGTTTTCCGCTGCCGGTATTTTCTCCGCCGCCGCCATCATTTTCTATTCTCCATACGCTTCTCCTCTCCGGCCAACACTCACACGTAGCAATGGCAGCCGGCAGCTAGCATCTATGCGTGCATCTAGTGCCTTGCAGCCAGCGCTACACATAGCAGGCGTTGCCAGGCCCTACGCACGGCGCGTTCTTCCAAGCAGGGCTACCAGCATGCCGCACGGCATGGCAGCCAAGCATGCCATAGGAGCTATAGGCCTAAGCCGTGCACAGGAGACAAGGTCGTGGATCTGAGCAGCAGCATGCGGAGAAATAGAGAAGCAACATTGGCGTGGGACCCACAAGGCACGGCTCAAGAAATTTCCTCCCGACGCGCGACAGATTTGGTGCAGACACTGTTCATAGCGGAAGCTTCAGAGCTTCTTGTTGCGTGTTGCAGTTTTTTTTAATGCACGGAAATCGAGGTAAAATGTCTACTGTTGCTACACGTCTCTTTGTGTATATCTCCTAATCTTGCATAGGGAAACGTGCCTAATCATTTGCTTAATTTGCTATCCAGATTTTTACTTCACGTTGATGTTGCTTAATTACTTTTGAGAAATATAAAGTTGATTTCTAATTATCTGGCTTATAGTTTTCAATTTCCTATTTTGTGAGCATTTAATTCCTGTTTCGATGTACTGCTAAGAAGTGCTTTCATGAAAATATCTCACTATAACTGATCCAACTCATCTGCTGTTTGTGAATGAATAGATGACATTGAATCTGTTGTTTTTAATCTGTGTGATGTCTTTAATTCTGTTGGAACTTCACTGTTTATCTTCTTCATGTTTGTTGGTCTGATAAAATGTCTATGAGTTAATTAATCTGTGAATCTGCCTTTAAGCACTGTGTTGGTGTTTCCTCGATTAGGACACCGGTTGTTTTTTGGCTAGATCTGTTGAGGCTCTGTTGATCTGTTTACTTTTCGTTGTTAGTCTGTTGAGGTGCGTTGGGTGTTGGGAGCAGGCCATTGATTCAAAAGAATTTTTTTTAGGCGCCCATTCACCCCCCCTCTGGTCGCTACTTTCGGTCCTACAAGTGGTATCAGAGCCTGGTTAGGGTTTTTCCATACCTTAACCGGTTCTAAACCCCAGTAGTGATCATGACTTCTCCTGGCAAGGTACCGTCCTTGGAAGCTTATGGCTATAATTATTGGAAGACTCGCATGCGAGCCTATCTCATGAGCCAAAGCTCGGACATCTAGGACATTTGCGTTCACGCTACATTTGTCATATTGCCAGTTGCTGAGCGTGATTCTCCTGGTATCATCGCTCAGCATGTGAGCAATAGCAAAGCTGTGAACATCTTGTTTTCTGGGCTACCCTGAATTTGAGCGTGTGAGCCATCTCTCCACTGCGAGAGAGATCTGGGCTACCCTCCAGGCACACCATGAGGGGACAGCCCAAGTCAAGGCTCGACTCTATCAGACCTACCGGCGTGAATATGAGAACTTCACACAAAAGCCGGGTGAATCTGTTGAAGCGTTGTTTGGTCGTTTTCAGTCGATCATAAACAAGCTTCGGGACAACAAGGCTGAGGGTGTTCAGTTAGTCTCAGATCACGAACAGGCGCTCAAGGTTCTCCATACCTTGGACCCAAAGATCTGGGAGATCAAGGTATCCTCTATCATTGAGAGCACTTCTTATGATACCTTGACCATTTCTGATTTATTTAGCAAGCTGAAGGCCACCGAGGTTGATACCCAGTTGAGATCAAATCTCACTGGCTCTGGATCAAAGTCTCTGGCCCTTGCTACACCTTCTGTTGATCCCTCTTCTGTGAGCTGTGTTGGGTTCTCTTTGATGTCTATCACTGAGGACCAGCTTGAGTCTTTGGGAGATGATGATTTGTGTCTGTTTAACAACCGGGTGCGTCGTGTTTATGACAAAAGGATGTTCAAAAGACACGACACAAAGACCGGATGCTTTGAGTGTGGTGATCCAGGACACTTCATCGCCGACTGTCCCAAGTGCAATGGCCACAAGAAGGGCACCGGTGGTGGCTTCCACGACTCCGGCAAGCACGACAGCTCCTCCTTCAACAAGGGCAAGCCAAAGACCAGATTCTTCAGAAAGGCCCTGAAGGACTACCGGCGAGAGAACAAGAAGCGCGACAAGGCCTTCTTCGCTGAGATGGAGAAGAGCTACTCCAAGCGGTCCACGTCTTCTTCCTTTTCATCGAGCTCAAGCGATGAGGAGATCATCATCAGGAAGGGGAAGGACAAGGACGATCCAGCGGGCCTTTGCTTCATGTCCTTCGGGGACAGACCGAAGAGCCACTCACATCAGCGCTGAAGATCCCGCAAGAGCTTCTGCTCAATGGCTCTTGGGGATAAGGAAGAAAAGAGCTCCTCCGATGACTCCGACGACGACGACAACAAGGTATCATCCTATGAACGCGAAATTGTTGATTTACTTGAGAGCAATCGTCAGGAGTTAAAGTATCGGGAAAAACTACTTAGGGGGGCTAAGAAGAGGATAGATGAGTTAGAGAGTGAGCTTGCCGTGGCCAACGGCAGAATTGAGAGTCTATCTTCTTCCCCTTGCTTGGGTGATAGCAGTGAGTGCCCAAAGTGTGAGGTGCTTCTGTGTGACCTGTCGACTCTGAAGTCCAGGTACATAGAAAGGGTTGATGAGAGGGACGCTTTGGCCACTGAGCTTGAAAGCGCTCAGCTGGAGCTGAAAGATGCTCAAGCCACTGTCGTCGTACCCTGTGCTGATTGCCCATCTCATCTTGCTAGTTTAGCTGAGCTGAAAGCCAAGGGCGATGAGCATCTAGGTGATTTGGAGAGGATGAGAGCTGAGCTAGCGCAGACTAGGCTAGAGCTTGAGACATTGTCAGTTCCACCCACTGTCTGTGAGGACTGTCTGTCTCTTAGAATGGAGTTGATTAAGCTGAAAGCCGAGAAGTCTGTCCAGATAGATAGCGAGTGTGAGACCTGCTTGTCTCAGGTGGAGGTTCTAGCTGCCTTGAGAGAGGAGCTAGCTGATTCTCAGAATGAGAACTTTTACCTCCGTTCTATCCTGAGTTGGATCAGTGCCAGAGAGCCTCAGCTCGGCATGATGATCCAGCAGTTCAAGAGGCAGGATGGGTTTGGGGTAGGTTACACCTATACCAAGGCTGACTTTGAGAGTGCCATTAGCCGGGCAGTGGAATGGAGTAAAATGACTCCTGAGCAGAGATATCCCAAGACCCATTCTACTGAGTCTTCCCAGGCTTGTCAGCCCAAGGATGGAGTGATCCATGAACCACCCAAAGCTCCACCCAAGAAACCCATCTGGGTTCCAAAGCCCAAACTCATCCACACTTCTCTAGACTCTCTTCCTGGACCCTCTCAACCCAAGAAGACTTCACCAAACACCACTAAGCCCAAGAATCCCAAGCCTCAACCACATCCCAAGAAGCCCACCTATCATTGTGAGTACTGTCAGAGAGACGGGCATCTTGTGGAGTTTTGCTTCAGGAGGAAGCGGGTTGAGAAAGCAGAGAGAGCTCGTGGTGGTCAGGAGCAGTTCTACCAGCAGGGTGGTAGACTGCGTGTTCCTCGACGCGGGGAGAGGCTGGAGGCCAGGCCGCGTCGTGTAGGTGGTGGTAGAGGAGACGGCTTTCTTGGCCGTACTCCAGATGGTGGTGTTCGTTCCGGCAGAGCTCCAGGCCGTTTTGGCTACGGTCCTAGACCTCGTGGTCGAGGTTTTAGGCAGAACCGAGGACCGCGCTTTGAGCCGCGTTTTGGTCCAAACTTTTCTGATGATTTCTGCTTTCCGTCTTTTGAGCAGATGGCTCGACACTGGTTTAGCTCTTTTGCTAAACCCGGTGTCGGACCATTTGCTCCCACTTACAACCACTGATTGTGCAGGATCGGGGACTGGAGGACGTTTGGATCATGGACTCAGGATGCTCTCGCCACATGACGGGACATCGCAGATGGTTCTCCAGTCTCACTCCCCCGAGCTCCAAAGAATACATCACCTTCGGGAACAGTGGTCAAGGGAAAGTAAGTGGCATTGGCTCAATTCGCATTTCAGACCATTTTTCTTTGAAGAACGTTGCTTTGGTTGGAAACTTGAACTTTAATTTGATTTCTGTTTCGCAACTTCTTGAGGATGGTTTGGAGGTGCGTTTTAAGAAGGGCAATTCTTCTGTGTTTGATTCTAGAGGGTCTTTGATTTGCCAGATCTTACCTTTCGGTAATGTTTTTCGGATTGACTTCTCTAGTTCTTTTGGCCCTTCTCGCTGTTTGATTGCTGGATCCTCCTCTGAGCTCTGGAAGTGGCATAGGAGGTTAGGCCATTTGAGTTTTGACCTGCTAGTCAGGTTGAGCTCTATGGACCTCATCCGAGGATTGCCCAAGCTTAAGATGGAGAAGGATCTGGTTTGCCATCCCTGTCGTCACGGGAAAATGGTTGCCGGTTCTCACGCACCTGTGACTCAGGTGATGACTTCGTATCCGGGCGAGCTATTACATATGGACACTGTCGGTCCAGCTCGGGTACGCTCAGTCGGTGGGAAGTGGTACGCACTTGTGATTGTTGACGATTTTTCTCGATTCTCGTGGGTTTTCTTTTTGGAGTCTAAGGATGAAACTTTTCATTTTGTTCATGACCTGATTTTGAAGCTGAAGAATGAGAACAATGGTCGTATGCGAGCAATTCGCTCCGACAACGGCTCTGAGTTCAAGAACTCTCAGTTCGTCAGCTTTTGTAGTGATCAGGGTCTTGACCATCAGTTTTCTGCTCCTTACACTCCCCCACAGAATGGCGTTGTGGAACGAAAGAACCGCACGCTAGTCGAGATGGCCAGGACGATGCTCGATGAGCATAGGACTCCTAGGCGCTTTTGGGCTGAAGCCATGAACACGGCTTGCTATCTAGCCAACCACATTTTTCTTAGAGCTTACCTTGGTAAGACCTCATATGAGTTGCGGTTTGGCAGACAGCCCAAGGTGAGCCACTTGCGAGCGTTTGGCTGCAAGTGCTTTGTGCTCAAGAAGGGAGGGCATTTGGACAAGTTTGAGTCGCGTTGCTAGGACGGAGTCTTTCTTGGTTATGCATTGCATTCTCGAGGTTTCCGTGTTTGGAACCTCGAATCCCAGCAGCTTGTCGAGACTTGTGAGGTTTCTTTTGATGAGTCCTTGCCTTCTTTAACTCCTTCTTTTGAGCTTTCTGGTGATGGTGAGCTCGGAGAGTCCATCTTCAAGGAAGATGAGGATACTCCAGCTGCTGATGAGGGTGGGCCTTCTGCACCTTCTACAGAGCCCACACCTTCTGAGACTTCGACTGAGGACGAGGGCGGACCTCTGATCACTTCTTCCACTTCGATCGAGCCCCCTCAGTCGAGTCCAGAGGTGCCAGCTGCTGACTCCGGTGAGGTGACTTCAGATCACCAGGGATCCCGAGCAGTTCAGCGTGATCACCCCTCAGAGCTCATCATCGGTGATGTGTCTACAAGAACTTTGCGATCATCTGTTGACTCTCTTGCTGTGTTTGCTGAATCTGCTTTTGTTGCATCTTTTGAGCCCAGAGACATTTCTCATGCTCTTTCTGACTCGAACTGGATTAATGCCATGCAAGAAGAGCTTGAGAATTTTGTCCGCAATCGGGTTTGGACTCTAGTAGAGCTGCCACCAGGATGCAACCCCATAGGCACCTAGTGGGTGTTCAAGAACAAGCAAGGTGAAGATGGGGTTGTGGTGCGCAACAAAGCTCGACTAGTTGCCCAGGGTTTCTGCCAGAAGGAAGGTATTGATTTTGAAGAAACCTTCGCCCCTGTTGCCCGTCTTGAGTCCATTCGCATTCTTTTAGCTTTTGCCGCTTCAAAGGGTTTTAAGCTTTTTCAAATGGACGTCAAGAGTGCTTTTCTGAATGGGTACATAGAGGAGGAGGTTTATGTTAGGCAGCCCCCCAGTTTTGAGAACCCCAAGTTTCCTCGACATGTTTTTAAGCTGCAGAAAGCTTTATACGGGTTAAAGCAAGCCCCCAGGGCTTGGTATGACCGATTAAAGCAGTTTTTGTTGGGGAAGGGTTTTGTGATGGGTTCTGTGGATAAGACTCTCTTCTTGCTCAGAGATGCTTCAGATTTTTTAGTCGCTCAGATATACGTGGACGATATTATCTTTGGCGGTACTACTAATGATCTTGTGTCCAAGTTTTCTGAGCAGATGCACAACGAGTTTGAGATGAGCCTCATGGGTGAACTCAAGTACTTTCTAGGGCTCCAGATCAAGCAGACCAAGGACGGCACCTTCATCCACCAGGGTAAGTATACTCGGGACATGTTGAAGAAATTCGACTTTGGTGGAGAGCTGAAGCCTCAGATGACCCCAATGGGTACATCTGGGGGCCTGGACAAGGACGAGAGCGGCGTCAAGGTCAATGAGAGAGAGTTTCGAGGGATGATCGGTTCGCTGCTGTACTTGACGGCGACGAGGGGCCAGACATACAGTTCGCCGTGGGACTGTGCGCGCGCTTCCAGTCTTCACCACGCGCGTCTCATCGGCAAGCTGTCAAGCGTATCTTCAGGTATCTTACCTATAAGCCTGATCTTGGTCTTTACTATTCAGCATCATCATCTCTTGATTTATCTGGCTTTTCGGACGCTGATTTTGGTGGGTGCCGGTTGGATCGCAAGTCGACTTCCGGTACTTGCCAGTTTCTTGGTTCGTCTCTTGTGTCTTGGTCTTCCCGAAAGCAATCTGGAGTTGCTCTTTCGACCACAGAGGCTGAGTATGTAGCTGCTGCTAGCTGCTGCTCACAGTTGGTTTGGATGATTTCCACTCTGCGAGATTTTGGGTTGTTCTTTCCTACCAGAGTTCCTTTGTTTTGCGACAGCACTAGTGCAATTAGTGTAGGGAAAAACCCATGTCTCCATTCAAAAACCAAACACATTGATATGCGCTTTCACTTTTTGCGGGATCAATATGAGAAAGGTGTCATTGACCTTGTTCATGTTGATACCCATCATCAGTTGGCTGACATTTTCACCAAACCCCTAGATCAGTCTACATTTGAGCATTTACGAGGGGATTTGGGTGTTGTGTATCCTTTCTAGGATATTTTGCGTCAGTTTTCTTCTTCTTTACTCTTTTCTTGAGTCTTTTGGTGTGTGTTCATATCATACATATTCACATATCACACTTTTTAGCCTGCTTCTGTTATATGATTGAACTGCTTTACTTATTCTAGCTGGTACATGCTTTTGATTACTTGTCAATGATCATGCTTTGTTTCAGTTCGCTTGATATGTCTGATATCTGTCATATGCATGGCTTTTACGCTTTCAACTTGAAAAATGATCACCATTGCTTCTGGTAACTAGCATGTGTAGGCTGAGTGCTTTTGCTATCTGATACATGCCTTGTAGCTAGTTCATCATATAGATGCAGATATGCAACTTGGCCATCTTTATGCTTTAACATGGAAAATGTGCTATAAAAATGATAAAAATCAAAAATGAATGAAAATTCCATGCCTTTTTATGCTTAAGATGAAAAGATCCAAGTGGGTTTGCCTTGTCGCATTGCATTGTTCTGGACTGCTTGCCATAGCACTTTGGTATGAACTAGGACAGTGTAGTGTATGCCAAGACCAATGTCTTAAGCTTCTGATGGTCCAGTTCTGGCCTAGGCTTGACTTGGTCGGTTAGCATAAGGTTTGACATGCAAATAACCCTTGGCAAAAATGAAAAAGGACAATGAAAAAGCCTGAAAATTAAAAAGTCAACAAGTTTGCTGAAGCACTTTGTTTTGGACGATGCTTATCTTGGTAGATATCAGTTAGCTTCTGCATCTAATGCTTTACCTTGCTTGTTAACTGGAAAATGTGGTGATGCCTTTGTTTGCAAAAACTGAAAAATGCATGCTAAATGACTTTCTTTGGATATCATCTGTTGTACTGATCATGCCATGTGATTTCGACAGTATGTCTTTTGCTATACTTGTTAGATGTTGTAATTGCAGTCAATCATATCTGAGAAGCATGCTTTCTTCACTCCACCTGCACCTCCGTTGCATTCATTGCATATTTTGAGGGGGAGTTGCATTTCAGGGGGAGTCAGTGTCGTTTTAGAGTGCTTGATGAGTTCACTTGTTAACAAGGGGGAGAAATTTTGGGAGAAGAGTTTAAGGGGGAGTTTTGGCTTTCTTTGGGATTTGTTTCAGGGGGAGTTTTTGTCCCGTTTGTCCTTACTCTTTTGATATCCTTGTTGAGGAGCCATGCTGAATAGCGTGGGCCTCATGGCTCCAGATGTGATGAGTCATTGTCAACGATAGTCAAAGAGGACTGAAAAGAGAGAGAAGACCTGCTGCGTCTGGGCCGCGTGTGACTCAGGTACACGGGCAGCGAGCGACTGTCGGGCAGAGGGGCCGCGAAGTCGGGCTGGCCCAATCCGGGTACATGGGCTAGGAGAAGCAGAGGATCCACTGGACTGTTGACCGGGATTGACTCAGGTACACGGGCGGCGAGTGATTGCCGGGCTGAGGGAGCCACGGAATCAGGCCGGCCCAATCCGGGTACCCGGTGTGAAGACGGTGGACGCTTTGTCAGTTTCGGCGCAAAACTGACGACCGTTGATTTTGGATCTGACCGTCCTGAGGCGAAGCCGTAGCTGCTATGAAAGCTCCGCATCAGGACAAGTTACCTTTATTTAGGATTTTACTATTTTGCCTTTAGGCCCACAGTCTGTCAGTCGAGTCTGTAAAAATATCCTAAGGGCAGTGTGGTCTTTTCCATTTTTTTCAGCGTCTGTAAAAAACCCTAGGGGTATTTCTGCATTTTTACATTTAATGGGCTGCCTATAAATAGGCCCCAATATCCTAGGGTTAGGGTTACCCAATTTCAGAAAACACTTTACAAATTTCTGGGTCACTTTTTGTTCTTCTCTGAGTTTTCCGCTGCCAGTATTTTCTCCGCCGCCGCCATCATTTTCTATTCTCCAGACGCTTCTCCTCTCCGGCCAACACTCACACGTAGCAATGGCAGCCGGCAGCTAGCATCTATGCGTGCATCTAGTGCCTTGCAGCCAGCGCTACACATAGCAGGCGTTGCCAGGCCCTACGCACGGCGCGTTCTTCCAAGCAGGGCTACCAGCACGCCGCACGGCATGGCAGCCAAGCATGCCATAGGAGCTATAGGCCTAAGCCGTGCACAAGAGACAAGGTCGTGGATCTGAGCAGCAGCATGCGGAGAAATCGAGAAGCAACATTGGCGTGGGACCCACAAGGCACGGCTCAAGAAATTTCCTCCCGACGCGCGACAGATTTGGTGCAGACACTGTTCATAGCGGAAGCTTCAGAGCTTCTTGTTGCGTGTTGCAGTTTTTTTTAATGCACGGAAATCGAGGTAAAATGTCTACTGTTGCTACACGTCTCTTTGTGTATATCTCCTAATCTTGCATAGGGAAACGTGCCTAATCATTTGCTTAATTTGCTATCCAGATTTTTACTTCACGTTGATGTTGCTTAATTACTTTTGAGCAATATAAAGTTGATTTCTAATTATCTGGCTTATAGTTTTTAGTTTCCTGTTTTGTGAGCATTTAATTCATGTTTCGATGTACTGCTAAGAAGTGCTTTCATGAAAATATCTCACTATAACTGATCCAACTCATCTGCTGTTTGTGAATGAATAGATGACATTGAATCTGTTGTTTTTAATCTGTGTGATGTCTTTAATTCTGTTGGAACTTCACTGTTTATCTTCTTCATGTTTGTTGGTCTGATAAAATGTCTATGAGTTAATTAATCTGTGAATCTGCCTTTAAGCACTGTGTTGGTGTTTCCTCGATTAGGACACCGGTTGTTTTTTGGCTAGATCTGTTGAGGCTCTGTTGATCTGTTTACTTTTCGTTGTTAGTCTGTTGAGGTGCGTTGGGTGTTGGGAGCAGGCCATTGATTCGAAAGAATTTTTTTTAGGCGCCCATTCACCCCCCCCTCTGGTCGCTACTTTCGGTCCTACAAGGGGCTTTGCGGCACTCATCAGTCGGCCCAAAAGATGAGTTGGATGCTCAGAAGAGCGGGTTTTTATTGGCCGACTATGACTGAAGATTGCTTCAAGTACTACAGAGGGTGTGAGGCATGTCAGAAGTTTGGCAACATCCAGTTAGCTCCTGCCTCATTACTCAATCCTATTATCAAGCCATGCCCATTTCGAGGTTGGGGTTTAGACTTCATCGGCTAGATCTACCCTCCTTCCTCAAAAGGGCATCGATTCGTGTTAATGGCGATATATTACTTCACCAAATGGACCGAGGCCGTACCTCTCAAGAACATGACCCATAATGAGGTACGCGATTTTATTTTAAAGCACATCATACATAGATTCGGCATCCCTCAAACTCTTACTACGGATCAAGGTAGTTCATTTGTTTCTAAAGAAATAAGGGACTTCGCCGAATACTATGGCATTAAGTTGATAAACTCTTCACCTTACTATGCTCAGGCCAATGGTAGGCCGAGTCTAGTAATAAAACCGTGATTAAGATTATTAAGAAGAAAATTGAAGAGTTTCCTAAAAGGTGGCATGAAGTGCTTTCCGAGGCATTATGGTCTTGTAGGATTGCGAAGCATGGTGCCACCAAGGTCAGTCCATATGAGTTAGTATATGGACAAGAGGCCATTCTGCCTGTAGAGGTAGATCTTGGCTCCTTAAGAGTGATGAAGCAAGACGGCTTATCGGTCAATGAATATGAAGCCCTTCTGAAGGATAATCTGGAGGAAGTGACCGATAAGAGACTAAGAGCTTTAGAAGCCATAGAGGTAGACAAAAAGAGAATAACTAGAGCCTACAATAAGAAGGTTAAACCAAAATCGTTTCAAATAGGAGGCTTGGTATGGAAGACGATTTTGCCTTTAGGCACGAAAAGTCCCAAATTCGGCAAATGGTCACCTAGTTGGGAAGGTCCTTTTAAGATAGCCGAAATCGCTCCCAGCAACGCATACGTGTTGGAATCCCTATAGGGAGAGCGGTTTCGAAGGGATTTGAATGGTAGGTACCTGAAAGGGTATTTCCCGAGTGTATGACAAACATCATAAAAGTGTCGAAAAGCCGATACAAATAGTATCGTCTCAAGCTCGTTGTGCTTTTAGTTCACTAGTTCACACCCTTTGCGCCTTGCGATTTTAATTTTAGTTTTTAACCTTGTTGAGTTTGTGTTCTTGGTCGAGTCTTGTTGCTGGTTTATTCCCCCCTTTGTGTCGTTTGAGTAGTAGTTGATCTTGTGTCTCAAAAAATTTCCCCACCCGAAAACCCCCCTCCACAACCCTACTCGTTTTCCACATCGAGTCCTTGTGACCCCTCTTCGGTAAAATAGGCATAACTTTTCGCTCGTTTGGCAGAAAAATCTGAAATTTTTTGAGCACCTTCTTGACCCAATTTGGAGCAGACCCTAACAAGGGTTCCCCTGTTAGCTTTCATTAGAATCGCCAACAAAAATCAGGAAGATAAAGAAAAAGGTAGGGGGCATGTGTTGATAACAAAAAATGGCATTAATGGCTAGTGTTGGGGGAAAATATCTCATCTCCGGGGTTATTGCCGAAGCAGCATAAAGATAGTCAACCAGTTCGAAGATTGTCCGAAGACCATCTTCGAAGATGCCCAGAACCTCGTTCGAAGCCCGAAGACAGGCACTAGTTCGAAGTATGTCTTCGAACCAAAGCCCTTCAGGATCTTTTCTGCCAGCTAAGATGGAAGACTTATCTTCTATCCTATTAGATTAGTCTTTTACCATTTTAGCCCTATTAAGGAAACCGAATAGTTTCCTTAATGTCGGTTGTAATAGAGGGGTAAATAGGTCTTTTCCTTAATGTTTAGGCCTATAAATACCCCCCATTTCACCCTGTAATAGGGACCGATTACAAGTAATTCAATACACACTTTCGAACTATTCTAAGCTATTATCCTTTCGGAGGCTTAGAACAGTTTGCTTCGCAAACACTTCGTTTGTTAGTTTCTTTTCTACAGAAACCTGTTAGCGTAATCTTTTACGCCAACAGTTGGCGCCGTCCATGGGGAACCTAGTCCAAAAAACTTCGTTCTCTACCAACTTCTTACATCATGCCTCCTAAGCGGAGCGCACCTCGCAATCCCACTCGGAGGTCCTCTCGGATCTCCGGAGAGATACCCTTCGACACAGTCGAAGTCGGAGGGTCTTCGACTATCCCTCCACCTCAAACTCCGCAAGGGGCTTCTATCCCTCGAGGATACGAAACCTCTCCGCCAACCCCTTCCATACTCCGACCGCCCGGAGCCACTCCGCCACCCTCCATTCCGATTCGAACTGATCATACCATTTCTCAAGACCCGGAAGGTCCTTCCGGAGGAGATGAAGATAGCCTTGGAGACATGGCCACTCAAATGGCCAACCTTCAAGCTGAGGTAGCGAGGTGGCGACAAGAGGCTGCGAACAGGCTTCGCTCTCAAGCCACCCCAGCTATCCCCGAAGTGCCCGAAGACGACGATCTTGGTTATCCCGAAGCCCCGGAGAACGCCTCTTACGACAATGAATCTCCGTTGCATCCTGAGCTGCAGAAGGTTCGCTTCGATCCGAAGTTTAAAACCTCGAAGCTCTGCAAGTATGCCGGAGATGAAGATCCCGGAGAGTTCGCGCGTTCTTATGCCCTAGCGATCGAAGCTAGCGGCGGAGATAGAGAAACTATGGCGAAGTGCTTCCCGTTAGCTCTTCAAGGAGTGGCGTTGAGATGGTTCTGGTCTTTAAAGCCAGGATCAATCAATTCGTGGTCACAGTTGAAGAGGAAGTTTATAAGTAACTTTCAGGGCACCTTCGTGCCTTCCATGTCAACAGGAAGCCTTTTCCAAGTGAAACAGCTCCCCGGAGAAACATTGAGGCAGTACTTCAAGCGCTTCGCTCACACGAAGTCACAAATTCGGGGGCTGTCCACATCCTCGGTGGTTGATGCGGCTCGGGAAGGCGTCAGTCATAAAGGCCTTCTGGATAAACTGCATCGGAAGAGCATCACCACAGTATCACAGCTGATGTCATACTTCGAGGAGTATGCAAGGTCAGAAGAGGGTTGGCTTTGGAGGTCTGCTGCTACTTCGACAGTGTTCAAAGTGCAACATGATAGAAGAAGAGGGCAAAAGCACCCTCGCTCTGAAGTGTTGAACATTGCACCCCCACAGAAGTTTGCACCAAGAGCTCCACAGTCTGCGGGGAACAAGTCCAGCGGCTGGAGGCCGCCAGGGAAAACGGCTGGCAAGGGCCAGACCCTTTTTTGCTGTATTCATGGAGAGAATCGAAGCCATGCAACTGACACTTGCAAGGCCATCCTTACCCTAAGGGGAGAATACTTGGAAAGAACTTCGGGTCGAGGCAGTACCGACCGAAGTCCAGCAGCAGCGCGCCCAGACCCGGTCCAGGCTGTGGCGCGGATAGAAAATTTTGATGCTGCAAGGCACCCTCCGGTGGCCAATGTTATGCCACCTCCGAAGCAAGAGGAAGGGCAAGATAGAGGAAAGAGAGTAGTTCTCCCTATCTCCGGAGGAGGTACCCTCGGAAGCATGTCCAAGAGACAGCGAAGAGAGTACGTTCGGGAAGTAGGCCATATTGGGACTTCGTCATCTGCAGCTGCAATGCCGGAGTGGTCTCATGTTCCAATATCTTTCTCTGTGGAGGATGCAGCTGGTATTAAGTTCCCGCATGCAGATCCATTGGTTATCACTGCTGATATTGCAGGGACTGAAGTCCGAAGGGTGCTAATTGACGGAGGTAGTTCGGCAGATATTATCTTTGTGCAAGCCTTCGATCAGTTATGCATTTCCCGAAAGCATCTCCTCCCAGCGGCTCGTCCTCTGCAAGGCTTCGCAGGACCTCCGCTCGATGCACTCGGCCAGATAGGCTTGGAAGTAACCTTCGAAGAAGGTTTACTAGCCCGAACTGAAGAAGTTATCTTTGATGTGGTAGATGCCCCGTATGCTTATAATGTCATCTTCGGACGGGGCATGTTGAATCAGTTCGGAGCCGTGGCGCATCACAACTACTTGTGCATGAAGATTCCCACGCAAGCAGGAGTCCTAACAGTCTTTGGAGATCAAGCCATGGCTCGGAGGGCAGAGTATGGTCACGGTCCTCCTCTTGATCCGAGGCAAGTGAATAGTGTCCAAGATAATGAAGAAATTTTTTCAACCCCCTCCGAAGCCTCGAAGAAGTCGTTTCCGAGACCAAGTCCCGAAGGAGAGATTGCAACGAAGATCATTGTTAAAGATGGTAAAGAATACACTTTTCAATTTGGTAAAGATTTACCTCCCGAAGTTGCAACCTCCTTGGAAAAAGTCGTGGAAGAAAATTTGGATGTCTTCGCTTGGTCTGACGAAGATATCACCGGAGTCGATCGGGATATTATTGAGCACAGTTTGCTTGTAAACCCGAAGGCCCGGCCTGTTCGACAAAGGCTCCGGAAGATGTCCGCAGAGAGAGCTGCTCTAGCTAAGGACGAAGTTGAAAAACTGTTGAAGGCTGGGATTATCAGAGAAGTGGCCCATACAGAATGGTTAGCCAACCCAGTCTTCGTCAGGAAAAAGTCTTCCGGGAAGTGGCGCATGTGCATTGATTTCACATCCCTGAATAAAGCGTGCCCACGTGACCCCTACCCCATGCCCCGAATTGATCAACTAGTTGACTCCACTGCAGGTTCGGAGTTACTAAGCTTCCTTGACGCGTATTCTGGTTATCATCAAATATGGTTGAAGCGCGAAGATGAAATCAAGACAAGCTTTGTAACTTCTTCGGGAGTCTTTTGCTATGTAAGAATACCCTTCGGCCTAAGAAATGCCGGGGCTACTTTTTCAAGATTAGTTGCTAAGGCTCTAGGTCATCAACTAGGCCGCAATGTGGAGGCCTATATGGATGATATTGTAATAAAAAGTGCTTTAAAGCACCAACATAGCCTAGACTTAGCAGAAACATTCAATAGCCTTCGGGCATGTGGGATCCGTCTTAACCCCGAAAAATGTATATTCGGAGCTAAGGCTGGAAAGTTGTTAGGGTACTTAGTTTCAAGCAGGGGAATTGAAGCTAGCCCTACTCAAATAACTGCGCTGCAGAAGATGGCTCCTCCGGAGAATTTAAAGCAAGTGCAAAAGCTGACTGGACGTCTGGCCGCACTTAGCAGGTTTTTATCAAGGTCTGCGGAGAGGAGCTTGCCAATATTTAAAGCTTTGAAAGGGTCCGAAGATTTTGCATGGACACCGGAGTGTCAGAAAAGCTTCGAAGATATTAAAGATTATCTCAGCAATCTTGCTACACTTACGGTGCCTATTGCGGACGAAACCCTACTCCTGTATCTTGCAGCTACGGGTTCAGCTGTCAGCGCAGTCCTGGTCAGAGAAGCAGATATCAATGGGAAGTTGGTCCAAAATCCTGTCTATTTTGTATCCGAAGCATTGTCAGGAGCGAAGACAAGATACTCCGAACTTGAGAAGTTCGTTTATGCTCTGATAATGGCTTCGAGGAAGCTAAGACATTATTTTTTGGCTCATAATGTAATTGTACCAACTTCGTATCCTTTAGGAGATATGCTCCGAAGCAAAGATTCCACTGGAAGGATTGGAAAGTGGGCAGTAGAGCTGGCACCCTTCGGCATATCTTTCCTGGCAAGGACAGCTATCAAATCTCAAGTCCTAGCAGACTTCGTAGCAGAGTGGACTCCACCTGCAAAGTTGACTCCAGAGAAATCAGATGACGAAGTTTGGATTATTTACTCCGATGGAGCTTTTCAAGCATCCGGAGCAGGCATTGGGGCAGTATTGATTTCACCGTCAGGGCAAAGAGCAATGTACTCCGCAAGACTCAACTTTAAGTCTACCAATAATATAGCGGAGTACGAAGGGATTTTATTGGGACTTCGGAAAGCACGTGCTCTAGGGGCTACAAGGATAATTATAAAAACAGATTCTCAGATAGTAGCAGGGCACGTAGACAAAAGTTTTCAAGTCCGACATCCACAGCTTGCCAAGTATTTAGAAGAAATTCGCAAGATCGAAGCACACTTCAAAGGTATTTCCATTCGGAGTATACCAAGAGCTGAAAACGTGCAAGCGGACATTTTAGCGAAGGCTGCAGCCGGAGCTGTGGATGTGCCTGACGAAGCTTTCTATGAGGAGCTCAATGTACCTTCAGTGCCACAAATTGCCTCTGCGGAGATTCTTTGCATCCCTAGTGCAGATTGGAAAGATTCGATCATAGAACTCCTGCAAGGAGGAACAAATTTGCCCGAAGAGCCCCAATTGTCAAGATTAAAGCTTAGAGCAAGAAACTATCAATTAATCAACGGTATATTATACAAGGCCGGAGTATGTTCCCCTCTACTCCGATGTATATCTCAAGCCGAAGGCCAAGAAATTCTTCGAGAAATTCACGAAGGCCTTTGTGGAAGCCATTTAGCCCCTAGAGCTCTGGCAGGAAAAACACTTCGCCAGGGGCTTTATTGGCCCACAATAACAGCTGATGCGGAGAGCTTGGTCCGCACTTGTCAAGGATGCCAGTGGATGGGTCGACGGAGTCATCGCCCACCAACAGCTCTTCAAGTCATTGCTCCGGTATGGCCTATGGCCAGATGGGGTATGGATCTAATTGGTCCCTTTCCGTTAGCAAAGGGAAATCTGAAGTTCGCAGTGGTAGCTATTGAATATTTTTCTAAGTGGGTAGAAGCAGAGCCCTTAACAGCTATCACTTCGAACAATGTACAGAAATTCTTTTGGAAGAACATTATTTGCCGGTTCGGAGTGCCTAGATATCTCACAGTTGATAATGGAACACAGTTCGACGCAGAACCCTTCAGGAAGTTTTGCGAAGACCTAGGCATTCAACTATGTTTTGCTGCAGTAAGACATCCTCAGTCAAATGGAGCCGTTGAGCGAGCCAATGGAAATATTTTATCAGGGCTAAATCGAAGAATAGTAGGATTATCAAAGGGACTGTGGACCGAAGAGCTTCCGAAGATTCTGTGGTCCATTCGGACTACGCAAACAAGGTCCACAGGTTTTACTCCATTCAGACTACTATTCGGAGATGAAGCTATGACTCCAACGGAGCTCAAAGGGGGGTCATTTCGCAGCACCGAACCGGACATCGAAGAAGAAAGACAAGCTTCGTTAGATTTGTCAGAAGAAACAAGACTTCGGGCTGTAGCTAATTTATCAAAGTATCATCAGCAGACGAAGACTTGGTATGACCCGAAGGTTAAGCTCAGCGAGTTAAGGCCGGGTCATCTTGTTCTACGAAGCATTATAGCACCAGGGAAGTTAGGCAATAAATGGGAAGGTCCATATCTAATTGTCCGCTCCGGACGCCCTGGTTCATTTAAATTAGCTAATTTAGAAGGTGAAGAGTTAGCACATACTTGGCATGCGGAGCACCTAAAGCGATACTTCGCATAAGGGCTCCTTGTAATTCGCTTGTAATCACCTCTAAATTAATAAAGCATACACCCTGATAGGGGCCTTCCCCTCATACACTCCCAGCTTCCCGAGCGGACGCGCTGGAACCGTGGGGTCGACTGAGAGGGAAGTGTCATTAAGCTGGGCTGTATTTCCGGACTTCGTACCCATAAAGTCGAAGTCTCCGGTGTGGTGGCTGAAATCCATCCGGAGCCCAAGTCACGGCTTGTAGGCATCCGTAAAAGAGCCAATACCACATTCTACGGAGTCCAAGCCATTGGCTGGTAGACTTCCGTAAAAAGAGCCGAAGGTGGCCAAAATCTGCGGAGTCCAAGCTGCAGCTTGCAGACATCCGTAAAAAGAGCCGAAGGTGGCCAATTTCTGCGAAGTCCAAGCCATTGGCTGGTAGACTTCTGCAAAAGTAGTCGAAGGTGGCTACAATTCTACGGAGTCCAAGCCATTGGCTGGTAGACTTCCGTAAAAAGAGCCGAAGGTGGCCAAATTCTGCGAAGTCCAAGCCATTGGCTGGTAGACTTCTGCAAAAATAGCCGAAGGTGGCTAAAGCAAAACAGCATTTGAGCCATGAGCTTCGAATGTCTGTTCATATAAGTCCAAAGTGACAAATTTCTTAAGACACTAAAGTGTCCTGAAAGTTATCTCAATTGATTTCTTTCGTTAAACAAAGGTACCAAGTTACCATTTTTCTGACTACAAAAAGTCGAAGACATTTCATAAGATTTCAAAAGATCTTTAAATGACAGAGGGGCTCCGAACCCCCAAAAAATTGTACTCCGAAGTTTTTTCTTTGCGCATAACCATCTTTGAATACATTTCGAAGTTGCTTATACCCAAAGAGGGGCTAGTAAATATGGAGACAATTTTAAATCGGCTTTCATTATTGAAACAAATGTGTTTACAGATTACATTATGAAAAATTGGTATCTATACCAAGAAGGAATCGGAGACCTCTTCGGTCCCGAGAGCTAGGGGTGGAACGACTAGTTCCAACATCGGAAGTTCTAAGAACTTTACGTTTAACTCTCTTCCTCCCCTTCGAAGCTCTAAAATCCTTCTGCTCTTGTTGAAGCTCAGCCCAAGTTCGAAGCCGCTCGGGACTTCTTTCCCAGCTTCTAAGATCTTCAGATCTCTTATTTTGGGCTTCACATTCGTCTTCGGACCAATTAGTGTTTTCAGAAGACGAGGTGTTTGCGTCAATCTCTTTATCTTCCTCTTTAATATAAGACAATACGTCTTTGATTACTTCGGGCGCAATAACGCCAGAGTCATCTCGAGGAATAAGAAATCGAGGATGCTTGTAACTCTTTAGAAGTTCGAAGGTGTTCCACAATGAACGAAGTTCGCTGTTAAGCTCTAACACTTCTGAGGAGCCATGCTGAATAGCGTGGGCCTCATGGCTCTAGAAGTGATGAGTCATTGTCAACGATAGTCAAAGAGGACTGAAGAAGAGAAGAGTTCTGCTGTTTCATGGGCCGCGTGTGACTCAGGTACACGGGCAGCGAGCGACTGTCGGGCAGAGGAGGCTGCGAAGTCGGGCTGGCCCAATCCGGGTGCATGGGCCAGAAGCAGTAGAAGACCCACTGGGCTGTTGACCAGGACTGACTCAGGTACACGGGCGGTGAGCGATTGCCGGGCTGAGAGAGCTGCGGAGTCGGGCCGGCCCAATCCGGGTACCTGGTGCAAAGCTGGTGGAGGCTTTGTCAGTTTCGGCGTAAAACTGACAACCGTTGATTCTGTATCCGACTGTCCAGAAGAGTAGCTTCCGGATATGTCATCTGTTACTCTAGGCCCACAGTCAGTCAGTTGTGTCTGTAAAAATACCTAAGGGCAGTAGAGTCTTTTTCTGTATTTTTGAGTCTGTAAAAACCCTAAGGGGCTGGTAGAATATTCCTAGTGTTGGGCTGCCTATAAATAGCACCCCAATCCCTAGGGTTTGGACTACCCTTTGTGCTGAAATCAAATCCACCTTTTTGGGTCACTCCCTTCTCTCTCCTGTGTGCGCCGCCAGGGGCTTCCTCTCCCTGTTTTTGCATTCTTTTGGCTCAAATCTTTTGGATGCATTTAATCTTGGAACTCTGGTGAATTTATTGCTTGCATTTTGTTTGGTTTGGGGAGTTATTGCCTTACCTACGGGGTGCTGAATTTATTCTTGAAGAGAAGCTTCTTCGGCTGGGTGTGTTCTTCACGGTGGTAGTACTAGTTCTTGCTGTTGCAAGTAGTACTGCTTCACTGTAGCTACAGTGTTCGGCTGCAGCTTTTCACCTTCTATCGCCCAGCTTTTTGATCGAAGCTGTCAGTCTCTTTTGCCTTTTTCCTGGTGTGTCTGGCGAAGCTCGTTTCAGTGCGAAGCCCCTCAACTCCGTGAGGCAGGCTTCGATCGAACGTCTTTAAAAGACTTCGCTCAGACTTCGAACTTCGGTCTTTGTGTCTGAGTTGCTAGCTTCGAAGCTCCTCCTGTATGGACAGCATTGCATACTTCGAACTAGCATACTCCGAATCTATCTGTTCGAAGTGCACACTTCATTAGGTTTCGAAGTTTGGGTTCGAAGTTTGTCTGTTCTGATAGACTTCGCTTGGATTTCCTTGTGGCATGTCTGCCTTCGTTTCTCCTCTCGAAGTTTTCCCTTTTCGAAGATAGAGTGTAGGCTTCGGACTTGATTTTCTGTCACGTGACAGACTTCGCTCCTACGTTCGAAGGTTGTCTGTTTGTGTGCTCGAAGTTTTGTGTTCGAAGTTTCGTGTTCGAAGGTTTAGCTTCGAGGCTTTCGGTTCGAAGTACGTTCGAGGTCTTGTCTTCGAAGTGCATACTTCGAAGCAGGCTCCGGCACCGTTTTACTTCGCTCCGAAGCTTGTGAGTCGAAGCTGTGTGCGAAGTCTTGCCTTCGAAGTGCATACTTCGAACCAAGCTTCGGCATTGTTTTACTTCGCTCCGAAGCTCGTGACTCGAAGTTGTGTTCGAAGTCTTGTCTTTGAAGTGCTTACCTCGAACCTAGCTCCGACACTGTTTTTACTTCGCTCCGAAGTACACTTCGCTTCTTATCACTTCGAACTAGGCTAGACAGAGACACCTTCGGCATTTCGGACGGACTCCGTCACCAACCTCCGAAGCAGACCTCGGCGTGCGAAGGGGGCTTTGCCAAGTCCCGAACAGGAGACAACTTTGGACAGTAACTTCTCTTTTCTCTTTATACATACTTAGATCATTTCATTGAGAAGTATAGGCCTGTTACAACTTGTTTATCTGCCTAGTTGCACCTCTTTAGTTTTACACCGTTTATTATCTGATGCTTCTAGGTTAGAAACCTTTAGACTTAGGCCTTCTGTTTATTTTCTGCTGTGTAGTATTTTTGAGGTACGTTGGGTATTGGGAACAGGCCATTGATTCGAAAGAATTTTTAAGGCGCCCATTCACCCCCCCCTCTGGTCGCTACTTTCGGTCCTACAAGTGGTATCAGAGCGAGGTTAGGGTTTTTCCATACCTTAACCGGTTCTAAACCCCAGTAGTGACTATGACGTCTCCTGGCAAGGTCCCGTCCTTGGAAGCCTATGGCTATAATTATTGGAAGACTCGCATGCGAGCCTATCTCATGAGCCAGGGTTCGGACATATGGGACATTTGCGTTCACAGCACGTTTGTCATTCTGCCAGTCGCTGAGCACGGTACTGCTGGTATCATTGCTCAGCATCTGAGCAACAGTAAGGCTGTGAATATTTTGTTTTCTGGATTAGGTCCCACTGAGTTTGAGCGTGTGAGTCATCTCTCCACTGCGAGAGAGATCTGGGCTACCCTCAAGGCACACCATGAGGGAACAGCCCAGGTCAAGGCTCGGCTCTATCAGACCTACCGGCGTGAATATGAGAACTTCACACAGAAGCCGGGTGAATCTGTTGAAGCCTTGTTTGGTCGCTTTCAGTCGATCATTAACAAGCTTCGGGACAACAAGGCTGAGGGTGCTCAGTTAGTCTCAGATCATGAGCAGGCGCTCAAGGTTCTTCATACCTTGGACCCAAAGATCTGGGAGATCAAGGTATCATCTATCGTTGAGAGCACTTCTTACGATACCTTGACCATTTCTGAGTTATTTAGCAAGCTGAAGGCCACTGAGGTAGATATCCAGTTGAGATCAAATCTCACTGGCTCTGGATCAAAATCCCTGGCCCTTGCTACACCTTCTGTTGATCCCTCTGCTGTGAGTTGTGCTGGGTTCTCTTTGATGTCTATCACTGAGGACCAGCTTGAGTTGTTGGGAGATGATGATTTGTGTCTCTTTAACAACCGGGTGCGTCGTGTCTATGATAAAGAATGTTCAAAAGACACGGCACAAAATCCGGATGCTTTGAATGTGGTGATCCAGGACACTTCATCGCCGACTGCCCCAAGCGCAGTGGATACAAGAAGGGCACCGGCAGCAGCTTCCACGACTCCGGCAAGCATGAGAGCCCCTCCTTCAACAAGAGCAAGCCGAAGACTCGGTTCTTCAAGAAGGCCCTGAAGGACTACCGGCGAGAGAACAAGAAGCGCGACAAGGCCTTCTTCGCCGAGATGGAGAAAAGCTACTCCAAGAGATCCACGTCTTCTTCCTCTTCATCGAGCTCAAGTGATGAGGAGATTACCATCAAGAAGGGAAAGGACAAGGATGATCCGGCGGGCCTCTGCTTCATGGGCTTCGGAGACAAGCCGAAGAGCCGCTCTCACCAGCGCCGAAGATCCCGCAAGAGCTTCTGCTCCATGGCTCTTGGGGATAGAGAAGAAAAGAGCTCCTCTGACGACTCCGACGACGACGATAGCAAGGTATCATCTTATGAGCGTGAAATTGTAGATTTACTTGAGAGCAATCGTCAGGAGTTGAAGTATCGGGAAAAAACTGCTTAGGGGGGCTAAGAAAAGGATAGATGAGCTAGAGAGTGAGCTTGCCGTGGCCAACGGTAGAATAGAAAGTCTATCTTCTTCCCCTTGCTTGGGTGATAGCAGTGAGTGCCCGAAGTGTGAGGTGCTTCTGTGTGACCTGTCAACTCTAAAGTCCAGGTACACAGAAAGGGTTGATGAGAGGGACGCTTTGGCCACTGAGCTTGAAAGCGCTCAGCAGGAGCTGAAAGATGCTCACGCCACTGTCGTCGCACCCTGTGTTGATTGCCCATCTCATCTAGCTGCCTTAGCTGAGCTGAAATCCAAGGGCGATGAGCATTTGGGTGATGTTGAGAGGTTGAGAGCTGAGCTTGCCCAGACTAGGCTAGAGCTTGAGACACTGTCAGTTCCACCCACTGTTTGTGAGAACTGTCTGTCTCTTAGAATGGAGTTGATTAAGCTAAAAGCCGGAAAGTCTGTCCAAGTAGAGAGTGAGTGTGAGACCTGCTTGTCTCAGGTGGAGGTTCTAGCTTCCTTGAGAGAGTAGCTAGCAGATTCTCAGAATGAGAACTTTTACCTCCGTTCTATCCTGAGTTGGATCAGTGCCAGAGAGCCACAGCTTGGCATGATAATCCAGCAGTTCAAGAGGCAGGATGGGTTTGGGGTAGGTTACACCTACACCAAGGCTGACTTTGAGAGTGCCCTCAGCCGGGCAGTGGAGTGGAGTAAAATGACTCCAGAGCAGAGGTATCCCAAGACTCACTCCACTGAGACCTCCCAGGCTTGTCAGCCCAAGGATGGAGTGATCCATGAACCACCCAAAGCTCCACCCAAGAAGCCTATCTGGGTTCCTAAGCCCAAACACCTCCACTCTTCTCTAGACTCTCTTCCTGGACCCTCTCAGCCCAAGAAGACCACACCAAACACTACCAAGCCCAAGAATCCCAAGCCTCAACCACATCCCAAGAAGCCTACCTATCATTGTGAGTTTTGTCAGAGAGACGGGCATCTTGCGGAGTTTTGCTTCAGGAGGAAGCGGGTTGAGAGAGCAGAGAGGGCTCGTAGTGATCAGGTGCAGTTCTACCAGCAGGGTGGTAGACTGCGTGTTCCTCGGCGCGGGGAGAGGCTAGAGGCCAGGCCGCGTCGTGTAGGTGGTGGTAGAGGAGACGGTTTTCCTACCCGTGCTCCAGTAGGTGGTGTTCGTTCCGGCAGAGTTCCAGACCGAGTTGGCTACGGTTCTGGACCTCGTGGCCGTAGGGTTAGGAAGAACCATGGACCGCGTTTTGAGCCACGTTTTGGTCCAAACTCTTTTGATGGTTTTCGCTTTCCATCTTTTGAGCAGATGGCTCGACACTGGTTTAGCTCTTTTGCTAAACCTAGTGCCGGACCATTTGCTCCCACTTACAGACATTGATTGTGCAGGACCGGGGACTGGAGGATGTTTGGATCATGGACTCAGGATGCTCTCGCCACATGACGGGACATCGCAGATGGTTCTCCAGTCTCACTCCCCCGAGCTCCAAAGAGTACATTACATTCGGGAACAGCGGTCAAGGGAAAGTAAGTGGCATAGGCTCAATCAGCATCTCAGACCATTTCTCTTTAAAGAATGTTGCTTTGGTTAAAAATCTGAACTTTAATTTAATCTCTGTGTCGCAACTTCTTGAGGATGGTTTGGAAGTGCGTTTAAGAAGGGAAATTCTTCTGTGATTGATTCTAGAGGGTCT
>JAAALK010000081.1:51916825-52229568 GCA_019279435.1 Zizania palustris
GCGAAGCCACTCGCCACTCCAATGGCTACATCTGTAGCGTTGGATCCTGACGAAGATGGAGAAGCCGTAGATCAGAAGGAGTTCCGAAGCATGACCGGCTCCCTCCTCTATTTGATTGCTACGAGGCTGGACATACACTTCGTAGTGTGTCTGTGCGCTCGTTTTCAGGATTCACCACGAGCTTCGCACCGCTAAGCAATAAAGCGCATTCTCAGGTATCTCAAACATACCCACGAATTTGGCATTTAGTATTCGGCGTCTTCCTCTTTGTGTCTTCGATGTTATTCCGATGCGGACTTTGCTGGGTGTAGGATTGATAGAAAAAGTACCTCTGGTACTTGTCATTTTCTGGGTACTTCTCTGGTTTGCTTGTATTCCCGCAAACAGTCCAGTGTTGCACAATCGACGACTGAGGCCGAATATGTTTCTGCAGCTAGCTGTTGCTCTCAGATTTTGTGGATGGTTTCCACTTTGCGGGATTTTTTGTTAGAGTATAAGAGTGTTCCACTTTTCTGTGATAACACTAGTGCTATTTGTATTGCAAACAACCCGGTTCAGCATTCCAGAACCAAACACATTGATGTGCGATATCATTTTCTCACAGATCATAATGAGAAGGGTGATATTGAACTTCAATATGTTGATACCCAACACTAGCTAGCCGATATTTTCACAAAACCCCTCGATGCTTCTCGTTTTGCCTACTTGCGTGGGGAACTTGGTGTTTGTCACCCTTACGTCATTTTGTGAGGGGGAGCAATTTTGATTGTCCTGCATATGCTCATTGTGTATGAAATTGCATTTACATATTTTGCACTTATATGCTTGATTTTAATTCATGAAATCATGTCAGCTCAGCTCTCTTTAATATGTATGAAACATTATGTGCATGATTTTTCTTTCCAAAATCAAATCATGCTCACTACTTAGTCTTGAATCTAGCATGTTTAGGCAGGACTGCTTTAGCTATCTTTTATCTGCTTGATAGCAAGACACCTTTTCTTTGGATGCTAAACATTGCAACTTGAAAAAAATTGTATTCATGGATATTCATCAAGTGCTAAACAATTGTTCACTTAATTAAAAATTCAAAAATCCATGATTTGCATGATACAAGCGAAAACGATCCAGGTGGGTTGTTTGTCGCACTACTCTATTCTAGACTGCTTACCGTTGCACATTGGTCTGAACTAGGATAGTGTAGTGTATGCCAAAATCAATGCCTTAAGCTTCTGATGGCTTTCATGCTTAGGCTTGGCCTGATTGGAAAGTATAAGGTAGACAAACAAATAACCCCTGGCATTCTAAAAAGAACAACAAAAATTCATTGTTTATCAAGTTTGCTTTCAATGCTCCACTTGAACTGGACTTGTCTGTCTAGAGTAGAAATTGACTAGCTTTGCGCAGTCCCTGCTTTTACTTGTCTAGTTACCTTGATTGAGTGGTGATGCTTTTATTTTAAAATGATAAATCACATGCTGTCATCATATTTTCTAGAGAATGTTAAATTGAGCTGAGCACATGAAAAATTGGTATTAATGTTGGCATATTTTTGCTTAATATGTCTTTGCAATTCTGCTCATCTCGAAGCTTTTCATCTTTGAATGCTCCTTGATGCTTGCATTGCCAAAGGGGGAGAAATTTTTGAGTTCTCTGTAGCAAGGGGTAAAATAACTCAAAGGGAGTTTTTATCTTACAAAGGGAAGATTTGCCGAAGGGGCTTTTACTCTTTTGAAAAGGGGGAGGAAAATTCTTTTGTCAAGTGACATGATTTGGCTCGTTTCTGAGTTTTTATGGTCCCTTGTGTGCTGAAATTTTTCAAATTTTCTTGAACTTGAAATTGGTTGTCAATGCACTCATCAAGGGGGAGATTGAGAAACCAAGGGTTGGTTTCGGAGTCTGTGATGAGTGATTGACAAATTTTACCCTCTGATTCGAAGGGGTCCCTCCAAAGGGGTTCGGAGGTTGTTTAACTGAAGGGTTCGGTGGGCTCTGTTTGCTGCAGCTGTTGCAGTGGAGTGTGTTTGTCGAAGGGGTCCAACAGTACACGATGACTGGGTTGTACCGAAGGGTTTGGTACTTTGGGCGGTACACCAGAGTGTGTATCGGAGGTTGCTTACCCGGAGAGGTCTCCGGGGTACTGGATACACTTGTCTCTCTATCTATGGTGCGCAGGTGACTTTGGAGGCGACGGACGGTTCGTAGTAGGCGAACCTGGGTCAAGCGGGAGGCTTGATGCCAGGCAAGCAGGGAGCTCGGTCATGAAGGCTGCGAAGGGGTCGAGGTCGGACCTCGGGTCGAGGTGCGCCAGGAGAAGGCAGTAAGTGTGGAGTGTGGCTCCGGGTGAAGGTACTCTGAGACGAAGTCCTCGGAGGCGAGACACTTCGAAGGGTACTCCGAATGGAGTGACTTCGGAGTATGGTGGACCAAGTCCTTAGCTATGAGGCAAGGCGTTCGAAGTGTGCTCTGGAGGGAGGCACTCGAAGGTATACCCGACGAAGGTCTCAGAAGTCGAGGTGCATCGAAGGCATGGTCCAGGTGAGGATCATCAAGGATTGTGCTCGGGGAGAGACACTGCGATGAAGTTCTCATGGAATGCTTCATGTGGAGGCCTTGGACGAAGGAGGGACTTCGAAGGGTGGTACTCCGAAGGTGGGGCTTCGGAGTGAGGCTGGCTCCGGAGTGAAGCTGACTCCGGAGTGAGGCTGGCTCCGGAGTAAGGCTAACTTTAGAGTGAGGCTAACTTGAGGTACCTCGGCCATGCATGGCTTCGGTACACGGACTGACGGAGTTCAAGCTGGGAGAAGCTGCGAAGTCGTGGTGGTCCACTCCGAAGGTGTTGGTGCGAAGGCCCAAGGGCTTTGACGGCTTCGTCTCAAACCATCACTGTATCGAAGGCTGACTTTGGTGAAGCGAAGGCCGTCAGGCTCAAGGCTTCTCACCAAAGCTACCGCACCCCTCGCGTGCGAAGGGGGGCTTCAGAAGGGTCCAAGACTGCAAAGGCTGACCGCGTCTGCTCTGCAAAAGCTGGTGATGTCCCCTCTGCGAAGCTAACAAATGAAGCCTCCAAATAAAATATACTACCAACTGTACCCCATGTTCTGATGAGCCAAACCGGTGTAAACCCTAGGGGTAAAGTAGTCTATTCACAGGGATGAATAGTTCCTATAAATAGTGGAGGCAAGCTAGGTCACATCAACACTTTGAGCAATCATTTTTGAGCTCCTGTGCTAGCTGCCACACACGTTGTATTCGATTTGTGAGTTCATTTTGTGTTCGAAGACTGTTCGAAGCCTGTTCCACCGAAGACACAATTAAAACAGAAGGCTATTTTTAGTATGAAATTTTAAAAGCTCCCATTCACCCCCCTCTGGTCGCCATTTCCGATCCAACACCAATAACACAACAAGGTTGCGACACAAGGCCTAAAGTATTGGGGAAAAATGTATACCACACTTAGGGAATATTTAGAAGTTGAGTCAAAAGATCGGATTAATCAAAAGTCGTATCCTATATATTTTGATTATTGTAGGTTCCCTGATAATTTTGAAATGCTGGAATTCACAAAATGCTGCAGCAATGGTGCTGAGACCACAAGTGACCATCTAGCATAGTTCTTAGTCCAATGTGGTGAAGTGAGTAGTTGCAATGCGCATAAGATTAGCTTGGTCTCTTTATCTTTAGGTGCAACTACTTATGAATGGTTTATGTCTGTTGAGGGGAAATACTTCATCCTCGGGATCTTCAAGATTCTAAGACAAAGACAAATCATAATCTCTAAGTCTAAGACTTGTCGCTAGCTGGAAGGGTTAAAGTCGGAGGGTTCATCCAGGCTCCGGTCCAAAGATACCCTCCGAAGGCTTCCCCTCAGCAGTGGAAAACAACCAGAAGGATGGGACATCTACTTTATCTATCTCCTTTGAACATACTTTACCATATTAGCCCTATTCAGGGTACCGAAATAGTTTCCACTATGTCGGTTGTAATTGATGGGTAAAAAGGTCTTTTCCTTAGAGTTTTTACCTATAAATAACCCCCTTCTCATCCTATAATAGGCATCGAATATTCAGATATTCAATACATAACTTCGAACTACTTCGAGCTATTATCCTATTCGGAAGCTTGAGATAGTCCGCTTTCACAAACACTTCATTTGTTAGTTCTTAATTTTAGAGAACCTGTTAGCGTAATCTTTTACGCCAACATTTGGCGCCATCCATGGGGAACCTAGTTCTAAAAGCTAGATCTCTGCCACTACCTGTATTTTGAAGAGCGCTTGCGTAGGGAGTTTCGAGGTCTCAAGATTCCGTGCACCCTTCGGCAAGGGGCTTTGAAGTACAGTTCGAAGGCCTTTCCTCACCTTCCTCAATCATTCGAAGCCTCTGGTCTTCGGACCTTAGCTTCGTAAGTCATGCCTCCCAAGTAGAGTCTAACCACCGATCCTCCCTAAAGGGCCCCTCGGACCCACGGTGCAGGACCTTCAGTCGTTCCCCAAACTCCCAAAGTGGTCATCAGACCTCAAGCACCTAGAGTCCCTCGGGTAGCTCCGTCTATACTTCGAACTAATTATGTCGGTTCTCAAGACCCGTAGTACCCCTCTAGAGGAAGCGAAGACCTTCCTGAAGATGCGGCTGCTAAGGTAGCGCAGCTTCAGGCAGAAGTAGCAAGATGGAGGCAGGAGGCTGCGGACAGGCTTCGCTCTCAAGTCACCCCTCCTGCTTCGAAAGTGCATCAAGATGGTGACCCCGATGATTATCCCAAAGCTCCTCAAGTCCAAGAAGATGTCGAGAATGCCTCCTTCAACAACAAATCCCTGCTGCATCCGGACTTGCAGAAGGTGCACATCGATCCTAGGTTCAGAGCCTCGAAGCTGCACAAGTACTCCAGATGATCTGATCCCGGAGAATTTTCTCGTTCTTACGCCCTTGCAATAGAAGCCAGCAGAGGGGTCCAGAATACAATGGCAAAATGTTTCCCCCTCATGTTGGAAGGTGTAGCCCTTCGTTGGTTCTGGTCTCTAAAGCCAGGATCAATCAAGTCGTGGGAGCATTTAAAAATGAAATTCGTCAGTAATTTCCAAGGGACGTTTGTAGCTCCAATGTCTATGGGGAGCCTTTTTCAGGTGAAGTAGCAGGCAAGAGAGATCCTTCGAGAATACTTCACATGCTTTGCCCACACCAAGTCACAGATAAAAGGATTGTCTACATCCTCTGTGGTGGATGCGGCGCGCGAAGGAGTTTTAAATCCAAAACTCCTCAGAAAACTTCACCGGAAGCCGGTGTCCTTAGTAGCATAACTAATGGCATACTTCGAATAGTATGCCAAGGTAGAAGAAGGCTACCTCCGAAGAACTGTGGTGCCCACGCCAGCCCTCCCCCGAGAAGTCAAGCTGGAGCCAGAAGCTCCGATTCCTCTGCAAGTCCCCTCTGATAATCACCCTAATGATCATAGAAGGGGAAAGAGACACTCCCGCTCTGAAGTGCTGAACATTGTCCCTTCCGCTCTGAAGGTGCCTTTCAACTATCAACAGGCTCAAGGTAATAAGGCCAGTACTTCGAAGCCACAAGAAAACTGACTGGTCGGGGCTAGGCTCTTTTTTGTTGTGTGCATGGTGAAAATAGCAGCGATGCCACAAAAGACTGTAAGTCTATACTGGCTCTCCAGGGCAAGTACCTCGAGAGAAGTTCAGGGCGAGGCACTACAGATTGAGCTCCTCCAGCAACATGATCGGATCCTGTACAAGCTGTGGGGCGGGCCGACAATCCTGAAGCACCAATGCATCTTCCGATAGCCAACATTATGCCACCACCAAAGCAAGAGGACCCTCAAGATCACGGCAAGCGGGTGGTCCTACCCATCTCCGGAGGGGGGACCCTTAGTAATATGTCGAAGTGTCAGCGAAGGGATTATGTTCATGAACGGCTGTAGAAATGCCCGAGTGGTCCCATGTACCTATTTCATTTTCTGCTCACGATGTTGTAGGGGTGAAATTCCACCATGCTGACCCCCTTGTCGTTTCAGCTGACATAGCAGGAGTCGAAGTCCGAAGGATATTAGTGGATGGTGGAAGCTCTGCTGATATACTCTTCGTCCAAGCCTTTGACCAAATGTGTGGCACTTGCTTCCTGCAGCCCGCTCACTCCAAGGCTTCACAGGTCCTCCTCTTGATGCCCTCGACCAAATAGGCCTCGAAGTTGCCTTCGGAGAGGGGACCCTGGCTAAAGTTGAGGAAGTCATCTTCGACGTCGTCGACGTCCTGTATGCCTACAATGCAATTTTTGGGAGGGGAATGCTGAACCAATTCGAAGCTATGGCACATCAAAATTATCTATGTCTCAAGATGCCCACGCAAGGTGGAGTTCTTACAATTTCAAGAGACCAAGCCACAGCTCGGAGAGCAGAGTATGGCCACGGCCCACCTCTAGATCCTCGGCAAGTAAACAATGTGCAAGAGCACTCGGAGGAAACTTTGGGGTCCTCAAATACTTCGAAGAACCTTTCCCTCAAGCCAAGCCCAGAAGGTGATGTAATCACAAAGATGATCCTCAAGGAAGGCAAAGAATATCCAATTCAATTTGGTAAGGGGCTACCTTCAGAAATATCTACTTCGCTAGACGTAGTAGTTCGAGAAAATTTAGATATCTTCGCTTGGTCCGACGAAGATATCCCCGGAGTTGACCGGAGCATTATTGAGCACAGTTTACTCGTCAACCCTAAGGCTCGACCAATTCACTAGGGGCTCCGCAAATTGTCAACCGAAAGAGCAGACCTCTGTTGGGATGACGGATCGAACCAGCAGGTTTTCTCAGTAGATGGGAGTTGGGAGTAATGGAATGCTGTGCGCAAACTGTATTCTTGGATCCCGTGTCCATTACAACAATAGTTGGGGGGTATTTATAGGGTGACCCACTCTAAAGGCCGGGCACCTCCAAACCCCAACTGCTACCCGGTCTGACCTAGGTCAATAGTACAGACAAAACAGGTGTTACATAGTACAGACAAGATCGCGATTCTGACAGCGTACCCGCCGTGTCGGGCGCTGCAAAGGCCGCCCGACACGGCGCAGACAATCACGATCTTGTCCCCGTACGATCTAGACTGGGTCTTCTCTACGCTCGGCTTCCCTTCGGAGCCTCCGTCCATCGAGGCTTGGCCTCCGACATCCGGTCGGTCGCTCTCTTCCCCGAGGACCCCTCCGACACATCTCGGGGCTTCTGAAGGCTTCCGGTCCCCCCGATCGGAGGCTCGGGCACCTCCGGCGTAGGGCTTCTGGTCTTCTAGCCGCAGCCTTCCTTCAGAGCTGTACAGGCCTTCACGTCCCCTACTGTCATCGGGATTATCTCCCCCAACAACCTCACTAAAGCAGAGGTAGAAAAATTGCTGAGAGCTTGAATCATCAGGGAGGTAGCCCACACGGAGTGGTTGGCTAACCCCGTCTTCGTCAAGAAGAAAGGCTCCGGCAAGTAGCGCATGTGCATTGATTTCACTTCTTTAAATAAAGCATGCCCCCGAGACCCCTACCCTATGCCCCACATCGATCAACTTGTGGATTCTACGGCTGGCTCCAAACTATCTTAAGCTTCCTGGACGCATACTCCGGTTATCATCAAATTTGGCTAAAGCGTGAAGACGAAGTCAAGACAAGTTTTATAACTCCTTCCGGAGTATTTTGTTATGTCCGAATGCCTTTTGGCCTACGGAATGCCGGGGATACTTTTTCACGTCTTATTGCTAAGGCTCTAGGTCACCAAATAGGCCGAAATGTCGAAGCCTATATGGATGACATTGTAATAAAAAGTGTTGTAAAGCATCAGCATAGTCTAGACCTAGCAGAAACTTTTGAGAGCCTCCGAGCATGTGGAGTTCGCCTCAACCCTGAAAAATGTATATTCGGGGCGCAAGTAGGAAAATTGCTAGGGTACTTAGTTTCGAGAAGAGGAATCGAAGTTAGCTCCACCGGAAAATTTGAAGCAAGTCCAGAAGCTGACAGGACGCCTCACAGCTCTCCGCAGATTCCTAGCCAGATCAGCAGAGCGAAGCCACCCAATATTCAAAGCCCTAAAGGTGTCCGAGAGTTTCAAATGGACGCCGGGGTGCCAGAAAAGCTTTGATGATATTAAAGATTAACTCGGAAATTTATCAACACTTACTGTGCCCCTCCCAAAAGAAACTCTCCTTCTTTATCTTGCAGCAACGGGCTCCGCAGTAAGTGCAGTGCTTGTTAGAGAAATAGAGCTCAAGGGAAAACTAGTGCAGAATCCAGTATACTTCATTTCAGAAGCTTTGTTTGGAGCAAAAACACGATACTCCGAGCTCGAGAAATTTGTTTATGCTTTGGTAATGGCCTCACAGAACTTAAGGCATTACTTCTTAGCACATAATTTAATTGTCCCTACTTCGTATCCCCTTGGCGATATGCTTCGGAGCAAAGACTCCACGGGGAGAATTGGAAAGTGGGCTGTCGAGCTAGCCCCCTTCGGTATTTCCTTCACTGCAAGAACAACTATCAAATCCAAAGTCATAGCTGACTTTGTGGCCGAGTGGACTCCGTTTGCAATTTGGGCTCCATAAGAAACCTCCGAAGGGCCATGGACAATATTCCTTGACGGAGCCTATTAAGCATCTGGAGCTGGTGCCGGAGCCGTAATAATACGAAGCAATGTATTATGCAAGGTTCAACTTTAAGTCCACTAATAACATTGCACAATACGAAGGAATCCTGCTTGGTCTCCAAAAAGCAAGAGCGCTTGGAACAACTAGAATTATAATAAAAACAGATTCCCAAGTCATTACAGGGCATGTTGACAAAAGTTTCCAAGCTAGGAATCCACATCTTGCAAAATACTTAGAAGAAATCCACAAGACAAACACATTGTTTAATGGAATTTCTATCCGAAGCATCCCTTGAGCAGATAATCAGCTTGCAGATGTCTTAGCGAAGGCTGCAGCCAGAGCATTGGACGTCTCGGAGGGCACTTTTGATGAAGAACTTGTTAAACCTTTGGTGCATCAACTACCCTCTACAGAGGTCCTTTGCATTCTAGCCACTGATTGGCAGACTCCAATTTTGGATATTTTGCAAAACAATACAACTTTGCTAGAAGGTCCAGATTTCCAAAGGCTCCAAGCAAGGGTCCGAAATTATGAGCTTGTCAACGGAGTACTCTATAAAGATGGAGTCTGCTCTCCTCTACTCCGATGCATCTCACAACCTAAAGGCCAAGATATACTTTGGGAAATTCACGAAGGCTTGTTTGGTAGCCACTTAGCCCCTCATGCTCTAGCAGGAAAAACACTTCGCCAGGGGTTTTATTGGCCGACAATTGTAAGAGATGCAGGAACATTGGTTCGAACCTGCCAAGGGTGCCAATGGATGGGTAGACGGAGCCATTGTCCACCGACACCTCTTCAAGTTATCGCTCCGGTATGGTCAATGGCATGATGGGGAATGTATCTCATCGGCCCTTTTCGAATGGCAAAAGGCAGCTTAAAGTTCATGGTGGTAGCAATCAAATACTTTTCTAAATGGGTCGAAGCTGAACCCTTAACTGCTATCACTTTGAAAAATGTATATAAATTCTTTTGGCAGAATATTATTTGTAGGTTTGGAGTGCCTAGGGAATTGACAGTTGACAATGGCACCAAATTCGAAGCCGGACCCTTTAAAAAATTTTGCGAAGGTTTGGGCATTAAGTTGTGCTTTGCAACTGTTCGCCACCCCCAATCCAATGGAGCCGTCGAGCGGGCAAATGGAAATATTCTATCTAGTTTAAATCGAAGGATTGTTGGGCTGGGAAAGGGGCTGCAGACTAAAGAGCTTCCTAAGATTTTATGGTCCATTCGGACCACTCAAGCTAGGTCCATAGGATTCACCCCATTCAGATTGTTATTCAGAGATGAGGCCATGACTCCCACGGAGCTAAAAGTTGGATCCCTTCGTGTAACGGAGCCTAGAGATAATGATGTAAGGAACATTTAATTGGAATTGTCAGAAGAAACAAGGCTTCGAGTTGTCGCCAATCTGACGAAGTACCAAGACCAAACGAAGGCATGGTATGACCCGAAGATAAAAGTTAATGAACTTAAACCTGGTCATTTGGTACTGCGAACTGTAATTGCTCCAGGCAAGTTAGGAAACAAATGGGAAGGACAATATCTTATCCTACACTCAGGGTGCCCCCGGATCTTTTAAATTAGCTAATTTAGAAGGGGAAGAATTAAAGCATGCATGGTATGCAGAGCACCTTAAACGTTATTACGCTTAGGGGCTCCTTGTAATCAGTTGTAAAGTACCTTTCTAAAATAAATAAAGATGGAGGTTCAAATTATGCTTACTCTTCAAATATTCCTTACACATCGTGGACGCATCAAAGGAACAGAGATGCTTGTGGAGGTAAGCATCTTTCATCAGAACCTAGCTAATGGCCTTTGAACCATCGGTTCAAGGATTTCGTAAAAGAGCCGAAGGTGGCCAAAGCCTATGGATTCCAGGCTTCGGCTTGATAGCATCCGTAGAAGAGTCTAAGGACTTTAAAAAATAGATTTCCAATCCTCCGAGTTCGAAGCATCTGTAAAAGAGCAGAAGGTGGCCAAAGCATATGGATTCTAGGCTTCGTCTTAATAGCATCCGTAGAAGAGTCCAAGGACTTTAAAAAACAGATTTTCGATCCTCGGGGTTCGAAGCATCTGTAAAAGAGCCGAAGGTGGCCAAAGCCTACGGATTCCAGGCTTCGGCTTGATAGCATCCGTAGAAGAGTCTAAGGACTATAAAAGAACATATTTCTGATGCTCCGAGTTCGAAGCATTTGTAAAAGAGTCGAAGGCGACCAAGTAATAAGGTTTCAATGCTCCGACCAAATAAAACACTTCATATGTCCTAAGTGACCAATATCGGAGATCATAAGTATAAGCTCAACTCCAAAAATTATGAACATCACAATACAAACATATAGTTCGAAGAACTCTACGAAAGAGTTAAATTCATGATTACCAAGTACTATTGCGAAGCATTAGTTTTCTTATACCAAACATTGTGTCCGACGGACCTTATTGCATTGCATATGGTCCCCCACCCAGAAGGATGGGCAGGGGAGTAAAGTACAATGATGCTTCTTAGATAATTTGTATTAATTTGATTATCATCTTACAATCATTGTAATTAGGAAAAATTATTATCTAAACCTAAATAAAAGCGGAGACCCCTCCGACCTCAAGAACTACCCCTAGGACCAGTTCGATCTTCGGAGCCTGGAGTTCTCAAAACTTTTCTTTTAGTTCGAGTGCTTTTATTCTTCGAAGCTTCCAGCTTTTTCTATTCTTCTTGAAGTTCAGGCCAGGATAAAGCTTTTCGGAGCTAGCCTCCGTTGGGTCTTTGACTTGGTACTCTGAGTCATACCAATCTACATACTCTGAAGATGAGGATACTACTACCTTATCCTCCTCTTTAATATAAGAAAGAACTTCGCTACAAACATCGGGTGCTATTTCCCCTTTCTCCCCTCGAGGAACAGAAAATCGCGAGCGCCTATAAGGCCTAAAGCTTTCAAGGATAACCCACTGTTGGCAAAGCCCTTCATTAAGCTCTAATACTTTGAGCTCAGGATCCAAAGTATGAAGCAAAACCTAAAAACAAACATTCAAGCGAAGACTTTTCATTTATAAACTTTTCTTTCATTAAAATAAAAGGGCATTACAAGATCTCTTGTACATAATTAAAAATGCCCTAGAAGCTAGACCTTCGGGTCGGTAGGAGGAGCAGTTGTTGGAGCTGGAGCTGGAGGCTTCGTCTGAGCCAGCCTATGCCGACGGCTTCGTCAATCCAAGCCTTTGCCACAACTTCATTACTTGCTTTTTAGGTCGACCGGAAGGCTTCCCAAGCCAAAGCCACGTCCAAAGATGGTCGCAGTAAGCCTTCATTAGCAAATCTTGCCGGCGTCGAACCCTTCACCGGAGATCTCCCCATAGCGGGTCCCGGAACACTTCATCATTTTGGCTGCCGCCTAGATCATCTTGAGCTTCAAATCAAGAGGTTCGTCTGCCGCAGATGAAGAAGACGGGCACACCATGCCAAAATATTCTAGAACACCCCTAAGGGTATCCAGTGTAAGGCAAAGTCCCAGTGGTGCGCAAATTACTCACAATTCCAACAAAACGCGCAAACATGGCATCTAACGATTCGCCAGGGCCTTGCACGGACATTTGGTATTCTTGATTATACGTGCTCTGCCTCCTAGCCTTAATCTGGGTAGTTCCCTCATGAAAAGTACTCAAGGTCATCCAGATTTCTTATGCAATCCGAAGGTGCTAGACCCTGTCAAACTCATTGCAACTCAGACTGATAAAAAGAATGTTTCTAGCCTTGCTATTACATTCATATTGTGCCTTCTCAGTCTTTGAGGTACGAGTGTCAGGAATCACATATTGGGATGCAACTATGTCCCAAATCGCACTTCCTTGGCTAAGCAAATAAGCCTCCATGCACACCTTACAATAAGCATAATCTCGACCATCAAACATTGGAATCTTTGAATTCCTTTCCATGTCACCAAAAACAAGGATCACAAAACCGGATAAGGTCAACTGCTAATCTAACCGGCTCTGATACCAATTGTGGGATCGGAATGGTGAATAGAGGGGGGTGAATAAGTGCCTCGACACTTTCTCGTGAATGTGATGGCCTGTTCAGATCACCCAACACACCTATAAAGATCAGATTCAAATTTAAATCAATCAAAGCCAATCAGAGAAACAAAACCTTTTCAATTCTACAATTCAGTCTTAAATCATAGTTTGATCAGCCAAACTATCCCATCGGACAACGAAGCTCTAAAGCACACTGACTAGATCGACAAATGGTTTGCCGGCGGGAAGAAATCAGAGATTGAATTGTCGACAAAGATCAAAGCATTCATAAATAAAGTTTACAAATTCATTCTATGGTCTTCGGACATGTACTTCAAGAATATGAATTCAGACATGCTCATGCACACATTCAAATGATAATCAAAATTCAGAACTGAAAGCTCAAGCATAAAAGCTCCTCGACAGAACCAAATTCCGAGAGAAATACTAAAGGAAAGATAAAAATCCCAATCTGAACTTTCTGCCAAAGTGTCCACAACCCCAAAAAGAGAGCAAAAACTATATACCGTTGTGGTTAGAAGCTTTTGTAATTTTCATATATGAAATCCTTGAAACTTGGACAACAAAAGTGTTGGCGTAAAAGATTACGCTAATAGGTTTCTGAAGCTTAAAAACTAACAAACGAAGTGTTTGTGAAGTAAACTATTTCAAGCCTCCGAAATGGATAATAGCTCAAAACAGTTCGAAGATGTGTATTTAATAACTCCGTATTCAATCCCCCTTACAGGGTGAAGCGGGGGGTATTTATAGGCCCAAACATTAAGGAAAAGACCCTTTTACCCCTCTGTTACAACCGACATAGTGGAAACTATTCGGTACCCTTAATAGGGCTAAAACAGTAAAAGACTAATCTAATCAGATAGATGATAAGTCTTCTATCCTAGCTGGCAAAGAAGCTCTCTAAAGAGTCCAAGTTCGAAGATATACTTCGAACTAGCCTTCACCTTCATCCTTCGAACTTGATCCAAAGTACTACCGGAGCTAAATGCTCTAAACCTTTTATTCAGTCATCTATCTTTGTCTTGTCATAACAATAACCCTGAAGATGGAGTATTTTCCCCCAACAGTAGCCCCTCTAATATGTTTCTCCGCTAAATCTGTAATGTTAGGCAAGCAATATACGCAAGAAAAATAATCATGCGCAAGGGTTAACAAATTTAGTCAACCTCCGAAATATGCGGAGATTCAAAGCTTTGAATCGACTTCTAAGGAAATTATATCCAAACTATTTTTAGAATTAACTTAATAAGTTCGAAAGCTTTCTTAGACTTAGAAGAAATAGTCGTTACCTTTTTTTTAACGGAAGTTACGCAATGCGTTAACTTTGCAAAGGGTAACGGTCAAGAATGCGAAACGGCCAATGTCACTACAAGAAAATTGAAACTTTTCGTCGGCTAAAATAATTTCCGTCGGTTTTTCCAAAAACCGACGGAAATTAAATAACTTCCGTCGGCCTCAAGGAGCCGACGGAAGTTAAGTCCGTCGGCTTTAACTGTGGCCGACGGAAGTTAAGTTAACTTCCGTCGGTTCAACCCTCAACCGACGGAAGATGTTTTTTTTCTTGCGCACTCCATTTTTACCCAGCCCGGCCTGCCTTGGTTTTCTAGCTCCGCATCCCCACTCTCGGTCTGTCCGCCCGCCTCCCCGCCTCTCTCCCTCCGCCCGCCTCCCCTTCCCCTTCGTCACCTCCCCGATTCTCGGTGGCCGCCTCCGCGCCCTCCGCCCGCCTCTCTCCCTCCGCCCGCCTCCCCTTCGCCGCCTCCCCGCCTCCACGACTCCCGGTGGCCGCCTCCATGCCCTCCGCCCACCTCCCCGCCTCCCCGCCTCTCTCCCTCTGCCCGCCTCCCGTTCGCTGCCTCCCCTCCGCTCACCTCCCCTTCGCCGCCTCCCCGTCTCCTCGACTCCCGGTGGCCGCCTCCGCGCCCTCCGCCCACCTCCCCTTCCCCTTCGCCACCTCCCCGGAGACGTGGGCGCGCTCTCCCTTTTCCCTCCGGCGCGGGCGTGGTGGTGATGGGTTGGTCGTGGGGTGTGCGCAGGGGAGATGAGCGCGGAGGTGGAGGCGGAGGGCGGCGTGGATGCGGCGGTGAAGGGGAAGGCGGCGCCCCTGGCGGGCGGCGGCGGCGGCGGGAGGAGGAGGTTCGTGGCGTACCCGCCGCAGATGGCGGGGCACAAGGACGTGGTGGCGGACGCCGCGCTCTTCAGGGCGGCGCTCGAGAGGCTGCACGCGCACAAGTTCACTTTCAAGGACTCCTCCGCTGACGACGAGGTACACCCCTATTCAGCGCTTCATTCATCTTCTTATTCTCCGTTTCAATGTATGGACGACAAGCAAACCGCTATAACATTAATCTCAAATGCTGCAAGTTTGCAATCTGCACTTCTTTGACAAGTGGGTCGGCATTTTTTTATAGGATGACGAAAAGAAAGATGAAGCTGGTACTGATGCGGCAAAGAAGACTGCAGGATCCGATTCAGAGGATGACGAGCAGGATGCACAGCAGAAGAAAGAAGGGGGCTTGTCTAACAAGCAGAAGAAAGTTTGTTCTTCGCATCTCTTCACCCTATTGTTGGCAGCATGTTATCATGGCTTCTTTTTTCCTTGTGTGTTCTGACATAACTCATAAGCTGATGTTTTCTTTCTGTTTTAAAGATACAACGAAGGATGAAGATTGCAGAATTGAAACAGATATGCAATAGACCTGATGGTGTACCCTTGGATGAATGTTTCACTGAATTAACTCTTTCTAAATCAATTTCGAATCAATTGTGTACTATTTACATTCATGATTGAAATATGTGTTGATTGTTTCAGCTTCATTTGAATCCATTGTTGTTTTCATGTCCAACATATTTAATCTGAATGCTTGAGATATATCTTGTGAGTTGAATGTCTAGATCTATTTATGTGTTGTAATGGCTTTGAATTCAAGTGCGACCCCTCTGTGGTAACAGAGTTGATACATATATGTATGCAAAGTGCCGAATGCTAGATTTGTATGCAAATTAATTTTACTGTTATAATGTTCTGAACTGTCTAACTATAAGATTTTCTTTCTATCGAGTATGTTTAGGGTTTAGCTGTTGTATCTCCAGTGGCGTTATGAAAATAAAATGCTTGCAGTTTTGCTATATACTTATATGCTCGTGTGAATGTTTCTGCAGTTGAACTAGGGGTTTTATTCTCCATTATTCAGTTTAGTTGTTGTTTTGCTTCTAATAAAGGCTTTTACATGCTCTCTGGAATCCCTTTTGCTTGTCGAGTTGCGTTCTTTAAAAAGTAAAGGTGTTTAGTGGCGTATTTACTCTAGATGGCGTATTTTTTTTAAAAAGGAAAAAGTAATTTCCGTCGGCCACACATTAGCCGACGGAAGTTACTTTTTTCGTTTTTTCTATTTTCCGTTAACTTCCGTCGGCCATACATTAGCCGACGGAAGTTAAGTGTGTTTTTGCTGTCGTGGAAAAATACCCCGATAACTTCCGTCGGCCATGTGAAACCGACGGAAATTAGCTAACTTCCGTCGGCGGCCGACGGAAGTTAGCTAACTTCCGTCTACCCGCTTCCGTCGGCCAAAAGCCGACGGAAGTTAGCCTTTTGCCGACGGAAGTTTTCTGGATTGTAGTAGTGTGTAAACGGTAAAAAATCGTGGGCCTGGGCTATAAATAGAGGACCCAGACCCTTCCTGAATACCCTTCTCACCACTTTCGTGCAAACAAGCCCTAGCCTCCATTTTCCTTCTTGAGCAATCCATGTGATCTCATAGCGAAGACAAGCTTCAAGGTCCCTGGGGCAGCTTCAGCCCTTGCCCGGCAGCAGGCTGCGGCAGCAGCGGTGGCAGCGACATCCGCGACGGCAAATCCGGCGACAGCAGTAGCAGCACCAATGGCGGCGGCAGGAAGAAATCCCCAAAACGTTGGCCCTCATGATCTCCTCCCAGCGTCCTCGAAGTATTCGGACCAGTATTATCAACTGGGACCATCAACCTGCAAAAGAGAGTCGCTCGCCGCAGCGATAGAAGGAAAGATTAGCTCGGAGATCATAATCCGCAAACCTGGAAAGGAGGCCATTCCTTTGCCAAGGACCATCTTCGAAGCAGGATTAGGGCTTCCGGCAGTCGACTTCCTGTTGGAGCTATTGGATCTATTCCACGTCACCCTTCCTAAACTTTCTCTGAATGCAGTAGCATGCCTTGCCATCTTCAAATGGGCGTTGCGAGCCGAAGGTTGCGAAGGACGAGCTGAGATCTTCGCAGCACTACACAGAGCTTCTTGCCAACCCAAGACCTTCGTAGGCCCCGGAGGTGAAAAGATGGTAGTGGCCTTCAGAAGCAGCAACTTCCGGCTTCGGGATGAGTACGCTGTAAGATTTCCAGCGAAGGCCATCAATGCCAGATGGTACACAGACTGGATCCTCAGGTGGTTTTATGCCGAAGTTGGGGCAAGCAGCCTTCTGGCCAGACCCTTGCAAGACATCAACTTCCAAAGGGAAGCTTTGGTTCACCCGGATCCTGGTCAGCTCGAAGCTCGCCTCTACCTACTTCAAAGAATTAGTCGCCGCCTGAGCATGCGGGACTTAGCGGAGGAATTCATCGGACTTCAAATTCCTCCTTTGATGGCCAACTGGCCTATTACCTTCGAAGAAGATCAGGAGGGCGGCCTCCGAAAGATCTCTTGGAACTCGAGCCCTGCAGGTGACTTCGAAAACAACATGTTTCATATATATTCATTTAATGAGATGCCTAATGCCAACTTATCTTTCAGCTTCTCTGACTCCCATGACTTCGGAGAAAATTGTTCGGGCTTCGGAGAAAATCCTAGGAGTTCCGACTCCAGCCGAGAAGGAATGGAGAGTGAAGTTAGTGGGTAGGAGCGATTCATCCGAGTATGGGGGGTACTCAGAATTGCTCCCCCTCCTCTTCCGGATTGGGTGCCTTCAGAACGAGGGCCGAAGAAGAGGAAAGCGGAGGCCGGAACTTCGACTTCTGCTAAGACTCCATCCAAGAAGGTAGCCCGAAAACCGAAAAATGTGGCGCCTTCAAGTCCGGTGGCTTCAGTCTCATACTCCTCTGAGGACGAAGGAAGACTCCTTGTTAGCTTAATTGACGAGGATGAAAACCAGGCGGGCGCAAACACCGGTGTCGACACAAACGCGCCAAATGTTCCAAGTAGCTCCGGGCAGGCTGGGACATCGGCTGTCCGGCCGGACTTGCCGCGCGAAGAAGCCCCTATAACTGAAGGCGGAGTCGAAGTGGCGGCTGAGCCAACCCCGATTCCGGACGAAGCGGCGACTGTAGCTCCCGAAGAGGCTCCGACAGTTGAACCTTCGGTTCTGAACTATGAGTCCGACGAAGATTTTGGGGTAGCTTTCAACCCTCCAAGCAGCCCGATGCTCACGTGCCGACAAGACTTCGGAGGTAAACTTCGCTCAATCCCTTTGTTCCTTTTTCCTGCAAAATTAGGCAATATATGATACCTTTGTCTCGGCAGGGTCCGCTCCTATGGAAGTGGTTCCTCCCGAAGATACGATTCCTGGGACCTCAACCTCCCCAACACCGATTCCAGAAGTCGCACGCATGGGACCTAGAAAAGGTAAAGGCAAAATGGACCCCTTCCCTGCTCCAAATTCGGGATTAACTCCATCTGAATCAACAGACGGGGGTCAATCTACGGAGGGGGGCCATTCTATGGAGGTCTTTGTAGATGCGGCGCAACGCTCCGACCCCTCACCGAACGAAGACGATCAGAGGGCCTTGTCCATGCTCCCCCTCCTAGCTCCTTTCTTGGAGCGAAGGACCGGACCAACCGCGAAGTTGGGGAAACAGACTTGGTGGCCATCCTGAGCGAAGCTGAGGGTTCGGAACTCAACGCTGCCTTGGAGCTTGCAAAATACCAGGTACGAAGTATCTGCAAAATGAAATTAATCCTACCTACAAATAATTTCTCACCTTTCTTTTTCTTCTTTGCAGCAAATAGTTTTGGCCCGAGCAGCGGCTGTCTCGAACGAGCGTGGAAGCCTTCGCCTTCAAGAGGAAATTACTGCTCTCCGGAGGAATCTTAACATCTCCGAAGGTCGAGTTTCCCACTTAGACGAAATGGTTTCAGCAGAGCGGAGGGCCAGGCAAAACTTTGAAGCTGTGAATAAAGAGCTCGAAGCAGAACAAATTGTGCTTCGGGCAGAGATAGAAAAGATGCGGGCAGAGCATGCTACGACGGGGGCTGAGCTAGTCAGGCTCCAAGAAGAAAGGACTAAAGCTACAGAGGAGGCTAACAACTTGCTTAGCCAGAAGAGTTGGCTGCCTACGGAGGCAGCTAGGCTCTCCTCTGTAGTGGATGAGCTGACTTCATCAAAGGACGCTTTAATCGAAGATAAGCTGAAATCAGAGAAGGTAGCTGTGGAGGTCATGAACCATCTCCTATGTGTTCTGGAGTACTTCGGTACTACTGGGACACTACCTTCGAATGACCACGTCCCCATGTTGCGAAGGCTAAAAATGATCCAAGGAGCTGCGAAGGATATGAAGACAGCAGGTATTCGGTATGGATAGCTCTCTGGCCAAGTAGCTGCTCTTGGAGTACTTCGCTACTATGAAGATCTAGGGTTATCAATAACGCCAGACTCGGGGGTGGCTCCCATTACCTTCGATGAAAACCAGCTTCTTAATCCTTCTGAAGACGTGGCCGCAGCTTGTCAAGCCTTCTAAGCTTTGTGGAGAGCCGAAGGTCGTACTGCGATCAAAGCTTGGATCGATGAAGGGCAGCGTCAGAAGCAAGCTCGGTCTCAAGCTTCGAGCAGCCAGCCTTCACCGAACTCACAGGTCTAGCTTTGTTTTAGGATCCCAACTATGTAAAAACTTATGCTTTCATACATTATGAATGAAAATTTACTTATCATGTTTTTAGGCTTCTCAACCCCGTATGGATGATGTCGAAGTGTTAAATGTTACCGAAGAACTCCACCTGCTATGGGCTACCTTCGATCTTTTAAAACTTCATTAACGACCTTGATTTTTGATTCCTCGAGATAACTCCGGTGCAATTGCGTCCGAAATATGTAAGGATATATTATCTTATATTAAGGAGGAAGAAAAAGAGGTTAACTTGGAAACTTCGTCTTCTGAAGACATTGCATGGCCCGAAGATGAAAGTATTGCTGAAGATCCAGGGAAAAAACCTGAAGAATTTCGAAGCTGGGAAAGGGGCCCCGAACGACTTCGAACTTGGGCTGAACTTCAACAAGAACAGAAAGATTTTAGAGCTTCGAAGAGGGGTAGAAGAGTTAAACGTAAAGTTGTTAAAACTCCCGGCTCTGGAAATAGTCGTTCCGAGTTTAGTGGTAACTCTAGAGATCGAAGGGGTCTTCGATTCCTTCTCGGCATAGACACCGATTTTTCGTGATGTAATTATAATTTGTTCGAATGGTAAATATCGATTTTTTTAAAATTTTCTCCCTACTTCCTAGCCCCTCTTTGGGCGTAAGCAACTTCGAACTATACTCAAAGATGGTTAGGCACAAGGAAGAACTTAGGAGTACAATTTTGGAGGCTCGGAGCCCCTCAGCAACTTAAAGATTAATTGAAATCTTACAAAATGTTTTCGACTACTTGGAGTCTGAAAACTGGTAACTTAATACCTTTTGTTTTAAAAGAAGTCACTTTGGACTAACTTCTCGAACACTTTGGTATCCACAACGATTGGTCGCTTTGGACTCTTTTCACAGATATTTGAAGCTTATCAGCTCAAACTCTGTTTTGCTTTGGCCTCCTTCGGCTCTTTTTGCGAATGCTATCAAACCGGTGGTTTGGAATTCGCAATGGTCTCCTTGGACACTTTTTATGGATGCTTTCAAGCCAGAGCTTGGAATCCGCATTATTTGGTCTCCTTCGACTATTTTTACGGATGCTTTCAAGCCGGTGGCTTGGAATCCGTTTTTTCAGTGACTTTCTCACCTCGTCGGAAGCTTCGAACCAGTGGTCCGAAGTCCGAAAAATGATTCAAATTAATGACACTTCCCTCCCAGCCAACTTCGTTCTTCCAATGCGTCCACTAGAAGTAGGAAGTGTTGGGGGGTAGGCATTATCTGAACCATGAACTTTATTAATTCAGAAGGTGTTTACAAATGATTACAAAGAGCCCCTATGCGAAATATCGCTTTAAGTGCTCCGCATGCCATGTATGCGTTAGCTCTTCACCTTCTAAAGTAGCTAACTTAAAAGAACCCGGGCGTCCTGAATGGAGAATTATATATGGACCTTCCCACTTATTCCCTAGTTTCCCTGGTGCTATAACACTTCGCACAACAAGATGACCCGACTTAAGTTCATTAAGCTTGACCTTCGGATCAAACCAAGTATTCATTTGCTGATGATACTTTGATAAATTAGCGACAGCTCAAAGTCTTGTTTCTTCTGTTAAATCAAGCGAAGTTTTCCGGTTCGGTGCTACGAAGGGATCCTCCTTTAAGCTCCGTTGGTGTCATAGCTTCGTCTCCGAATAATAGTCTGAAGGGAGTGAAACCCGTGAACCTCGTTTGAGTAGTCCGGATGAACCATAGAATCTTCGAGAGCTCCTCGGTCCACAATCCTTTTGCCAATCCCACTATTCTTCGATTCAGCCCTGAAAAGATATTACCATTGGCTCTTTCCACATCTCCGTTAGACTAAGGATGCCGCACTGCAGCAAAGCATAATTGGATGCCTAGATCTTCACAAAATTTCCTGAAGGGCTCTGCATCAAATTGTGTTCCATTGTCAACTGTAAGCTGCCGAGGCACTCCGAACCGGCATATGATATTTTTCCAAAAATATTTTTGTACATTATTTTAAGTGATAGCTGTTAGGGGTTCTGCTTCGACCCACTTTGAAAAGTACTCAATTGCTACCACTGCAAATTTCAAGTTTCCTTTTGCTACTAGGAAGGGGCCAATAAGATCCATCCCCCATCTGGCCATGGGCCATACTGGAGCAATGACTTGAACAGCTGTTGGCGGGCGATGACTTCTTTGTCCCATCCACTGACAACCTTGGCAGGTGCGGACTAAGCTCTCCGCATCAGCTACTATTGTAGGCCAATAAAGCCCCTAGCGAAGTGTTTTTCCTGCCAAAGCTCGAGGGGCCAGATGGCTACCACAAAGTCCTTCGTGAATTTCTCGAAGAATTTCTTGACCTTCGGGTTGAGATATACATCGGAGTAGAGGAGAACATACTCTGGCCTTGTACAAAATACCATTGATTATATGATAATTTCGAATTCTAAGCTTCAACCTCGAAAGCTATGGCCCTTCAAGCAAATTTGCTTCTCCTTGCAATAATTCCATAATTGAACTTCGCCAATCTGTACTTGGAATGCAAAAGACTTCCGCAGAAGGGATCTGTGGCACCGAAGGTGTACTGAGTTCTTCGTAAAACACCTCTTCTGGAATGTCCATAGCTCTGGCTGCAGCTTTCGCCAAGATATCAGCTTGCGCATTTTCTGCTCTAGGTATACTTCGAATGGAAATCTCTTTAAATGCTGCTTCGATCTTACGGATCTCTTCCATATATTTTACGAGCTGTGGATGCCAAACTTGAAAACTCTTGTCTACGTGCCCTGCTACAATTTGAGAATCTATCTTAATAACAACTCTTGTAGCCCCTAAAGCACGTGCCTTTCGAAGTCCTAGCAAAATTCGTTCATACTCCGCTGTATTATTGGTAGACTTAAAGTTGAGTCTTGCGGAGTACATTGCTTTTTGCCCTGAAGGCGAAATTATCACTTCTCCGACGCCTGCTCTAGATGCTTGGAAAGCTCCATCGGAGTAAATGGTCCAAATTCCTTCACTTGGCTTCTCCGGAGCCCATGCTGCAGGGGGAGTCCACTTTGCTACAAAGTCCGCCAACACTTGTGACTTAATTGCTGTCCTTGCCACGAAGGATATGCCGAAGGGTGCTAATTCAACGGCCCATTTCCCAATTCTTCCTGTGGAGTCCTTGCTTCGGAGCATATCTCCTAAAGGATATGAAGTTGGTACAATCACGTTGTGTGCCAAAAAATAATGCCTTAACTTCCTCGAAGCCATTATCAGAGCATAAGTGAACTTCTCAAGCTCGGAATATCTTGTTTTTGCTCCGGACAATGCTTCAGATACAAAATAGATTGGATTTTGTACCAACTTCCCGTTGAAATCAACCTCTCTAACAAGGACTGCACTGACAGCAGAGCTAGTAGCTGTAAGGTAGAGGAGTAGGGTTTCGTCCGCAATGTGCACCGTGAGTGTAGCGAGGTTACTGAGATAATTCTTAATATCTTCGAAGCTTTTTTGACACTCCGGTGTCCATGCGAACTCTTCAGACCCCTTCAATGCTTTGAAAATGGGCAAACTTCTCTCCGCAGACCTTGCCAAAAACCTGCTAAGTGCTGCAAGACGACCAGTCAGTTTTTGCACTAGCTTTAAATTCTCTGGGGAGCCATCCTTTGCAACACAGTTATTTCAGTGGAGCTAGCTTCGATCCCTCTACTTGAAACTAGATACCCTAACAATTTTCCAGCCTGCGCCCCGAAGATACATTTTTCGGGGTTAAGACGGATCCCACATGCCCAAAGGCTATTAAATGTTTATACTAAGTCTAGGCTATGTTGGTGCTTTAAAGCACTCTTTATTACAATGTCATCTATATAGGCCCAAACATTGCGACCTAGTTGATGACCTAGAGCCTTAGCAATTAACCTCGAAAAAGTAGCCCCGACCTTTCTTAAGCCAAAGGGCATTCTTACATAACAGAAGACTCCCGAAGGAGTTACAAAGCTTGTCTTGATTTCATCTTCGCGCTTTAGCCAGATTTGATGATAGCCGGAATACGCATCGAGGAAGCTTAATAACTCCGAACCAGCAGTAGAGTCGACCAATTGATCAATTCGGGGCATGGGATAAGGGTCACGGGGGCATGCTTTATTCAAAGATGTAAAGTCAATACACATGCGCCATTTCCCGGAAGATTTCTTTTTAACAAAAACTGGGTTGGCTAGCCACTCCATATGGGCTACCTCTCTGATAATCCCAGCTTTCAACAATTTTTCTACTTCACCTTTAGCGAGGATAGACCTTTCCACAGATAGCTTTCGGAGTCCTTGACGAACAGGCCGAGCCTTCGAGTTCACAAGTAAACTATGCTCAATAATATCCCGACTGACTCCGATAATGTCTTCATCAGACCAAGCAAAGACATCTAAATTCTCTTCAACTACTTTCTCTAACGAAGTAGCGACTTCTGGAGGCAAGTCTTTGCCAAACTAAAATGAATATTCCTTGCCATCTTTGACAATAACCTTCGTTGCAATCTCCCCTTCAGGGCTTGGCCTTGGGAAGGACTTCTTCGAAGATTAGCCAAGAGCGGAAAAAACCTTCAGGTTATCTTGCACGCTGTTCACCTGTCTCGGGTCAAGAGGAGGGCCATGACCATACTCCGCTCTTCGCGCGGTGGCCTGATCTCTGAAAACAGTGAGCACTCCCTCCTGTGTTGGCATCATCATACACAGGTAATTATGATGCGCCACAGCTCCAAATTGATTCAGCATGCCCCTTCCGAAGATAACATTGTATGCATACAGGGCATCCACAACATCAAAAATCACTTCCTCCATCTTGGCCAGTAGCCCCTCTCCAAAGGTAACTTCCAGACCAATTTGGACGAGGGCATCGAGAGGGGGTCCTACGAAGCCTTGCAAAGGACGGGCTGCTGGGAGGAGATGCTTCTTGGAGATGCAGAGTTGATCAAAAGCTTGGACAAAGATAATATCTGCCGAACTCCCTCCGTCGATTAGCACTCTCCGGACCTCAGTCCCTGCTATGTCGGCAGTGATGACGAGTGGGTCTGCATGTGGAAACTTTATACCAGCTGCATCATCTGTAGAAAAATATATCGGCACATGGGACCATTCAGGCATAGTAGCTGTAGACAAGGAGGTTCCAATATGGCCCACTTCTCTGACATATTCTCTTCTCTGCCTCTTCGACATGCTTCCGAGGGTTCCTCCTCCAGAGTTGGGGAGGACTACTCTTTTTCCTCGATCTTGACCATATTCCTGCTTCGGAGGTGGCATAACATTGACCACCGGAGGCCTTCTCGCAGGATCGAAGTTCTCTATACGTGCCACAGCTTGGACAGGCTCCGGATGCACCTTAGTTGGAACTCAGTCAGAAGGGCCTCAACCCGAAGTTCTTTCTAGGTATTCGCCTCTCAAAGCAAGTATAGACTTACACGCATCAGTTGCGTGACTTCGATTCTCACCATGGACACAGCAGAAGAAGGCCTGGGCCTTGCCAACCGGCTTCCCTAGCGGCCTCTAGCCGCTAGTCTTGCTTCCTGAAGGCTGTGAAGTCCTTGGGGCAAATTTCTGCGGCGGTGCAATGTTCAAAACTTCTGAACGAGGATGCTTTTGCCCCCGACGCCTGTCGTGTTGAACTTCAAAGCTGGGTGCCTGCGGCTGTGTTGAAGTCTTTACTTCCAACTTGACTTCTTGCAAGATTGACGGGGTTGCGGTAGTTCTTCGAAGCCATCCCTCTTTTGACCTTGCAAACTCTTCGAAATAAGACATCAGCTGAGCAACAGAAGATATCTGCTTCCTGTGAAGTTTATCAAGGAGGCCCGCATGGGTAACTCCCTCTCGAGCTGCGTCAACTACAGAAGATGTAGTTAACCCTCGAATTTGCGACTTCCTATGAGCGAAGCGCTTGAAATATTGTCTTAAAGTCTCTCCGGGGAGCTGCTTCACCTGGAAAAGACTTCCTGTTGACATTGGGGGTACGAAGGTACCCTGAAAATTGCTTACAAACTTCTTCCTCAACTGCTCCCATGTTCTGATTGATCCTGGCTTCAGAGACCAGAACCACCGCAGTGCCACTCCATCGAGAGCTAGGGGAAAACATTTGGCCATAGTGTCTCGCACTCCCCCGCTGGCTTCAATTGCCAATGCATAAGATCGGGAGAACTCCCCAGGATCTTCATCTCCGGAATATTTACAAAGCTTCGAAGTTTTGAACTTAGGGTCGAAGCGTACTTTCTGCAACTCAGGATGCAGTGGAGATTCAGTGTCAAAGGAAGCATTCTCCGAAGCTTCAGGATAAGGAAGTTCATCGTCTTCGAGCACTTCAGGGATGATCGGGGCGGCCTGAGAACGAAGCCTATCTATGGCTTCTTGACGCCACCTTGCTACTTCAGCCTGGAGACTGGCCATTTGAGCGGCCATATCGCCAATACCATCTTCATCTCCTCCGGAAGGACCTTCCGAATCTTGAGAACTGTAGGTGTCAGTTCGAAGCGGAATCGAAACTGGAGAAGGGACTCCGGCTGGCCGAAGTATAGATGGAGTTGGGGGAGGAACTCCGTATTCTCGAGGAAGGGGAATCCCTTCGGGGGTCTGAGGTGGAGGAATTACCGAATGTCCTCCGACCTCGACCGTGTTCGAAGATCTTACTCTGGAGATCCAAGGGGACCTCCGAGTAGGACTACCACCTGAACTCCGCTTGGGAGGCATGGTTTGAGAATTTGGTAGAGAACGAAGTTTTTTGGACTAGGTTCCCCACGGACGGCGCCAACTGTTGGCATAAAAGATTACACTAACAGGTTTCTGAAGCTTAGAAACTAACAAACGAAGTGTTTGTGAAGTAAACTATTTCAAGCCTCCGAAATGGATAATAGCTCAAAACAGTTCGAAGATGTGTATTGAATAACCCCGTATTTGATCCCCCTTACAAGGTGAAACGGGGGGTATTTATAGGCCCAAACATTAAGGAAAAGACCCTTTTACCCCTCTGTTACAACCGACATAGTGGAAACTATTCGGTACCCTTAATAGGGCTAAAACAGTAAAAGACTAATCTAATCAGCTAGATGATAAGTCTTCTATCCTAGCAGGCAAAGAAGCTCTCTGAAGAGTCCAAGTTCGAAGATATACTTCGAACTAGCCTTCACCTTCATCCTTCGAACTTGATCCAAAGTACTCCCGGAGCTAAATGCTCTAAACCTTTTATTCAATCATCTGTCTTTGTCTTCTCATAACAATAACCCTGAAGATGGAGTATTTTCCCCCAACAAAAAGTTATGTAGAACTCAGGTCAAAAAACAGTACCAAAATAGATCAAAAATCATCTCAAAGATTGAATCAAGATTGAAAACAGAGAACTGTATTCAGCTGAAATCTCAAGTTTTCAGAATCAGTTAAGCACTTTGTTAGACAGAAAAATATATGTAGCAGTGGTCAAAAACTCTTGCAAATTCCCAAAATGGAACCCTAGAAACTTGATATTCAAAGGCTATGAAGAATATGGATCCAAAAACTGTACCAAAACAGATCAAACATTTTCTCAAAGATTGAATCCAGACTGAAAACAGAACACTGTATTCAGCAAAAATTACAAGTGTTCAGAATCATTTAGGTACTTTGTTGGGAAGAAAAATACATGCAGCAGTGATAAAAAACTTTTGAGAACTTCAAAAATGGAACATCCATATCATTCACATCAAAAGTTACATGGACATCCAAGCCATGTTTTGTCATGAAAAATTCCATAAAACTCACTCAAAAATCGAATCCAGGCAAAAATAACTCAGATACTTCTAGAGACAGGATTCTTCTCTAAATTGTGATATCACTTTTGATCATCAGAATAATTATGAAGAAATGGAAGAACCAAGTTGCAAATTCCAAAAATAGAACATTCATAAAATCCTCAACAAAAGATGTATAAACATGTCATATGAGTTCTGTAGTAAAAACACCAGAAATTGCAACACAAAACTCAATCCAGATAAAACAAACCTCTGCACATTCACTGTTCTGTTTCCCAGATTTTTAAAAGTGACAGAATAATTTCTGGTATTGCATAATATTTGTTCATCCTTCCACAAAGTAATCACTCAAGTAAGACTTCAATAATCAGCCAAAATGCTGATGAACACTTGATGAAACATTTCATCAAACATGTAGAGGGCTAGACCAAAACTGAAACAGACTTCTTGAGAGTATTTTTCAGATCTGTGGTGCTTGTTTGAACAGAAAAAGAAATAAGTAGGAATCACATAAATCACTTGCAACTTTAAAAAATGGATCATTCAAAACATGCACAACAAAAGTTATATAGACATCTATAACAAGTTCTACAATGGATTCATCAGAAATCGCAACACAAAATTGATTTCAGCCTGAAGTACTAACCTGCACCGAGGAGATCTGATCCAGCGATATGTTGTATTGGTTGCCGGATGATGAATAGTGACACCCAATTTGATTGAAAGCAACAAAAGCACAGCAAAATTTGATGGATTTGATATTTGGTTCAGCCCAAAAGAACAGCAAAAAATCATCCACCTGCCCATGGATATGGTCCCCTATTTATAGGCCAACCATGGGGGGTATTTTCTAAAAAGAACCCTCTAGAATTGAAAATTACACAAAAGTCCTATTCCTTGTAATATATATTTTCAGAATTAGAAAATTCTGAAAAATATATTAAAGGAGTATACTAACACTAGACTCTCAACCTTTTATTACACATTGACTCAAATTAAAAATACTCAAAACTATTAAAATTCACAAAACTAGATATGCGATGGTTTTCAACAAAAACCGACAAAACCTCTCAACCCTTCGACTCATGACACCGCTTCGCGACTCCGAGCGCCAGCGAGCCACTTCCGCTCTTGATCCCCTCGAGCCGCCTGAATGCTTGTCCTAGCCTCCCTCTCACAAACCCGGTCGTCATGCCATCACAGTCAGCCGTTCGTCCAAGTCTTTCTTGGTCTCTTCGCGCACTCTTGAGATCTTCTCCAACTTTGCCCGGCCTCCCGGACCCTCCGACATTGAGCTCCCCGCTCGACCCTCGATCACCCATCGTCGACAATTGGTCAGCATCTCCTCCCTACACAAACAAGACAAGCCAAGACACGAACGCGATGCACCACCAAACCCTCGACAGCCAAACCTCCATTTCACATCGAACCCCTCGATGCACTCAAACCACTCTCAACCACTCAATCGCTCAGACGCACATCCTTGTCAATCACTCATCATCCAGACCGAAACCACCCTTGGTTTCTCAATCTCCCCCTTGATGAGTGCATTGACAACCCCAAAGCAAAGACATGATGAGGATTGCAAGTTACACGCATAAGTGACCATAAAAACTCATAAAAGAGCAAAACATGTCACTCAGAAAAAGATCTCCCTCTTGGGCAAAAGCCTTACACAAAACGCATCGCAAAACGCATGAGCAAGCAAAAGCATCAAGAGCATCTCATCTCAAGGCATGATGAAAAATCCCCCTTAACCAAGCAATCCAAGAGCCAAAGCATCATGCAGAGCATTTCTCCCCCTTTGACAATGCACGCATCAAGGAGATAAAAAGATGCAAAGAGTGGAAAGAGGGTAAAGCAGGGATGTGATCTTCTGAGACATGAGCAGCTGAAGTTACAATACAAACACGTATTCACCTTGAATATCATCTAAAAGTATTGTATGACAACCTCAAATGAATACAATCTAAAAAAGGCATGAGCAAACATTTAAGATTTTAGCAAATAAAAGCATCACCACTCAGACTAGTATACTAGACATGTCAAGGCATGAGATGCAAAAGCTAAACAAGCACACACTAGATAAGCGTATCCCACTTCAAGGTGATTCAGCAAACATGATATGCAATGAATTTACAATTTTTTCATTTTTGTGCCAGGGGTTATTTGCATGTCAACCTTATGCTAACCGACCAAGCCAAGCCTAGGTCAAGTAAAAGACCATCAGAAGCTTAAGGCATTGATCTTGGTATACACTCAATGTCCTGGTTCATACCAAAGTGCTATGGTAAGCCGTCCAGAACAAAGTAGTGCGACAAAGCAAACCGACCTGGATCTTTTCAAAATTTAGCACACAATAGCATTAATATTCATTTTCATTTTCATTCATTTTTCATTTCCATTTTCATTTTCATTCATTTTTATTTTCATTCATTTTTGATGAAATCAAGTTGCATATTAGCATCCAAGTAAAAAGGACCACCTATCAGGTATATAAAAGATAGCAAAAGCACTCAACCCATTCAAGCTAGTTTCTAGACTAAGCAGTGATCATTTTCAAATTTTTAGAAATAAAAGCCATGCTCATGACAAGTATCAGATGAAGACATGTCAAGTAGTCAATAGTATTAAAGATAATAGTTCAAAGGCATTACAAAGCATGTACTTGTAAAAGAAATTAATGATATGACAGAAGCTCATGCAATGCTACACAACTCCTCAAAACATGCTAGAATCTTTCGGATGCTCAGTGAGAGGGTGAGCTAAATTTTTTTTGGAATCCAGCAACGCAAAACTCGAGATCCAAGCAAATTAGTAGATTGACCATGCACAGGAGATAAGCCATGATAAAAAGTGTGTGGTCTACCTATAAAGCGTGAACTTGGAAAACGACGAGGTCTCCCAACTTGTCTAGTATCAAAGCCTCTTACACATCATCTATCACCATATGCAGCATGGTGTACACCACCAGGGGCAAACTCACTCACAAACCCATGTGGGGCCTCAAAATCAGGATAAGAGCGGAAAGCATACTCATGCAAATCAAGTGAAGAATAATCATGAAAGTCCAAAGCATGAGAACGATGTTCATCTTTCATGCGTCGATAGCAAAAATCAATCAAATGACCTACACGATGACAATAAGCGCAATGAAAAACTTTCTTGGGTGTAGGTTTATAGGTTTTTGGTGTGAACCTCACACTTTTCCTAGGTTTTTGCTTGGAGTCTGTCTTGAGTGAAGAAATGATTATCTTTTTGGGTTAGGTAGGATTTTTGGCTTTTTGTGGTGTGTCTAACTGGGCTCTCTCTTTCTCGAGGGTAGTAGGTAGAGTGAACACAGTTTGGCTTGGGGTATTAGAAGAAGTTCTCTCATAACCTAACCCAAGAGCTAACCCTGCCGTGTCTGCGCACATTTTTGTTTTGTCCAAAAGCAAATCCATTTTCCTTTTCCCTTCAGTGCATTTGTCTACCATGGAAAGCAGATAATCATTCCCACATTTCAGTTTTTCTACATGCTCTCTAGCAAAGCTAAGTTTGTCCTTAAGGATGACACAGGTGGGACACGTCGGCTGCACATTCTTAGAACACTCAGCACTCTCCAATCTAGCCTTAAGCTCATCGATATGCTTATCTCTCAGACTAACGCTTTCAATCAGTAAAGTGCAGTTTAAGCATTCATCGTTGGCACAAGGACTAGACTCCACCACCAAAAGTTGCTTCTGAACATTTTCAAGTTTTTCAATGTTTTGAGCATGTATCAGACGCAACTGAGCAAGTTCATCCATAACAATAAGACAAGACTCACATTCAGCAATTTTAGACTTAGACTTCAACAAAGCAAGTTCAGTAGAAAGTGATTCAATTTTAATCTTTAGTTCCTTTCGTTCTTTAGAAGCAAGTTTAAGCAGTCTATCTTGTGAAATAATTGCATCATGTAATTCATCGTTTTGAACAAGTAATTGGTCATGTGATAAACTAACCTTAGATGAGTCAGGCCCATTGCTGTTGTACTTGTCATTGGTCACGAAGCAAAGCCCGTTGAAGTCCTTCGTGTTTTCCTTCTTTCTTTCTTCACTCTTGTAAAATTCTTCTTTATCAGAGCATGGCTCTTCACTCGAGGTATTGTCGATGTCGCTGAGTGTAGCCATGAAAGCTCTAGCCATCCTTTTTGCCACTTCTCCTCTTTTGCCTGTGAAGAAGGATTTTTTGTCTCTTTTCTGGTGTTTGAGTTCATGTTCATTCTTTGCGTTCAGTTTTGGGCAATTTGCTTTAAAATGATTAAGATCACCACACTCAAAACACCCTCGAGGGCCTCCACTTCTTTGATCTCTTCTATCATTGTAGAACCTAGTGAACTTTTTGACTATAAGAGCAAGGTCTTCATCGTCCAATGTGTCCACTTGTTCTTTTGTGATAGAGACCAACGAAGACAAGGCAAAACCCCAGATAAAGCTCAAAATCTAGACACACTACCTCCAGATGAGGTGCCACTGTCAGGACTAGAAAACAAAGCAATAGAAGGCAACAAAGATTTGCCAGCTCCTAGTCGAGACGTCTTGGCAATCTTGGTGGACTTAAGCTTACTAAAGAGTTCGTCGCAAATCAGAGTGTCAAAGCTTGCCGACTCTTCAATACTGGAGATCTTCACCTCCCATATGCTACGATCAAGAGCATAGAGAAGTTTGTTTGCCCTATCATGGTCAGAGTAAGCCAAAGTCCCAATGGCACGCAAATTGCTCACAATTCCATTAAAACGCGCAAACATGGCATCTACTGATTTGTTAGGGCCTTGCGCGAACATTTGGTATTCTTGATTATACGTGCTCTCCTTCCTCACCTTAATCTGGGTAGTGCCCTCATGAAAAGTACTCAAGGTCATCTAGATTTCTCGTGTAGTCCGAAGGTGCTGGACCCTGTCAAACTCGTTGCGACTCAGACTGATAAATTTTTTTTTCTAGCCTTGCTATTACATTCATATTGTGCCTTCTTAATCTCTGAGGTACGAGTGTCAGGAATCACATATCAGGATGCAACTATGTCCCAAATCGCACTTCCTTGGCTAAGAAAATAAGCCTCCATGCGCACCTTTCAATAAGCATAATCTCGACCATCAAACATCAGAATCTTTGAATTCCTTTCCATGTTGCCAAAAACAAGGATCACAAAACCGGTTAAGGTCAACTGGTGATCTAACCGACTCTAATACCAATTTTGGGATCATAATGGTGACTAGAAGGGGGTGAATAGGCGCCTCGACACTTTCTCGTGAATGTGATGGCCTGTTCAGATCACCAACGCACCTCTAAAGATCAGAGTCAAATTTAAATCAATTAAAACCAATCAGAGCAACAAAACCTTTTCAATTCTAGAATTCAGTCTTAAATCGGAGTTTATTAGCCAAACTATCCTGTCGGACACTGAAGCTCGAAGCACATTGACTAGATCGACAAATGGTTTGCCGACTAGAAGAAATCAGAGATTGAATTATCGACAAAGATCAGAGCATTCACAAATACAGTTTACAAATTCATTCTATGGTCTTTGGACATGTACTTCAAGAATATGAATTCATACATGCTCATGCACACATTCAAATGATAATCAAAATTCATAACTGAAAGCTCCAGCATAAAAGCTCCTCGGCAGAAACAAATTCTGACAGGAATATCGAAGGAAAGAGATAAAAATCCCAATCTGAACTTTTCGCCAAAATGTCCACAGCACCAAAAAAGAGAGCAAAAACTATATACCGCTGTAGTCAGAAGCTTTTGTAATTTTCATATACGAAATCCTTGAAACTTGGACGACAAAAGTTATGTAGAACTTAGGTAAAAAAACAGTACCAAAACAGATCAAAAATCATCTCAAAGATTGAATCAAGACTGAAAACAGAGAACTGTATTCAGCTGAAATCTCAAGTTTTCAGAATCAGTTAAGCACTTTGTTGGACAGAAAAATATATGTAGCAGTGGTCCAAACCTCTTGCAAATTCCCAAAATGGAACCCTGGAAACTTGATATTCAAAGTCTATGAAGAACTTGGATCCAAAAACAGTACCAAAACAGATCAAACATTTCATGAAAGATTGAATCCAAACTGAAAACAGAACATTGTATTCAATAGAAATTACAAGTGTTCAAAATCATTTAGGTACTTTGTTAGGAAGAAAAATACATGCAGAAGTGATCGAAAACTTTGAAGAACTTCAAAAATGGAACATACAGATCATTCTCATCAAAAGTTACATGGACATCCAAGCCATGTTTTGTCATGAAAAACTCCAGAAAATTCACTCAAAAATCGAATCCAGGCAAAAATAACTCAGATACTTCTAGAGACATGATTCTTCTCTGAACTGTGATATCACTTTTGATCATCATAATAATTATGAAGAAATGGCAGAACCAAGTTGAAAATTCCAAAAATAGAACATTCAAAAAATCATCAACAAAAGATGTATAAACATCTCATATGAGTTCTGTAGTGAAAACACCAGAAATTGCAACACAAAACTCAATCCAGATAAAACAAACCTCTGCACATTCACTGTTCTGTTTCCCAGATTTTTAAGTGACAGAATAATTTCTGGTATTGCATAATATTTGTTCATCCTTCTACCAAGTAATCACTCAAGTAACACTTCAATAATCAGCCAAAATGCTGATGAACACTTGATGAAACATTTCATCAAACATGTAGAGGGCTAGACGAAAACTGAAACAGATTTCTTGAGAGTATTTTTCAGATCTGTGGTGCTTGTTTGAACAGCAAAAGAAATAAGGAGGACTCACAGAAATTACTTGCAACTTTCAAAAATGGATCATTCAAAACATGCACAACAAAAGTTATATAGACATCTATAACAAGTTCTACACTGGATTCATCAGAAATCACAACACAAAATTGATTTCAGCCTAAAATACTAACCTGCGCCCAGGAGATCTGATCCAGCGCTGTACTATATTGGCTGCCGGATGATGAACAGTGATGCCCAATTTGATCAAAAGCAACAAAAGCACAACAAAATTTGATGGATTTGATATTTCGTTCAGCCCAAACGAACATCAAAAAAACATCCACCTGCCCATGGATATGGTCCCTCCCCCAACCATGGGGGTATTTTCTAAAAAGAACCCTCTAGAATTGAAAATTACACAAAAGTCCTATTCCTTGTAATATATATTTTCAGAATTAGAAAATTCTGAAAAATATACTAAAGGATTACACTAAATCTAGACTCACAACCTTTTATTACACATTGACTCAAAGTAAAAAGACTCCAAACTATTAAAATTCACAAAACTAGATATGCGACGGTTTTCAGCAAAAACTGACAAAGCCTCTCAACCCTTCGACTCGTGACACCGCTTCGCGACTCTGAGCGCCATCAAGCCACTTCCCCTCTTGATCCCCTTGAACCGCCAGAAATCTTGTCCTGACCTCCTTCTCGCAAATCCGATCGCCACGCCATTGCAGTCAGCCGTCGGTCCAAGTCTTGCTTAGTCTCTTCACGCACTCTTGAGATTTTCTCCAAATTTGCCCGGCCTTCCTGATCCTCTGGTATCGAGCTTCCTGCTCGACCCTCGATCACCCGCCATCGACAATTGGTCAGCATCTCCTACCTGCACAAACAAGACAAGCCAAGACACGAACGCGACGCACCACCGAAACCCTCGCCAACCAAACCTCCATTTCACATCGAACCCCTCGATGCACTCACACCACTCTCAACCAATCAACCGCTCAGACGCCCTTCATCATTTTGGCCACCGTCAGGATCATATTGAGCTTCCGATCAAGAGGTTCGTCTACCGCAGATGAAGAAGACGGACACACCGTGCCAAAATTTTCTAGAACACCCCTGAGGGTATCCAGAGTCTGGTCAGCTTCCACATTGTGCCTCGCCTCGACCTTCGTCAACTCGGAGGCTTGGGTATATCAGCTGTCTTCGACAACAAGTAATTTTTCTGGACCCGCGCTTGTTTGAGTGAAGATTGAAGCTATGTGCGTTCAGCGCTGGAATCCGTCTCCTCTTTCCGAAGCCTCTCGATCTCAACCCTTAGCACCATACGCTCCGCTTGAATTTCTTCTATCAGAGAATTAAGTTTAGCGCAGGTCTGCTGTTCTTCCCGGAGTGCTTCCTCCGCTATGGCTTTGGTCCTTTGCTCCTCAAGGAGCTCTTCCTCCAGCTGTAGAGTTTTATCTTCGGAGCCCTTCAGGATATTCTGAAGCATGTAACATTCCGTTTGAGCCGATTGGTTTCAATCTCATTGGAAGTCGTTGCCGCTCTAGAAGGACAAATTGCTACAAAAAAGCAAAGTGAGTACGATGTAATTTCCATTAAATAAATATGCTTATTATTTGGTGCATACCTAGAGGGTAGCCCTTTTGAGGGCCAAGTCGAGCTCTGGTCCGCTGGACTCACTCAGAATGGAGACCAGCTCGGAGCTCCCGACCTCTTGGCTCTTGTCCGCCAAAGGTTCCAAAAGAGCCTGGAGCCCTATCCGTTGTTCCAAGAACGGAGCAGTAGCGGGATCCAGGACAAGGTTCATTGATCGTCTTCAGCGGGGTCTTCTTCCAAAGCACCTACCGAAGGATCATTTGACGAAGGTGTTGTCGTCAAAGAAGGGAGAGGCCCAAGACAAGTCTTGCCCTTACCTCTCCTTGGTACAAAAGTTGGAGCTGCATCTTCAATCGGAGTACATCCTCCTTCGAGAGTCGTTCCTTCAGTCGGAGCCACCTCACCCGAAGCAACTCCAGTCGTCGGAGATATCACCTCGATTGGAGCCTCATCTCCAAGAAGAGCCGGAGTTCCATCATTGGTTGGAGCCATGCTGCTCCTTGATGCATCTGCAAAAATGCAAAATGCTCCTTGAAGTCATTTCAGGAATTTCGATGAAAAAATTCCAAAGGTATACCTCCATCTAGACTTTGAGGAAGGATTTCGGGGTCCCCTAGAAATTCATACATCTTGACGTACTCGTCGAGTTCCTCCCCCGAAGTTTGTGCCGGAGCAGCAGACATCAAAGCCCTGGCCTCCGTCGCTACTACTCCGATCACCGGCGAGCTAGGATTTTCTAGCTCGGGTTCTGGCTCGACTCCGGCTGGTTCGGAGTGAGTCGCCACCGCCGCTTCTGTAGTCTCCCGAAGGGGGTCCTCGGTTGCATCTTTGGAATTACAAGACAAAGACAACTCATAAAGTTCTAAGTTCAAGATTTGTCTCCACACTGACAAAGGGTTAAGGCCGATGGGTCCATCCAGACCCTAGTTCGAAGATACCCTCCGAAGGCTCCATCTCAGTGGGAAACAGCAAGACTGACGGGACGTCTGCCTTATCTATCTTCTTCAGATGTACTGTACAATTTTAACCCTATTAGGGGTACCGAAATAGTTTCCACTATGTCGGTTGTAATTGAGGGGTAAAAAGGTCTTTTCCTTAGATTTTTTACCTATAAATACCCCCCTTCTCACCCTGTAATAGGCATCGAATATTCAGATATTCATTACACCACTTCGATCTACTTCGAGCTATTATCCTATATGGAGGCTTGAGATAGTCCGCTTCACAAACTCTTTGTTTGTTAGTTCTTAATCTAAGAGAACTTGTCAGCGTAATCCTTTACGCCAACAGTAACATACTCTAAACCCATCCTGCCTCTTAAACTTTTGGATCAACATACCCAGTTGAGGATCTCTCGCTCTCACCCAACTCAAGATCTGGTGGAGATAAGATTTCTCATTATGAGCATCAGCTAACTCCTCTCTCAAGGAAGCTAACATCTCCACCTAAGACCAACAGACCTCACACTCTCTATCAACTTGGACAAACTTCTCAAGATTTTGGATCTCAGCTTTCTTCTTAATCATCTCCATCCTTAGAGATAAACAGTTCTTAAAGACAGTGGGTGGAACTGACAAGATATCTAACTCATGCTAGGTCTGCACCAACTCACCACTAAGGCACTCAAGCTCGCTCGACTACTAGTTACCCTTCACTCTCTCCTCATCTAGGTCAGCTACATAGGATAGGCAATCTCTACAAGGCATGATAGCTGAGGCATGAGCATCTTTCAGCTCCAACTGAGCGCTTTCAAGATCAGTGGCCAAAGCATCTCTCTCATTCACCCTCTCTGTGTACTTGGACTTCAGAGAAGTCAGGTCAGTAAGAAACACCTCACTATTGGGTCACTCATTGATCTCATCCAAGCAAGTAAAAGAAGATAGACTATCAATCTTGTTATTGGCCATAGCAAGCTCAATCTCTAGCTCATGTACCCTATTCTTAACCCTCCTAAGCAGTTTCTTCCGATACTTCAATTCCTGATGATTCTCTTCAAGTAATTCAACAACTTCTCGCTCATAAGAAGATACCTTCTCGTCATCATTGTCGGAGTTGTCAAAGCCATTGAGCAAAAGCTCTTACGAGATTTTTGGCGGCGATGAGAGCGAGTCTTCGGCTTGTCCCCATTGGCCATGAAGCAGAGGCCAGCAGCATCATCCATGTCCTTCTCCTTCCCTTTCTTTATCACAATCTCCTCATCGCTTGAGCTTGATAAAGATGAAGAAGAGGATGATCACTTTGAAGGTTATGCCCAAGAAAATTCCGTGGATCGGAAGTTCCGATAGGCATTATCTCGTCTTGATACATAGATCAAATGTTGCTTCAGAAGTTCCGATATGGTACCGGAAATTTCTACGAGCCAGAAGTTCCAATTTGGAATTGGGAAATTTTTTACTGATCAGAAATTTCGATATGGTATCGGAAGTTCTGAGGTGGGCAATATAAGATTGGATCTGTTGCGTGTCGTACTATATCGGAAGACCTAAAATACCCTATTGGAAGTTCTGATCCAGGATAAGAAGTTCCAACGTGGGCAAATAGATTAGATCTATTATGGTTTTGAGGGTTACGAGATGAGCACGACCAAGGGGCTCTCATCCCTATAAAAGGAGAGGTGGAGGACATCTTGGAATAAGCAATAAGCCTAGATTAGACCTAGCCACAAAAGACTCCTCTTCTCCCTTTCTTGATCTCAATCGTTGAGGTCAAGGATCCCCGTCTCTCACGTGCAGTGCTAGCACGCTACAGTGGGAGGTACTGCATCCCTGTATGTGTGGACTCCATGGAGGTGTTTCTCCAATAGCGACACTCGTGGACATCTTCACGCAAACGACTACGTCGTCTTCATCGATCGGATTGGTGAGGGACGAAAAGGACGAAGTGAGGATATGCTTGACGCGCTACTCCGACATCTTATTTCACTGCACCTAGCGCATCTCGTGCTAGAAGGTAATGATCCAATATGTCGCACATGCATGAGTCTTGTGCTTAGGGTGTAAATTTTGAATTTGCTGGTTAGCATAGCTCCCCTATTCCCCAACAGTGGTATTAGAGCCTACGTGCGTAGTGTTCGATCTGGATCCCTCATGTATGGAGATACATGGGTGAAAAACAGATTAGATCTATTTCTGTCCGCGGCAAATCGGAAGTTCCAATATTTACCAGAAGTTCTGATGGTGGATTGGAAGTTCCGATACTGATCGGATGTTTCGATATCGAATAATGATTCGATACAGAAAGCAATTGTTGCGGTCTAGGAATCTGATATTGATCGGAAGTTCTGACAGATCAGAAGTTCTAACAGATCAGAAGTTCTGATGCCAGATCGGATGTTCCGACCCAACCGAATTTGAAATACTGAGCATGTTGATCTGGGTTTTTCAGATCCAGAATCCAGTCACTTGTAGATTGCTCACCTAACTTTGTTTTGCAGAGAATGGTGTGACTGGCATGGCCTTGGATAAATGTGATGTATGAGATGCATGCAATGAATGTAAATTAAATATGGCATGCATGTCATGGTTATTTATAGCCCAAGGCTGATGTAAAATTTATTACGGCTTGCATGTCGTTTCTGCGGTGCTTCGGCACATGTAATTAGTATAGACTATGCGAGATGGACTAGTACTCTTCATAGAGGCCGGGAGCATGCACTCAATGACGGGAGCCATGGATATGGAGATCCCAATGTGAAGAAGGCCATGCTATGTCAGAGTTAATATGATTGCATGTGATGCTTTCTTATGTTCATGTTATTCTATTCTTGCATGTTTCATGTGCGCTAGGGACATTACAGTGCTAGCATAGTTTTCCCTTAGAAAATTAAGTGTTGATGCTCTTCTCAATAGCTTCACCCACCAAGGTTCATACTCATCGATAGTGGGTCTGCTAAAGTAGGGTGCTATCTTTTATCTCGACTAGTTGGGGCAAAAGTCGGACTTCTGCACACATAGTATTGGTTCATTTGAAAAGGCTATCAAAACATTTTTGGGCCTTGGAGCATAAGAGTTGGGGTTGAGCATTGCATGCTTCTCCAACGATAAGTGTCACATACGATGTGATTAGTAATGAGTTACTTACGTATGTCAACTAGTTTCTAGCAGTGATGCCAAAGCTCACTAGGAGATAGCCTGACCATGGATCTTGCGCCACTATTAGTCATTACAGGGAAAGTGACTTGGTTTAAAACAGTGGAACATCTTTTATTGGGTAGAAGATAAACATTGCAAAGTGTTAAACCTTGCATTTAATCTTTTGTAAATCATGGCACCTACTTCTTCTACTTTTAAGAGCACTCCAGTTTTTAATTTGCGATCTATTCTTGAACATGAGAAATTATCTAGAACAAACTTTATGGATTGGTATCGAAATTTGAGAATTGTTCTTAAATAAGAGAAAAAAAGATTATGTTCTGGAGGAACATCACCCTGATGAACCAGGAGATGATGCTTCCACAGTAGACAAGCGTTCTTATGAGAAGCATGCTAGTGATTCTAGGGATGTCAGCTGTCTGATGCTTGCCTGCATGTCCTCTGAGTTTTAGAAATAATATGAGGAACATGATGCTTATGATATGATCGTAGGTCATAAGGGCATGTTTCTGAAACATGCAAGGGCAGAGAGATACAATATGTCTAAGTCCTTGTTTGGTAGTAGGCTAGATGAAGAGAGCCCAGTGATCCCACATGTGATCCGAATGATTGGTTACATAGAGACTCTAGAGAGACTGAGCACTCCATTAGATCCATACCTAGCTATTTATGTCATTCTCCAGTCGCTCCCACTGAGCTTTGAGACGTTCATCATGAATTACAACATGGTTGGGCTAGAGAATACACTAGCTGAGTTGCATGGTATGCTAAAAACTGCTGAGGAGAGTATCAGGAAGTCTCCTTATCAAGTAATGTTGGTTCAGAAGGAGGGCAAAAATAGGAGGAGGAAAAAGGCTAAGACTATAAATTTGATCTCTATTGTGAAGTCTAAACCAGCTGGAAAGTCCAAGTTGGGTTCTGCTAACTCTGATGTGTGCCACCACTACCACAAGCCTAGGCATTGGAAGCGCAATTGCAAGGTATATCCGAAAGAGCAGAAAAACAAGAAGGGAAGTGTGACTTCAGCTTCAAGTATTAATGTTATTGAAACTAATATTGCTACTCATCCAAATGATTCATGGGTATTTGATACCGGATCGATGATTCATACTTGCAAATCGTTACAAGGGTTGTGTAGAGTAAGAAGGTGTGCAAGTGGCAAGCTGGATATCTGCGTTGGGAATGGTCCAAAGGTTGCAGTGTTGGCCGTCAGCATTTATCCACTTTCGCTACCGCCAGGACTAGTTTTGGAGTTAAATAATTGTTATTTCATTCCCGCCTTAGGCAGAAACATTATATCTTCTTCATGTTTAGAGGAATGTGGTTTTGAATTCATAATAAAGAATAAGAGTTTTTCAATATTTTTGAATGGAATGCTCTATGGTGTTTGTCCATTAGTGAATGGATTATATATTATGAGTCTTGATGATGTACACGTTTATAACATTAGTACTAAGAAACAACGACTCAATTATTTAAATCCTACCTACGTCTAGTATTCTCATTTAGGTCATATAAATGAGAAGCGTGTGCAGAAGCTCCATAATGATGGACTTTTGGAGTCATTTGATTTTGAATCATATGACACATGCGAGTCTTGCTTACCTGGCAAAATTACAAAGACACCTTTCACTGGACAACATGAGAGTGCGATTGAGCTATTGGCCATAGTACATACTGATGTGTGTAGACCAATGAGTCACACGACTAGGAAAGGATTTCAATACTTTTTCACTTTTACTGACGACTTTAGTGGATATGTCTATGTCTACTTGATGAGGCATAAGTGAGAATCCTTCGAAAAGTTCAAGGAGTTCCAGAATGAGGTACAAAATCATACGGGCAAGACAATTAAATCTCTACGATCTGATCGTGGGGGTGAATATTTGAGCCATGAGTTTAGTGATCATCTGAAGAATTGTGCAATTGTTCCACAGATGACTCCACCCGACACGCCCCAATGGAATGCAGTGTCTGAGCGGATAAACTGCACTTTATTGGATATGGTGCGGTCCATGATGAGTCACGTTGATCTTCCATTATCCTTTTGGGGTCACACTCTAGAAACTGTAGCTTTCACAATTAATAGAGTTCCATCTAAGTCAGTGGAGAAGACGCCATATGAGATGTGGTTTGGGAGGTGTCCCAGTTTGTCTTTTCTAAATATTTGAGGATGTGAGGCGTATGTCAAACGTATGATGCCTGACAAGCTTAGTCCTAAATCTGACAAGTGCTTCTTTGTGGGGTATCCTAGGGAAACCAAAGGATAATGTTTCTATAATAGAGAAGAGGGCAAAGTGTTTGTCGCTCGGAATGTCATATTTCTTGAGAAAGAGTTTCTCTCGAAAGAGGTTAGTGGGAGGACTGTGCATCTCAAAGATGTTCGAGAGCCACTAGAAAGTGTTCTAGATAACACTGAACCAGAGCAGGAGGCGCAAGCTATTGCAGACCTTGTTATAGATGCGCTAGCCCCACGAAGGTAGGGAGAGTAGTCCATGCGCCAGGGACATACATGTTCTTGACCACTGGGCATCGCGACATGTTGTTGTTGGACAATGATGAGCCCAAGACATATGCGGAAGCAGTGATGGGACCAGACTCTAAGAAATGGCTTGGAGCCATTGGATCCGAGTTGGAGTCCATGCGAGAAAACCAAGTTTGGAACTTGGTTGATCCACCCGATGGTGTAAAAACTATTGAGTGTAAATGGATCTTCAAGAAGAAGGTAGACGTTGATGGAAATGTTCACATCTATAAGGCATGATTGGTGGTGAAAGGTTTCAAACTGATTCAAGGTGTTGATTATGATAAAACGTTTTCCCCCATCACCATGCTTAAATCTATTCGGATAATCCTAGCAATTTCCGCATTTTATGATTATGAAATATGACAAATGGATGTCAAGACGGCTTTCCTGAATGGAAACCTAAGTGAGGATGTGTACATGACACATCCTGAAGGTATTGACGGTCCGGGAAATGCTGAGAAAGTTTGCAAGTTGCTAAAATCCATTTATGGATTGAAGCAAGATTCTTAGAGTTGGAATCTTCACTTTGATGAGGTAGTCAAAGGGTTTGGCTTCATCAAGAATGAATACGAGCCTTATATTTACACAAAGGCTATTGGGAGCTCACTCGTATTTCTGGTCTTATATGTGGATGACATATTGTTTATCGGAAATGACATTTCTCTCTTGAATGTTGTGAAGACATCATTGAAAAACAGTTTCTCGATGAAAGATCCTGGAGAGGAAGCATACATTATAGGCATAAAGATCTATAGATATAGATCAAAATGGTTAATTGGATTAAGCCATAGTATGTACAATGAAAAGGTTTTGAAATGGTTCAAAATGCAGAATTCTAAGAAGGGTTATCTTCCAATGTTACGTGGTATTTCTGTTAGTAAGACTCAGTGTGTTGTGACACCTAATGAGCTAGAGAATATGAGTGTGATCTCGTGTGCCTCCGCAATCGGATCCATCATGTATGTCATGTTATTCACATGCCCAGATGTGTCATATGCTCTAAGTGTTATGATCAGGTACAAATCGAACCCGGATGAAAGTCACTGGGTTGTAGTAAAGAGTATCCTCAAGTACTTGAGAAGGACATAGGAAATGTTCCTAGTATACGGTGGTGAAGAGGAGCTCGTTGTAAGTGGTTACACGGATGCTAGGTTTCAGACCGATAAAGATAATTCTCGATCGCAATCTGGCTTTGCGTTTAGCCTCAATGGAGGCGCAGTGAGTTGGAAGAGTTCTAAGCAAGAGATGGTGGCCAATTCTACAACAGAAGCTGAGTATATCGTCGCTTCAGAAACTGCGAAGGAGGTCGTGTGGATTAGAAAGTTTGTTTTTGAGTTGTGTGTTGTTCCTAGTACGTCCGGTCGAGTTAACCTCTATTGTGATAATAGTGGTGGCATTGTGCATGCCAAGGAGACTAGATTGCACCAGAAATCCAAACATATACTTCGGCGATATCATCTGATATGCGAGATCATTGAGACATGTGATGTGAAAATTTGAAAGGTGCACATAGATTTGAACATGAGAGATCTGTTGACGAAGCCTGTTCCATAGCCCAAGCATGAGGTACACCTGAGCTCCATGGGTATTAGATACTTGCATGAGTGAGTCATGTGTTTACGGAAGTTGCTATTAGAGTCTATGCTAATGTGTGAGGATAATTGTTACTTGTTCCTTGAATAAACGTCGTTTGCATTTAATTAATGAGTACAACTTGTTATGTGAAACTATTTGTTTTATGACGATGTTGTTCAAAAGGGCCCCTAATCTTGTCATCATATGGGACAGCGATGATACATAGATTAGCACATCCGACTGATTGATGATTGTGTTTCACAGATCATAGATATAGATGTCAAATCAGTTATGTGGACACATGTTGGTGAACATGGTGTTGGACAGACTCACTTGAGATACTACTGGGATTGTAATTGTAATGTGCCATCAGTTGTTATCTCAAATGGTGTACCTACAGAGTCCTTGGACCTGAGATCGTCATTTGATTCTAGAATGCATAGTGACACACTTATATGCTTCCTAACACTATTCCGTAACTGGGTAGTAATATGGGTTGTTTTCAGGTGTGTTGTGAAACATGACTTGGGATGTGAGCGGTCAAGATAGAATTTACCCCTCCTAATAACGAGAGAGTTGTCTCTGGGCCCCTCGAGGTATTGGATTGGAAAAGTGCATGGCCATGCCCCTATGATTAAGGAGTTTGTCATGATTTGAATCCAATACTTGATCGAGTGAAATGTCGAGCTAATCAACAAGGGTGGCACATATCTCGCCTTGAGCTTGACTGACAGCTTATTGTAAAGGGACTGATGCTTGTGTATATTAAAGGTTCAGTAAAAAATGACTTTGTACGCTCCTAGGGGTCAATATGTGCTGCTAGGTACTGCTATTGACTAGTGAGTTGGAAATAGTTTTTGATGAACAACATTAGTGTATGAACCTATTAGGTCACACACTTAAGGGGATGGATTAAGAAACATGCAAAGAATTGGTTCTTGTGCAAGTGGGAGATTGAATGTTACGCCCAAGAAAATTTCGTGCATCAGAACTTCTGATTATGATCTGGTCTTGATATAGAGTGCAAATGTTGCTTCAGATGTTCCGACGAGCCGAAAGTTCCAATTTGGAATCGGGGAATTTTGTACTGATCGTAACTTACTGATCGGAAGTTCCAATATGGTATTGGAAGTTCTGAGGTGGGCGATAACATATTGTATCTGTTGTGTGTCGTACTATATTGGGAGACCTAAAATACCCTGTCGGAAGTTCTATCGAGGATCAGAAGTTCCGACGTGGGCGAACAGCTAGCATGCTACCATGGGAGGTACTCCATCCTTGTACGTGTGGAATCCGTGGAGGCATTGCGCCAACAGCGACACTCGTGGACATCTTCACACGAACGACTATGTCGTCTTCATCGATCGGATCGGCGAGGGGCGGCAAGGACAAAGCGAGGATAGGCTTGACGTGCTACTCCGACATCTTCTTCTGCTGCACCTAGCGTGTCTCATGCTAGAAGTTAATGATCCATGATCTCGCACGCGCATGAGTCTTGGGCTTACGGTATAAATTTTGAATTTGCTAGCTAGCGTAGCTCCCCTATTCCCCAACACACTTGGAGTAGTTCCTCTCCATCTTGGCGAAGAAGGCCTTGTCTCGTTTCTTGTTCTCACGCCGGTAGTCCTTCATGGCCTTTTGAAAGAACATCGTCTTGGGCTTGCCCTTGGTGAAGGTGCTCTTGTCATAGCTGTTATGCTTGTTAGAGTCGTAGGACCACTGCCGGTGCCTTTGTAGTTTTTCCGCTTTGGGCAGTCAGTGATGAAATGATCTGGATCACCACACTCAAAGCAACCTCCTATCATAAACATGATGAACCCGACTATTGAATAAGAATAAATTTTCATTTCCTAAAAGATCTACCTGATCCTCAGTGATAGACATCAAGGAGGACAAAGCACAACTCACTGAAGAAGCATTAGCAGTATTAGTATCAAGGTTTTGGAACTAGAACCAGTGGGTTTTGATCTCAGCTGGATATCAACCTTGGAGGCCTTGAGCTTACTAAAAACTCTACGACTATCAAGGTATCATAAGAAGCACTCTCAAAAAATTGAAGATACGTTGATATCCTAGACCTTGGGGTCCAAGATATGAAGATCCTTGAGTGCCTGTTCATGGTATGATATAAACTGATCTTGATCAGTCTTGTTGGCCCGAAGCTTGTTAATGATCGACTAAAAACGACCAAACAAAGTCTTCACAGTATCACCCTGCTACTGTGAGAAATTTTCATATTCTCACCGGTAGGTCTGATAGAACCTAGCCTTGACCTAAGCTGTCCCCTCATGATGTGCCTCAAGGGTAGGCCAGATCTCTTGAGTAGTGTTGAGATGGCTAACACACTCAAACTCACTGGGACCTAAACCAAAGAAAAGAATGTTCACTGCTTTGTTGTTGAGGTCATGCTCAATGACTAACTTAGGGGTAGTACGCTCAGCAGACAGACACACAAGGAAAGAAGCATGAACACACATGTCCTAGATACCTAAGCTTTAGCTCAACAGATAGGCTCACCTGCGAGTCTTCCAATAATTATAGCCAAAAGCCTCGAGTGAAGGGAACTTCCCAAATAGGTCATGATCACTACCTTGGGTTAGAACCGGTAAAGGTATAGAAAAAACCCTAACCAGGCCCTCAAACCACTTGTAGGACTGAGAGTAGCGACCAGAGGAGGGTGAATGAGCGCCTCAACAAAATTCTTTTGAATAGATGGCCTTCCCTAAACACCCAACGCTCCTCAAATACAGAAGCAAAAAAAATTATAGTGAAATCTCAAATAAAAATAGTGCTATCACTCTCCTATCGAATATGATATGAAATGACAATCTAAAAGATCACAAGCACTAAAAATAGTATAGCCTCCAAAAAGAAACTGTTGTCCAAATTGAAAAGACATCACCTCAGTGCTTAAAGACAAATTATCCCTACTCACTGATTAGACGATAGACCAACAAACATTTCAAAAACTCATAGGCATTCCATCAGGCTCATAGCAAACAACCACAATTTACAAGCATTTAATCAACTACTAGTAATGCATAATATTCATCACAAGTTCAGACAAATATTTAATCGAATAAATTTAGAGTAGATGAAACTTCACAGATTAAAATAACCTTTTCACTGAATATCTTAAAAATAAAAAGGTATAGAAATTAACCGTGCACTCCGGTCGAGCGATGTTGAGCTGCAGGGAACGAGGTGGAGAAAACCGTGCCTGTTGGGGGAAAATACTTCATCCTCCTGATCCTCTAAGACAAAGGCAAATCTTAATTTCGGAGCCAAAGACTTGCCTCCCGATTAAAGGGCTCAAAGCCAAAGGATCTGTCCAAGCTCCGGTCCAAAGAGACCATCCGAGAGACTTCTCCTCTGGAGTGGAAAACAACAAGAAGGATGGACGTCTACCTTATCAACGTTCTTCGAGCATGTTTTACTATATTAACCCTATAAAGGATACCGAAATAGTATCATCTATGTCGGTTGTAATTGAGCGGTAAAAAGGTCTTTTCTCTAGAGATTTTACGTATAAATACCCCCTTCTCTCCCAGGAAGAGGCATCGAATATTCCGATATTCAATACATACTTTGAATTATTCTGAGCTATTATCCTTTTTAGAGGCTTAAGATAGTCCGTATTCACAAACACTTCGTTTGTCAGTTCTTGGTTTTATAGAACATGTTAGTGTAATCCGTTACGCCAATAGTTGGCGTCGTCCGTGGGGAACCTAGTACTAAAAGCTAGTTCTCTACCACTGTCTATACTTCGAAGTGCATTTGCGGAGGGAGTTTCGGAGTCCTAGGATTCTGCGCACCCTTCGACAAGGAGCTTCAAGTACAGTTCGAAGGCCTTTTTCACCTTTCATCACGGTTCGAACCTCTCAGTCTCCGGACCCTTCTTAGCTTTATAAGTCATGCATCCAAAGCGGAGTATAGCCAACGGCCCCCTCCGAAGGTCCTCTCAGACCTTCGGAGTAGGACCTTCAGACATTCCCCAAACTACTAAAGTAGTCAATAAACCCCGAGCAACCAGAGCTCCTCAGACACCTCCGTTCGTGTTTCAAACTAACTATGTCATTTCTCGAGACCTGGAGGTCCCCTCCGGAGGAAGTGACGACATCCCCGAAGACGTGGCCACTCAGATGACCTAGCTTTAGGCGGAGGTGGAAAGATGGAGGCAGGAGGCCACGGACAGGCTTCGTCCTCAGGCCAACCCTCCTGCTTTAGAGGTGCATCAAGACGATGACCTTGATAATTATCCCGTAGCCCCTCACGTCTAACAGAATGCCGAGAACGCCTCCTTCGATGATGAATCTCCGCTGCATCCGGAATTGCAGAAGGGGCACTTTGATCCCATGTTCTGAGTATCGAAGCTGCACAAGTACTCCAGAGGGTCTAACCCCGGAGAATTCTCTCGCTCTTACGCTCTTGCAATAGAAGCTAGCGGAGGGGTCCGAAATACAATGGAAAAGTGTTTCCCCCTTGCGTTAGAAGGTGTAGTCCTTCGTTGGTTCTGGTCTCTAAAGCTAGGATCAATTTAGTCATGGGAGCAGTTGAAAAAGAAATCCGTGAGCAACTTTCGAGGACTTTCGTAGCTCCAATCTCTATTGGAAGCCTTTTTCAGGTGAAATAGCAGGTGGGAGAAACTCTTCGAGAATACTTCACGCGCTTTGCCCAAACCAAGTCCTAGATCAAAGGGTTGTCCACATCATCTGTTGTGGATGCGACGCGCGAAGGTGTAATGAATCCTGACCTCCTCAGCAAACTTCACTGAAAGCCGGTGTCTTCAGTAGCACAATTGATGGCATACTTCGAGCAATATGCCAAAGTAGAAGAGGGATTCCTTCGAAGGACTGCTTTGTCCACACCAACCCTCCTCCAAGAAGTCAAGATAGAGCCAGGCGCTCTGAGTCCTCCGCATGCCCTCTTCGATAATCGTTCTAACGATCAAAGAAGAGGAAAGAAGCACTTTCGCTCCGAAATGTTGAATATTGCCCCCTCCACTCGAACAGGCTCAAGGCAATAAAGCTAGTGGCTCAAAGCTGCTAGAAAAAACAGCTGGCCGAGGCCAGACACTCTTTTGTTGTGTGCATGGTGAAAACAGAAGCCATGCCACCAAGGATTGCAAGTCCATACTGGCGCTCTGGGGCGAGTATCTTGGGAAAAACTCAGGTCGATGCACTACAGACTGAGCTCCTCTGGCAGCACGGTCGGAGCCCGTACAAGCTGTCAAGCGTGCAGGCAATCTCGAAGCTCCTGTGCAGCCTCCGGTGACCAACATTATGCCACCACCGAAGCAGGAAGACCCTCAAGATCTTAGCAAACGAGTGGTCCTACCCATCTTCGGAGGGTGGACCCTCGATAATATGTCGAAGTGTCAACGAAGGGACTATGTTTGGGAAGTAGGGCATATAGAGAGTTCAAACTCGGTTGTAGATATGCCCGAGTTGTCCCATGTACCCATATCTTTCTTTTCCAATGATGTTGTAGGAGTGAAATTTCCCCATGATGACCCCTTGTAATTTTAGCTGACGTCGCAGGAGTGGAATCCGAAAGGGTATTAGTCGACGGTGGAAGCTCCGTTGACATATTCTTCGTCTAAGCCTTCGATCAAATGTGTATCCCCCAAAGGCATCTACTTCTAGTAGCTCGCCCACTCCAAGGCTTTGCAAGCCCTCCTCTCGATGCCCTCGGCGAAATAGGCCTCGAGGTTCCTTTCGGCAAGGGGCCTCTAGACAAAGTTAAAGACTTCATCTTTGATGTTGTCGACGCCCCGTACGCCTACAACGCAATATTCGGAAGAGGGATGCTGAATCAATTTGGAGCCATGGCGCACCACAATTAATTGTGTCTCAAAACGGCGGCAGCTCGGAAAGCGGACTATGGCCATGGCCCACTTCTCAATCCTCGGCAGGTAAACAGTGTGCAAGAACACTCAGAGGAGGCTTTGGGGTCCCTGGACCCTCCGAAGAACCCTTCCCTCAAGCCAAGCCCCGAACGTGATGTTGTCACGAGGATCATCATCAAAGAAGGCAAAGAATACCCCATTCAGTTTGTCAAGGGGCTGCCTTCAGAAATCACCACTTCGTTAGATGCCTTGAGTACCCTCTCCGCAACTCGAGCTATCTACTCTGGAGCCAATTCCAATGGAGCCACTGAAATAAGGTAACAATCTGTTAAGAAAACTACAGATATTCTATATGACTAATCTGAGTGCAGGAAATCTCGAAGTGTTACCTAGAGCTTGAAGCTCCCCCTCCGAAGCGTTGTGGAAAACAACAGGCCAGTTGGCCCCGAGCAGAGGTATTTGGAGAGCGATGAACTCCTCCATCAAGTCTCGCATACTCATGCGCTTGGCCACTGAAGACAACAATCCAAGTCGTGTTGAGAGCAGAATTGAGTCCGAAGTCACCTCTGCCTCCCTCCTTTACCATATTTCTTATAGGGGCCCCACAAGGCTAGAGTATTCTCCAACCTCGGCATAGAACTTCCGGAGTATCTAGTCGGAATACCACCGGATGTTGATCACCTTCGCTGGGAAATTCTTCAGGTGTCCCTTCTAGAGCTAAAAATTGACGCTCCAGAAGGCCACAAGCAACTTGGAATCCCCGAGCCCGTCATGTGGCTTAGGCTGGCACGAAGCATCGTGGGTCGCCGCAAATACTTTGGACCTCACCTCACCCCCTTCAGCTTGGAGGGCCCACTCGAAGATCGCCAGCCTGGCTATGGAATTTGGAGATAGCTACGGCAGAGTGACGTGGAACATCTCTATCACCTCTGTCAAAAAGTCTATCGAAGGAAGTCCAAGTCCCACTTCGAAGAAGGCTTCAAAGACAATGACTTCTCCACTCCTCAGGGCCAGAGTAACTTCTTCTCTAGGGATCTGAGTCCTCATCCCCGGCCCTAGCTTTCCGCTCACTTCTTCCTCGACAAACTCCATCGAGCAAGTCGATTGCCCGAGGATGAACGTCTACTTCAGCGGCTTCTTCGACGGTGGGTGGAGTTCCCATGGATCCTTGGGCCAAGAGCCACTCGGAGCTTCCGCCATTATCAACGCTACAGAGGAGGACCAAGCCTGCTGCTGCGCCAAGGTCGCCACCACCACCCGCACTCTTGCACTGGTTCTCACCATTTGGGGAGCACTCGAAAGTTTTGGAGAGTAAGGTTGAAGGCTAAAAGCGTGGAAATGTCGAAGCGCAAAAGCTCTGTAAACAATTTTCACCACTGATCGCTTTCCTCTTTTATAACCGCTCCGTTCTCGTTCAGCGCAATTCATGCATATTTTCACACATGCAAATCCAACCTGCGTTAATGACAGGTGGGCCGAAAGGTGAAATAATGTGAACCCACGGTAAAACTTTTCCGGCCGGTGCTTTCTCAAAAGGTCTAACGGCTATTTAAATGTAACAATATAAAAGTAATGGCTCTTTTCAATTCACTGTTGTTATAATGGTTCATTTTCCTTTGGATCTTTCATACCGAGGTTCAAGTTCGAAGCCTGGATTCGAAAAACCTCTGATGTCAAGGATGCTTCGAACAATTATAATGCCTTGTATTTTTTCTAAAGGTCCTAAGCATGAAAATATTTCTTGCGTATACTACTGTCCTTGCTATACAGACTATCCGGAGAAGCGTATTCGAGGGGCTACTGTTGGGGGAAAATACTTCATCCTCATGATCCTCCAAGACAAAGGAAAATCTTAATTTCAGAGCCAATACTTGCCTCCAGATTGAAGGACTCAAAGCCGAAGGGTCTGTCCATGCTCCGGTCCGAAGATACCCTCCGAGAGACTTCTCCTCCAGAGTGGAAAACAACCAGAAGGATGGGACGTCTACCTTATCAACGTTCTTCGAGCATGTTTTATTATATTAATCCTATAAAGGTTACCGAAATAGTATCCTCTATGTCAGTTGTAATTGAGGGGTAAAAAGGTCTTTTCTCTAGAGATTTACCTATAAATACCCCCTTCTTGCCTTGTAAGAGGCATCGAATATTCCTATATTCAATACACACTTCGAACTATTCTGAGCTATTATCCTTTTCGGAGGCTTAAGATAGTCCGCATTCACAAACACTTTGTTTGTGAGTTCTTGGTTTTATAGAACCTATTAGCGTAATCCGTTACGCCAACAGTGCCCAAACGCAACTAAGCAACACAGTGAATCCAAGGGAAAATTCTAGCGTAGAGAATCGAGGAATAGGGAGCTAATTCACCTTACAAAATGTTGAACACAACGACCACACACAACTTCACTTGTTGCGCTGGAGTTGATCACAATCGCTATCGAAGAGCGAAGACCACGCGCACTGGCATGATGATTGATGCCAAGGGAAAGATTCACCAGACCGTGACAAATTCTAGCGCACGGAGAAAAATAATGAAGATTGAGACGGACAATGGTGGTAGAACACTCAAGTGAGAAAGAAACGATCGGGAAAGATAAAGTGAACTCTAATTTTTCATTTAAATGAGTTGCCCAAACTCTAGGGGGCTTTAAATAGCCAGCCCACAAATAGAAAAAATACCTATAAACCTTTAGGGTTTTTACAGACGGAAGAATAAAATAGAAATGTCCAAACTGTCCTTAGGATTTTTACATACTCTATTAAGTAAACTATGGGTCAAAAGGACAAAATAGTAAAAAACTAAATAAAGGTAGTTTGTCCTGACACAAAGCTTCCATAGTAGCTACGGCTTCGTTTTAGGACCATCGGATCTCCGATGAACGTTCCAGATAGGGTATCGGTTTTGTGCCAAAACCGACAAATTGTTCGCCGTCTTCGCATTCGGTACCTAGATTGGGCCAATCCAACTCTGTGGCTCCCTCGGCCTAGTAGTCGCTCGCTGCCCGTTTACTTGAGTTAAACCCCGTCAAAACCACACGAAGTCTCCTGCCATTCCTAGCCCATGTACCTGAATTGGGCCGGCCTGACTCCATCGCTCCCTCTGCCCGACAGTTGCTCGTCGCCCATGTACTTGAGTCACACACGGTCAAGACACGACAAGTCTTCTCTTCTCCTCATCATCTCATCCTCTCTCTCTGACTTTCATTGACAATCACTCATCATCTTGTGGAGCCATGAGAACCAAGATCTTCAACATGACTCCTCAGTAGGTGCACCTAAGCGGTGCACCAATCGGAAATTTTTTTATCAATACTGAAGCTTTGAAGCTCTTTCTATCAGCTCAAAACCATTTGCGCGCTAAAAAGAGCTCCGGGGCTGCTGTCAAGAATATGATCCCGAGCTACATTCTGACTAATTTTAAGCCGACCAGCCAATAGTCGGCATCCTCCCGACGATATGCATTTCGATGTCCTAAGGCTCCCGAGCCTAACATTCACGATGAGGGCCTACCGACCACCAGTATTCGGATGGTCGTCATTAAAGAGCTAGACTATCGTTAAAATTTCCATAAACCTGCATTTATTAGGGTGGTTATCATTAAAATTATTACCAGCGTATTGATCAGTTCTTAGTCATTAACATGGCTCATTACTTATGATTTGTAACTCATAATCCCTCTCATATAAAGGGATTAGAGGGATGTTGAAAGAGGGGGGAATCATTCCATATTACATAAATATAGGAGTAGGTTCTTGAAAAGAAATGAAAACAAAGCCTCCCCTTCACTTTCTAGATCCGTGTCGCCATTGTACGGATGAAATTGTGAACTCCTGTAGACTCGGGATCGGAGAGGAAGAAGGTGTGTATTTATAGCCGGAATAGTAGTGGCGGTCGTTTGTGATGTCATTAGCACATTAGTGGCGGATAACGTAGCAGTGGCGTCCCGTTTTCTGGCCCGCCACTACTAGTGGATACACTAGTGGCGGTCGGTGCTGGCGTCAGCACCGACCGCCACTAGTAGTAGCCTTGCTAATGGTCCGCCACTACAGTAAAATCATCCAACGCCACTACAGTGTGTGTTTGTAGTAGTGATGATTGTTATCCTCATAGAGGCTCGAACCTGTCTAAAAATTTTGGTCTTTGTCTCATCACTTAGGATTACTATTGAATCATCACACAACACCGCCATTAACCTATCCAAAACCTTTCTTGGGGTACTCCCATTGAGAACTATTGTTAGGGTATCCCTCCGAGTGCAGAACTTGGCACTTCTCTAAACTACTGACTACTCCATGATTGTGCACCGGTCAGACCCCTTCCAAGTTATCTTTAATGTCTTTAATGACCATAAATGCAATTGAGAAATACCGCAAGTCACCCCAACATGTAGTCGCCGAAGTTCTGAAAGTGATCAAAGTCTATTACTTGATTATGATTAAACTCATGTTTTTGAATCTACGTTTTATCTCACAAGATGCATTTATTTTGCAGATGATAATGGGGAAGGGTTTGAACTTCCTTTTTGCTATGCATTTTGTTGAATTACCCTTGTGCCTTGAAGTGCTCTTCTGAGATCGACAATAGCTGTTCACCTTTCGTGCCGACTGTAATTCAGATTGGAGCACCAGGGCACGTTGACATTTTCCTAGAGTGCAGGACTTATTATTTCTATGTAAAGGGTCATTTCACAATCCTTTTCTGAGCACCAAGCCTATTCTTATATACATAATTTATTTCCAAATCAAGATCCTAGAATTTCTTTTTTAAAATAAAAAAATCCACATCAGTTTGAATTATCAATTACCTAACTCCTTGTGAAAATATACATCCTGAGATTGCAATTTGGGTGAATACCATCTAACCTTCCCACCGATCGAGATGATATTGGAGATATGTAGAACATGTTAGCCTTTCTGGAAGCATGGAAATTAATTAAATCAACCGCAAATTATCTGAATCACATTCCCACCAACCAAACGCCACTACGACGAGTTCATCAAGTCAGCATTTCACCTACTGCAGTTCTGCTACCAGCTACCCAGTTCTTCAAATATTCCAATCGCTGACCGACTGACCGATCGAGTCCATTCCAAACCCTCTCACACGCAAAAAAAAATGGCATACCCAATTTGCATGTCCATGGAAGTTTCATGAAAAAATTATCATTAGCAGTTATTTATATGGAAAATAACTTAAGCCTTATTCGTTAATTAATTGTGTCATATGTAATTTCCTTGTAATTAATCTGACTACTAAAACTGAAGTCTTTAATTATGTAACCGTATTAACCAAAGAAAACAAGTAAACATTTTTTTGTGAAATACATTTTAAATACCAAAAACATTAAAGATTTTTGAAACAAGGAAAATATAAATTAATCAAAGGGCGCACAAATGTCGTGTGAAATAAAGACCAAACTGAGCACACCAACACCGCTAGTTGCATTCATTCCGCCATTTTGATTATCGATTAGCCAAACATATTATAATATTGTACAATATATAAGTCTAACAATATTAGATTAATATAATTTTGATTTAGAAATTAAGCTTTTGATAAAAAAATTATATTTTTAGAAGCTTGATAACGCTAAAAATAAAATAATGCGTCCTGTAATTAAGCTTAGAAGAACGTATCTACGTGAGACGACGAAGACGAACCTTCGAATTGATGAACTAATCCAACGAACCCAGCCCTGCATCCTTTAAGTAGACCCATGCACACGTCGTCGTTGCAAATCACACAGCTCGAGATCAGACATCTAGCTAGCTTTGAATCGAAACTATGGCGGCGGCGTCCTCATCCTCCGTCCTGGCGGCGGCGCTCCTCCTGCTGGCCGTGGCGGCGTGCGCCGAGACGAAGGAGACGAGGATGCGGGTGTTCTGGCACGACGTGGTGAGCGGACCGAACTCAACGGTGGCGCAGGTGGCGCAGGCGGCGGCATCCAACGTCTCGGCGACGGGCTTCGGCACTGTGCTCGTCATCGACGACCCGCTGACGGAGGGCCCTAACCTGACGGCGTCGACGAGGCTGCTCGGCCGCGCGCAGGGCATGTACGTCAGCGCCGGCAAGGACTCGCTGTCGCTGCTCATGGCCATGAACTTCGTCTTCATCGACGGGCCGTACAACGGCAGCAGCATCGCCATCTTCGGGCCCAACCCGGCGGAGAGGGCTGTCAGGGAGATGCCGGTGGTTGGCGGCACCGGCGTGTTCCGGTTCGCCCACGGCTACTGCCAGGCCAGGACGCACTGGTTCAACGCCGCCACCGGCGACGCCACCGTCGAGTACAACATCCATATTCTCCACGATTAATTATGTTGAAAACACAGATGAGTTGTCATTGACCATCGTGATTGTCACCGTCTTACAATAACGATATAGATATAAATGGTGTTTGATTGGCTAATGTAAACGTTAATGAATTAATTAGTAGTAAGGTTGAGAACTATAATTCATTCTATTTACGACACAGTATTTAGTTGGTATACAAACGCTATTCTACATCACGGGTGTAGAATAACTATTCTACCGAGAAATCTACTATCGAGAAAAAAATAGTTCTCAATTGTTATTTTACTGAAAAATCTACGACTGAATGTACTATGGTGTAGGATAGCTATTCTACACACGTGGTGTAGAATAGCGCTCCCGTTAGTTGGTATGTGTAATATATTATGTTTATTTTACAACGTTTGTTCAGTTAATAATAATTCTTGGTGTATTTTTTGTTCCGTGTGTGGCTGGGAAGGCTTGTTTAACTTCAGTGTAGCTCCTATAATGTTAGAAAAATGGTTATGAGCGTACCAATCAATTTGATCCTGTAACTGATAAAGAAACAAAGAAATCAACGTTAGTAGCATAGTCGATTGGCTGTCAAGCCGATGACTGTGGTACGAATAAAACAATCGTGTGAGAACGTCGATCGACCACAGGGCCGATGACCAAGGCAGAACGGCCGGGCCAAACCAGCCATCGGCCAATGGGATGGGTAGTTTTACACGTATGGGCCGATGAGTGTTCCCCGATGGTAGATAGAATATAACGTTGAATTGAAGATAACCTATCGACTTGTACTCCGAAGGAAATAAATAAAACTTGCCAAATAACATATGTGTAACATTAAAACCTAACCAAGAGGGTAGCTAGTCATGATGAACTTAACAATACTTTATAGTATCGGCCATGATTTATTTAGATGAATAGTATATAGCATGAAATAGATATAAATAGCAAAAGATGTCAGACCAAACCGATGAAGCCTCAAACTACAATACCGAGATCACATCAATCTAAGAGATCAATCTGATGCAGTCTTAGACCTAGACATATACTGGGATAAACCGGCGATCAAACTGACCACACCAATATCTCAAGAGATCGATGTGATGTAGCCTTGAGATGTTGATCTAGCCGATATGATCGTCGGGGTGGCGGGACTCACCTCTTCACCGGAGATCGAAATGATGCAGCCCAACTCCAAGTGTCGAATCTCGCTGGGATTAACCTTGGGAAGCCAAGGGTGGTGATGCGCCGAAGAGTAGTTGTTTGTTGGGTTTGTGTGTGTTAGGCCAACTAATAAGATACATATTTATAGTCCAGAGACATATCGTCCAAGTAATCTATCCTAACTGATTATGGATAATCTTCATTTTCTCACTCTCGGCTCCTTCATATATGGTCATGTTGTAACGGACGAACTTCTTTGACTATCTTTGACCGGACTCCCTTTCATTGACCATGTGGCATCCCTGGTGGGCCCTGGGCTTCATCAAATATTGGCATCAACACATGCCCCCTAGTTTCGAAGCATTAAATAGCTTCTAATGCTTCAAAATTATTGGCCATCATCATCTCCTACCACCATGTCTTTTCAAATATCCATCGACACTATCCTTTCACATTCATTAATTATCTAGCCAAAACCCTTCATCTTCTAGTACTTTAATAAAATTTCTCAAAGTTTCGGCTTTGTATCACTTTTCCTTTCTGCCTCTTCTTCGGCCATCCACAACTGCGATGGGTGTCGCCTAGCCTGACACATTTACTTTTCTTTTGTGGTGGCGTCAGACCAGGCTTTATCCCATGCAGTTTTTGTATTGGTGACCTTTAAGCCAAAGAATCGATTCCTCTATTGCTGGACGTGCAAAGTTTCGACCCTTAAAAAATATACTTGTGATTACCTTTTGCCGAACGTTGCAGGTGGTCCCCACCAGATCCGGCCGGATCGGTTTGGCCCAACTACCGAGGAGTCATTCTTCTCTATAATGTCCAACCGAGCACTCTCATTTCCCTTTATGCTTCCTGTACACACAACACTCGTGCTCCCTGAGCTCGCTGCCATCTATTGCTAGTGCTACTTGAGTCCAACGTTCGCCGTATTTCCCACAGATTCCTCATTCCGGTGACGCTAGTGATGAGGACATCACTAGCTCAGATATGACCATGATTGTGAACAAACAGACTAAGGTGCATACTTCTACGTTAGATTTACATTTTATTTATTTGAACCATGGATGCTACACCATGAGATACTTTTATTTTCAATTACAGAAATTCTCACATGGAACAAGCGACACGTAGAGAGCGCACAAAGGGCATGGAACATCATGGAAGTTGATTAGGGACCAAGTCAAGGCCATAAAAATATAATATATAATTTTGGGATGTTATTTATGTGCCAAAAGAAAGTGGAGATTAACTTCAACACGTTTTCGACTCGGATTCGGACTACATGGACATTAACAAATTCAAACGTGCATAACTTTTACATGGCAGCTCCGATTTGAATGATCGTGGACTTTTTGGAAAGCTTGAGACATCCTCTTTCCAACGGATGCAGCTACACTTCCATATTCTATCCGAGGAGATTGCAATAACCAAAATAATGCGTGTTACTTAGACTCGGACTTCAAGGAGAGCTCCAGATTCACACATGCATATCTTTCACATGGAAGCTCTAATTTAGATGATCTTAGACTTTTTGGAAAGCTTAGGATGTCTATATGGAAGATAATATATTTATTCCACCTAAAAAATCCCAGCCAATGCTTAAGAATCTAAGTTTCCTTTTTCTAGTAATTCTGTTTTGAAAATAATTAGTGGTTTCCATGTGTAATAAGTTTCCAAACTTTGGGGACATTCCTAGAGCTATAAATACCCCTAGAGACTTCAGTTGTAATTCGGGTTTTGATTAGATAAAGTTTTGCCAATGCTTCTTGTCCGTGTAAACCCGTAATCGGTTAGATCGCTGGTTTCATGTTTCAGAACACCAACTATCCATCGTGTGTCTTTTATATACAGCAATTCTAGTTGCTCCTTTATCTTGTTCTTGCTCGTTCTTCGATTGCTTGCAAGAACAAGGTTGATCACCGATAAGATCAACAACCCTTGGATTTGGTGTATCGATCGCTAAGGCGCAACACGGATGTCTCGTACGGTTGTAGTCGGGTCATCAACGTTGTCTCCTTCCAATTGAAATTATCTTATCCTATTATCACCGAAAGATCGGGCCACCCAAATTTCTACATCAAGTGGTATCGGAGCTTTCGTTGCTCGGTGAGTTTTTATTTCATTTTTTTCCTAGAGTCTAGAAAAAAAGCCACACAAAAAAATTATCCGAGATCCAAGCCTCTTTGAGCCTTTTACTAGTTCTGCTTGGTATCAGCTTTTTGAGTTTTTGGTTTCATCGTCGTGTGAAGTTGTTGGTCTTAATGTTTAGTTCGTTTAGAGCTTCAATTTCTTGTCACGTTTTAACCGCCGTATTTTGGTCTAATTATCAAGTGTTTAGGGTATTTTTATCCCTTAGTTTTCGAGTTCAAATCAAATTGGAGTCGGTTTGTTTGTTGTAATTCGAGAATAATTTGGGCAGGATATGTAGGTGTTACTAAAACTGTCATATCTTACACCTGCCTACTCGGATTCGAGATTTTTGATATATTTTGGAAAGCTTATAACCAAATCTTTGTTTTTCCTTACTCCTGATAAAACACCATTTTCCACTATTCATGTTATTATAGAGCAACCATTAGTGGAATCTTTTGCTTAAATTTCATTGTTAACAAATAATTTGCTTGAAACTCCTCATGACAAAGAAGAGTTGTGTGTTAATTCTTCACTTATATACATGCCATAACTAGTGGAAGAACGTGTTGTTTCTATGGTTAATTCCTCAAGCACTGATTTTTAACATGTTTTCCACATTACTAATGAGAATGATGAAATTCAATTGTTACCATCTTTAAATACATGGGGATATATTGAAATTATGGATCTTTGTGAGCTCACTTGTTTAAAGGAGAAATTATTTGCACGGTTTAATTTGCCATATCCTGCCAATGTTATTTTTCATATATTTGGCACATACCATAAGCAAGATATATACTTTGTGCATAGAGTTTACATATGTTTAGATTTGAAATTGCATGTAAAGCCTAAAAATAATTGCCTCGACCAAGTCATTTTAACTAATCCTATTATCTTGAGAGTCTCTTGTTTTGATTTAAATACACAAGTTTATTTCCAAGAAGGAGAACATGTTAAGTTGTTCAACAACATCACATTTTTGTCTGCTTTCATCAAGGATGGTTCTTCACTGACACATGTGAAACCGAATGCAATGGTGAGTTGGTTTCCACCTACTCACAATGTAACAAAAGGACAAGTGATATTACACAATGATATCTATTTTGCTAGGAGCTACAATGAGTGTGAATACAAGAACAAAACGAAAACGGTTTGTAGCCAAGAAGGAGAGAATGATGAGGACATCACTAGATCGAATATGACCATGATTGTAAGCAAACAAACTAAGTGCCAGCTTTCTACGTTAGATTTACATTTTATTTATTTGAACCATGGATGCTATACCAGGAGATACTTTTATTTTCAATTACAGAAATTCTCACATGGATCAAACAACACGTAGAGAACGCACAAAGGGCATGTAACATCATGGAAGTTGATTGGGGACCAAGTCAAGGCCATGAAAACATAATATACAATTTTGGGCCATTATTTATGTGCCAAGAGAAAGTGCAAATTAACTTCTACACGTATTCGACTCGGATTCGGACTGCATGGACAGCAACAAATTCAAACGTACACAACTTTTACATGGCAGCTCCGATTTGGATGATCGTGGACTTTTTGGAAAGCTTGAGACGTCCTCTTTCCAACAGATGCAGCTACACTTCCAGATTTGATACGAGAAGATAGCAATAAACAAAATAATGCTTGTTACTCAGACTCAGACTTCAAGGAGAGCTCCAGATTCACACATGCATATCTTTCACATGGAAGCTCTGATTTAGATGATCTTGGAATTTTTGGAAAGCCGAGGATGTCAACATGGAAGATAATATATTATTCCATCGAAAGAATCCCAGCCAAGGCTTAAGAATCTAAGTTTCATTTTTATAGTAATTCTGTTGTGGAAATAATTAGTGGTTTCCATATGTAATAAGTTTCTAAACTTTGGTGACATCCCTAGGACTATAAATACCCCTAGAGACTTCAGGTGTAATTCAGGTTTTGATTAGATAAAAGATTAGCCAATGTTACTTATCCATGTAAACCCATGATCAGTTAGATCGCTGGTTTCACGTTTCAGAACCCCAACTATCCATCATGTGTCTTTTATATTCGGCAATTCTAGTTGCTCCTTTATCTTGTTCTTGCTCATTCTTCGATTGCTTACAGGAACAAGGTTGATCACCGATAAGATCAACAACCCTTTGAGTTGGTGTATCGATCGCTAAGGCACAACACGAACATCTCGTATGGTTGTAGTCGGGTCGTCAACGTCGTCTCCTTCCAATCGAAATTATCTTACCCTCTTCTCACCAAAAGATCGGGCCACCCAAGTCACACATCATCTATAATGTCCACCATCAACATGACTCCCGAGGTAAGTTCTTCGACAATCTTTTCTATTGCTTGATCCTTCTCAGTTTGCCCACCATTTCTATTTTCTTACTATTTCCCCTTTTTACTTTTTCTACAGAACTTACGAAACTAGGTTTTGATTCCAATAAACACTCATCCATCTTGTTTCTTCTTGGGCCCTTTGGGTAATCCGGACCATACGGATTTCTTAAACACCGTGTAGGATCAAAATAGGTGACCAGAGGGGTGAATCGGAGCTTTAAAAATCTTCTTCTAAAAATCAGACTTCGAAACACACCCTTCGGAGTGTCTAGTTCAGAGGTATTGCCTACCCTTCGAACACAGGCTTTTGCATAGGGTAAAAGTTCGAATTTCAGAAGACTTTGCTCACACCCGAACACCCAAATGGATCGAAGCACGACTTCACAAGAGCAGGGTCCACACACACTAGTGCCAGGAGTCAGACTCCGCACATTATCACTTAGCTCAGAGTAAATTCCCTCAAAGGGCTTCGTTTACATGTTTCGCACTAATGAGTGGCACTAGGCTTCGCACTGCAACAGAGCTTCGGACAAGACTCGGCAAAACTGAGCCATCACAAAGACTTTGATAGACAATAAGGAAAAAGTAGCTTCGCATGCTGATCTATGCTTTGCTAGTGAAATCATGAGGATATACCTCAGTCCACATAGAACAAAGCTACTCGAAACACACTCCGAAACATTCTTCGCATACAAAAAACTAGTACCACAATTGTTAGCAAAAACACAGGGAAAGAACTTTGATTTGCATAAACAACATATACTGCCAAAACTCAACACAAGCCAAACGAAGAACACAAATATAAGTCTATGCATAGATGAATCAGGGATAGAACATAAATTCATTGCATAAAAAGGGAACACAAAACGCTCACAGATCTGAGTACATGGTTGTGGTGGCTAGACCTAGGTGACAATGAGTACAGAAGGTTCTAAAACCTAGGCAACAGTGCTAAAAGTGTTACCCTAGACCCCAGCCTGCCTTCTCTTTTGTAGGACAACTCAGACATGCAAAGTGACTATAGTACCCCTAGGGTTTACAAGTTTTCTGCCATAGGCCGTCACGGGGGTACAACTAGTAGTCCTACTTTATTGGAAGATCATTTTTGTGTCATCTTTGCCGACTAGAATCTTCGGAGCCCCCTTCACACTATGACGTGCTGGAGTGACTTTAGTTGCAGGCTTCAAACCCATAGGTCTTTGCTACACCAAAGTCAGTCTTCGATACAATGACGATTTTAAGCCGAAGTTGTCAAAGCCCTTGAGTCTTCAAACCATCATCTCTAGAGTGGACCATCACGACTTCACATCTACTCTAAGATCAAACTCCTCCCATCCATGTACCGAGGTGTCGCGCCCCGATTTAATAAATCAGGACTTTATTGAAATTCCATAGAAAATCAATAAAACAAGACGTTCCTCACACGACCACGTACAATACGAGCAAATCATTCACGGTTCGTAGACCGCATTATTACAAAAGTGAATTAAAGATGAAGAGAAACTAATAAAACAAGGGTCCTAGATGAACGCCTCCTTCCAGTCTCGCCTTGACTGGGTCGCTACTCCAGACCTTCATCCTCCTCGTAGTAGACGGGCTCTGATGTTGTAAGTCAACGGGGTGAGTACAGATGTACTCCGCAAGCCACCGAATGCAAATATAATGCAAGGTAATAACAAGGGAGATAGTGGCTAATTTAGCGGAAACAGCATATTTGTAAAGCTTTAAATGAGAGCAATTTTATTAGTACGGAAAAGTAAACATGTGCATGTGTATCATCCTCTTCTAACTCGAGGGGTACAGTCAGCCCCACCTCGCTCAACAGTCCTTACGTGCCATGAATAACTTGAACATCCAAACAATGGTAAACTAACTGCGAGTAGTCACTCAACCCGCCCTTGACCGTGGGCTCGGCTTTTCGAAAAGATTAAGTTACTCTGATCAGAGATGTACCACTGTACCCACAAGGCACGCACTCATCACCTACACCGAAGTGTAACGAGATGACCCATTTCACGGGAACTCGTGCCAAAACCTTCCATATAGTCCTCCCCGACTCAATAGCACCCTCTTATGGGTTTCATATGGTGTCCCGACGCATCGGAGCCCCACCATACCCCCCCTTGAGCCTCGTCGGTACAAGTCGCCCGCAGGCTAGCCCCTTGCCCCCTCCTCTATGGTGCATCAAGCCGGAGTATTCCATACTTCCAGTTAGGACTTACCCATTAGACTTGTGGTTGGTACGGAAGTGCTTCGCAACAGATCCCGCAGACCGGTCCTTATAGTGCCCCGGGTGCGACAAACCAGTGCCCGAGCTTGCACCCGGAACCCACCATACTTATAACCTAGCCAACTCCAACAGAGTCCAGAGACGAGAATAACAGGGAAATTCATATACAGAAATCCAGCTATCTACGACTCGTTCTTTTTAACCTATAGCAGTTGTGCCGGTACATTGAGCACTAGCTAATATTTTTATAGTAGAGTGACAAGGAGTTAAGGCTCAATAAGCATGGCATGGGTTTGCACACAAGGACAGGGATCTAATAAATATAAGTGTAAGGCTTGAATATTTGTCTAATGCAATATTAACCTATGGGTTGTAGCGATAAGTTATTAAAACATGGGCTCAATTATGATCAACTGTTTCCACAGAGGTGGTTGATGACTTGCCTTGCTCAGCAAAGGGTGAAGGAGGAACCTCGGGGTAGAACTCCTGCTCCTCGACGAACTCGTAGTCTTCTCGATACGGAAAAGTAAACAATACATTTAATAAACAGATAAAATCCACCAAATAAGCAATATTCATATTTGTGGGTGTTTTTATGTGAAGTAATATTTTTAATATTTCAAGGTTTTGTTCAAAACAGTAAAGTTTAATATTTTAGAATTTTCCCAATTCATTTTCTGTATTTTTAATTTTAACCCTAAGGGATTTTTATTCATTTATTTATTAATAATATTTTGAGTAACATAAGCATACTGTTTTTATGGCCTTAATGTTTAGAGAATAATATTCTGGTTCCAACAAAATTTGAATGGTGAAATTTGGAGTTAAAATGAGCAAGATATGAATTTTTGAAGTTTAAACAATTTTCTGGAATTTTATTTAAACTGAAAATCGTCTCGGGTCCACGGTGAACCGGGTTCACCGTGAACCCGCGACTATGCGCGTGGACCGATCAGATCTGGACCGTTGGATCTGGATCCAGCGGCCAGATGCGAGGCGGGGGTTTTAAATGAATTTCAACGGCCCAGATTAAAACGTGGCGAAAGGGTATACGTGGACGCACGGGATCGTTCCAGCGTTTTAAGTCAAGATCTACGGCCGAGATTAAACAATACCGGTTTGACCGGATCCGAGGGCCTGGATTAGATCCCGAAGGGACTTAATCCTAGCCCTCCGATCTGGATCGGACGGCCAGGGATCCGTCCGGCACGGCACGAGCAAAAGGGGTGGTTACCCCCTTCGTTCTCGGCTCCGGCGGTCCAACGGCGAAGGATTCCGGCGACGGCGTGGCTTGGACGACCGTGATAAGGCCAAAAATGGAACCAGCGATGTGAGGGGAACTTGGTCGTACCGGCGGTGGTGGTGACGGCGAGCGGACGACGACCGGCGTCGAAGAGGGGCGGAGGAATCGTTCGGGTTCGTCGGCGGCGAGGCGATCCGGTGGTCCTTCCGACCAACGAAGACGTGGCCGAGGACGGGCGGGCCTTGGTGGTCACGTAGGTGGCGACGGCGAGGGGCGCGGTGGCCTGGTTCGCCGGCGAGCGGTGGCTGGAGGCGGAGCAGAGCAAAAGGGCAAAACCTTGCGCCAGAGCTCTTGGAAAGCGAGGGCTTGCGCTCAAGGTGGTGTGGGCAGTGAGCGGTGGCCGAGGGGGTCTTTATAGGGTCATCGGCGATGGCTATGGTAGGCTATAGGAGGGAAACCCGTGAAGGGTTCCTATTTACTCCGGCGAGGCTTTCCTTTGGCTCGGTTAGCTTCCTTAAGCGTGAAAACGCGTCGGTTAACGATGGAATGGGAGCGGTGGCGATCGGGGGAGATGATCCGGGGCAAATCCAGGTGAAAACGGGCAGCCGTCGGTGAAGCAGGAAGGAGATCGCCGGAGAAAGGAAGGGGAGCGATCCCCTTCCATCGGAGACGAAGCACCTGACAGGTGGGCTCCACCTGTCAGTGAGCGATCCAAAAAGAAAGGGGGCCGACAGACGGGTCCGGGCGGTCAGTGGCGCGGCGGGGGCTGACCGGTGGGTCCAGGCGGGGCGCGGGCGGGAGGAGAGAGGGGGCGTGCGCCGGCAGGCGGGCCCCTCTTGTCAGCGAGAGGGTGGCGATGGGCTGGGCCAAAAAGGCCGTCGGGGAAGGTTTTGGGGTTGAGGCCCATTAAGCTTTTTCAATTCTTTTCTGTTTTAAAATAATTCCAGTAATTCATTTATTTGATTAAGGGTTGAATCACTGTTGATAAAAATTTGTAAAAATTCCTAAAATTATATCTTGGCCTCTAGTTCATCTCATAAAATTTTCAAGTCCAGATTTTGAGCATTTCTCCCTGTTTGGCTTTATTTGGGTTCTTTTGGCGATTTTTCTTTAATAATAAATTCAGAAATGATTTATATAATATTTTCTTTTTTTTATTTTATTCCTTTTAATTTTTGGGGTGTTACAATCCTATCCCCCTTACAGAGAATCTCGTCCTCGAGATTCGGATCAATCCTTGAATAGCTCAGGATGCTGTGCCTTGAGTTCATCTTCTTTTTCCCATGTAGCCTCTTCTATCGGATGATTGCTCCACTGTACTTTACAGAAGCGGATGACTCGGCTCCTGGTGATTCTTTCTTTGACTTCCAATATCTTAACCGGCTTTTCCACATAGGTCAGATCCTCTTGGACATTCAACTGCTGAAGGTCCACTTGTTCTGTGGGGACGCGGAGACACTTCTTGAGTTGGGAAACATGAAACACGTCATGCACTCCAGCTAATGAGGGCGGTAACTCCAACTGATATGCCACTTCGCCTTGGCGTCGAATAATGGGGAATGGTCCAACATATCGAGGGGCCAACTTTCCTCTCATGTTAAACCGTTGAGTCCCACGGAGAGGTGTAACCCGAAGGTAGACATGCTCTCCTTCTTCAAAGGCTAAGTCTCGGCGACGATTGTCTGCGTAGCTCTTTTGTCGCGATTGGGCTGTCTTGAGTCGGTCTCTGATGATTCGTACCTTCTCTTCAGCTTCACGAAGAATGTCGGTTCCGAATACTTGGGATTCACCTGTTTGGTCCCAAAGTAGAGGAGTTCTGCACTTACGTCCATATAGGGCCTCAAAAGGAGACATCTGAAGACTGGCTTGATAGCTATTGTTGTATGAAAATTCTGCATATGGCAAGCTTTTGTCCCAAGTGGCTCCAAAATCCAAAACACATGCTCGAAGCATATCCTCTAGTATTTGATTTACCCTTTCTGTTTGTCCATCTGTCTGAGGATGGTAGGCGGTACTGAAATTCAATCTCGTGCCCATCTCCTCTTGGAGGTTCTTCCAGAAACGAGAAGTAAACTGACTTCCTCGGTCAGACACTATCTTCTTAGGCACTCCATGAAGACATACTATCTGGGCCATATATAGCTCTGCTAGCTTAGGGCCACTAAAGGTCGTCTTAACGGCTATGAAATGAGCTACTTTTGTAAGCCGATCGATGATCACCCAAATAGAATCATACCCAAGTTGGGTCTTTGGTAATCCGGTGATAAAATCCATATCGATCTCTTCCCACTTCCATTCCGGTACTTTAAGTGGCTGTAACAATCCTGCAGGTCTCTGATGTTCAGCTTTTACTCTTCTGCAGGTGTCACACTCGGCGACAAACTGGGCAATCTCTCTTTTCATGCTAACCCACCAATAGCGTTCCTTCAGATCCTGGTACATCTTGGTACTGCCGGGGTGAATGGAGTACAACGTCTCATGGGCTTCTCTTAGGATAAGAGTCTTTATTTCAGGTTTATCCGGCACACATATCCGAGTTCCAAACCATATGGTGCCATTCTCGTCCTCGGAAAATCCGGGGGCTTTTCCTTGTCTCATGTTCTTCTTAATGGCTGCTATGTCCGGGTCCTCTGATTGAGCTTCACGAATCTGCTCAAACAAGACAGGTTGGGTCTCCAAGGTGGCTAGATATGCTCTGGTGGTCAATCCGAGATTTAAGTTTTCCATCTCCTTACATAACAAGGGTGCGCGTTCTTGAATCATCATGGTCGTGCAATATCCTTTGCGACTTAAGGCATCAGCTACCACATTTGCTTTTCCTGGGTGGTAGTGAATACCCAAGTCATAGTCCTTGATCAATTCCAGCCATCGTCTTTGTCTCAAGTTCAGATCTGGCTGTGTGAAGATATACTTCAAGCTCTTGTGATCCGTAAAGATCTCACAGCGATTTCCAACTAGATAGTGCCTCCAAATCTTAAGGGCGTGTACTACGGCGGCTAACTCCAGATCGTGAGTCGGATAATTCAACTCATGAGGTCTCAATTGACGGGAGGCATAAGAGATAACCTTCCCATCCTGCATAAGAACACATCCCAATCCTTGGCGAGATGCGTCGCAATAGACATGGAAGTCCTTGCGGATATCCGGTAGGGTCAGTATAGGTGCAGACACCAAACGAGTCTTGAGGGTGCGGAAACTTTCCTCGCATTCAGGAGTCCATTCAAACTTCTCTCCTTTCTGCAATAACTTGGTCATAGGCTTGGCTATCTTGGAAAAATTCTCAATAAATCTCCGATAATATCCGGCCAAACCCAGAAAACTCCGTATCTCAGATACGTTCGTGGGTGGCAACCAATCCGTAACTGCTTCTACGGTGGCAGGGTCTACTGCGATTCCTTGCGCAGAGATGATGTGTCCAAGGAACTTTACTTCTGCCGTCCAAAACTTGCATTTGCTGTACTTGGCATACAATTGGTGTTCCCTTAACTTTCCTAAGGTTAACCGGAGGTGAGTCTCGTGCTCCTTCTGGTCCTTGGAATAGATAAGGATGTCGTCTATGAAGACCACGATGAACTTGTCCAAATATTCCATGAATACCTTATTCATCATATTCATGAAGAATGCAGGGGCGTTGGTCAATCCAAAGGACATAACCGTACACTCATATAATCCATAACGGGTAGTGAAGGCCGTCTTGGGTATATCTTCTTCTCGAATTCTTAACTGATGGTAACCAGACCGCAGGTCGATCTTCGAGAATACCGTAGCTCCTTTGAGCTGGTCGAAGAGATCATCGATCCGAGGTAACGGATACTTATTCTTGATTGTTACCTCATTCAAGGCGCGATAATCCACACACATACGTTTTGCCTTGTCTTCTTTCTTCTCGACAAAGATGACGGGAGCACCCCACGGTGATGTGCTTGGTCTGATATAACCTTTCTTCTCAAGATCTTCCAACTGTTGCTTCATTTCAGCTAATTCATTGGCGGCCATCCGGTATGGTCGCTTATAAATAGGAGTGGTTCCAGGCACCAAGTCAATCCTGAACTCGATGTCCCTCTTAGGTGGCATCCCTGGTAGATCCTCGGGGAATACGTCCGGGTACTCACTGACTACCGGTATCTCCTCCAAAGTAATCTGATGTAGTCTTGTCCTTCCGGCCTTCATGCTGGGCATCTGGAACGTGACTCTAGTCCCTTCTTCACTAGTCACCGTTACTTTTCTCTGGGCACATTCTATCACACCTTGGTGTTTATTTAGCCAATCCATCCCTAGAATGAGGTCCAAACCTTGACATTCTATTAGAATGGGGTCGGCCCAAAATATCGTGCCTTGGATATCTACCCATACCCTTGGACTAAAGGAATAAGCGAGGGTTTGCTTTCCCGGGGTAGCTATTAGTACTGGCCTGGGTAGTTCACTTATGTCCAGTGCATTATTTTCCACAAAAGCAGTTGATATAAAGGAGTGGGTAGCTCCGGTGTCAAATAATACCACTGCATGCGATGAATGAACCATAAACTTACCCATGACAATCTCTGGTGCAGCCTGGGCTTCTTCGGCGGAAACGTGGTTCACTTTGGCGCGGACGGCGGGGTTGGAGGTGACTCCTTGAGCTCTCTTGGGATGGGGGCACTGGTGGGAGTAGTGTCCCTCTTGGCGGCAGTTGAAGCATACCACAGGCTTGCCATGCCTGTCTCTCAAGACCTCCGGCTTCTTGGCCGGGGCGACTGGGGCGGTAGGTGCGACTGGAGCGGTGCGAGGTTGGCTGGCTCCGGCGTTGGCAGCTGGTGGCGCCGGGCGATACACTGGTCGGGGGTGATATTGTGGCGCTGGTGGAGGTGGAGCAAAACGGGGCCTTTGGGCCATGCCCTGATTCTGCCTGAAGGCAATCATGCGCTTCTTCTTCAGGTCGACCTTATTTTGTTGGGTCTCTTGCATGATAGCCTTGTTCACCAACTTCTGGAAGTTGGCGAAGTCTCCGGAGATAAGCTGTAGAGACAGCTCATCCTTCAGTCCCCGAAGGAACTTAGCCTGCCTGGCCGCATCTGTACGGACCTCCTCTGGTGCGTACCGGGCCAAACGGTTAAATTCATGCAGATACTCGGTGACAGATCTGCTCCCTTGCTGCAGATCTCTGAACTCTTGTTGCTTCTGAGCAACGATGCCGTCAGGGATGTGGGCGGCACGAAAAGCGGCCGAGAACTCCGCCCAAGTGGGGGCGTGGCCCTCGGGCAGAGTCTCGCGGTGGTTGTCCCACCACTCCGCGGCGGGACCATGCAGCTGGTGGGTGGCGAAGGCCACCCTCTCCTGCTCAGTGCAGGTCAGGAGATCGAGTTTCTTCTCGATCGCCCGCAACCAATCCCCAGCTTCCATGGGGTTGGTGGTGCTAGAGAAAGTCGGTGGGCGGACTCGGAGGAACTCCGAGAGCTGAGTTGCGGGAGCGGGAGCTGGTGTGGCGGGGCGGGGCAGCTCGGGCTGTTGGTGGAGGCGGAAGAAGTGAGCCTGCTGCTCTTGCATTTGCTGCTGCTGCTGCTGCATCTGGTGCAGGAGGGCTGAGACCAACTGGTTTTGAGTGGCCATCATTTCAGCCACGGTGGGGTGGTTGGCGACCGGGGCCTGCCTCTGCCCGGTGGCTCCCCATTGTGGCAGATTGCCACTGTCCCCTCCGTTCTGAGGAGCGTCTGATCCCTGGGTGTTGGTCATCCTGGAATTTCCAATGTACACATATTTATTTTGGGTGATCTTCTTTATATTTATTTCAAAAGAATACCGTTCTTGCGGTTACATTTATTAATTTTCTCATTCATGCCTTATATTGTGACATGAATGCTAATACAATCAAGTAAATAACAATCAATCGTTATACTACGTCTATGGCAGCTCAGGGGACGGCTCGATCTCGGGCTCGTGGGAGACGGGCGGGGTCGAGGAACTGGACGGTCCGGCGGGTGGTGCACTGCGGGAGATCCTCTTGGGTCTCACTGTGGGAGTCTGAATGGGTTTCTTCCGGCGAGGCGGAAGAGGGTGCGATCTCCTCTATGTCCTTCTTTAATTCCTCGATCTGGTAGCGGAGGTGCGGGTTGGTGGCGACACGCTGTCGAAGGAGCTCATTCTGACGCCGCAAGTCCTCTGCCTCGGCAGCCAAGCGGTGTCCCTGCTGGATGCGGCGACGAAGCTCTCCGTTCTCGCGGTTCAGGTCCTCGGAGGATTGGCGGTAGAAACTGATAGTGTCGCGTTGTCCATTGGCGTCCTGCAGCGCCTCGTAGTGGAGATCATCCATGGCCTCCAACAAGCGCATGGTATGACCAATCGCTGAATGACGCTGGGAGAGGGTGCTGACGAAGACACTGTGTGGGCTCCCTGGGGTGCGAAGAGGTACGAAGCGGAAGTCCGTGTCGTAGAGCTCGCTGTCGTAGATCATCCGGAGCTCTGTAAGTGCCTGGAGGGCGGTGCGCTGACTGGCTACCAGGAAGGTGGGTCCTCCTCCGCGGTAGGTGTGAGCTGTCTGAGGGGAGGGCTGGACGACGACGGTGACCTCGCAGTAGCTTTCTTCCTCGTCGGGGAAGACTCCATGGTACATCGGCTCTTGCTCGAAGCCGAGGAAACTGACGAGCATGCGGAGCTCGCGGATGAATCCGGTCTCGTCACGAAGAGTCCCGCTCATGGTGTGAACCGGCATCTACAAAAGAGAGAAAATTTTGTGAAAACCTTAGAAGATGAGAGGATAAGTAATCTTTTGTAAAATATAGTGGATATATATAAGTCCTAAGGTCAGGTCCGTTTGGCTTCCTACAGTCAAGTCGGCTCTGATACCATCTTGTCGCGCCCCGATTTAATAAATCAGGACTTTATTGAAATTCCATAGAAAATCAATAAAACAAGACGTTCCTCACACGACCACGTACAATACGAGCAAATCATTCACGGTTCGTAGACCGCATTATTACAAAAGTGAATTAAAGATGAAGAGAAACTAATAAAACAAGGGTCCTAGATGAACGCCTCCTTCCAGTCTCGCCTTGACTGGGTCGCTACTCCAGACCTTCATCCTCCTCGTAGTAGACGGGCTCTGATGTTGTAAGTCAACGGGGTGAGTACAGATGTACTCCGCAAGCCACCGAATGCAAATATAATGCAAGGTAATAACAAGGGAGATAGTGGCTAATTTAGCGGAAACAGCATATTTGTAAAGCTTTAAATGAGAGCAATTTTATTAGTACGGAAAAGTAAACATGTGCATGTGTATCATCCTCTTCTAACTCGAGGGGTACAGTCAGCCCCACCTCGCTCAACAGTCCTTACGTGCCATGAATAACTTGAACATCCAAACAATGGTAAACTAACTGCGAGTAGTCACTCAACCCGCCCTTGACCGTGGGCTCGGCTTTTCGAAAAGATTAAGTTACTCTGATCAGAGATGTACCACTGTACCCACAAGGCACGCACTCATCACCTACACCGAAGTGTAACGAGATGACCCATTTCACGGGAACTCGTGCCAAAACCTTCCATATAGTCCTCCCCGACTCAATAGCACCCTCTTATGGGTTTCATATGGTGTCCCGACGCATCGGAGCCCCACCATACCCCCCCTTGAGCCTCGTCGGTACAAGTCGCCCGCAGGCTAGCCCCTTGCCCCCTCCTCTATGGTGCATCAAGCCGGAGTATTCCATACTTCCAGTTAGGACTTACCCATTAGACTTGTGGTTGGTACGGAAGTGCTTCGCAACAGATCCCGCAGACCGGTCCTTATAGTGCCCCGGGTGCGACAAACCAGTGCCCGAGCTTGCACCCGGAACCCACCATACTTATAACCTAGCCAACTCCAACAGAGTCCAGAGACGAGAATAACAGGGAAATTCATATACAGAAATCCAGCTATCTACGACTCGTTCTTTTTAACCTATAGCAGTTGTGCCGGTACATTGAGCACTAGCTAATATTTTTATAGTAGAGTGACAAGGAGTTAAGGCTCAATAAGCATGGCATGGGTTTGCACACAAGGACAGGGATCTAATAAATATAAGTGTAAGGCTTGAATATTTGTCTAATGCAATATTAACCTATGGGTTGTAGCGATAAGTTATTAAAACATGGGCTCAATTATGATCAACTGTTTCCACAGAGGTGGTTGATGACTTGCCTTGCTCAGCAAAGGGTGAAGGAGGAACCTCGGGGTAGAACTCCTGCTCCTCGACGAACTCGTAGTCTTCTCGATACGGAAAAGTAAACAATACATTTAATAAACAGATAAAATCCACCAAATAAGCAATATTCATATTTGTGGGTGTTTTTATGTGAAGTAATATTTTTAATATTTCAAGGTTTTGTTCAAAACAGTAAAGTTTAATATTTTAGAATTTTCCCAATTCATTTTCTGTATTTTTAATTTTAACCCTAAGGGATTTTTATTCATTTATTTATTAATAATATTTTGAGTAACATAAGCATACTGTTTTTATGGCCTTAATGTTTAGAGAATAATATTCTGGTTCCAACAAAATTTGAATGGTGAAATTTGGAGTTAAAATGAGCAAGATATGAATTTTTGAAGTTTAAACAATTTTCTGGAATTTTATTTAAACTGAAAATCGTCTCGGGTCCACGGTGAACCGGGTTCACCGTGAACCCGCGACTATGCGCGTGGACCGATCAGATCTGGACCGTTGGATCTGGATCCAGCGGCCAGATGCGAGGCGGGGGTTTTAAATGAATTTCAACGGCCCAGATTAAAACGTGGCGAAAGGGTATACGTGGACGCACGGGATCGTTCCAGCGTTTTAAGTCAAGATCTACGGCCGAGATTAAACAATACCGGTTTGACCGGATCCGAGGGCCTGGATTAGATCCCGAAGGGACTTAATCCTAGCCCTCCGATCTGGATCGGACGGCCAGGGATCCGTCCGGCACGGCACGAGCAAAAGGGGTGGTTACCCCCTTCGTTCTCGGCTCCGGCGGTCCAACGGCGAAGGATTCCGGCGACGGCGTGGCTTGGACGACCGTGATAAGGCCAAAAATGGAACCAGCGATGTGAGGGGAACTTGGTCGTACCGGCGGTGGTGGTGACGGCGAGCGGACGGCGACCGGCGTCGAAGAGGGGCGGAGGAATCGTTCGGGTTCGTCGGCGGCGAGGCGATCCGGTGGTCCTTCCGACCAACGAAGACGTGGCCGAGGACGGGCGGGCCTTGGTGGTCACGTAGGTGGCGACGGCGAGGGGCGCGGTGGCCTGGTTCGCCGGCGAGCGGTGGCTGGAGGCGGAGCAGAGCAAAAGGGCAAAACCTTGCGCCAGAGCTCTTGGAAAGCGAGGGCTTGCGCTCAAGGTGGTGTGGGCAGTGAGCGGTGGCCGAGGGGGTCTTTATAGGGTCATCGGCGATGGCTATGGTAGGCTATAGGAGGGAAACCCGTGAAGGGTTCCTATTTACTCCGGCGAGGCTTTCCTTTGGCTCGGTTAGCTTCCTTAAGCGTGAAAACGCGTCGGTTAACGATGGAATGGGAGCGGTGGCGATCGGGGGAGATGATCCGGGGCAAATCCAGGTGAAAACGGGCAGCCGTCGGTGAAGCAGGAAGGAGATCGCCGGAGAAAGGAAGGGGAGCGATCCCCTTCCATCGGAGACGAAGCACCTGACAGGTGGGCTCCACCTGTCAGTGAGCGATCCAAAAAGAAAGGGGGCCGACAGACGGGTCCGGGCGGTCAGTGGCGCGGCGGGGGCTGACCGGTGGGTCCAGGCGGGGCGCGGGCGGGAGGAGAGAGGGGGCGTGCGCCGGCAGGCGGGCCCCTCTTGTCAGCGAGAGGGTGGCGATGGGCTGGGCCAAAAAGGCCGTCGGGGAAGGTTTTGGGGTTGAGGCCCATTAAGCTTTTTTCAATTCTTTTCTGTTTTAAAATAATTCCAGTAATTCATTTATTTGATTAAGGGTTGAATCACTGTTGATAAAAATTTGTAAAAATTCCTAAAATTATATCTTGGCCTCTAGTTCATCTCATAAAATTTTCAAGTCCAGATTTTGAGCATTTCTCCCTGTTTTGGCTTTATTTGGGTTCTTTTGGCGATTTTTCTTTAATAATAAATTCAGAAATGATTTATATAATATTTTCTTTTTTTTTATTTTATTCCTTTTAATTTTTGGGGTGTTACACGAGGCCATGCATGGCCGAAGCACATCAAGACATCTTGACTACGAATACCCACCTTCAAAGTACCTCCCTCTGGAGGGTTTTGTTCACCACCTTTTGAAGTCCCTCCTTCATCCAAGGCCTTCGCATGAAACATCTCCATAAGCACACCTTCGTAATGTCTCCACCCAGAGTACAATCCCGAAGTGATTTTTCCAGACCATGCCTTCGACGCACCTTGACTTCTAAGACCTTTATCAGTTGTCCTTCCAAGTGCCTCCATTCAAAGCACACTTGTCAGCCTTGCCTCACTCCTAAGGACTTGACTGCCATCCTTCGAAGTATCTCCTTCCGGAGCACGCCTTCTAAGTGCCTCGTCTTCGAGGACTTTTCCTCGAGGTATCTTCATACGGAGTCCCCCTCCGCACTTCCTGTCGTCGACTTGCGCACCTTTGACCCTAGGACTGACGTCGACTTCACATAGCCTCCGTGACCCACCGGCACCAAGCTCCCTTCTTGCTCGGCATCTAGCTTCCCGCTTGACTTAAGGCACCTGCTGTGATCACTGTCCCATCGCCTCCGAAATCACCTGCACACCAATGACAAGCAACCAAGTGTTTCTGATACCCCGAAGGCCTTTCAAGGTAAAACACCCTCTGGTGCATACTCCGGTGCACCACCAAAGTACCGAACCCAATGGTACAACCTTCGAAATGTATTCTACTGAACCCCTTCGATAGACATACTTGTCAATCACTCATCACAAACTGAAACCAAGGCGCATCTCAACTTGGTTTCTCAATCTCCTCCTTGATGAGTGCATTGACAACCAAAATCCAAATTCAAGAAAAAAATTAAATTTTCAGCACACAATTGACCATAAAAACTCAGAAAAAGCCAAAACATGTCACTTGATAAAAGTTAATTTCTCCCTCTTTCTCATAAAGATCCCCTTTGGCTTTGTCTCCCCCTTTGGCAAATATTACCTCTGCCCCTTTGGCAATGCAAGAATCATGGAGCAATAAATGGTGCAAAGCTTCTGAGATACTTGAGTTCAAGTACATATAGTGCAAAAGATGATAATGATAATAACTTAAAAATGTACTCAGCACAAGGTAATATAATTCAGTTTTCATCAGAAGCATATCTCTTGTTGTTTGGATGAAAATAAAAGCATTACCACTTAGAATAATAACCTAGACATGATAATACCCAAACTGCACAAGCTATCAAATATCAACCTTGGAAAGCATACCTAGAAAAATGGAGCTTCAACAAACTTGATATGCAAAATTTTCATGCTTTTAGTTCCCTTTTTCTTTTAGTGCCAAGGGTTATTTGCTTGTAAACCTTATGCTAACCGACCAAGACAAGCCTAGATCAAGCAAAGATTATCAGAAGCTTAAAACATTAGTCATGGCATACACAACAGTGTCATAGGTCAAACCAAAGTGCTATGGTAAGTAGTCTAGAACAATGTCGTGCAACAAAGAAAACTCACTTGGATCTTTTCAATATCAGCATAAAAAGGCATGGATATCAATTTCATGATTTTAATAATTTACAGTACAAGATTTCCATGAAAAGCCTTAGAATGTTCAAGTTGCATGTTTGCATCCAAGATAAAGGATTTCAGCTACTAGGACTATAAAAGATAGTTAAAGTAATAGGCCTACTCATGCTAGATGCCCGACTAAGTAGTGATAACGTTTTTAATTTTTCAAATTAAACACATGCTTAATGGTGAAAACATACATATTAACAAGAGCCGAGCTAACATCATCATGTTAATTATTCAAAGGCACACATAAGCACAAATATATAGAAGCAATCACTCATATGATAGAAGCTTATGCAGATCATAAAGCATGCTCCCCCTAACAAAATGCCATAGGGATGACAAATATCAAGTTCCCCACGCAGATAAGCAAATCGAGAAGCATCAAGGGGTGTGGTAAAAATATCGTCAAGTTGGTTCTGGGTATCAACATATTGAAGTTCAATATCACCCTTCTCATTGTGATCTCTATGAAAATGATATCTCACATCAATGTGTTTGGTTTTGGAGTGCTGAACCGAGTTTTTTGCTTACTAATGGCACTAGTGTTTATCACAGAAAAGTGGAACACTCTTATAATCTAACTCGAAATCCAGCAAAGTGGAAACCATCTACAAAATCTGAGCACAACAGCTAGTTGCAGCTACATACTCAGCCTCGGCTGTAGACTGCACAATGCTAGACTGTTTGCAGGAAGACCAGCAAACAAGAGATGAACCCAGAAAATGACAAGTACTGGGGTTACTTTTCCTATCAATTCTACAACCAACAAAATTTGCATCTGAAAATCCTCTAAGACATAATTATGAAGATGCAGAATACCAAATATCGAATTCAAGGGTATGTTTGAGTTACCTGAGTATGCATTTTACTGCTTTTTGGTGCGAAGCCCTTGGAGAAGCTTGAAAATAAGCACATAGACATACTGCGAAGTGTATGTCCGGCCTCGTAGCAGTCAAGTAGAGGAGGGAGCCGATCATGCTTCGGAACTCCTTTTGATCTACTTCTTCTCCATCCTCATCTGAATCCAATGCTACCGAAGTACCATCGGAGTGGCGAGGGGATTCAAATCAATCATGTCAAACCTTTTGAGTAGGTTATTGGTGTACTTCGTCTGATGAACGAAAGTACCTTGTTTGCTTTGCTTGATTTGCAAACCAAGGAAAAACATGAGTTTGCCAATCATGGACATCTCGAACTCCCTGCTCATGGTATCTACAAACTCTACAACTAAAGCATGAGAAGATCTACCAAAGATGATATCATCAACGGAAATCTGAACTTGGAGGAAATCATTGCCATGCTTGAGAGTAAAAAGGGTTTTATCAATTGACCCCAACAAACACCCGTACTCAAGTAGAAAAGACTTAAGTCTATCATACCATGCCCGAGGGGCCTGCTTGAGTCCATAAAAAGCATTATGAAGTTTAAAGACTCTATGGGTGTATCTAGGATTCTCAAAACCATTGGGTTGTTTTACAAAAACATATTTGCCAATGAAGCTATTAAGAAAAACACTTTTCACATCCATTTGGTAAAGTTTGAATCCACGGGATGCAGCAAATGCAAGCAAAATCCTAATGGCCTCAAGACGTGCAATAGGTGCAAAAGTTTAAGCAAAGTTAATCCCTTCAATTTGTGAAAAACACTAAGCTACAATTCTAGCTTTGTTCCTAATAACATAACCATCCTCCCCTTGTTTCTTTTTGAAAATCCATTTAGTTCCAATGAAATGAACATTAGGAGGGGGATCAACAATTGTCTAGACTTGGTTTATTCTCTCAAAATTTTCAAGTTCTTCATGCATGGCATTGATCCAACTAGAATCAGATAAAGCATGACTTACATCTAATGGCTCAAAAGAAGCAACAAAAGCGGAATCAATAAAGTGATCCCGAGAACATGTTACCCTTTGATCAAGCTCACCAATGATCTGCTCTAGGGGATGCATATGTTAGATGTGATGCGGAGCTTCGCGTCGGGATGCGTTCTCCCGCTCATCTCATGTCGGGAGTGGTCGAAGATGACGGATGATGAGGTGGTCTGCTTCGAGGGTCGATGTCGAGGGAAGTAGGGGTTCATCCTCGAAGTCTTTGGGATCTTCTTCTTCAAAGATGGTGGCCTCCATATCTTTGTCACTGGCAAGCTCAAAAGACAAACTAACACAGAGGGTTGATTCATCAAAAGTCACATCACATGACTCGATGATAGTGTTAGTGTCTAAATTGAAAACCCGATATGAATGACCATGTGTTGTGTAGCCAAGAAAAATCCCATTGGAAGAGATCGACTCAAATTTATCCAAATTACCATGTTTTATGATAAAGCACTAACATCCAAATACTTGAAGATGAGTAACTTTCAACTTTCTCCCAAAACGTAGTTCATTAGATGTTATGTTCAAAATTGAGTGCAAGAGAATTTGGTTTGAGATGTAATAGGCCATGTTTATGGCCTCAGCCCAAAATATTCTAGGAGTCCCGTGCTCATCGAGCATCGTCCAAACCATCTCAACCAAATTGCGATTCTTCCTCTCAACAACTCCATTCTGTTGAGGAACCCACGGAGCAGAGAATTAGTGTTCTATGCCATGCTCCATGCAAAATTCAACAAAGTGGTTGTTTTTGAACTCGGTGCCATTATCGCTTCGAATGAATTTTAATGCACTTGGGAGTTCAGTAAAAAGCCTCAAAGATAAGCTTTGAAAGTGTAAAAACACTTTATCCTTGCTAGCTAAAAAGAAGACCCAAGAATAACGGGAGAAGTCATCCAACACGATAAGTACATAGCATTTGTCACCTAACGAACTAACCCGGGAAGGACCTACAATGTCCATATGGAGAAGTTATCTGGATTGTTCGGTCATCACCATATTGACTGGTCAATGTGAGGCTGAAACCATCTTTCCATGTCGACATGGAGCACAGACTAAATTCTTCTCAAATTTGAGCTTGGGCAATCCTCGCATCAGACCTAGGGCGCTCAATCGAGCGAGCAAATCAAAGATCAAATTCCCTAGTCTCCTATGCCACATCTAGAGGTCAGATGATGGTTGTACAACTAAGTAATGATAAGAACTAGTCGACTCAAAAATGTCAGCTCCAAAACCCTCCTGATTCTTAAAATCATGCAAATCAAAGCGCTAGAAGAATCGAGTACTTGAGATGTATCGCGTCTGAAATGCACTTCCAAGCCCTCAACAAGAAAATGGGATACAAAAAGCAAACTGTATCCCAAATCCTCAACTAAGACAACATTTTTGAGAGTGAAGTTGTCATTGATTCTTACCACATCTTTACCTTTCGCTCTACTTCTATGGTTATTGCTAAAGGTGATGTATTCTCATTCCTGTGTTGAGGTGAGGCTGGAGAACCATGATGCATTTCCAATCATGTGGCACGAATAGAGGGAATCCATGATCCACTTGTTCTCCAAGCCTCCATCCACTGCCTACACAAAATGAGAAAATCTCGATCACTCAGTGTTGGGGGAGTGAAAAACTGATGAGGTATCCAGCACTGAGAGATTCGAGTAGTAGGCAAAGTAGTAGACTATCTACACACATGATTTGAAATATCATGAAAAGTGCGAGGTCTACCTACAACATGAGAACCAAAAAGACGACAAGGTCTCCCACCCCGTCGAGGACCAAAGCCACTCACACGTGATCTAGCACCATATGAAATATGGTGTACACCACGATGGGCAAAGCCTCTCATGGGAGCATGGGGAGCCTCAAAAACAGGACGAGAGTGAGAAATAGACATGCATACCTAGGGATGGGTAATACATATCCCGAAAACTCATCTCCTATGAGCGTCGCTCATCCTTTATACAAAAACAGAAACCAACCAAATGACCCACCCACTGACAATATGAGCAATGAAAAACTCTCTTGTGGGTAGTAGCATGGGTCTTGAGAGCAATCCTCACAGGCTTCTTGGGTTTCTACTGAGGGGCTTTCTTTGGTGGAGGTGGTGTTTTCTTGGTAGGCTTGGTAGGATTCTTGTCTTTCTGTGGTGTGACTAACTAGGCTCTTTTTTTCTCAAGGGTAGTGGGTGGAGTGAACACAATTTTGTTTGGTGTAGATGTAATGGTTCTCTCATAACCAAACCCTAAAGCTAACCCTACCCTGTCAACACACATCTTGGTCTTAGCCAAGAGCAAATCCATCCTACCCTTCCCTTTAGTGCATTTATCCACCACATAGAGAAGGTAATTGTTGGGATTGATACTCCAAATAAATACATTGATAGGTGGCAAGTGTGAAGCTGCCGGCAACTGCTGCTATGCTTCGAGAGGAAGAGTTCGAAGCCCCCGGTCAATAATGAAGCAAATATGGGACTCCGCATCAAGCTTCGGCTTCGAAGCATACATTTTTCATTCGTACCTCATCAGCAAGTTGTAATCAAAGCCTTACTATTATGATGTGGTGCCTTCAGCTAGGACAATACATCGCTTTATCTAAGCGTTCACATGGCATTTGTCTTGTCTACCCCTACGGAGTCCTAGGAATAGTGCCCACTATGGCGGTTGTAACTAGAGGGCAGGATAGTTGTTAGGGGAAAATACTTTATCCTCGACATCATTTAAAATCCCTACATCAATGTTATCAGAAGATTAAAGGAAGCTAGAAGTCCTGATCTCTGAAGGTCCTAACAGCATCAAGGCTTTGTTACATTCAGAGCATTCCATGATGGAGGTCTCCGCTAAAGCTTCGGCATGACAAAGAATCCCGGAGCCTCTTTACCCGGAGGGGTACTACCAGCAAGTATGGAAGAATTACTTTCTCACTGTTAATTTAGTCTTTTACCCTTTTAACACTACGAAGAATATTAAACAATATCTTCTTGGTCTGTTGTAATTAGAGGGTAAAAAGGTATTTTCCTAATTTATCTTGTCTATAAATACCCCTCTTCGTTCTGTAAGGGATATAAAATATTTAGGTATTCAATACACTTCGAACTGTCTTGAGCTATTATCCAATTTGGAGGATTAGAACAGTCCGCATAACCAACACTTCGTTTGTAAGATCTTTGTGTTTACTACAACCTGTTAGCGTAATCTTTTGCGCCAATAGTTGGCGCCGTCCGTGGGGAAACTCAGTAAAAAAATTCATTCTCTACCTCCGAAGGTCTTCTCGGACCTTCGGATTAGGATCTTAAAACACGCCCGAGGTCGTAGGACCTTCTGTGGTCCCTCCACCTCAAACTCCCTAAGTGACTACTAACCCTCGAGCATACGGAGCCCCTCTTGTGGCTCCGTGTGTGCTCCAGACTGATTTTGTCAGTTATCAAGACCCGGAGGGCCCCTCCGAAGGAAATGAAAGCCGTCGAGATGATGTGGCGGCCTAGATAGCTCGGCTTCAGGCTGAGGTAGAAAGGTGGAGGTAAGAAGCTACTGATAGGCTTTGCCCTCAAGACGATGACTCTATCTACTATCTTGAAGCTTCTGGGGTCTAGAGAGGCACCGTGAATGCCTCCTTCGATGATGAATCCCCATTGCACCGTGACCTACAAAAGGTGCGCTTTGACCCCAAGTTTCAAGCCTCGAAGTTGTGCAAGTACTCCAGAGAGGCCGACCCCATAGAATTATCCCGCTCCTATGCTCTTGCAATCGAAGCTAGCGGAGGGGTTCGAGACACGATGGCCAAGTGTTTCCCCCTTGCGCTCGAAGGGGTGGCTCTCCGTTGGTTCTGGTCCCTAAAACCAGGATCGATTAAGTCTTTGGAGCAGCTGAAGAGAAGGTTTGTGAGCAATTTTCAAGGGACCTTTGTGGCCGCAATGTCTACAGGAAGTCTTTTTTAGGTGAAGCAACAGCCCGGAGAAACTCTGCGACAATTCTTCAAGCACTTTGCCCATAGGAAATCTCAGATAAAGGGACTGTCCACATCATCCGTCATCGACGCAACACGCGAAGGTATCATGAACTCGGGCCTCCTTGACAAGCTTCACCGAAAACATATTTCCTCGGTGGCATAATTGATGGCCTACTTCGAGCAATATGCCAAGTTAGAAGAAGGATGGCTTCGGAGGACTGCTTCATCTTCATTGACCTTCCTCCAAGAAGTCAAAGCTGAACCGAAGGCCTCATGTCCACCACAAGCGTCTCTCTTCAAAAATCATTAGCACGATGGATGAAGAGAGAGAAAACATCCCACTCCGAGGTTCTAAATATTGCCACTTCTACATCAAAATTGCCTCCTAAATATTAGCAGGCTCAGGGCAACAAGGTTAGCGTCTCAAGGCCGCTAGGGAAGCTAGTTTGTCAAAGCCAGACCTTCTTTTGCTGCGTGCATGGAGAAAATCGAAGCCACACCACTCACACATGCAAGTACATATTAGCTCTGTGGAGCGAATATCTCGAGAAGAGTTATAGTCGAGGCACTACTGACCGAGCCCCTCCCGCGACACGTCTGGAGCCAGTGCAGGATTTCGAGCGTGTGGACAATTTCCAAGCCCCAAGAAAGCCTCCGGTGGCCAATGTTATGCCACCACCAAAGCAATAAGACACCCAAGATCATGGGAAATTGGTAGTCCTGCCCATATCCAGAGGGGGACTCTGAGTGGCATGTCGAAGCATCAATAGAGGGAATACGTGCACGAAGTGGGGCACATTGGGACCTCATCATCAGCGACAGAAATGCTCGAGTGGTCTCATGTACCCATATCCTTCTCTACGGTCGATGCGATTGGAATTAAGTTCCCCCATGCAGACACTCTTGTTATTACAGCTGACATTATAGGAACCGAGGTCCGACGAGTGTTGGTCGATGGTGGAAGCTCTACGGACATCATCTTCATCCAAGCCTTCGATCAATTATGCATCCCGTGGAAGCATCTACTCCCAGCGGCCCGTCCGCTACAAGGTTTCGTAGGCCCTCCACTCGATGCCCTCATCCAAATAGGCCTCGAGGCCGCCTTTGGAGAGGGCCACCTGGCCAGATCGGAGGAAGTTATCTTCGATGTCGTCAACGCCCCTTATGCTTACAATGTTATCTTCGGAAGAGGAGTGCTGAACTAGTTCGGAGTTATAGCACATCATAATTATTTATGCCTAAAAATGCCCACACAAGGAGTACTTCCGGTCCTCGGTGACCAAGCTACAGTGTGGAGGGCGGAGTACAGCCAGGGCCCACCCCTTGATTCTAGGCAAGTAAATAATTTGCAGGAGCATTCGGAGGATGCTTCGGCGTCAAGAGACCCTTCGAAGATCCCCTCCCTCAAGCCAAGCCCAGAAGGCGAAGTCGTAACAAAGATCATCATCAAGGAGGGTAGGGACTATCCCATCTAATTCGGCAAGGAGTTGCCATGGAAATTGCTACTTCACTGGAGGGAGTGGTTTGAGATAATCTGGATGTCTTTGCCTGGTCAGACGAAGATATCCCCGGAGTCGACCGAAGCATCATCGAGCACAACCTGCTCGTTAACCCCAAGGTTTGACCTATTTGCTAAGGGCTCCGCAAATTGTCAACAGAAAGAGCAGATCTTGCCAAAGTGGAGGTAGAAAAATTACTAAGAGCCGGGATCATCATGAAAGTGGCCCACATGGAGTGGTTAGCCAACCCCTTCTTCATCAAGAAAAAGGCCTCCATCAAGTGGCGCATGTGCATTGACTTCACATCTCCAAATAAAGCATGCCCACGTGACCCCTACCCCATGCCCCGCATTGGTCAGCTCGACGATTCTACAGCTGGCTCCAAGCTCTTGAGTTTCCTCAACGCGTACTCCGGATACCATAAAATATGGTTAAAACACGAAGATGAAGCCAAGACAAGCTTCATAACTCCTTCGGGAGTCTTTTGTTACGTCAGAATGCCCTTCGTCTTAAGGAATGCCGGGGCAACTTTTTCAATATTAATTGCTAAGGCTCTAGGTCACTAGATAGGCCGCAATGTCGAGGCCTATATGGATGACATTATAATAAAGAGTGCTTTGAAGCACCAGCATGGTCTAGACTTAGCAGAAACTTTTAAGAGCCTCCGAGCATGTGGAGTTCGCCTCAACCCAAGAAATGTATCTTCGGGGCTCAAGCAGGAAAATTGTTAGGGTATTTAGTTTCAAGTAGAGGAATCGGAGCTAGCCCAACACAGATAAGTGCACTGCAAAGGATGGCTCCACTATAAAATTTTAAGCAAGTCCAGAAGCTTGTCGGACGCCTCGTAGCCCTTAGCCGATTTTTGGAAAGGTCCATAGAGCGGAGCCTCCCTATATTCAAAGATTTGAAGGGGTCTAAAAGTTTTGCCTGGATACTGGAGTGTCAGAAGAGCTTTGATGAAATTAAGGACTACCTTGGCAATCTTGCAACACTTATTGTGCCTCTAGCATACGAAACTCTCCTTCTTTATCTTGCAGCAACACGCACCACTGTTAGTGCAGTACTTGTTCGAGAAGTGGACTTCAACAGAAAGTTGGTGCAGAATCCAATATACTTCGTATCAAAAGCTTTGTCCGGAGCCAAAACACGGTACTCCGATCTCGAGAAATTCATTTACGCCTTGGTAATGGCCTCACAGAAGCTGCGACATTACTTTTTGGCGCACAATGTAATTGTTCCAACCTCATAACCCCTCGGAGACATGCTCCAAAGCAAAGATTCCACGGGGACAATTGGGAAATGGGCTATCGAGCTAGCCCCCTTTGGGATTTCTTTCACAGCAGGAATAGTCATTACAGCAAGAACAACCATTAAATCACAAGTGGTGGCTCACTTCGTAGCGGATTGGACCCCATCCTTAGTATGGGCTCCGGAAGAATCAAATAAAGGTGTGTGGACCGTGTACTCTAACAGGGCTTTCCAGGCATCTGGAGCATGCGCCAGAGCAGTCATAATCTCACCTTCAGGGCAAAAAGCAATGTACTCCCCAAGGCTCAACTTTAAGTCCACCAACAATATTGCGGAGTACGAAGGGATCCTGCTTGGCCTTCACAAAGCGTGCACACTTGGTGTCGCAAGGGTTGTCATAAAAACCGACTCTCAGGTTGTTGCGGGGCACGTTGACAAAAGTTTTCAAGCTCAGCATCCACATCTTGCCAAATATTTGGAAGAATTTCATAAGACCGAAGCAACATTTAAAGGGATTTCTATCCGAAGCATTCCATGAGTTGACAACCAGCAAGCAGACGTCTTGGCCAAAGCTACAGTCGGAGCCCTAGATATCCCAGAAGGGGCTTTTTATGAAGAACTTGCCTCCCCTTCGGTGCCACAACTCCCTCCTATTGAAGTACTTTGCATATTGAACAGTGATTGTTTGGAGATCAGGTCCATCCGGACCACTCAGACCAGGTCTACAGGTTTCACCCCTTTCTGGTAATTGTTTGGAGATGAAGCCATGATACCAACGAAGCTAAAAGGAGGTTCCCTCTGCACCATAGAACTTGAATTTGACAATGAAAGGCAGATTTCGCTTGACTTGACTAAAGAAACAGGGCTTAGAGTTGTTGCCAATCTGATGAAGTACCAACACCAGACGAAGACATGGTATGAACCAAAGGTCAAGCTTAATGAACTTAAGTTGGGTCTTTTAGTGCTGCGAAACATAATTGCTCTGGGAAAATTGTGAAACAAGTGGGAAGGACCATACATCATCTTGCGTTCAGGACGCCCCAGATCTTTTAAATTAGCCAATTTAGAAGGGGAAGAATTAAAACATGCATGGCACGCGGAGCACCTTAAACGTTATTTTGCTTAGGGGCTCCTTGTAACAGGTTGTAAACACCTTTCTAAATAAATAAACACCTCTCAAAATGATTCCTACCCCTGGTGGACGCACTAGGGGAATGGAGCTAATTGTGGAGGTAAGCATCATTCATACAAACCCAATCAACGGACTTTGAGCCACCGGCTCAAAGCATTCGTCAGAGTGGGAAAGTACCATGAAAAACGGATTCCGAGCCATTCGCTTGAAAGCATTCGGAAAAGAGTCAAAGGTGACCATGAAAAATGGATTCTGGGCCATTGGCTTGAAAGCATCCAGAAAAGAGTCGAAGGTGACCATGAAAAATGGATTCCGAGCCATTGGCTTGAAAGCATCCGGAAAAGAGTCTAAGGCGACCATGAAAAACGGATTCCAAGCCATTGGCTTGAAAGCATCCGTAAAAGAGTCGAAGGCGACAAAAATAAACGGATTCCAATACATCTGAAAAAGAGTACTAAGCTACCATTTATGGACTCTAATCCATTAGGTTCGAAGAGTCCTACGAGGTCCATAACGACCATCTATTCAGATTTTGAACCATTGGTTCGAAATTTCTATTTAATACAATAGGGGCTCCGGTCGTCTAAAGTCAAAAACTCTATGAAAATTGTCCGTTAAGCATGGATAAGCATGCCAGGCATTGCGCGTGATCAACTTTGTTTGATAATCGAAGGAACCCACCCACAAAGAGGGGCTAGGAGGTAAAGGCACAATTTCAACACATTTCAATTTATATTACCCAATCAATTATATTACATCTTGAAAAATCAGTGTCTAAACCAAGAAGAAAACGAAGGCCCCTTCGATCCCGAAGACTAGCTTTGGGGTTCGCCTGACCTCGAGGACGATTCATTCCTGAGCCTGGAGTCTTCAGAACTTTTCATTTAATCTGCTTCCATCTTTGCGAAGCCCTGAAGTCCTTATGCTCTTATTGAAGTTTGTCCCAGGTCCAAAGTCTTTCAAAGCTAGTCTCTTCTAGGTCTTCGTCAGACTACTCCTCTTTCGACCAATCGATGTCCTCTGAAGAGGAGGATGTCCTTTGAGGCCTTAGGGCTTCGAAAGTAGCCCACTGCTGGAGGAGCCCTTCGTTAACCTCTAGTACTTCAAGGTCATCATCCAAAAAGTACAAAAAATCCTAAAAGCATTCCAAATAAGTCTTTTTCATTCAAAGCAATACAGGAATACAAGTTTTTACATAATAGGGTCCTAAGGAGAGCTAGACCTTCGAGTCCAGATGAGGCACGCTTGTCGAAGGCATTGCTGGAGGTAGCGTCCGTGCCTACTTTTGACAATGGCCTTCGTCGATCCATGCCTTCACCGTTGTCCGACCTTCATCTTTACAGGATGCTTGAAAAGCCCCCCAGGCTGTGGCGACATCAGGCGAAGGGGCCAACATCCGGTCACTAGAAAAATTGGCGGGTGCCACACCCACGTCCGGCGCAACAGAAATTCTGATGTTCTCAAAGTGGCGAAGTACTCCGAGCACGGCTACATGTTCGGAGATCTCTCCATACTGAGTCCCCGAAGTCTTCATGGTCTTCACCACTGCTTGGACCATCTTCAGCTTCCGGGTCAAAGGTTTGTTTGCCGATGAGGAAGAGGCACAAGATGTCTCAAAGTATTCCAAGACGCCCCGAAGGACGTCAACCAAGGCCTCTGACGAAGCACGCATGTCACGGATCAGAGTGTTGAGCTCAGCTGTCTTCGTCATGAGGACAGTCTTCTGAGCAAGCAGTTGCCTTTCGACTTCAGCCCAAAGTACCACCCACTCAGCCAGAAGCTCTTCGTTTGCAGCCTCCAGCTTTACCTTCACACTCCGCTCTGCGAGGACTATCTCCTCTAAGTCTGAGGCTCAGCTCCCGGAGTCGGAAAGGCTCTATTGGAGGGTTGTCACCTTCTCTTTGAGCCAGTTACATTCACGCTCGTTGGAAGTCGTAGCAGCACAGGCGAGAACAATGTGATGTCAAAAAAGTGAGGTAAGTATGATATGTACTTTGAAATAAACTAACTTATTTAGGTGTATTGTACTTGATAGGCGGCCCATTCAAGGGCATTGCCCAGTTCTGACACCTCGACATCGCTTATAACGGAGACCAGCTCGATCTCACCTATCTCTCGGTTAACCCGAGCCAAGGGCTCTAATAAAGGCCGAAGCCATGTCCTCTACTCGATAAAAGGGGCCAAGAGGGGGAGCCTCGCCAAGGTGCTCCAGTCGTCATCCATAGGAGAAGGCCTCTTTCGAAGGGAAGCATCCTCGGAAGCCTCCATAGACTGCCCCTATCAGTTGACTCGAAGGGAGTCAACATCGCTGTGGGAACAGGCATGGGCTAGGATTTTCCATTTCCCTCCCTAGGGGCTATCACCTTCACTGGAGCCGTCACTTGCACCGGAGCCATCATTTGCGTCGGAGTTGTCACTAACTCTAGAACCACTTTCACCAGAGCAGTTTCACACACCGGAGCTACCTCCACCGTAGTTGATTCTACAAACAAAAAGGTATATACCATTATTTAAATGTGTAGGTAAAAAATGAAGCAGAGCTCATTTGGTAAAGGTGTACCTCCACCACCCTGCTGACGAACAAGCACTGGACTACTCAGATGTTCGAATCCAAGTGAAGTCCTCGTCGGACTAAGGAGACTAGACCGAAGCGATTGTCGTAGAAGTCCCCTCGGCTGTGGCAACCACCACTTCATCCAGGGCGGGACCCTCTGTTTCCAGGGTCTGAACCCCTTCGGCCTCGACTCCGCCTTCATCACGAACTAGGACCTTCGTCCGGCTTGGTGAAGTGACCTATGCATCCTCCTGCCTGAGATCGCCCCCCTCTTCGTTCAGCGCCACATACGCGCCATCTCGGATGAGAGTCTCGGTTTCCACCTGAGAACCCCCTTCATCATTGCCCGCAAGAAAAGCTTCCAACTCCTCCGCCATTTGTGTGTCCGCATCCTGCTCCTCTTCGGACCACTCTAGTGACGAAATTGGAGACTTCGAAGCAGTACGAACCTTCGGCTTGCGGGCCACATTCTTCATCGGCGTTTTCACCGGGTCGGAGGCCCCGGCCTCGGCCTTCCTCTTCCTTAGTGCTGGTTCTATCGCGGACCAATCTGGGAGAGCTAGGGGCTCGACTCCAAGTACACTCCATACTCGGTTGAATCACTCACAGTTTCTGACCAACTTCACCTTCCGCTCCTTCTCCATGAGTGAAGGAGCGCCGAGAACCTTCTCCACTACTTGGACTATTTGCTCCGGAGTCAGCGTCATCCACGGAGCTAAAAAGATAAGATATCATATGTTAGTTTAGTAAAATTAAATCAATGTATGTATGAAACAATTTGATGTAGGATATGTCGAAAGCTTACCTGTGGAGTTTGAAGAGATCTCCCAAAGTCCCCCCTCCGGGTTCTCTTTGAAGTTGATAGGCCAATTGGCCATGAGAGGAGGAATTCGGAGGGCTATGAATTCCTCCGCTAAGTCGCGCCTACTCATGCGACGACCTATGGTGTACAGCAGCTCGAGGCGTACCTGAAGTTGGCTCGGCTCCGGGCTAATGTCTTCTTTCCTCCGGTATGTGATTTCTTCCAAGAGCCCCGCCAAGATGGAGGTCACGCTCACCTCCGCATAGAACCAACGGAGGATCCAATCTGAGTACCATCGATCGTTGATGGCATTCGCTAGGAACCTATCTTGGAACTCATCCCAAAGCTCAAAGTTTATGCTCCCGAAGGCCACCACCATCTTCTCTCCTCTAGGTCCGATGTATGTTTTCGGCTGGCAGGAAGCCTTGTGCAGAGCCACGAAGATCTCCGCTCTCCCCACACACCCTTCGACTCAAAAGGCCCATTCAAATATGGCCAAGCGAGTAATGGCGTTCGGAGAAAGTTGAGGAAGCTTTACATGGAACAAATCTAGTACCTCCACCAAGAAGTGCACAGAAGGGAGCCCAAGTCCGGCTTCGAAGAAAGCTTCAAAAACCACAACTTCTCCCTCTTGCAGTACCAAAATCACTTCTTTCCCAGGGGCTCGCACTTTCAAAAAAGAGATTTAAAAAAACGGTTAAAAATATCGAAAAAGAGAAAAATATCAAAAAAGGGGAGCACTTAGGGACAAGTTTGGAAGATATTAGTGTTGTGTGGTGCTATTTTTGGTACTGTTTTGTGCTGATTTTGTCAATACATAAGTCATCCTTTGAGAGTCAACCACTCTTTGATATAAGCCTTGTTGTCATAGGGATCACATTCAGACTAACAATTAGTACGAGTACTCTGGACACTTATTTAATATTACTATCTATTTCTGAATCGTGTTCCACCATGTAGAATACTCTTGTTTAACCGCCTAGACTCCACATATATACTTCTGATCGGTGCAGCTTGAGTCTTTGCAATCGTATACCACTCTCTTTGGAAGTCACCAACCAGTCAAGAATTGTGCCACGACCAAGATTGTGCCATCCACTGCCCTGTGATGGTAAGAACCTTGTAAGATTGTGGTAAGAAGCTTGAGTGTGAGAGAGAGCACCTTCCACTACCTAATAGTTGATAGAGCTAATATTTTTTCCTAGTGTTTTTCCTTTTTCTACTAACCATGGCAGGTATGGGAGGTACGACAAATCATAATCACGGTAACAATGTTTCTTCTATCAAAAGTAAGTTTACCATCCCATCTTTTTATGGTGAATATGATGCTGAAGAATACCTAGATCGGGAGATGACCATAGAGCATAAATTTAACTTATATCTAGTTCCTGAACAACATAGAGTTAAACAAGCAACTAGTATGTTTAAAAATCGTGCTTTAATCTGGTGGGAAGATATATGTGAACTTTAATTACAACCTGATACATGGGGTCATTTAAAAAGAGCTATGCGTAGTAAATTTGTCTCTCCTTCTTATCATCGTGAATTGTGTATGAAACTACAATGCTTAGTTCAAGGTAACAAGTCTGTGAGAGAGTATTATGCTGAGATTCGAGAGAGCATGACCTGTTGTGGTGTTGTGGAGCACTCGGAGGACATGATGTGGCGTTTCTATGATGGATTGAGGCATGAGATTCAAGATATCATTTATTATAAAGAATTTAGTACTCTTAGTCGTATGTTCCATCTTGCCATCATTACAGAGAAAGAATTTTAGGAATAAAAATACAATGCAAGAGACTCCTATCTACCACGAGTGACGAGCACACCAGCACTAACCAAGCCTTTCTCTTCTTCAAGTGTTCGTCATGCACCTGCACATGTACCTGCACCAACATCAACAAGCATATGGCCTTCCATCTCTACACGAGTTGAGGTGTCAGGTAAAAAGTCCTTACAGGTACCCGTTGAGGTTGCTTCATTAGCTGAAATAATAGAATACCCTTTGCAATTTGATAATGATGCACTTCACCATGATAGGACTAATAACTATACCGTTGTGCATGAGGATGTGAAATATACTTTGTTACTGTCAACTTCTGATGAAATTGTTAAAGATGATATTGAGACAGAAACTAATGAGAGCAAACAACTTGATATTAGATCTGAAATTCAGCATGAAATCAAATTAAAAGATTCTTCTATCCTTACAAATAAAACTGATCAAACTGAAATTCATAGTTAAGATGTGTTCTATGTTGTGATTTGTGAAACTGCTTATTATTCTCTTACTAATATAGTTTATACTTTGCCCCTAGTTATCATTGAGTATTTATCTCATATTGAGCTACAAAAGTGTATATTTAATATGCCTCACGAATTTTTATCTTCTGTTGAGTTACATAACTATAAACTTGTATTGCCTCCCATGTTTTGGGATAGTTTCACATTTAACGTTGCAGAATTAAAATCAACCATGGGAGCAAAAGATGAATATGAGTCGAGGACGACTCTATTTCAAGAGGGGGAGAATGATGAGAACACAACCAATTGGGACAAGACCATGATTGTGAGCAAACAAGCTAAGGTGCATCCTTTCTATGTTAGATTTAATTTTTATATATTTGACCCTCAGATGCTACACCATGAGATGTGTTCATTTTCAATTTCAGAAATACTTGGAAGTTGATTGGGGACCATGAATTGATAGAAGAGATTCATGTATATGGAACTCTTGTATTATCATGGAAGTTGATTGGGGACCAATAGACGTTGAGTCGAGGACGACTCCAAATAAAGAAGGGGAGGAAAATGAGGACATCCCTACCAATGATACAACCATACATGAATACCAAGATCCAATTATTAAAGTTCACGCACGAAGATTAAATCTCTAGGTCAACTTATTTCTAAATATCTTAGTATATTATCTTGGGAATAAGTTACTACCTAATATTATTATTATTGTTAGGAACCATGGAGATGATGAAAATAACTTGGAGATAAACAAAAAGTTGGAGAAGAGCCAAGAAGGACGTCCAAGCTAATTTGAGAGTCCAATCCAACTACAATTTGTGTCCAACTCGGATTCTAGGAGCAGCGTGCACTAAAATCATCGTCCAGGCCGCATACGGACTCCGTTTTTCACGTTCTACCCAGCCACGGAAAGATAACTTCATAACATTTTCAATGCCACCTGTTTCATCTAAAAAAACTTTCAAGATCAATGGGAATCGTCAAAACAAGATAGAGTCCAGAATCTGTCAGCATGATGTTTTCTGCGTTATTGGGCCTTTGGGTCGTGTATCCAGTTGAGCCCATTAGGGGTGCATCCCAAACTACTATATAAGTTGTTTCTACAGCAATCTAGGGTTTTGGGTTTAGTTTACACGTTGCTTTGATAGCCTCCACTTCGGCAGATTTGTAAGTGAACCCCAATTCACAAATTCCAATAGAATTTCAATTCGATTGCGTTTTATGCGTTCTTGCTTGTGTTCTTCGATTCGCAGGCAAGGATTAGACTTCTTGGCGAGGTCAATCAGGCTATGCTTGGTTGATAACCAATGGAGCAGTGGTGTAGTGATTGCAAGGGCCGATCCCGTGGATTAGAAGCCGAATCATCAACGTCGAGTTCTCCACAAATCGTTGTTTATCCTCCACCTGACGGAAGATCGGGCACCCCTCTCCTCCATCACCTGGTTCGGAGAGTTCTTATTCCCAAAGACATTATTGCCAATGGTTGTAAGGACTTTCGATTTTTTCTATATATTTAGCATAAAAATATTTCTTGCGTATACTACTCTCTTTATTGCATAGGCCATTTGGAGAGACGTATTCGAGGGGCTATTGTTGGGGGGAAATAATTTATCCTCAACATCATTTAAAATCCCTGCATCAACGTTATCAGAAGATTAAAGGAAGCTAGAAGTCCTGATCTCTGAAGGTCCTAACAACATCGAGGCTTCATTACATTCGGAGCATTCCATGATGGAGTTCTCCGCTAAAGCTTTGGCATGACAAAGAATCCCGGAGCCTCTTTACCTGGAGGGGTACTGCCAGCAAGGATGAAAGAATTACTTTCTCACTGTTAATTTAGTCTTTTACCCTTTTATCCCTACGAAGAATATTAAACAATATCTTCTAGGTTGGTTGTAATTAGAGGGTAAAATTCCTAATTTATCTTGTATATAAATACCCCTCTTCGTTCTATAAGGGATATAAAAAATTCAGGTATTCAATACACACTTTTTACTGTGTTGAGCTATTATCCAATTCAGAGGCTTAGAATAGTCCGCATAACCAACACTTCATTTGTCAGATCTTTGAGTTTACTAAAACATGTTAGCGTAATCTTTTGGGCCAACAATAGTATTTTCCTACTGTATCCATGCCTATAAATACCCCTCTCTTCTACTATAAAGGGACATTGAATATTGAGATAAATAAAGACACTTCGAAATTGTTGGGGGAAATAATCCCGAAAGTGATTGGAAGCATGAAGGATGCGAGCACTATTCGAAGGAAGGGCTTCATTATCCAGAGGTCGGACGCCCCCTTCTGGAGGCGTCAGTGGACCTAAAGACGGGGGGGGGCCCGAGGCCTCCGGAGGCTATGAAGCAGGCAAGAGGGGTCCCTGAGTTAGAGAGCTAGCAGGAGGCCGGAGCCAAGTCCCCAGAAGGTGCGAAGGGTCTGAGGCCACGACAGAAGACCAGGGACCAGTTTAGTCAATGTGGTTTGGGGACAGGATCACGATCGTCTGCGCAGCGTCTAGCGCTGCTCCAATGCCCAAAACGGCTGATACGCTGCCGGGGTTAGACTTTTTGTTTGTACTATCAGGCTGCCATTCTTGTCTGTATTATAGGCATGTGTTAGGCAGTGCAATGGCTAGAGGGATTTTGGAAGTATCGGACCCCCAACTGGGCTCCTCTATAAATACTCCCCTTCCCCCTGTTGTAATCGACATGAGATCCAAGAATACAGCTTTGATATTAGCTTCTCATTACACACACATTCTCAAACTTATTGGCTTAGTCCTCTGCTCCAACAATTGGCGCCGTTCGTGGGGAACCTAGTCCAAGAAGCTAGCGTCCTCTACATCCACCCTAGAAAAAACATGTCGGGCCAGAAAAGTGCGAGCACGGCCCCCCTATGGAGATCAGCCCGCACCACTGGGATTGAGCCTGTCCTGGCCGTTGGACCAGATCCTCCTACGGTCCCCTCCATCATCACCCCCACTAAGATGCCGATCATGGAGCCAGGCCAGGCCCCTGGAGGGGCGCCAGAGATGCGAGACCCTGCCAGTTCAGTGGGGCCAGCCTCCGCGAGCCCCCTGGTGTCTCAGGAGGGGCTCTTCGGGCTACATCTTCTAGGCAGGCCCCCAGCTGTGGCCCTCCGGAGGCTGCCTCCAGAGGTAGCGGGAGTCAAGCCGATGCCCTAGCTGCCGAGAATGCAAGGTTGAAGGCCGAGCTGGCCCAATGGTGCCAGGAGGCATCACTGCACCCCCCTGAGCCTTCTAGGGCGCTGGGGGTTGCGGCCGTCACATTAAGTGATGATGAAGACCAAGGGGAGGAGGACAATGCATCCTATGATGAGGAGTCTCCATTGCACCCCGACATGCAGAGGGTGCGGTTCAACTCCAAGTTCTGTGCCACGAAGCTCCCCAAGTACTCCGGGGAATCTGATCCCGGAGAGTTCTCTCGCTCATATGCCTTGGCGATAGAAGCTGGCGGAGCGAGCCACGATATCATGGCCAAGTGCTTCCCCTTGTATCTTGAGGGAGTCGCTCTCCAATGGTTCTGGTCGTTGAGGTCAGGGACCATCAGGTTATGGGACCAGCCGAAGAAGAAGTTCGTCAACAATTTTCAGGGGACCTTCGTGGCCCTGATGTCAACCGAGAGTCTCTTCCAAGTGAAGCAGTAGCCCGGTGAGACGCTGCGGCAGTATTCTCAGCACTTCGCGCGCACCAAGGCACAAATCAAGGGACCGTTAGCCTCCTCTATCATTGATGCTGCTCGGGAAGGCGTCTCCAACCTGGATCTCCTCGATAAGCTCCACCGGAAGCCGATATCTTCGGTAGCCCAACTCATGACATATTTCGAGGAATATGCTCGGTCCGAAGAGGGCTAGCTGCGTCATCAGGCGATGATAGCCCCGGTTCGAGCCCCGAACACCAAGGTGTACGAAGCACCCCTTGGCCCCGCTGTAGACCTTTACCATCGAGATTCCCGGCAAGGGCAGAAGCACCCTCGAGGAGAGGTCCTCAGCATCACCCCGAGGGGTCCTGTCAAGCATCCACACACTACGGGTGGAGGGCGTCCTACCGAAGCTAAAACGCCTACAGGAGTGCTTCCAGGGGGAGCAACCTTCTACTGCAGCGTTCACAGCGAGAACCGGAGCCGCGACACCGACTCCTGCCATACCATCCTCGCCCTCTGGAACGACTACCTCAAGCGAAGCTCCGACCATGGCTCCTCTGACAAGGCACCTCCAATGCCTCGCGCTGATGTTGTCCAGGTGGTCGGGTGCCGAGACGAGCCGGGAGCTTCGGGGCTTATTCCGGAGGTCGGTAGGTTCCCAGCCCCCAAACTCGAAGATGGGGCAGACCGAGGGAAGCGGGTGGTCCTGCCTATCTCTAGAGGCGGAGCTTTAGGATCTATGTCTAAGAAGCAACAAAGGGAGTATGTCTGGGAAGTTGGACATATTGGGACTTCCAGCTTCACCGCGCTTCCCGAGTGGTCCCATGTCCCAATTTCATTCACCGCTGACGATGCCGCCGGCGTCAAGTTCCCACATGTTGATCCCCTCGTCATCTCGGCAGACATTGCTGGCATCGAGGTGCGTCACATTCTAGTTGACGGGGGAAGTTCTGCTGACATCATTTTCCTGCAGGCCTTCGATCAGCTATGCCTCTCTCGGAAGCATCTGTTGCTGGCCTCCCGGCCGCTCTAGGGCTTCACAGGGCCACCCCTTGATGCCCTCGGCCAGATTGGGCTAGAGGTGACCTTCAGAGAAGCCCCCCTTTCCCGCAGTGAAGAAATCATCTTCGACGTCATCGACACCCCGTATGCCTACAACGCCATTTTCGGGAGGGGGATGCTCAACCACTTCGGGGCCATCGCTCACCACAATTATTTGTGCCTCGAGATGCCAACTCCTGGAGGGATGCTCTCGGTCCTAGGCGATCAGGCGTGGCCCGGCGGGTGGAGTATGGCCACTCAGCCCCTCTAGAGCCGAGGCAAGTCCACAGTGTTCGTGGGAGCCTAGAGGGGGTCGAACTGCCGGGTGTCAAAGACGTCCACCTGCTCTGCGATGCCCCCCGAAGGGGCCCGCTGCCAAGCCTCTGTCGGAAGGGGAGGTCATCACAAAGATCCTGATACAGGATGGGAAAGAGTACCCTATCCGGTTTGGAGGAGGCCTGGAACCGGAGGTGTTAAAGTAGCTCGAAGAAATCATCCGCAGCAACCTAGGCATCTTCGCATGGTCCGAAGAAGACATACCGGGCGTTGACCGCTCGATCATTGAGCACTCCCTAGCAGTCAACCCGAAGGCTCGTCCAGTGCGCCAGGGGCTCCGCAAGTTATCTGTCGAATGAGCTGATCTCGCCAAGGCTGAGGTGGAGAAGTTGCTCTGAGCGGGGGTCATTCGGGAAGTTAGTCATACGGAGTGGTTGTCAAACCCTGTGTTCATCCAGAAGAAAACATCTGGCAAGTGGAGCATGTGTATTGATTTTACATCTTTAAATAAAGCTTGCCCCCGTGACCCCTACCCCATGCCTCGCATAGACTAGTTGGTTGATTCTACAGTGGGTTCCGAGCTCCTCAGCTTCCTTGATGCATATTCTGGGTACCATCAGATTTGGCTGAAGCAAGAAGATCAAGTCAAGACGAGCTTTGTTACACCCTCAGGAGTATTCTGCTATGTTTGGATGCCTTTTGGCCTCCGTAACGCTGGGGCCACTTTCTCTAGGTTGATATCTAAGGCCCTAGGTCACCAGATCGGTCGCAATATCGAAGATTCTATGGATGATATCGTCATTCAAAGCGCGGATAAAAATTGTCATAGCATGGATATAGCTGAAACATTTGGCAGTCTTCGGAAATGCGGAATCCATCTCAATCCAGAAAAGTGCGTCTTCAGAGCCTGGGCTGGGAAGTTGCTTGGTTATCTGGTTTCCAGTCGGGGCATCGAAGCCAGTCCAACCCAAGTCAGCGTGCTGCAGAACATGTCCCCTTCTCAGAACTTGAAGCAGGCCTAGAAGTTGGCTGGGCGCCTCGCAGCTCTTACCGTTTTTTGGCAAGATCGGCTGAATGAAGTCTACCCATTTTCAAGGTAATACGACGATCCAAGGACTTCAAGTGGAACCCGAATGCCATGACTATTTCGACAAGATAAAGGAATAACTTGTCAATCTTATTACACCCGCAACACCCCGGAGTGGTGATCCTCTTCTCGTCTATCTCGCTGCCACGGGTAGCGCGGCAAGTGCGGCATTGATTCAAGAAGAAGAAACTGGTGGGAAGCTGATACAACGCCCGGTGTACTTCGTGTCCGAAGCCCTCTCCGGAGCAAAGACCCGGTATACCGAGCTCGAGAAAGTAGCATATGCTCTCGTTATGGCCTCCCAGAAACTTCGGCACTACTTTTTGGCCCACGACATAGTCATTCCGACCGCTTATCCTCTGGGTGACATGTTCTGGAATAAGGATGCTACCGGGCGAATTGGCAAAGAGGCAGTAGAACTTGCTCCATTTGGTATCACTTTCGTGGCTCGGACTGCCATTAAGTCTCAGATCCTTGCTGATTTTGTTGTCGAATGGACACCAGCGGACGACCACACCACTGACGAAGCCGGTGAAGGAGTGTGGACTATTTTTCCAGATGGTGCTTACCAAGCCTCCGGAGCAGGCGTGGGGGTAGTAATTGTTTATCCCTCCGGTCAGCAAGCTTTATACTCCGTTCGATTGAACTTTAAAGCTACAAACAACGTCACTGAGTATGAAGGAGTATTGCTGGGCCTCTGCAAGGCGCATGCGCTCGGAGCTGCCCGAGTGATTGTCAAGACTGACTCTCAAGTCGTGGCCGGGCACGTGGATAAGAGTTTTCAAGCCCAACATCCTGATCTCGTCGCCTACCTCAAAGCCGTTCGGAAGCTTGAGGCATCTTTCAAGGGGATCTCCATCCAAAGCATCCCAAGGAGTGAAAATTCTAGGCTGATGTCCTCGCTAAGGCTGGAGCAGGCAGTCAAGCCCTTCCTCCCACTGCCTTCTTTTAAGAGCTTGCCAAGCCATCGGTGTCTCTCCGAGGAGACACACCGACACAAGTATCGGCAGGTTCTCCGGCGTCCCCTAAGCTAGCCGAGGTCCTCTGTATGGTCGATAGCGATTGGCGCGAGCCCATCCTATGGCTACTCAAAGGTGAAGTGGAAATCAAGCCTAGTACGGAGCTGGCACAGCTTCAGCTCCGCGCAAGATCTTATCAGGTCATTAACGGAGTTCTCTACAAGTCGGGTGTCTGTTCCCCGTTGCTTCGGTGCATCTCTCGTATCGACGGGCAGCAGATGCTCCGAGAGATACACGAGGGCCTATGTGGTAGACACTTAGACCCTCGAGCCCTCGCTGGGAAGACTCTCCGTCAGGGCGTGTATTGACCCACTGTCATCACTGATGTCGAAGATCTAGTGCGCACCTGTCAAGGATGTCAATGGATGGGGCGGTGGAGCCATCACCCTCCAGCCAACCTACAAATCATCGCACCTGTTTGGCCTCTAGCTCGGTGGGGCATGTACCTCATCGGGCCGTTTCTAGGGCAAGGGGCAACCTGCACTTCCCTGTTGTCACTGTCGAGTACTTCTCTAAGTGGGTCGAGGCCGAGCCACTAACCGCCATCACCTCCCGTAGCGTCCAGAAGTTCTTTTGGCAAAACATCATCTGCCGCTTCGGAGTGCTCAAGCAGCTCACGTTGGATAATGGCACTCATCTCGACGCTAGTTCTTTCAAGGCATTCTCCGAAGAGCTGGGGGTACAGCTATTTTTGTAGCAGTCTAGCATCCGCAGTCCAACGGAGCTATCGAGAGAGCCAATAGACATATAGTGTCCGGTCTCAACAAACGCATCATGGGTTTGGCCAAGTGTTTATGGCCCGAGGAGTTGCTCAAGATTTTATGGTTCATTCGAACCACTCCTTCCCGCGCAACCGGTTTTACCCCGTTCCGGCTACTGTTCGGAGATGAAGCAATGATGCCAACGGAGCTCCGAGCTGGCTCCTTGCGGGTCACAACTCCGGAAACTGATCAAGAGCGTGTCGTCTCCCTTGACCTCATGGAGGAATCGAGGCTCCGAGCCATTTCCAATCTCTCTAAGTATCAAAAGCAGACAAAGGCATGGTACGACCCAAAAGTCAAGAGAAATGAGTTTCAGCTAGGACATCTCGTCCTTCGGGTGGTTGCTGCTCCTACGAAGACGGGCAATAAGTGGGAAGGTCCATACATCATAGTCGGCTCCGGGCGACTAGGGTCCTATCATCTAGCTACACTAGAAGGCAAAGATCTGAAGCACACTTGGCATGCAGAGCATTTGAAGCGCTATTTTGCATTGTCTGATGTAATATATTCCGCCTTTGGTACTTTTCGTTGTATTGGACTTCTCAGTTTTAGTAATAAAATACGATGAACGTTCTACCGAAGTGGATGCACTATGGTACTAAGCATAATCCTGGCAGACTCATAGGGTTCTGAGCTCCGGCTCAAAGCACCCTAGCTCAGGGTTCCGAGCTCCGGTTCGACGCACCCCCTCTTCGGCTTCCGAGCTCTGGCTTAAAGCACCCCAGTTAGGGTTCCGAGATCCGCCTCGACGCACCCCCTCTTCGGGTTCTGAGCTCTAGCTCGAAGCACCCCAGCTCAGGGTTCCAAGCTCCGGCTCGGCGCACCCCCTCTTCGGGTTCCGAGCTCCGGTTCAAAGCACCCTATCTTTGGGTCCAAAGTTCTAGCTCGGGGCACCCCACTTCAGGGTCCCGAGCTTCGGCCCAAGGTGCCTTATGAGAGCGTCCCCCGTTCAAGTCCCGAATGCCCAGTATGGCGTGTTGTGCTTTGTACTAAGCTGGTGTAATATTTCCTAGCTTCTGGTCCTAGGCCTGAGCGCATTGCGCCCAACCGACAAATCGCCTACCTGCAAAGAAGGGGGGAGAGGAGTGGATGGGAAAGCAATTGGAATTCATAAGTGCCACAAGCAAGGCTTCATTAAACACGTAGAACGTAGATGATACCTATTACAAAGTCGGGCTGGAATGTAAAACTAAGAGAACTCGTCGTCTAAGCCAAGCAGGAATCAGAAGCCTTTCCGGTCTTGAAGGTTGACCGGGCCCCTCGTGCTCCCTTCGGTCCGTGCCTCCGAGGCTACGTGGTGGGACTCCTCTTTCTTCTTCCGCTTCGTCTCTTCTTTCTTTTGATCCTGAAAGGCCTTTTGATCCTCTTGAAGCTGGGCCCAGCTACGCAAGCCTTGATCTCCGAGCCCCGGTTCATCAGGCCCAGTCTCCATGTCGGACCAATTCACTGGATCGGGTGATGAGGATGGAGCTCGAGTCTTCCCTTCCTCTTCCTTGATAAAACCGAAGACCTCATAAAGGACCTCGGAGACAATGTGCCTGTTGTCATCCTGAGGGACGACAAAGCGTGCAGGCCAGTCGGCCCTGAGGGCCTCGAAGATGGCCCATTGATGCCGGAGGGCCTCACCCTCATTGAGAATCTTGACATCGGAGTCACGAGTGTTGCAAATACCCTGGATGATTTCTAGAAAACAACTGCCCTTTATTAATAAATTATCAAGTTCCTACCTATTACAAGAGTTGCGATGCTAAGGCCCTAAGGGAACTACACCTTTGGGTCCGGGAGGGGCGCAGCAGCCGGAGGCTTTGAGGAAGATGAGGGAAGGCTCGATCGAAGGGCCTCGTCTATCCAGGCCTTGACCGTGTCTGGGCCCTCCGCCTTCCAAGTCGCCTGGAGGGCCCTCCACGACTACGCAACCACCGGAGTAGGGGAAAGGAGATGGCCCCCACCGAAGGCGACTGGAGGTGAACTCGATGACGAAGGCAAGGCATCCCCAGAAGCTTCCAGCTGGTGAAGTACGCCGAGGGCAGCCACCCGGGCCGACACCTCCCCATACCTTGACACAGTGGAGCGTATCTGCCGGACGACGGCCTGAATGAACTTCAGCCGGTGGCTAAGGGGCTCCCGGGCGATGTCGAAGGCCACACATCCCATGACGAAGCACTCCAAGTCCCTTCGGAGAGACACCACGGTATCAGCCGTGGTTTTCTCCCCCTGGGCCAGCGCCTCGGCCGCCTCTTCATTCCGGGCCAGGAGATCCGCGACTGTCCGCTCGAGTTTGAGCACCTAGACTTTCTGGATCTCCGCAGAAGCGACCTTCTCCTGGAGCTCCTCCATCTCGGAGACCTGGGCTTGGAGGGAAAAAAACTCGGCCTCAAGCTTGTCCACTTCACCAGCCCAAGCTTAGAGCCCCTCCATCTCCATGATTTGGGCCCGAAAGGCATCAACCTCCGCCTTAAGCTTGTCCGCTTCGGCCGCTCGGGCTCGGAGTCCGTCCAATTTGGCAACTTGGGCCTTGAGGACGCCGATCTCTGTGACATGGGCTTGGAGCTTGTCGGCTCTAGTGGCCTGGGTGTGGAGGCCCACGACCTCCGACTCTAGCATCTAGAGTCAGTCAGCCTTGGCCGCACGCTTCTGGACTACCCTCTCGGCGGCCTCGACACGTCTGACAAGTTCCAAAGTGTCATGCTCGTGGCAGTTCCGTTCGGAGAGAAGGGATAGCAGTGACCCCTGTGCCAGTGCGACTTTCTGTGCACGGGGCAAGAAGTAAGTCGAAAGTGAGGAAGGTGCTAGGGGCTTTCCCAGTAGCATTCCAAAGACATACCTGGCTCACGGTGCTCTCGATAGCCCGGCCGAGGCCGATGCCGTCCACCTGGATGATCTCCACTATTAGCTCGGTCCCCCTCAAGCGTAGATAGGAGTCGTGGAGGGGAGCGGTCTTTGCCACAAAATCTTGGCCGCTCTCCAAGAAGGAGACCAGGAGGGGCACGCTAGAGCGAGCACGCCTCGGGTCTATAGGGGGACGGACCTCGGTCTCCCGAGTGGCCTCCCCCGATGCTCCCTCCGAGGCTTCCTCCGACTCCGCCTCGCCATCCGATCCTGGGGCCTCCGCCGCATCCGCATGGGCTTTAGTTCTCGCATTTGCGGTGCCTCCGGAGGGCGCAGGCGATGGGACCGGAGCCTAGGCGGAAGTGCCTGCACGGGAGCAAATCAAGTCAGGAGCAGGGTGAGCAAAGATGCCCGGATAGGAGATCGGAGTGAGGCTACGTACCTTCATCCATGGTCTCGGTCGGAGGATCCGAAGACCGGACGCCTACGGGAGTGCAGGGCTGGTAGAACAGGTCATCCATTGAGTTATCGGGGAGCCTGCCAGCGTTGAGGCTAATTCAGCCTCCACGTTGGCGCTCCCCTCAACTACCCCTAAGGGGTCGACCAACCCCCCAAGGACCAGGCTGTCGGTTTCCCGACTTCCGCGAGAGCTAGCGGGGATCACCTCCGACGCCGGGCCGCCCGGAGGGGTTGACCGGGGAGACACCGTTACTCCAATGTTAGGCACCTCCTGTCCGATCCCCGGGCTGGGCCGTAGCGGGCTCGATGAAGCTGGCTCCCTTCCATCAGTAGCGCCGCCAGAGACCGATTGCTTGGGACGGGACATGCCGGGGTTCGCTAGGGAGTCGTCCGGCTCCATTCCTGCTCCCTCGTTGGTGGACCCCCCTTCAGAGTTAGAAGCGGAGGAGCGAGCCGGAGAGAGTCGCTTGGGACCCTTCATGGTCTTCTTCTTCTTCAGAGGGCGCTTCAGAGACAACCCGACATTGACGTCCGCCACCCTCTTCTTCGAAGCCGGACGTAGGGCTTCCCTTTCCAGGAGAGGTGGCGGGGAGAGCTCGAGCGCGTCCCATATGCGGTTGAACCGCTCCCAGGACCCGATGAGCTCCATCCGCCGCTTGTATTCGGCCGGAGTGGGAGCCCTGAGTATCGTCACGGCAATTTGGGCCACTTCGTCCGGAGTCTTGGCGACAAGTGACCATGCAGTCAAGTTAGATGTTTTTAGCACTCCTAAACCCTGCAGTCGAAGTCATGAGGAGTTTGATTGGAGGACAAGAAAACGATCGAACCTAGCCGGTTGGAGAGCTCCGCTGAGGAGGACTTGTCTTGGTGCTCCGGAGCGACACCGGCCACTCCTCTTTCAGAGGTGGGATCTCGAGCGCGACAAACTCCTCCATCAGGTCCCGCATGCTCATCCGGTGGGTGACAATTTGGAGGAGCCAGATGGGAGCAGAAGCCGAGCCAGTGTTGGCTTTGATGGTCACCTCCCTCTAGAACTAGATGTGGCATGGAGGTCCGGTGAGTCCGAAGTTCAGCCCTACCCAAACGTAGAACCAGCGGTGTATCCACTTGGAATACCATCGCTCGTTGATGGCTTTCGCGGGGAAGGAGTCGGCGTACCTCTTTTGAAGCTGGAAGTTGATGCTGTTGTAGGCCTGAACTAAGCCCTCTTTCTTCTTTGGCTGACAGAGGGCCTCGTGCATTTGAGCGAAGACCTCCGCTCAGCCCTCGCAGCCCTCCGCACGCATGGCCCATTCGAAGATGGAAAGGAGGGCCACGATGTTTGGAGATAACTGGGGCAGCTCGATGTGGAAGGCGTCCAGGACCCCCGCTAGGAGCTCCGAGGCTGGGAACCCTAGCCCCGCGTCGAAGAATGCCTCGAATACGACGACCTCTCCTTTGCACGGCTCGGGGATGGTCTCCAGGCACGGCTTCTTGGCCTCCACGCCGGGACCGAGGCAAAGCCGGGTTGCAAGATCGATGGATCCAGCCAAGCACGCCGACGTCCCCAGCTCTAGAGTTTGCTCCCGAAACCTCTCCGACGCCGGGCGAAGTTCGCGAGGATCGCGTGTTTCCGATGAGCTGGGGGCCATTGCTGCTGCTGCCACCGCCACTTGGCACTGCAGGAATCGAGGATCGACCGCTGCTGCAGGAGCGCTCCTCTCCGACATGTTTGAAGGCTACGGTGAAGAGAGGAGACAGGAAGCTTGGAAGATGGAGGTGGTGGTTGAGACTCTTGAGGCTTGGACCAGTTGAGCAGGAGGAGGTCAGTTGGCTAGCAGGGAATATTTATGCGCACAGGGCGGTCGCTCGATCCGTTCAGTGCCCCACCAGTTCGCATTCTCCCACGCGCCGCGCGCGTTGGGCACGCAGCCGCCGTATTAAAGCCCGTCGGTCCACCTCCTCCACGCGCCACTCACGACGGGCGCGCAACCACCGTATTAAAGCCTCGTCGGTCCACCTCTTCCACACATCGACGCACGACGGTCAAGGCTGAGTGCGCATTAAATTCAGCCGGTCAAACTCCTCCCACGTGTTGGTGTGCAGCGGCCATCCTGGGATTGCTCTGAGGCCGTCAACCGAGTTCTCAGCCGCGCTGGTACGTGTTAAGTGCATCGGAGCTGCCTCAAGGCCAACCCCGGGTTCCGGAGCTTCGGGGCGCCACTAAGGCTTCAGAGCACCTCCGAAGCATTCGAAGCGGATAGCTGATTCGTAGTAAACATTCGAGGTCTCACCGTAAGTTGATTTCCTATAGGATTAACCATCGGTATTATCTTGTGCGCTTCCTTCCTTTTCTTCCGTGCAGGGCCCTAAAGCAAAAAGAAGCGAGGGGCTACTGTTGGGGGAAATAATCCTGACAGTGATTGGAAGCATGAAGGATGGGAGCACTGTTCGAAGGAAGGGCTTCGTTAGCCAGAGGCTGGACGCCCCTTTATGGAGGCGTCGGTGGACATAATGACGGGGGGGCCGAGGCCTCCAGAGGCTACGAAGAAGGCAAGAGGGGTCCCGGAGTTAGAGAGCTCGAAGGAGGCCGGAGCCAAGTCCCCGGAAGGTGCGAAGGGTCCGAGGCCACGACACAAGACCAGGGACCAGTTTAGTCAAAGTGGTTTGGGGACAGGATTGCGATCGTCTGTGCAGCGTCTGGCGCTGCTGCAATGCCCAGAATGGCTGATACGCTGTCGGGGTTACACTTTTTGTCTGTACTATGGGGCTGTCATTCTTGTCTGTATTATAGGCCTGTGTTAGGCAGTGCAATGGCTAGAGGGATTTTGGAAGTATCGGACCCCCAACCGGGCTCCTCTATAAATACTCCCCTTCCCCTTGTTGTAATCGACACGAGATCCAAGAATATAGCTTTGAGCTTAGCCTCTCATTACACACACATTCTCAAACATGTTGGCTTAGTCTGCTGCTCCAACAGAACTGTTTAAAGGTTATTATCCACAACGGAGGCATAGATCAGCTCGTAGATAAACACTTCGAGTTTATAAACCTTCGAGGTTATTCAAAACTTGTTAGCGTAATCTTTTGTGCCAACATTTGGCGCCATCGGTGGGGAATTTAGTACAAAAACTAGTGTCTCTACCTTTTTCACTTTGAGCCATTCCTCCCAAGAGGAGCAAGGCCACTGTCACCGCCCGAAGGTCCACTCGGATCTCCAGGCTAGAACCCCTACATACAGCTCCCAGGACTACAATACCCTCTGTGGTCCCTCTTCATTCATCGCCCCAAGCGGCTGCCTTCGCTCAACCCAGCCCAAAGTAGCTGGCCCTTTGGAATACACCGACGTCTCCGCGCGACAGCAGACCTCGGTGACCTTAGAGGACACTGAGCCCCGTCTGCCTGGAGAACCCCCTATTACCTTGATGGTCCTTCGCACTGACTTTATTCAATCACAAGACCCGGAGGCTCATTCTGGAAGAAGCAGGAGCCCACATGGTGCCATGGCCACTGAAATGGCTCTACTGAAAGCAGAGTTGCAAAGGTGGTGACAGGCAGCTGTGGATCAGCCTCACGTTCAAGGTGAAACAAGAAGACATCCACCATGCTGCGAAGTCATTGTAGTAAGTGATCTCGAAGATCAAGAGGTCCGAAAGAGTGACCAAAATGCTTCCTTCGACTAAGACTCCCCGCTACACCCCAACCTAAAGAAAGTGTGCTTCGAACCCAGGTTCCGAGCAGCCAAACTCCCTAAGTAATCCGAAGAAGCAGATCCCGGAGAGTTCTCCCACTTGTATTCCTTAGCATTAGAGGCCAGTGGAGGGGTCCGGGATATAATGGCCAAATGTTTTCCCATTGCCCTCGAAGGGGTGGCCCTTCAATGGTTTTGGTCTTTGAAGCCTGGTTCGATAAAGTTCTAGGAGCAATTAAAAAAGAACTTTGTGAACAACTTCCTGGGTACCTCGTGGCCCCAATGTTGACAAGAAGCAACAACCCGGGGAGACATTGCGAGAATATTTTCAATGCTTTGCCCACACGAAGTCCCAGATAAAAGGGTTGTCCACCACCTCTGTCGTTCATGTTGCACGCGAAGGTGTCACCAATTCGAGCCTCCTTGATAAACTCCATCGAAAGACTATCTCTTTAGTGGCCTAGTTAATGACATACTTCAAGGAGTACATCGGGTCTAAAGAAGGACAGTTCCAGAGAGCTGCTTAGGGAGCCTCTGCGTTCATCCAAGAGCCGAAAGTCATTGAAGCAAGGGTCCCGAGCCCCCTAAGGTCTTCTCCCTTCGAAAATCACCCACCTTATTCATGGAGGGGATGGAAGCATCACCGCTCGGACGTGATAAATATTGCCCCTCCGTTCAAAGTATCAGTAGAATCAAGGACACTAGGCCGGTGGTTCAAAGCCAGCTGTGAGGGCTTCTAATTCGAACCAAACCTTTCTCTGTAATGTGCATGGCGAGAATTGTAGTTGTAACACCTATTCATGCAAATCTATTCTGGCCCTACGAAGTGAGTACCTCGAGCGGACTTCTGGTCGAGGTACAACCGACCGGGCACCCCCCGCTATGCACCCAGAACTAGTGCAAGCTGTCAGATGGATCGAAGGACGTGAAGCCTAAAGGATATTCCAAAGAAAATTCCGTTGATCGGAAGTTCCGATAGTTAGTATCAGAAGTTTCGATTAATTTCTGGTCTCGATACAGAGAGCAATTGTTGCTTCGAAAGTTCTGATATGCTATCAGAAGTTCCAGCGAGCCAGAAGTTCCGATTTGGAATCGGAGAAATTTTTGTACTGATCAGAAGTTCCGATATGGTATCGGATGTTCCGAGATGGGAGAAAATAGATTGGATCTATTGCATGTCGTGCTAAATTTGGAGACCTGAAAAATACCTTGTTGGTAGTTCCGATCCAGGATCGGAAGTTCCGATGTGGGGTATCAGATTGGATCTGTTACGAATATGAATTAGTTGTAACTAATTTGTGGTTTCCAAGATATGCACGACCTAGGGGGCTTTCAGCACTATATAAGGAGAGATGGAGGTCTTGGAACAAGGAATAAGCCTAGATTGGATCTAGACACCATAGACTCCTCTCCTCCCTTTCTTGATCTCAAACATTGAGGTCGAGGATTTCCCATCTCTCACGTGCGGTGCTAGCACGCTGTTGTGGGAGGAACTCTCCATCCTTGTATGTGTGGACTCCGTGGAGGCGTTGCTCCATAAGCGACGCTTGTGGCCATCACCACGAGGAAGGCAACTTCTTCATCGATTGGATCGGCAAGGAACGTCTGGGACAAAGCGAGGATAGGCTTGACACACTTCATCAACATCTTCTTCCGCTGCACCTAGCACGTCAAGTGCTAGAAGGAACCGATCTATGATCTCACATGCGCGTGAGCCTAGGGCCATAGGGCAGAAATTTTGAATTTGTCAGCTAGCTTAGCTCCCCTATTCCCCAACTTTGGTATCAGAGCCTACGTGCGTAGTTTTCGATTTGGATACCTCATGTATGGAGATACATGGTGAAAAATAGATTATATCCATTTTTATCCGTGGTAAATTGGATGTTCCGATGTGATTGGAAGTTCTGATGGCGGATCGGAAGTTCCGATACTGATCGGATGTTACGATATCGAATAATGATTTGATATAGAAGGCAATTATTGTGATGCGGGATTCCGATATTGATCGGAAGTTCCGATGCCAGATCAGAAGTTCTGACCCGCGTGATTTTGAAAAACCGAGCTTACTGACCCGAGTTTTTTAGATCGAGAGACCAGTCATGTGACGCCCCGATTTATCGAAATCGGAACATTATTGAACTTCATAAGAAAAACAATAATACAAGAGGTTCATCATGCGACAATCGTACATACAACAAGTATTCATGGTGCGCAAACCATATTTATTACATCAGAATAACAACTAAATAAGAAAATAAAAGCATGACGAACGCCCTCTTCAGGATCTTCTCTTGACTGGGTCGCTACTCCAGACCATCCTCGTAGTAGGCATCCTATGAAGTGTGTCCAACGGGTATGAGTACAAAAAGTACTCAACAAGCCACCGCAGAAGCAAATAATAATGCAAGGTAATAACAATGGAAGGATAATGGCAAAAGTGTGGAAAAGTACGTTTTCAGTTATTGCATTTAGTGTAGTCAATTTTTATCATGCGGAATAATAAACATGAACATCAATAACATCATCTAACTCGAGGAGTACGTTTACCTCCTCGCACAACAGTCCTTACTTGTCAAACCATCGTGCACATATATATCAAAAGTAAACTAACTGTGGGATGTCACGCAACCCACCCTTGACCGTGGGCTCGGCTTTTCGAAAAGATTTATGACTCTGATCAGAGATGTACTACTGTACCCACAAGGCATGCACTCATCCCAAACACCAAAGTGTAACGAGATGACCCATACCATGGGAACTCATGCCAAAACCTTAGCATGAAATGCTCCAAGCGATAATCACCCGCTCTAGGTTTCGCCGGCGCGCCGGGCCGCATCCCAGCTAACGTCGCACCCCCTTTTGCGCCACGTTGGTACAAGCCACCCGCAGGTGCTACTTGACCCATCTCCAAATGGTGGCCTCGGTTTGGAACACTCCATACCTTAGTTAGGACTTACCCATTAGACTTGTGGTTAGTACGGAAGTGTATTGCAATGGATCCCGCAGACCGGTCCTTATAGTGCCCCGGGTGCTATCGACCAATGCCCTAGCTTGCACCCGGAACCCACCATGCATTCACTCACAACCACAACTCATCACCGACAGAATTCCAAGGATAAGAATAACGGGGATCATATAGTAGAACCAAGTTGCTACGCCTCATTTTTAATCCTATAGCAATCGTGTTAATACATTGGACACTAGCTAATAATACTAATCATATGATGACAAGGAGGTTAGGCGAGATAGCATGGCTTGGGTTGCACAACAAGGTCGGGGGATCGTAATAAATATATTGTAAGGGTTTCATTTGACTAATGCATATATATCCTATGTGTTTTAGCGATAGTTTAGTAAAACATGGGTTCAACATTCTCAAAAGTGTTGTTTGGTGACTTGCCTTGTTCAGCGAAAGGAGAGGGAGGAACTTCGGGAAAGTACTCCGGCTCCTCGGCGGCGTCGTAGTCTTCTCGATATAAATAAAGTAAAATAAAATAAATACAACATTCAATTTAAACAATACAAAACCACACAAACAAGCACATAGGTTTAAATTGGTTTAATTTAAGAAAAACCCAGTTGTTAAGTTCCTGAAATCTATGTTATAAATAATTTAAAATGAACTACAAAGAAATATGGCCCATTCTAAAAGGGATTTTTAATTGTGAAATAATCTCTTTTTAAGCTTTCTAATTAATTTAAAATGAAAGGTCCAGAGAAATCTTAGTGCTTTCAATATATTAATAGGGAATGAATAAATATAAATTTTACTAAAATTTAAATAATAAAGTTTGTATTTTAACAAAAGGGCATTTGAATACTTTAGTAAATAAGAATGAAATATTCAAAGTAAACATATTGTTTCTATTGTACTAACGTGTAGAGCATAAAATTACAATATTTCTGGAATTTAAATGATAATTTTTGGAGTTCAAATGCGTCGGATATGAATTTTACAAGTTTAAAACAATTTCTGGAATTTAATTCAAATTCAAAATAGCCTCGGGTCCACGGTGAGCCAGGCCCACGTTGAACCTACGCACCGTGCGCTTGGTCCGGCCCAATCTGGACCGTTGGATCCAGATCCAACGCACGAGGGCGAGGCGGGGAGTTAAAATAATGCGGACGGATGAGATTAAAACATCGAACCGGTACGCGATGAACGGCTCAGATTAAACATGGGTTTTTAAAACTAACGGACGCGTGAGATTAAAACATAATGTTTCGATAAGATCCAATGGTGCGGCTTATATCGCGCACGTGGTGATGCCGGCGTCGTCCGATCACGATCGCACGGTCGGGTTTGAATCCAACACGGCACGGGTACTCGACCCGTGCAGGTCGTCTTCTCCGGTGACGGCGAGTGGGCCAGAGGCCACGGCGAGCGACGGCGGTCGAATCTAAGGCTTAAAATGGAAAGAGGACACTATGGGGATCACAAGGGTACCGTTGGCGGGGCAAATGGTCGACGGAGCATGGACGGCGACGAGTGGAGGCGGCGTAGATGTTCAGGTCCTCGTCGGCGGTGGAGTTCCGGTGGGGTTCGTTGGCAATGGAGGGGTGGCTGAGGTCGATGAGGTCCTCGCGGTCACAGCGGTGCGGTCGGCGAGGACGGAGGGGGACTCCGGCAACGGCGAGCGGTGGCTAGAGTGAAGGCGGCGTTTAGGTGTTTAAGTGGGCATCACGGGCGCTTGGGTCGGTTCTGGTGCAATTGCGAGCGAGGGATGGATGCGGGGCACTAGGGGGGTTTAAATAGGGTCGCCGGCGGGGGTAGAGGGGGCGCAATTGACGGTGACCGAGAGTAAACACGCTTTTAAATGTCGGCGAGCTCGGTTGCGCTTGATTCATCGAACCTGGACGCGAATCGGTCGGATTTGAATAGGGGAAACGGTCGCCACAGATCGGGCGACGTAATGGCGGGCTCAGTTCGGGGAGAGGGGGTCGGGGGCAGCGGATACGAGGCGCGTTATGGCGTCAGCCGGCGAGGGGGGGGATTTGGGGGCATATCTCGCAGGGAAGACGGATCCGACAGGTGGGGGCCACCGGGCAGCGGGCGCGAGCGAGCGGGCGAGGCGACTGACGGGTGGGGTCGGGTGGTCGGGCGCGCGCGCGGAGAGGAGGGGGGTCTTTGACGGGTGGGGCCTGGGTGTCAGACGGGGCACGCGGGAGTAACGGGATGGGCCGGCCGGGAGAGAGAGAAAGGGAGGGAGAGGCCCACTATTGTTTAAAAGGTTTTCTGATTAAAAATAATTGCAAAAATTGGTTTAAAATATTTGGGCCACTTCCAATATTGATAAAAATTTGTAAAAATTCTCAAAAATATATCTTGGCCTTGGGATCATATACAAAATTTTCTAGCCCCTGGTTTGGTCATTACATCTAGGTCTTAGTTCAAAAAGGTTAAGGAGGGCATTAAAGGTATTTCCAAAATAATTAATTTCAGGAAATTGGATTAAATAATATTTTTATTTCTTTGAAAATTTGGGGTGTTACAAACCTATCCCCCTTACAAAGAATCTCGTCCTCGAGATTGGAACGTTACTCGAATAACTCAGGATATTGGGCTTTCAGCTCGTCTTCCTTTTCCCATGTAGCCTCTTCGGCGGGGTGGTTGTCCCACTGAACCTTGCAGAAGCGAACCACACGACTCCTGGTTACTCTTTCCTTGGTTTCCAAGATCTTTATGGGTTTCTCGATGTAGGTCAAATCCTCCTTGACGTTGAGTTGTTGGAGGTCGGCTTGCTCGGTGGGCACACGAAGACACTTCTTCAGTTGAGAGACGTGGAATACATCATGAACTCCTGCCAAGGATGGAGGATGTTCCAGCTGATATGCCACTTCTCCTTGCCATCGGAGGATCTAAAAAGGTCCGACATAGCGGGGTGCTAGCTTGCCTTTCATGTTGAACCTTTGAGTGCCACAGAGGGGAGTGACTCGGAGATAGACATAATCTCCCTCCTCAAAGGTTAGGTCTCTTCGTTGGTTATCGACGTAGCTCTTTTGTTGGGACTAGGATATTTTCAATCTGTCCCTGATGATCTTGACCTTCTCTTTAGCTTCCCTTAGTATATCTATCCCGAACAGTTATGACACTCCGGTCTGATCCCAAAGCAGTGGCGTTCTGCACTTACACCCGTAGAGTGCTTCGAACGGGGACATTTGCATGCTGGCTTGATAGCTGTTGTTGTAGGAGAACTCCGCATAGGGCAAGTTCTTGTCCCACATTCCGCCAAAGTCTAGAGCGCAAGCTCTAAGCATATCTTCCAATATCTGGTTAACCCTTTCGGTTTGACCATCGGTCTGTGGATGATAGGCAGTGCTAAAGTTCAGCCGGGTGCCAAGTTCCTCTTGAAGGTTCTTCCAAAACTTAGAGGTGAACTGACTCCCACGGTCAGATACAATCTTCTTAGGAACTCCATGTAGGCACACGATCCGGGTCATATACAACTCAACCAACTTGGCGATAGTGTAAGTTGTCTTGACGGGGATGAAGTGAGCCACCTTGGTGAGTCGGTCGATGATCACCCAGATAGAATCATGACCAGCTTGGGTCCTGGGTAGCCCCGTGATGAAGTCCATTCCTATTTCTTCCCATTTCCATTCGGGGACTTGGAGGGGTTGCAATAGTCCAGCAGGTCTTTGATGCTCTGCTTTGACTCGCCGGCATGTGTCGCACTTGGGCACATACTCAGCTATTTCCCTCTTCATGCTGACCCACCAATATTTCTCCTTTAGGTCTTGATACATCTTTGTACGCCCGGGATGAATGGAGTATAGAGTATCGTGGGCTTCTTGAAGGATGAGAGTCTTCAACTCAGGCTTGTCGGGTACCATGCTCGTCCTCGGAGAATCCAGGGGCTTTACCCTTCCGCATGTTCTGTTGGATCTCCAAGATGTTCAGGTCTTCCTTCTGCTTTTCTCGGATCTGGTCTATCAAGACAGGCCTAGACTCCAAAGCAGCGAGGTACGCTCAGGTGGTGATCCCTAAATTCAGCCCTTCCATCTCCTTGTATAGCAAAGAGGCTTGGTCCTGTATCCTGATGGCATTGCAGTACCACTTTCGACTAAGGGCGTTTGCCACCACATTTGCCTTGCCTGGATGATAATGGATGCCCAAGTCATAATCCTTGATGAGTTCCAACCATCTCCTTTGTCTGAGGTTCAGGTCCGGTTGGGTGAATATGTACTTGAGGCTCTTATGGTCGGTGAAGACCTCACACCAATTTCTCACAAGGTAATGTCTCCATATCTTCAAGGCATGAACCACGTGATGGGGGAGTGGTCCCGATCTTCCGCTAGGTAAAGGATAAACTTGGGTTGGTGGAGAATCTCGACGTTGGCGATCCAAGGCTCCGGTCCGGCGGATCAAAACCTCGCAATCGTTACACCACTGTCTCCGTTGGTTATCAACCACGCAGGACGCGATTGACCTCGCCACGAAGGCTAATTCCTGCAAGCGAACCCAAGAACACAAGCAAGAACAGGAAGGATACAAATCGAATGCCAAATCGCAGACAAACGAAGATAAGGTGAGGTTTCACAAACGCCAATGCAGCAGCCAATCGGTCCGGTGCAAGAGGCGGGATCTAAACACAACAGTGTAGATGCAACAAAGCAAAACCTAACCCTAGAGGTGGCTGGCGTGAGAATCTATAGGGCGGCGGCCTGTGGAAGGTGAACAGACTTGGGCTGTGGGCTAGAAGATGTACAGACTCAGATTATGGGCCAACACGGCCCAGTTCTGTCACGCAGGACTGTTTTAATCACACAGTTCGACTCGAGACTCCTAATGAGACGAAACCAACGGAAAAAGATCCGTCTTCTCCTTATCTTTCCAAAAAGTCCAAGAACGCGTCAATCGGACTTCGTATGAGGAAGTTATGACCATTTTGGTGAATGGTGGTCGATGTAGTCCGAACCAGCGAATTCTTGACTTCAAATCATCCGTGCGGCTCCGTCTTCAACTCCAACTCTTCTATTCCATCTCCCATGTTCCTAAGCAACAAAATATCACTAGAATTCAGTAGCATCCCGTCCAAACAAATATAATCAAAGTTGCTAAGGAAAGAATTGACCTCATGGTTCAAGCGACGGGCACGGGCGCGTGTGATTGGTCCTTGTAGCTGAATTGTAGGTGGAGGCTCCATGTGTGTATCATGTGAAGTGATGTCCTCATCATCCTCCCCCTCTTGAATTGGAGTCATCCTCGACTCAAGCTCATCATCATCTCCCAAATAGGGCTTTAAATCTGAAATGTTAAATGTGGTACTAACCCCAAAAGCTGCAGGCAACTCAAGCTTATATGCATTGTCATTTATCTTCTCAAGCACACGGAAAGGACCATCAGCACGGGGCATCAATTTAGACTTTCGTAAATCAGGAAAACGATCCTTGCGCAAGTGCAACCAAACAAGATCACCCGGTTCAAATGTTATCTCTTTTCTACCCTTACTACCATAAGCACGATATTTCTCATTCATTTTCTCTATGTTTGCTTTAGTAGTCTCATGCATCTTAAGTAATAATTCAGCACGTGTAGTAGCATAAAAATTCAAGTTTTCAGATGGTGGTAATGGTAGCAAATCAATAGGAGCACGCGGATTAAAGCCATAGACCACTTGAAACGGACTTATCTTAGTAGTGGAGTGTACTGACCTATTATATGCAAACTCAATATGAGGTAGACACTCTTCCCAGAGCTTCAAGTTGGTCTTCAAAACAGCCCTCAACATGGTGGACAATGTGCGGTTGACGACCTCCGTTTGTCCATCCGTTTGGGGGTGACAAGTAGTAGAAAACAACAGCTTCGTCCCCAACTTATGCCACAACGTCCTCCAAAAATGACTTAAGAATTTGGCATCACGATCTGAAACGATGGTATTGGGAACTCCATGCAAGCGTACGACCTCTCTGAAAAACAAATCAGCAACATTTGTAGCATCGTCGCTCTTGTGACAAGGTATAAAATGCGCCATTTTAGAGAAACGATCTACCACCACAAAAATACTATCTCTCCCCCTCCTAGTTCTAGGTAATCCTAACACAAAATCCATAGAAATATCCTCCCAAGGTATACTAGGAACGGGCAGAGGCATATAAAGACCATGTGGGTTTAGACGGGACTTAGCTCTATTGCAAGTAGTGCATCGTGCCACATAGCGCTCAACATCTCGTCTCATCCTAGGCCAATAGAAATGTGTGGACATCACATCTTCAGTTTTCTTGGATCCAAAATGACCCATCAAACCACCACCGTGTGCTTCCTGCAATAACAACAAGCGAAGAGAGCTAGCCGGAACACATAACTTGTTAGCACGAAAAAGATATCCATGATTCAGCACATATTTGTTCCAAGCACGGTCATTTGTACAATTTGCAAAAGCATCTTTGAAGTCCAAATCAGTAGCATACATGTCCTTTAATGTTTCTAAACCAAAGATCTTATAATCAAGTTGAGAAAGCAATGTATATCGTCTAGATAAAGCATCAGCAATCACATTATCTTTCCCTTTCTTATGCTTAATGATATATGGAAAAGTCTCAATAAATTCTACCCATTTAGCATGTCGTTTATTCAGATTTGCTTGACTACGTATATGCTTCAATGCTTCATGATCCGAATGAATAATAAACTCCTTAGGCAAAAGGTAATGTTGCCAAGTTTCAAGCACACGCACTAAGGCATATAATTCCTTATCATAGGTAGAATAGTTCAACTGTGGGCCATGTAATTTCTCACTAAAATAGGCCACGGGTTTACCTCCTTGCAGCAGCACACCGCCTAATCCAAACCCACTAGCATCACATTCTAACTACGTAGAGGTGCATGTGTAAGACGATCTTTGAGTGTGGCAAAAGCTTGTTCATGTGCTGGCTCCCAAGTAAAATTAACTCCCTTCTTGGTCAACTCATGCAAAGGACCGGCTATGGTGCTGAAATCTTTCACAAAACGCCGGTAGAAACCTGCAAGACCAAGAAAACTACGTACCTGTGTGATAGTTTGGGGTTGCGGCCAGCTGTTGATTGCTTCGACCTTTGCCGCATCAACCTCAATACCTTGTGAAGTGACAACATATCCAAGAAACACAACTCGATCCATGCAAAATGTGCACTTCTCAATGTTACCAAACATTCTAGCTTCACGGAGGACAGAAAAAACAGCACGTAGGTGTTCAACATGTTCAGTGAGAGACTTGCTATAAACCAAGATATCATCAAAGTATACAACCACAAAGCGTCCTATAAAGTGCCGTAGGACTTCATTCATCAAGCGCATGAAGGTACTAGGTGCATTAGTAAGTCCAAAAGGCATGACAAGCCACTCATATAATCCAAACTTTGTTTTAAAAGCAGTTTTCCATTCATCACCTAGTTTCATGCGAATTTGGTGGTAGCCACTACGGAGATCGATCTTAGAAAAGATAATGGCACCACTAAGCTCATCAAGCATGTCATCCAATCTAGGAATAGGGTGTCGATATCGAATGGTGATATTATTAATAGCACGACAATCAACACACATGCGCCAACTACCATCTTTCTTAGGTACCAAAAGAACGGGTACTGCACAAGGACTAAGGCTTTCACGGACGTACCCACGATCAAGAAGGTCCTGTACTTGGCGCTCAATTTCTTTTGTCTCCTCCGGATTGGTACGGTACGCTGCACGATTAGGAAGAGACGCTCTCGGGACCAAATCAATTTGGTGCTCGATGCCGCGTATCGGTGGCAGCCCGGGTGGTACCTCAGTAGGAAAAACATCTTTAAACTCCTGCAAAAGGTCAGTGACTGCAACAGGAACAGAGCTAGGAATGTTCGCAAGTGAAAACAACACGTTTGTGCAAATCAAGCCATATAGCAAAGGGGTATCATCACAAATTTCAGCAAGGTCAGTTTTAGTTGCAAGCATGACACGCCCTTTCAGATTTATAACTTGTGATGAAGAAGGAGAAGCAATTTTATCTTTCTGTTGCCTCAAAAGCGTCTTAGCTACTTGCTGATTTTCAGAAGGTTGTTTGCTCTTCTGTGCATCCCTAGCATGTTTTTCTTGTTCAAATTTTACAATTTCAGCTGGAGTCATAGGAAGCAATGTAACTTTCTTTCCTTTATACATAAATGTGTACGTATTGCTCCTACCATGGTGTGTAGCATCAGTATCATACTCCCAAGGTCTACCAAGTAACATAGAACATGCTTGCATTGGTACTACATCAAAATCAGCAGCTCCGAAGTATGTACCAATGGAAAATTTGATGTGAGCAGTTTGTGTTACCTTGACCTTACCGCTATTGTTGAACCATTGCACATGGTAAGGGTGTGGATGCGCACGTGTGGGAAGTTGAAGCTTCGTTACCATGTCGTGGCTCACCAAATTGTTGCAGCTACCGCTGTCGATGATAACACGTACACGACGGTCATTGACGCCGAAGAAGGTCTGAAACAAGTTGTTCCGTTGTGCCCTGTCGTCCTGCTCCATGTGAGTGCTCAAGACGCGTTGTACAATAAGTGCTTCAAGGTCGGCAGTGGCATCCGACGCAATAACAGTGTCATCGTCGAATGTATCATCATCTCCTGCAATGTTAGCAGCAAGTGCATATTCATCTTCAACATCACTAGCACTTACATAGCCACCGTCTTCCGTAGCAATATAAGCCCGCTGACTAGGGCAGTCTTTCATCACATGACCAAATCCTTTGCATCTGTGACACTGGATCGCTGCAGAACGAGCAGTAGAGGCTGCCGTGGAGGTGGGCTTGGCTGGCGCCTTGGATGCTGCAATCTTGGAACTCTCAACCTGGGCTGTAGATGTCGAAGGTGCTGATGTAGCCGCCGGTCGAGAAGGGGGTGCGGGTGGTCGTTGCTGCTGCCCACTTGAGCGTGAAGTAGCACCACCAATGTTGGTCCTCATGCTGCGTTGTGGTTGTTGGCGACCCTGCAATTCTTTTTCTGCAAGCATAGCAAGGTGGAAAAGACGAGTGATAGTATTGTATTCTTTATAATCAATGATATCCTGAATTTCACGTCGTAAACCACCATAAAAACGGGCCATTTTATCCTCATTGTCCTCCTCAATTTCAGCACGCATGCAACCTATTTGCAACTCCTGATAATACTCCTCTACCGATTTATTTCCTTGGTTTAGGCGCTGCAATTTTTTTCTCAAATCACGTTTATATGAAGGAGGGACCCATCTACCACGCATTTGTCATTTTAACATATCCCAAGTTTGTGGTTCATTGCCAACCTGAACTATTTCAGTCCACCAAAGAAGAGCATATCCAGTGAAGTCACTAGTAGCTAAGCGCACGCGGTGGATAGCAGGAACCATGTGAGCATTAAATTTTTGTTCGACTGACATCTCCCAATCTAAATATGCATCTGGATCATAGGTGCCAGCAAAAGGAGGTACTGAAAATTTTACCTTAGAGTAGGGATCATTGTTCCTGTGGTTGTCATTGTTACCTCGTGGAGGGCGGTTGCGGTGGCCGCCCATACCTTGACGGTTGAACTGAAAGCGATGATGTGCAGCCTCATCAGGTCCAATGCCATTGTTCCCAGCATAGGATAGGTCGTCTTCCTCTTCAATATGGTCGTCTTCCTCTTCAACATGGTCATTGTTGGCTCGTGCAGCAGGCAAGCGTGTTTCCAAGGCAGTCATCCGGTCCACTAGGTCAGCCACAGTACGCGCGAGACGTTCGATGGAATGTTGGGTCTGCCGCTGAGACTCTAGTAGAGCACGCCGTGAGACACAGTCATTAAAATCAGATGGAGGGGTGCCGCTGTTATCTGCCATGTTAGTGAAAAGATAAAACAACAAAGAATAATCCTATGTAAAACAGCTAGGTGGGGTGCTGGATGTGTGGTGGAAACAATTCGTCAAGCACCTTACCCACGCTTGCAAGTGTTCTTACCACGCCGCAGTGAGGTCACCGGCCTACAGGTGATGAACCAAGTGGAGGGTGGTGTACAATTGCAAGAAATGATCCTGTCCTGACCAAGAGAAAGGTGTAGCTTGGAAGGCAAAGTGAGTAGCAAGGATTAGCGATAATAATAACAGTTAAACCAAGTTCAATAAGTATTCCCTAGTACTCGTCAAAGTTTCTGACCGTAGTGCTCCCAAAGTGAAAGTTCAAGTAATAGAGGGAAACTATGTGCCCAAAAATCAAAAAGGAAGCAAAAACAGGTCAAATCAGCTCTCTATAGATCGGACAAGGGATCGGACAAGAGATCGGACAAGTGATCGGACAAGGGTATGTGCAATTTTTTTTTCTGATGCTGTTCGGATCGGACAAGAGTTCGGACAAAGGTTCAGACAAGAGATCGGACAAGCAACAAACAGCTAAAGACTGCCTCAGATTGGACAAGTGTTCGGACAGGAGTTCGGACAAGAGTTCGGACAAGCAACAAACAGAACTGCTTCTCTCTTTTTTTTATATATATTTTTTTCTTTTTTTTCACTCTATTTTTTTTTGAACAAGGATGACCAGAAATGCAACCACAAAAATTGGCACCTACATCTGAGGTGGGATGTGGCTCACAAAAATTCAAACAAATTCGCTGTCCGGCGAGCAAAAACTTTGTCCAATTTTTTTCTTTATCTTCCTGATTTTTTTTGGCGAGTTTGGTGAGGGCTAACCGGCGTAAGGTACCCACCCAAATCGGGTCAGGAACACGCTCGAAAAATTTCAGATTTTTCTGCCAAACGAGCGAAAAGTTATGCCTGTTTTACTGAAGGGGGGTCACAAAGAGTAGATGTGGAAAACAAGGTAGGGTTGCGGAAGGGAGGGGGTTTCGGTGGGGAATTTTTTTCTGAGACACAAGAACAACTACTACTCAAACGACACAGAGGGATGACTAAATCAGCAACAAGACTCGACCAAGAACACGAACTCAACAAAGTTAAAACTGAAATTAAAATCGCAAGGCACAAAGGGGTTCTCGGTGGGGGAATTTTTTTTTGGTGCGGTTTTTCTGGACTCTGGGTAAAACAAAAGAAGATCGAGATTACCTAACGGGAAATCTGAGCTCTGATACCAGCTGATGGGGGAGTGGTCCCGATCTTCCGCTAGGTAAAGGATAAACTTGGGTTGGTGGAGAATCTCGACGTTGGCGATCCGAGGCTCCGGTCCGGCGGATCAAAACCTCGCAATCGTTACACCACTGTCTCCGTTGGTTATCAACCACGCAGGACGCGATTGACCTCGCCACGAAGGCTAATTCCTGCAAGCGAACCCAAGAACACAAGCAAGAACAGGAAGGATACAAATCGAATGCCAAATCGCAGACAAACGAAGATAAGGTGAGGTTTCACAAACGCCAATGCAGCAGCCAATCGGTCCGGTGCAAGAGGCGGGATCTAAACACAACAGTGTAGATGCAACAAAGCAAAACCTAACCCTAGAGGTGGCTGGCATGAGAATATATAGGGCGGCGGCTTGTGGAAGGTGAACAGACTTGGGCTGTGGGCTAGAAGATGTACAGACTCAGATTATGGGCCAACACGGCCCAGTTCTGTCACGCAGGACTGTTTTAATCACACAGTTCGACTCGAGACTCCTAATGAGACGAAACCAACGGAAAAAGATCCGTCTTCTCCTTAGCTTTCCAAAAAGTCCAAGAACGCGTCAATCGGACTTCGTATGAGGAAGTTATGACCATTTTGGTGAATGGTGGTCGATGTAGTCCGAACCAGCGAATTCTTGACTTCAAATCATCCGTGCGGCTCCGTCTTCAACTCCAACTCTTCTATTCCATCTCCCATGTTCCTAAGCAACAAAATATCACTAGAATTCAGTAGCATCCCGTCCAAACAAATATAATCAAAGTTGCTAAGGAAAGAATTGACCTCATGGTTCAAGCGACGGGCACGGGCGCGTGTGATTGGTCCTTGTAGCTGAATTGTAGGTGGAGGCTCCATGTGTGTATCATGTGAAGTGATGTCCTCATCACCACGACTGCTAATTCCAGGTCGTGGGTTGGGTAGTTCATCTCATGCGGTCTCAGCTGTCGGGAGGCGTAAGATATAACCTTCCCTTCTTGCATTAAGACACATCCCAAACCTTGGCGAGAGGCATCACAGTAGACGTGAAAGTCTTTCCGGATGTCTAGCAGAGTCAGAATAGGGGCTGACACGAGCTTCTTCTTGAGGGTTTGGAAGTTTTCTTCGCAATCTGGGGTCCATTCAAACTTTACTTCTTTTTGTAGCAGTCTGGTCATAGGCTTGGCGATCTTCGAAAAATTCTCGATGAACCGGTGGTACTATCTGGCCAATCCGAGAAAACTCCGGATCTCGGTCACGATCGTGGGTTGTAGCTAGTTGGTCACTGCTTCCACGGTGGTTGGGTCCACTGCTATTCCTCCGGTAGATATAACATGACCGAGGAACTTCACCTCTGATGACCAAAACTCGCACTTGCTGTATTTGGCGTACAATTGTTGTTCCCTTAGCTTTCCGAGGGTCAGACGGAGGTGAGTTTCGTGCTCTTCCTTTGTCTTGGAGTAGACGAGGATATCGTCGATGAATACCACGATGAACTTATCCAAGAACTCCATGAAAACATTGTTCATCATGTTCATGAAAAAGGCCGGGGCATTCGTGAGTCCGAACGACATCACAGTGTACTCGTAGAGTCCATAGCGGGAGGTGAAGGCAGTCTTGGGTATGTCCTCTTCTCTAATCCTCAATTGGTGATAACCTGACCTGAGGTCAATCTTGGAAAACACCGAGGATACTTTCAGTTGATCGAACAGGTCGTCGATCCGAGGCAATGGGTACTTGTTCTTGATGGTTACGTCATTCAGGGCTTTATAGTCCACGCACATCCTCTTGGTCTTGTCCTTCTTCATGGTGAAGATGACCGGTGCACCCCAGGGTGAGGTACATGGCCGGATGTACCATTTTTGCTCCAGGTCTTTGATGTTGCTCTTGACCTCGGCTAGTTCATTGGCGGCCATCTGGTATGGGCGCTTGGAGATTGGAGTGGTCCCGGGGACAAGTTCGATCCTGAATTCGATGTCCCGCTTGGGAGGCATTCCTGGTAGGTCCTCGGGGAAGACGTCCAAAAACTCCTTGACTATGGGCACTTCTTCAAGGGCTAGCGAGTGAAGGGATGCTTCAAGTGGTTTGTGGCTGGTCATCCGGGAAGTGACGGCTTCGCCTTCGGGGTTGGTCACTGTTACAGACTTGTTTGCACAGTCGATCACTCCCTTGTGCTTCATCAACCAATCCATCCCTAGGATGAGGTCGAGTCCGGTGCACTTTATGAGGACTGGCTCGGCCTGGAACAATACTCCTTGGATCTCTATCTTAACCCTAGGACTGTATAGGTGGGCTAAGGTTTTATTGCCTGGAGTGGCAATCATCATGGGGACGGATAGAGGGAGCACGTCCAAGTTGTGGGTTTTCACAAAGTCTTCCGAGATGAAAGAATGTGTTGCTCCAGAGTCAAATAAAATCAAAGCTGGTACGGAATTTGTGGTAAACGTACCGAGTACAACTTCGGGAGCCTCCTGAGCTTCCTCCGCGCTGATGTGGTTAACGCGGGCCCGAACCGCCTGGTTGGGTGCCACGCCTTGGGGCTGCTTGGGGTGAGGACACTGGTGCGAATAGTGTGCTTCCTTCCGGCAGTTGAAGGAGACGACCGGCCTCCCTTGGCGATCCATCTAGATCGGGGCCTTGGTGTCGGACGTCGGCTGAGCGGCCGGAGCTGGTGGAGCGGGGTGGGGATGCCCAATGTTGGATCCACCGGTGACGTGAGGTGGCCTATAGGCGGGCCGAGGATGGTAGGCGGGCGCTGGTGGCGGAGGGATGAAGCGGGGCCTCTGAGAATTTGCCTGTTGATGCTTGAAGGCGATCATCTTCCTCTTCTTGAGGTCCAACTTGTTTTGCTCATTCTCTTGGATGAGCGCTTTATTCACTAGCCGTTGGAAGTCGGCGTAGTTAGTGGCGACAAGCTGGATGGACAGCTCATCCTTAAGTCCCTGGAGGAACTTAGCTTGGCAGAGGGCATCGGTCCACACTTCTTCTGATGCGTAGTGAGCCAGACGGTTGAACTCATGGAGGTACTCCATGACAGTCTAGCTGCCCTGTTGCAGGTCGCGGAATTCCTGTTGTTTTACCGCGATGACTCCGACGGGGAAATGGCGGCGCGAAATGCGATGGTGAACTCCGCCCATGTCACCACGTGGTCCTCTGGCTGGGTCTCGTGGTAATTGTCCCACCACTCCGCGGCGGGACCCTGGAGCTGGTGAGTGGCGAAGGCCACTCGCTCCCGGTCGGTACAGGGGAGGAGATCCAGCTTCTTCCCAAAGGTGTGGAGCCAATCTCCAGCCTCCATGGGGTTCGTGGTGCTAGAGAAAATTGGGGGACGCATTCGAAGGAACTCTGAGAGTTGGGGAGTGGGCGCGGGGGCGGGCGCACGAGGGGCAGGTTCCCCATTTTGCAGGCGGTCCAACTGTGCCTGTTGGTGCTGCATTTGGGTGAGGAGGGTGGTGATCAACGGGTTTTGATTCGCCATCATTTCCGCCAAGGTGGGGTGGTTGGCGGATGGCGACCCAGTCTGCCGTGGGCCCGTTGCACCCCAGTTGGGCACAACGCCTTTGGGCAAGCCGTGGCTTCCTCCTTCTCCATTGTTGGAGCCGGTGTTCTGGTTGTCGGCCATCTTCTGAACATAAGACGTTAGCCATGAGATAAAAAGATGGTGATACAAACATTTTAATCAAAAGGGGCCGCTGAGGCTCATATATATATCTCAAGTGGTATAAAAAGTTCGTTACAATCATGCTCTTATTTTATTCTACCTACAACACAACTCGTTGTAGATAGCACCACATACATAAATTATTAGTCAAACAATGGTAATTAGCGCCTACTCGCCACCGGAGGTGGTCTCCGGGCTCTCGGAACCACAAGTACGCGGATCCCGAGGGATGGTGGGCTCGAGAAAGTTCTCGATGATTGGGTCGGAGACGAGGCCGGGGCGTGGTGCAGGGGCACTGGTGGTGGCTGGTCCGGCGGTGGAGGGGTGTGGCGGGATCCTCTTGGGGCGAGGGGCAGGCTCACGGATGGGCTTCCCCTTCCTCGGGGGGAGGGGAACCATCTCCGCGATGTCCTTCTGCAGCTGCATGATCTTCCGCTGTAGCTCGCCATTCTGTTGGATCAAGTTCTTCGTCTCCTCACGAAGAAACTCAACCGCCTCATGGTGCTCGTCGGCGTCGAGCACCGCCTCAGTGTGGAGGTCGTCCATGGCCTGAAGAAGACGCGACTGCCGGGCCATGACCGGATCACGAACGGAGTGAACTCCGATGTAGATACTATGGTGGGCACCAGGAGTGCGCTTCGGCACAAGTCGAAAGGACGAGTTCTGAAGATGATCATCATAGATCATCCTCAACTCCATAAGGGCCTGGAGGGCAACTCGTTGGCACACGACGTCGAAAGTCGGGCCCCCAAGTGCGGTGGTATAGGGTGGCAGGTGTTCTCCGGAGCAGTGGACGGTGAGTGAGACGTCGCAGGGTCCGGCAAATTATTCCATGTATATCCCCTAGAATTCAGGCTCGAAGAGGAACCCGAGGAAGGTGAGCATCATACGGAGCTCTCTGATGAAGCCCTCGAAGTGGCGGCAGTAGTTGTGCACTTGGTAGACAGGCATCTACAAAAACAACAAGTAGAAGAAAAGTGAGGGGAGGAACAGTTTATAAAGTAGATTTTCGGGAAATAATTTTCTGTAGCTATTGGCTAGGCTGGTCCGTTTGGCTTCCTACAGTCAACCTGGCTCTGATACCATCTTGTGACGCCCCAATTTATCGAAATCGGAACATTATTGAATTTCATAAGAAAAACAATAATACAAGAGGTTCATCATGCGACAATTGTACATACGACAAGTATTCATGGTGCGCAGACCATATTTATTATATCATAATAAAATTAAATAAGAAAATAAAAGCATGACGAACGCCCTCTTCAAGATCTTCTCTTGACTGGGTCGCTACTTCAGACCATCCTCGTAGTAGGCATCCTCTAAAGTGTGTCCAACGGGTATGAGTACAAAAAGTACTCAACAAGCTACCGCAGATGCAAATAATAATGCAAGGTAATAACAATGGAAGGATAATGGCAAAAGTGCAGAAAAGTACGTTTTTAGTTATTGCATTTAGTGTAGTCAATTTTTATCATGCGGAATAATAAACATGAACATCAATAACATCATCTAACTCGAGGAGTACGTTTTACCTCCTCGCACAATAGTCCTTACATGTCAAACCATCATGCACATAAATATCAAAAGTAAACTAACTGTGGGATGTCACGCAACCCGCCCTTGACCGTGCGCTCGGCTTTTCAAAAAGATTTATGACTCTGATCAGAGATGTACTACTGTACCCACAAGGCACGCACTCATCCCAAACACCAAAGTGTAACGAGATGACCCATACCACGGGAACTCATGCCAAAACCTTAGCATGAAATGCTCCAAGCGATAACCACCCGCTCTAGGTTTCGCCGGCGCGCCGGGCCGCATCCCGGCTAATGTCACACCCCCTTTTGCGCCACGTTGGTACAAGCCACCTGCAGGTGCTGCTTGACCCATCTCCAAATGGTGGCCTCAGTTTGGACCACTCCATACCTTAATTAGGACTTACCCATTAGACTTGTGGTTAGTACGGAAGTGTATTGCAACGGATCCCGCAGACCGGTCCTTATAGTGCCCCGGGTGCTACCGACCAATGCCCTAGCTTGCACCCGGAACCCACCATGCATTCACTCACAACCACAACTCATCACCGACAGAATTCCAAGGATAAGAATAACGGGGATCATATAGTAGAACCAAGTTGCTACGCCTCATTTTTAATCCTATAGCAATCGTGTCAATACATTGGACACTAGCTAATAATACTAATCATATGGTGACAAGGAGGTTAGGCGAGATAGCATGGCTTGGGTTGCACAACAAGGTCGGGGGATCCTAATAAATATATTGTAAGGGTTTCATTTGACTAATGCATGTATATCCTATGTGTTTTAGCGATAGTTTAGTAAAACATGGGTTCAACATGCTCAAAAGTGTTGCTTGGTGACTTGCCTTGTTCAGCGAAAGGAGAGGGAGGAACTTCGGGAAAGTACTTCGGCTCCTCGGCGGCGTCGTAGTCTTCTCGATATAAATAAAGTAAAATAAAATAAATACAACATTCAATTTAAACAATACAAAACCACACAACAAGCACATAGGTTTAAATTGGTTTAATTTAAGAAAAACCCAGTTGTTAAGATCCTGAAATCTATGTTATAAATAATTTAAAATGAACTACAAAGAAATATGGCCCTTTCTAAAAGGGATTTTTAATTGTGAAATAATCTCTTTTTAAGCTTTCAAATTAATTTAAAATGAAAGGTCCAGAGAAAACTTAGTGCTTTCAATATATTAACAGGGAATGAATAAATATAAATTTTTCTGAAATTTAAATAATAAAGTTTGTATTTTAACATAAGGGCATTTGAATACTTTAGTAAATAAGAATAAATATTCAAAGTAAACATATTGTTTCTATTGTACTAACTTGTAGAGCATAAAATTACAAAATTTCTGGAATTGAAATGATAATTTTTGGAGTTCAAATGCACCGGATATGAATTTTACAAGTTTAAAACAGTTTCTGGAATTTAATTCAAATTCAAAATAGCCTCGGGTCCACGGTGAGTCAGGCCCACGGTGAACCCGCGCACTGTGCGCGTGGTCCAGCCCAATCTGGACCGTGGGATCTAGATCCAACACGTGAGGGCGAGGCGGGGAGTTAAAATAACGTGGACGCCTGAGATTAAAACATCGAACCAGTACGCGATGAACAGCTCAGATTAAACATGGGTTTTTAAAACTAACGGACGCGTGAGATTAAAGCATAACGTTTTGATCAGATCCAATGGTGCGGCTTATATCACGCACGTGGTGATGTCGGCGTCGTCCGATCGCGATCGCACGATCGGGTTTGAATCCGACACGACACGGGTACTCGACACGTGTCGGTCGTCTTCTCCAGCGACGGCGAGCGGGCCAGAGGCCACGGCGAGCGACGGCGGTCAAATCTAAGACTTAAAACAGAAAGTGGACACTACGGGGATCACGAGGGTACCGTTGGTGGGGCGAATGGTCGACGGAGCATGGCCGGCGACGAGCGGAGGCGGTGAAGATGTTTGGGTCCTCATCGGTGGTGGAGTTCCGGCGGGGTTCATCGGCGATGGAGGGGTGGCCGAGGTCGGTGAGATCCTCGTGGTCACAGCGGTGCGGTCGGTGAGGACGGAGGGGGACTCCGGCGACGGTGAGTGGTGGCTGGAGTGAAGGCGGCGTTGAGGTGTTTAAGTGGGCGTCACGGGCGCTTAGGTCAGTTCTGGTGCAATTGCGAGCGAGGGATGGATGCGGGGCACCAGGGGGGTTTAAATAGGGTCGCCGACGGGGACAGAGGGGGCGCAATTGATGGTGGCCAAGAGTAAACACGCTTTTTAACGACGGCGAGCTCGGTTGCGCTTGATTCATCAAACCTGGACGTGAATCGGTCGGATTTGAATAGGGTAAACGGTCGCCGGGGATCGGGCGACATAATGGCAGGCTCAATTTGGGGAGAGGGGGTCGAGGGCAGCGGATCCGAGGCGTGTTATTGCGTCGGCCGGCGAGCGGGGGGATTTGGGGGTGGATCTCGCGGGGAAGACGGATCCGACAGTTGGGGGCCACCGGGCAGCGGGCGCGAGCGAGCGGGCGAGGCGACTGACGGGTGGGGTCGGGTGGTCGGACGCGCGCGCGGAGACGAGTGGGGTCTCTGACGGGTGGGGCCCGGGTGTCAGACAGGGCTCGCGGGGGTAACGGGCTGGGCCGGCTAGGATAGAGAGAAAGGGAGGGAGAGGCCCACTACTGTTTAAAAGGTTTTCTGATTAAAAATAATTGCAGAAATTGGTTTAAAATATTTGGGCCACTTCCAAGGTTGATAAAAATTTGTAAAAATTCTCAAAAATATATCTTGGCCTTGTTATCATATACAAAATTTTCTAGCCCCTGGTTTGGTCATTATATCTAGGTATTAGTTCAAAAAGGTTAAGGAGGGCATTAAAGGTATTTCCAAAATAATTAATTTCAGGAAATTGGATTAAATAATATTTTTATTTCTTTGAAAATTTGGGGTGTTTCAAGTCATTTCTAGATTGCTCGCCTAACTTTGTTTTGCAGAGAATATCATTACTGGCTTGGCCTTGGATAAATGTGATGTATGAGATGCATGCAATGAATGTAAATTAAATACGGCTTGCTTGTCATGGTTATTTACAGCCCAATGCTGATGTAAAATTCATTATGGCTTGTATGTTGTTTCCGTGGTGCTTCGGCCCATGTAATTAGTATAGACTATGCGAGGTGGACTAGTACTCTTCATGGAGGCTAGGAGCACGCACTTGATGACGGGAGCCATGGAGATGGACATCACCATATGTGAAGAAGGTCATGCTATGTCACAGTTAATATGATTGTCTGTGATGCTTTTTATGTTCTTGTTATTCTATTCTTGCATGTTTCGTGTGGGCTAGGGACGTTACGATGCTAGAATAGTTTTCCCTCAGAAAATTAAGTGTTGATGCTCTTTCCAATAGCTGCACCCACCAAGGTTCGTGCTCATCGATGGTGGGTCTGCCAAAGCAGGGTGCTATCTTTTATCTCTACCAGTTGGGGCGAAAGTCAGACTTCTGCACGCATAGTGTTGGTTCACTTGACGAGGCTATCAAAATGGTTTTGGGCCTTGGAGCATAGGAGTTGGGGTCGAGCATTGGATGCTTCTCCAACGACAAGAGTCACATACGATGTGATTAGCAAGGAGTTGCTTACCTATGTCAACTAGCTTCTAGCAGTGATGCCAAAGCTCACTAGGAGGTAGTGTGAACATTGATCTTGCGCCACTATTAGTCATGAGAGGGAAAGTGACTGGTTTAGATAGATAGACATCTTTTTTTGGATAAAAGATAAACATTGCATAGTGTTGAACCTTGCATTTAATCTTTTGTAGATCATGGCACCGACTGTTAGGAACACTTTACTCTTTATTTTGCGATTGATTCTTTTTGGAACAACTTTTATTGAATGGTTTAGACACTTGAGAAGTGTTCTCATGTGAGAGGAAAATGTTCTAGAGGAGCCTCACTTGATGAATTAAAACAGATTGGATCTGTTTCTGTTAGCAATACTTCGAAAGTTCCGATATTTGTTGGCTTTGATGTTTCGATGGTTGATTGGAAGTTCCGATGCTAGACAAAATTTGCGATAGAGAAGTATAAATGTTATTGAAATTAATCTTGCGACTAGTCCAAGTGATTCAAGGGTATTTAATACCAGTTCGATGATTCACACTTGCAAATTGTTGCAAGGACTAAGTAGGTCATGAAAGTGTGCAGTAGGTGAACTTGATATTCGCGTTGGCAAAAGTGCAAAGGTTGCAGCGTTGGTCGTTGGCATGTATTCTTTGTCACTAACCTCAGGATTAGTTGTAGAATTAAATAATTGTTATTATGTTCCAGCATTGGGCAGAAACATTATCTCTTTCTCATGTTTGGAATTAAATATTTGTTATTATGTTGTTCGATACTCTCGAATGGTATGCTCTATTGTATTTGTCCATTGGTGAATGCATTATACATTCTAAGTCTCGAGGATGCACATGTTTATAACATTAGTACTAAGAAAAAACAACTCAATGATTTGAATCCCACCTACATTTGGCATTGTCGTTTGGGTCATATAAATGAGAAGCATGTACAAAAGCTCCTTAGCGATGGACTTTTGGAGTCATCTGATTTTAAATCATATGACAAATGCGAGTCTTGTTTACTTGGTAAAATGACAAAGACGCTTTTCACTAGACAAAGTGAGAGGGCGAGTGAGCTTTTTGGCCATAGTACATACTTATGTGTGTGGTCCAATGAGTCACACGGCTAGGAAAGGATTTCATTACTTTATCACATTTACCGATGAATTTAGTAGATATGGTTATGTCTACTTGATGAGGCATAAGTGGGAATCCTTCGAAAAGTTCAAGGAGTTTCAAAATGAGGTACAAAATCATACGGGCAAGACAATTAAATTTCGACGATCGGATCGTGGGGGTGAATATTTGAGCCATGAGTTTAGTGATCATGTGAAGAAATGTGGAATTGTTCCACAGCTGACTCCTCCCGGCACGCCTCAATGGAATGGGGTGTCCGAGCGAAGAAACCACACTTTGTTGGACATGGTGCGGTCCATGATGAGTCATACTGATCTTCAATTATCCTTTTGGGGTGACGCTCTAGAAACCGCAACTTTCATAATTAATAGAGTTCCATCTAAGTTGGTAGAGAAGATGCCATGTGAGATGTGGTCTGGGAGGCATCCCAGTTTGTCTTTTCTAAAGATTTGGGGATGTGAGGCGTGTGTCAAACGTATGACGTATGACAAGCTCAGTCCTAAGTCTGACAAGTGCTTCTTTGTGGGGTATACTAGGGAAACCAAACGATACTGTTTCTATAATAGAGAGGGCAAAGTGTTTGTCGCTCAAAATGGTGTGTTCCTTGAGAAAGAGTTTCCCTCAAAAGGAGTTAGTGGGAGGACGGTGCATCTCGAAGAGATTCGAGAGCCGCTAGAAAGTGTTCCAGATCCCACTGATCAACAACGGGATGAGCAAAATGTTGCGGAACCAATTGAAGATGCGCCAGCCCCACGGTGGTCTGGGAGAGTAGTCCATGTGCCAAAGAGGTACATGTTCTTGACCACTAGGCATCGCGACGTGTTGGACAACGATGAGCCCAATACCTATGCGGAAGCAGTGATGGGACCAGACACTGAAAAATAGTTTGGAACCATTAAAATCCGAATTAAAACAAATTGGATTTGTTTCTGTTTGCAGAACTTTGGAAGTTATCAGAAATTCTGATGTTTGTCAGGTCGAATGTTCCGATGTTGATCGAAAGTTCCTATGCGGACAAAATTTTGCGACAAATGAGTCAGATCAGAAAATCTAATGCCAGATTGGAAGTTTCGATCCAGATAGATTAGAGTCCATAGAAGGAATCTAAGTTTAGAACTTGTTGGATCCACCCGATGGCGTAAAAACTATTGAGTGAGGATGGATTTTAAGGAAAAAGGCATTGATGGAAATGTTCACATCTATTGGGCAGGATTGGAGACGAAAGGTTTCAAAATATTCAAAGTGTTGATTATTATGAAACAGTTTTCGCTCATCATTATGCTTACGTCTGTTTAGATTGTTGTAGAAATTACCGCATTTTATGTTTATGAGATATGGCAAGCTTATCGGAGTTGAAGTCTTTGTTTTGATGAGGTAGTCCAAATGGTTGACTCCATCAAGATTAAAGGAGAGTCTTTTGTTTGCAAAAGGGCTAGTGGGAACACACTTGTATTTCTGGTTCTATGTGTGGATGACATATAGGAGATCGAAAATGACATTCATTTGTGAAATGATGTTAAGACCTTATTGAAAAATGGTTTCTCAATGAAGGAACTTGGAGACACAACATGCACTTTGGGCATAAAGATCTATGGAGATAGATTGAAATGGCTAATTGGATTAGGTCAGGATGAAGTACATTGACAAGGTTTTGAAACAATTTCAAAATGTTGAATATGAGTGTGATCCTGTATGCCTCCGCGATCGGGTCAATCATATGTGCCATGTACACACCCAAATGTGCAGATACCAGTCAGACCCAGGTGAGAGTCACTATGTAGTCGTAAAAGAGATTCTCATGTGCTTGAGAAGAACTGAGGATATGTTCCAAGGAGATGGTAGCGAAGAGGAGATCGATGTAAGGAGTTACACCAATGCTAGCCTTCGGACCAATAAAAGATAATTCTTGATTGTAATCTGGGTTTGTGTTTTTCCCCAACGGAGGCGTAGTGAGTTGGAAAGGTTCCAAGCAATAGGTGGTGGCCGATTCTACAATAGTAGATGAGTATATTGCAGCTTTGGAAGCTGCGAAGGAGGCTGTTTGGATCAGAAAGTTTGTTTCTAAGATGAGTGTTGTTTCTAGTGCATCAAGTCCAATGGACCTCCATTATGGTAATAATGGTGCCATTGTGTTAGCCAAGGAGCCTAGATAACACCAGAAGTCCAAACGTGTACTTTGGCTGTATCACCTGATCCGAGTGATCATAGAGAAAGGTGATATGAATATTTGCAAGGTGCACACGGATTTTAACATAGCGGATCCATTAACAAAGCTGCTTCCACACCTCAAAGTATGAGTCGCATGTGAGCTGCATGGGTATGGGATACTTGCATGAGTCATGTGTATGTCGGAATTGCTAATAGTGTCTATGCTAATGTATGAGGATAATTGTTATCTTGTTCGTTGAATAAATATCATTTGCATTTAATTAATGAGTACGACTTGTTATGTGAAACTATTTGCTTTATGATGATGTTGTTCAAAAGGGTTCCTAATCTTGTCATTATGTGGGACAGTGATGATACATGGATTAGCACATCCGATTGATTGATGCTTGTGTTTCACAGATCATAGACATAGAGATGTCAAATCAGTGATGTGCACACATGTTGATGAACATGGTGTTGGACAGACCCACTTAAGATACTGCTGAGATTGTTATGTGCCAACAGTTGTCATCTCAAATGGTGTACCTGCAGAGTCCTTAGACCTGAGATTGTCATTTGATTCCAAAATGTGCAGTGACACACTTAGATGCTTCCTAACGCTATTCCGTAAAAAGGTAGTAATAAGGGTTGTTTTCATGTGTGTTGTGAAACATGTCTTGGGATATGAGCGGCCAAGATGGAATTTACCCCTCCTAATAACGAGAGAATCGTCTATAGGCCCCTCAAGGTATTGGATTGGAAAAGTGCATGGCCATGCCGCTATGACTAAGGAGTTAGTCGTGATTTGAATCCAATGCTTGATCAAGTGAAATGTCGAGCTAACTAACAAGGGTGGCACGTATCTTGCCTTGAGCTTGACTGACGGCGTGTGGTAAAGGGACTGGTGCGTGCGTATATCAAGGTTCATGAAAATTTGATTTTGTACGCTTACGGGGGTCAATATGTGCTGCTAGGTACCGCTCTTGATTAGTGAGTCGAAAATGGTTTTCGGTGAACAACCATTACACTACTACAAACACCCACTGTAGCGGCAGGCAAAAACATATAGTAGCGGTGGGAAACTAGTCTGCCATTGCCCTAATGCCACTGCTAACTAGGGTTACTAGTGCCGGGCAGAGTGCCCGCCACTACTATTGCTAACAGCAGTGATGGGCGGATGATGTCAGCGAGCCCGCCACCACTGTGTTATCCCCATATCACAAAAATTTTATATACAACTTAATTCAAACATCCCCCAGAATATATATATAGAAATTCACAACAACTCCATAGCAGCAACACAACATAACAAAACCACATTATATTCACAACTCCACATAGCCATCCACAGCAGCAACACAATCACACAACAACAACGGGTCTCATCGATTTACAAATTTACAAAGTTTACATTTCATGAGACATCAAGTTTACAAAGTTTACATCTATCAAAACTTCAAAATTAACAATTGTTCACAAATTGACTCGTATCTTGCGCATCTTTTTGCTTCTGAGCTTCAAAATTCTTAGAAATTTGTTGTTCTTGCCTTTTAGGTCTTCCCGCCCAACCTCTCAGAGTTGGATGCTTGGTCACTTCACCCTCAGGATCGAAGAATACTCAACGCTCATGAATAATTTCATGCATCGTGAAGCGACACATCCTTGATACAACTCCATACATTTTTGCATCAGAGAGTTGGCTCTTCACAGCAACGATTGATGGACGTGACGTCTGCATACATAACATATAAGTACATATGTTGTAGGTTATATTAGATTAACACACAATAAATAAACCTACTTCTTTAGCATCCTCAGAGACTATCCGCGCAAACTTTCCTAAGTCATTGCTCATGAAATCACAAGTGCAATAACCGCAATGCACCGAACCAGGAAGTTGTTTGTGACACTTTAAAATAGACAAAGTTGGAACGATATATAGTTTGGCTTTATTATTTTAATTATGAAATTTAAAAATATAATCTTACCATATAGTTGGTTCTGATATGCATTTCTTTCGGCCTTTGTGGATCATGTGGGTCGCCAAACTTTTCCATGTAATATTTATATGCACTCTGAAGAACATTTATTATATATTGATATTCTTTTCTAGGTTTGTCGAGAGAGTAGAGCACCCAAACCCTAGAGTTCTTTGGTTATATCAGAAGTGCAATCCAATGATCACTATCGAGAGAAGTAATATGTGATTTTGTTAGTTTCATAATCGATAAAATGTGATTAAGTGGATATAGTGGGTATACTTACTTAAATTTATATGCCCCGGTTATCATTTCTCTATTCATCCATTGAAACATGCACCACACAATGTACAACGTGGCACAGTTCCTTTTGTTCCTCTTAAGTGTGTCTTAGTCTTTATTGAAAATCTTCCTTTGAAACTTTTTCCGACCCGCGCTGTAGTACTTTGCATCATTCTGGTTTAGTACTAGGTTCAGTTTACTTATCAATGATGGGTTCAAGTACCCATATTAATTAGACTTATCACTAAATGAATTCAAACTGCATATGTTATGAAACACTAGTCAATATAAGACATGATTGATTTTTGCTTTGTATTGACAAAGTAAAAACTACTTACAGGAACCAGAGCATCATGCTCGTGATGTTGGTTCACTTCAGACGGAACATCCGGTGGAAGTCGTCGAAAAATAGTACAAGATTAAACTCTGGGCAGTTGAATACTTCTTTTGGAACCTTAATTTCTATTTGCATAACTCCTAACGAAGACGCTTTAAGGTACTAGTCATGAAATGTTTGCATCTACCAGTTCATACTCGTAAGTACTCGTTGGGGTAAGAATGGTTTTCCTGGTTCGTGTTCAATATAACCATCATCTCCATAGGTCCATTGATCCACAGAAAGTGAGCCATGCTTTTGTACTGGAGCCTTTAAGGGAGCCTCTATGGGCATATAACGTGTTTGCCCCATAGTAGTAAAGAATTTAAGCATTTCAGATTTTGGCTCAAAACAATGCCCAACTTGAACAATTACCTTATGGATTGTGGGCTTTGGGCGTGCCTCTTGTTTCTCGGGCTCAGGCACTAGCACTGGTAGAGGCTCTGAAGGTTTCTCTTTTTTGTTGGGCTCAAGCAATAGCACTAGCTCTATCACTTGAGGCTCGGCTGTTGGAACGGGCTCTGGGGGCGGCGACGGGCTCCAGACGGTGGTCGTGCGCTCCGGGGGCAGTGACGGACTCCGGGAACGGGAATGGCTCTGGGGCGCCAATGGGATCCGGGGGCGGCGACGGGCTCCGAGACGGTGGCTGCGTGCTCTGTGGGCGGTGACGGACTCTAAGGACGGTGACGATAAGCAGAGGGCGACGGCGACGAGCTTTGGGATGGCGGCGACAGGCGGAGTTCGGCGACGTGGGAGTTTAGGGTTTAGAAATGAAACTAGGTTTTCGAACGGCGGGAGTGAAAAGTATATATAGTTGTATTAGCAGTGGTAGGCAAGATGATGTCATCTTGCCCGCCACTACTATTTCTCTTAGTAGCGGCGAGTGGTGATGTCACCAGCCTGCCACTGCTAACCCGCCCGCCACTGACGTTTGATTTAGTAGTGGCGGGCCACTGACGTCACCCGACCGCCACTAATAATAGAAATAGCAGTGGTGGGCAGGTGACGTCAGCTTGCCCACCAGTAATTATACACATGCCCACCACTGCTAACTCTAAGGTCTATTTTATTTAGTAAAATCATATGTTGGCGCAAATGTTACGCCAACAGGTTCTCTGAGATCAAGAACGGACAAACAGGGAGTTTGTGTTTTAGGACTACTTTGAGCCTCCGAAATGGATAATAACTCAAGTGGTCTGAATGAGTGTGTCCGAATAACTTGTTCTGGATCCCCTTTTATAAGGTACAAAGGGGGGTATTTACAGGGGAAAGAGCATAAGGAAAAGACCTATTTACCCCTAGATTACAACCGACATAGTGGAAACTATTCGGCACCATAAACAAGGTTATATACGGTAAAGTACTGCAAGGTAGATGGATAAGCTGGACATCCAATCAATCATGTCCTTCGGCTTCGAGGCCTCCATCTTCCATTCGGAGGGTTCTCCAGGGCTTCGCACCGTTGCACCCTTCGGCGTGGCGACGCATGCTTCGAACAACAGCTCACTAGCTTCGGAGTCCTCCTCAGCCTTTGAAGGATTAATCTTTAAACCCTGGAAATGGAGTAATTTCCCCCAACAGTAGCCCCTCGAATACGCCTCTCTGTAGTTAACCTGTTTAGAAAGAAGGCAGTATACGGAAGGAACATTTTTATTTTCTGAGGCTTAAAGAGGATTTGGGCATGCTGCGACTTAGCCGAGGACTTCGAGCCCAACGCGTTCGAACCTCCCCCTTCGGGTTCTTGATGCAGTGGGAATGCACGTTGGGAAGGGAACGGTCTCAGAGTGCGAACGTCGTGGAGCGCCGTTAGATGTAGCCGTTACAGCGCAAGTAGTCGTTACACTCTGCAAAAAAGGTAACGGTCGATTTTTACAGCGGTTGTACGCCGTTCTAATTACCGGACCCACTTGTCGGTGACAGAAGCCGAGCCTGCAGTGTGAAATCAATCGAAGAGTAGTACTGGTCGTGCGGTTATAAAAGGGAAAGACATGGATTAACCGAGATTTTTTACCGCATCCATTATTCACGATTCACTTTCCCCCAATCTTCCAATCTCTTGAGCACCCAAGCGCAATGGCGAGAACCAGCCACACCACTCCGGCAGCAGCCAACACCCTAGCGCAGAGACAGGCGTGGGCTGCCTCGGTAGCAGCGGCAATGGCGGGGACCTCGAGCGGAGCTTGGCCCAAGAATCTTCGGGCGCTCCGTCCGCCCTCCAAGAAGAAGATTGCCCAGAGCTTCATTATCGGCCAATCCGTGAGCACAGCCGAATCCATTGAAGAAGCAGTGGACGGAAAGCTGGGCGCTGGACTGAGGACTCGAGTCCCTGGGACAGAATCGACTCCAAGGCCGCGAAGCGGGGAGGTGGTGGTCTTCGAAGCATTCTTCGAAGCAGGCCTGGGACTGCCAGCCGTGGACTTCTTGGCAGAGGTATTGGACTTGTTCCACATAACTCTGCCTCAGCTATCGCCCAACGCCATCGCGCGTTTAGCCATCTTAGAGTGGGCGCTCCGGGCAGAGGGATGCGAAGGATGCTCCGAGATCTTCGCCGCAACCCACGAAGCTATATGCCAGCCGAAGCCCCAAGACGGACCTGGGGACTCCAAGGTGACTATAGCCTTCGGCAGCGTCAACTTCCAGCTACGGAGGGAGCATGCCCTCCACTTCCCTGCAAAAGCCATAAATGACTGGTGGTATACAAACTGGATACTTCGGTGGTTTTACGCCGAAGTCGGAGAGGACTCCCCCCTCGCTGGTCCTCTCCAGGAGATCTGGTTCTAGAAGGAGGCAGACATCTCTCCGAACCCTAGCCTGCTCTCGACGAGGCTAGGGCTACTCACTTCGGTGGCCCGTCGCATGAGCATGCGCGACTTGGCCGAGGAGTTCATCGCCCTTCGGATCCCTCCCCTCGGAGCCAACTGGCCGATCGTGTTCCCACAGGCCTCGGAGGGGGACCTCCGAAACTTAGGTAAAACTTACTCCCTGCAGCATCATATTAGATGAAGAAATCAATTATATTCATACTTTCATACCTTTTTCTTTCAGCGGCGCCTCTGGCATTGGCTCCGGAGGACATAGTTCGGGCCACTGAATGGGTTCTCGGAGCCCCTTCGGTGGCCGAGAGGCAAAAAAGGTTAGAGCTGGTGGGGAGCTGGGAGCGATCCAACAGAGTGTGGAGAGCTCTCGGAATGGAGCCCCCAAATCTTCCCGACTTCGCCCCGACCGGAGCGGCTGCTCGTAAAAGGAAAGCCACTGCCGAACCATCCAAGAAGACCGGCAAGCAGCCTCCCAGGAAGAAGAAAGTGGCGAAGCCTCCTTCGCAATTGACGCCTGCTTCGTCTGCTTCATCACCGGGTGATCAAAGCTCAGCCTCCGAAGAGGTAGAGGACTCCGACGCCCAGACAGCGGCGGTCTTCGAAGCCTACCTCCTGGACGATGAAGACCTAGGGGATGTCCCCCCTAGCACCTCCGTTAGGGAGGTAGCGAGCGTAACTCCGACGGTCCCTCCCGCGCCGATCGTCGTGCAAGTGGAGTCAGACTCCGCTACTCCCAACTTGCCTGCACCGGAGGTGGTTACGGAGGAGATCGCGGCCCCGGCAGGAAATGTTGGAGGCAGGACCTCAGGAGATGACTTCGCCGATATCCTTCAGATGTACGAGGTCCTGGAGGATCCGATGATCCTACCCCATGAGGTTCCCAGAGGTACTTTCCGAAGCTCCCTCCTTTGTTGATCAATACCTGCACACTATTTCTGAAAGCATGCTTATTAATTTTGTTATCGAAGTAGGTACCTCGACGGGTGCCAATGCCTTGGTGGCATCCGACGTTCCTGCGCCTTCGGAGGCTGCTGCTCAAGCGGACCCTCGCATACCTTTGGACGCTCCGAGCCTGATGGTGGAGGATGTGTCGGCCGGAGCGGAAGATGCGCTTGCCGGGACGGAGTTGGGGATGGAGGTCATCCCTGTAGTGGCGGCCCCGACCACCGGAGTTTCCTCCGCTGATGCTGTTCTGGACGAAGGGGTGGCTGCCGACGATCGGAGTGTCCCTGCTTCGGCCGCTTTCGTACCGGGAAGGGGCAAAAGCATATCCAGCCTCGGCCTTCTTCATGGCCAAGATGCGACCTCCGCCGGTAATTCGGAGGACGAGGCTGCAGCGGAGGATCTTCAAGCTTCGTCTTGGCTTCCTCTGCTGGCTCCGTTCTTGGAGCATCGGAGTGGCCTCCGGAAACTTAAGGAGCCCCTGGCAGAGAGAAGCCAAGACATCGCCAATTCGGAATTGGTCTCCATCTTGAGCGAGGCTAGGGCTTCGTCACTCAATTCAGCCCTCAAAAGGGCTGCCCTTCAGGTATGAAAAGACACCATAGCTGCTTCGCATTAGTGATCATAAATACTTTAATACTTACTTGTTTTCTCTTGCAGCAATTTGTCTTTGCTAGAGCGGCAGCGACTTCCAACGAGGTCGAGGTTAATCGACTTAACCGGAAGGTCACCACCCTCCAAACGGCCCTCAAAGCCTCCACCGAGAGATCTCTCAAGCTGGAGGAAGAGGTCTTAGAGGAGCGGAGGGCAAAGGCGGCGTCTGACGAAGCCCTCTGGGTAGCACGACAAGACAGTGACGCCCTTCGCTCTTCTGCCTGAGAGGTCGAGGCTGAGCGCGTCGTCCTTCGAGCGGAAGTTGAAAGGCTCCGTCAAGAGGCTGCTACTTCGAGTACGCAGTTGGTGGAGCTCAAGGGGGCTCTTAGCCAGGCGATGGCCCTCAAGAGCTCTTTAATGCTCCAGGTGGCCGAAGTGTCTGCGACTGCTGCAGGGCTGGAAGCAGCGGAGAAGAAGAATTCTAGTACTGCAGACCGTACCTTGGAGGCTCTTCAGGGTACGCTGGAGTACTTCGGCACCATGTGCCCTTCGTCTTCTGCTGCGACCCACGAGACCCTTGACCGAAAGCTGACGAGGATCCAAGTCGCTTCGTCGCTGATGAAGAACTCCGACATTCGATACGGAGAGATCTCCGGACAGTGTGCCGGCATCGGGGTTCTTCGTCATCTTGAATCTCTTCGGATCCCCCTCGGCTCAGTTGGGGGTTCGTCTCCTGGAGGCTTCGCAGACGACGACTTGCTGCGGCCATGTTCGGAGGTGGCTTCGGCCTGGGAAGCCTTCCGGTCGACCTGGAAGACGGACCACAAGGTCGCAGCTAAGGCTTGGATTGACGAGGCCCGTCGGCAGAAGCAAGCACATACAAAGCCACCACTTCCTGCTTCGCCAGCCCCTTCGATTCCTGCTCCACCAACCGACCCGCAGGTCTAGCCACTTAGGGTTACTATGTACATGAAGCCTTGTAAAGCCTCTTTTTATTAATGAAAAGGTTATAAACAAGAACTTGTCTTGGGTGTTCTGTTCTTTTTTAGGTTTTGTCATGCCCTTCGAGCCCTGACTTTGAACTTTTGGAAATTATCGACGAGCTCCGCAAGGAGTTGGCAAACCTCGAGGGCTTGAGGCCTTACCGCCGCTCCCGTTTTTCTGTTCCTCGTGGAGACAGAGGAGAGATCACCCTTGAAGTCTGTCGGGATGTCTTAGCTTATATTAAAGAGGAAGAGAAGGCGGAGGGATCTTCGTCCTCCGAACCTATTGACTGGTCTGACTCGGAGTACTGGGCCGAAGACCCTGCGGAGGCTGACTCCGAAAGGCTCCTGACATGGGCCGAGCTTCAAGAGGAGCAGAAGAAACTGCGAGCCTCGAAGAAGAAGAGAAGCACCCGAACTAAAAGGACAACTTCGGCGGCTTCGAGCTCCGAAGGGCAAAGTAGCCGTAGAGGTAGCTCTAGGGGCCGAAAAGGTCTCCGATTTTACCTAGGCTTAGACACAAATTTCTCTTGATGTAAAAGTATAATAATTTAATGTGAAATGCTTCGAAAGTATGCTGTGTGACTCCTATCCTCCGACCCCCCTTGTGGGTGGTGGAGCCTTTACTATAGAGAAGAGTTCGCTAGGAACAATGAATCTCCGAACAACCGCATGCTTCGAATTTGTACTTATCATTTGTATTTTTAGTTCGCTTCTGAAGACTAAAAATTTGTTCGCTTTTTTAAAGTCTTTAGACTCTTGTACGGATCCTAACAAGACGGAGCCTGGAATCCATATGGTGGCCACCTTCGGCTCTTTTACAGACACTTCGCACCTGGAGGCTGAAAGTCTGTTTTTCTTTAAAGTCCTTAGACTCTTCTACGGATCCTAACAAGCTGGAGCCTGTAATCCGTAGGTTGGCCACCTTCGGCTCTTTTACAGACACTTCGCACCCGGAGGCCGAAAGTCTATTTTTCTTTAAAGTCCTTAGACTCTTCTACGGATCCTAACAAGCCGGAGCCTGGAATCCGTAGGTTGGCCACCTTCGGCTCTTTTACAGACACTTCGCACCCGGATGCCGAAAGTCTGTTTTTCTTTAAAGTCCATAGACTCTTCTACGGATCCTAACAAGCCGGAGACTGGAATCCGTAGGTTGGCCACCTTCGGCTCTTTTACAGACACTTCGCACCCGGAGGCCGAAAGGATGTTTTTCTTTAAAGTCCTTAGACTCTTCTACGGATCCTAACAAGCCGGAGCCTGAAATCCGTAGGTTGGCAAGCGGAGCCTTTGAACCAATGGTTCGAAGGCAGCTGCCTGGGTCTTGAGAAAAATGCTTGGCTCTACAAGCATCTCTGTCCTCCTAATGCGTCCATCAGGAGTAAGGGATATTCGAAGAGCAAACAAAATTCGACCCTTATCTTTATTCATAGAAAGGAAAGTTTTTACAAGTGATTACAAGGGGCCCCTAAGCAAAATAACGCTTAAGGTGCTCCGCATGCCATGCATGCTTCAACTCTTCTTCTAAATTAGCTAATTTAAACGATCAGGGGTGTCCTGAGCACAGGATAACATATGGTCCTTCCCATTTGTTTCCTAGCTTCCCCGGAGCTATTACACTTCGCAACACTAGATGACCAGGCTTTAACTCATTTAGCTTTACCTTCGGGTCATACCATGTTTTGGTGTGGTCCTGGTACTTAGTCAGGTTGGCGACAGCTCGAAGCCTTGTTTCTTCTGATAAATCCAGCGAAGTGCTCCGTTCACCTTCATCCCCAGGTTGAATTACGCGAAGCGATCCACCTCTGAGCTCCGTAGGAGTCATGGCCTCATCTCCGAAGAGCAATCTAAATGGTATGAAACCTGTTGACCTGGTCTGAGTGGTTCGAATGAACCACAAGATTTTGGGGAGCTCTTCGACCCACAGCCCCTTGGCCAATCCAACAATTCGGCGATTCAGCCCAGAGAGGATGTTCCCGTTGGCTCGCTCAACGGCTCCGTTGGACTGTGGATGTCGCACCGCCGCGAAGCATAGCTTAATGCCCAGCTCTTCACAAAATGTTTGGAAGGTGTCAGCTTCGAACTGGGTTCCATTATCCACCGTCAACTCTCTTGGAACTCCGAACCTGCATATAACATTCTGCCAGAAAACTTTTTGGACGTTCCTCGAGGTGATAGCTGTTAATGGCTCCGCTTCAACCCATTTTGAGAAATACTCGATTGCCACCACCGCAAATTTCAAGCCGCCTTTTGCCACTGGGAAAGGGCCTATGAGGTCCATGCCCCATCTAGCCATTGGCCATACTGGGGCAATAACTTGAAGCTGAGTTGGCGGGCGATGGCTCCGTCTGCCCATCCACTGGCAGCCTTGGCATGTTCGAACCAGTTCCTCTGCATCTCTTACTATAGTTGGCCAATAAAATCCTTGCCGAAGCGTCTTGCCTGCTAGCGCTCGAGGGGCTAAATGACCTCCGCACAAGCCTTCGTGGATGCCTCGAAGTATGTCTTCACCCTCGTGCTGTGAGGTGCATCTAAGCAGGGGTGAACACACTCCAACTTTGTATAATATTCCATCAATAATCTTGTAATTTCGAGCCCTTGCTTGCAATCTTCGGGCTTCGGGGCCTTCGGGAGGTTCCATGCTACTTTGCAACATGTTCATGATCGGAGCCCGCCAATCTGTAATTGGAATACACAGTACCTCTGAAGAGGGTATTTGAACAGCTACTGGCTGCGCTAGCTCTTCGTAGAAAGTACCTTCCGGGAGGTCCACCGCCCCTGCTGCGGCCTTTGCAAGAATATCTGCAAGTTGATTCTCTGCCCGAGGGATACTTCGAATTGTAAATCCTTTGAATGCTGCTTCGGCCTTGCGGATTTCTTCAAGGTATTGTGCGAGATGTGGATTCTTTGCTTGAAAACTTTTATCAACATGCCCCACGATGACTTGGGAATCTGTCTTAATCACTATTCTTGAAGCTCCGAGCGCTTTAGCCTTTCGGAGGCCTAGCAAGACTCCTTCATACTCGGCAATGTTATTAGTGGTCCTAAAGTTGAGCCTCGCAGAGTACATGGCCTTCTGCCCCGATGGTGATATGATGACGGCCCCTGCTCCGGCACCTGATGCTTGATAAGCCCCGTCAGAAAATATTGTCCAAAAACCATCGGAGGGTTCTTCCGGGGCCCAAATAGCAGATGGAGTCCATTCTGCTACGAAATCTGTGATAATTTGAGATTTAATAGCTGTTCTCGCTGTGAAGGAGATCCTGAAGGGTGCCAGCTCGACTGCCCATTTTCCAATCCTGCCCGTAGAATCTTTGTTTCGGAGCATATCCCCAAGAGGATACGATGTAGGGACGATCAGGTTATGCGACAAGAAATAATGCCTTAGCTTTCGCGAGGCCATTACTAGGGCATAAGCAAACTTCTCAAGCTCGGAGTATCTGACTTTAGCTCCGGATAATGCCTCCGACACAAAATATAAAGGGGTTCTGGACTAGCTTTTCTTTAAGCTCAACTTCCCGTACCAATACTGCGCTCACCGCTGAACTTGTTGCTGCAAGATAAAGGATCAGTGTTTCTTCTGGGAGGGGAACAGTCAAAATTGATAATCTTCCGAGGTATGCCTTTATATCATCGAAGCTCTTCTGGCACTCCGATGTCCACTGAAAGCTTTCGGACCCCTTTAGTGCTTTGAAAATTGGGAGGCTCCGCTATGCTGACCTGGCCAGGAACCTACTAAGAGCTGCGAGCCTTCCTGCTAGCTTCTGAACTTGCTTCAAATTCTCTGGTGGAGCCATCCTTTGTAGCGCACTTATCTGTGTTGGGCTAGCTTCGATTCCCCTGCTCGAAACTAAGTACCCTAGCAGTTTTTCTGCTTGTGCTCCGAATATACATTTTACTGGATTGAGGCATACTCCACATGCTCGGAGGCTCTCAAATGTTTCAGCTAGATCTAGGCTATGCTGGTGCTTTTGAGCACTTTTTATTACAATATCATCCATATAGGCCTCGACATTCCGGCCTATCTGATGACCTAGAGTCTTAGCTATTAAACGAGAAAAGGTGGCTCCGGCATTCCGTAGCCCAAAAGGCATTCTTACATAACAAAATACTTCGGAAGGAGTTATAAAGCTTGTCTTGGCTTCGTCTTTGCGCATCAGCCATACTTGATGATATCCAGAGTAAGCGTCGAGGAAACTTAGCAATTCGGAGCCGGCTGTGGAATCTACCAGCTGATCTATTTGGGGCATCGGGTAGGGGTCTCGCGGGCATGCTTTATTTAATGAAGTGAAGTCAATACACATGCGCCATTTGTTTGAGTCCTTCTTCCTTACAAAAACAGGGTTAGCCAACCACTCGATATGGGCTACCTCCCTGATGATGCCAGCTCTTAACAATTTTTCTACTTCGGTTTTGGCGAGGCTCGCTCTTTCTGCTAACAGCTTGCGAAGCCCCTGGCGTACTGGCCTGGCCTTCGGGTTGACGAGCAGACTATGCTCGATGATGCTTCTATCGACCCCGGTGATGTCCTCGTCAGTCCAAGAAAATACATCCAGATTTCTCCTGACGACTTCTTCCAACGAGGCAGCTATTTCCGGGGATAGCCCCTTGCCGAACTGTACTGGGTATTCCTTGCCATCTTTCGGAGGGTTCGAGGTCTCCGGCACTTCTTTGACGCTTTCCGCCACATTATGCACTTGCCGGGGGTCCATCGGCTGCCCATGGCCATACTCCATCCTCTGGGCTACAGCTTGGTCTCCTGAAATAGTAAGCACCCCACCTTGCGTGGGCATTTTGAGACAAAGATAATTATGGTGTGCTATAGCCCTGAACTGGTTCAACATCCCTCGGCCGAAGATAGCGTTGTAAGCATATGGGGCGTCGACCACGTCGAAGATCACTTCTTCTACTCGGGCCAAAGGCCCCTCTCCGAAAGCAACCTCGAGGCCTATCTGGCCGAGGGCATCGAGAGGCGGTCCTGAGAACCCTTGAAGCGGCTGGGCTGCTGGAAGTAAATGCTTCCGAGGTATGCACATCTAATCGAAGGCCTGGACAAAGAGTATGTCTACGGAGCTCCCGCCATCTACCAGGATCCTTCGGACTTCTACTCCTGCTATATCAACAGAGATGACCAATGGGTCAGCATGGGGGAACTTCACCCCCGCAGCATCACTGGCTGTGAACGAGATGGGCATGTGGGACCATTCTAGCATCCCTTCGGCGGAACTCGAGGTCCCAATGTGTCCGACCTCGCAGACGTACTCGCGCCGCTGCCTTTTGGACATGGTTCCGAGGGTCCCTCCTCCGGAGATGGGCAGGACCACTCTCTTGCCGCGGTCCTGCGAGTCTTCTTGCTTTGGTGGTGGCATAATGCTGGCCAACGGCAGCCGCATGGGGGCTTCGAGGGCACCGGCTCGGGCCACAGCTTGTACAAGCTCCGATCATGCTGATGGTGGGGCTCGATCCGAAGTACCCCGCCCCGTACTTCGTCCTAGGTATTCAACCCGAAGGGTTAACACCGACTTGCAGTCCTTCGTGTCATGGCTCCTATTATCGCCATGCACGCAGCAGAAAAAACTCTGGCGCCTGCCAGGCACTCTCTCTTGAGGCTTCGGTGCTCCAGCCCTGAAGTTCTGCGCCTGCTGGAAATTGGCAGGTGCCTTCGGGATGGACGGTGCAATGCTTAGCACCTCTGAACGGAAATGCTTCTTCCCCCGCTTGTACTCGTTGAAGCGGTTGTCTTGTGGAGGTTGCAGAGGAGCGGAGGCTTCGGGCTCCCTTTTGACTTCTCGGAGGGTGGGTGATGGTGCTTCAGCTCGCCGAAGACAGCCTTCCTCCGCCTTGGCATACTGTTCGAAGTATGCCATGAGCTGCGCCACAGACGTCACCGGCTTTCGATGGAGTTTGCTGAGGAGGTCGGGGTTCAGCACCCCTTCGCGGGCAGCATCAACTACCGAAGAGGTAGACATGCCCTTGATCTGTGACTTGGTGTGGGCGAAGCGCGTGAAGTACTCCCGGAGGATTTCTCCCACCCGCTGCTTTACCTGGAACAAACTTCCTATGGACATCGGGGCCACGAAGGTGCCTTAGAAGTTGCTCACAAATTTCTTCTTCAGCTGTTCCTAGGAACTAATCGATCCTGGCTTCAGGGACCAGAACCAGCGAAGTGCCACGCCTTCGAGGGCGAGGGGGAAGCATTTTGCCATAGTGCTTCACACCCCTCCACTCGCTTCTATTGCTAGGGCGTAAGAGCGGGCGAACTCTCCGGGGTCCGACCCCCTGGAGTACTTGTGCAGTTTCGAGGCCTTGAATCTGGGGTCGAAAGGCACTCTCTGCAAATCCGAATGTAATGGAGACTCGTTATCGAAGGATGCATTCTCGGCTTTCTCCGGGACTTGGATAACTTCTAGGGGATTGTGGGTACCACCGTCTTGAGGCCCTCCTGGAGTTTCGGTGGAAGCTTCAGTGCGGAGGCGATCGGCGGCCTCTTGCCTCCACCTAGATACCTCCTCCTGAAGCCTGGCTAGTTGCGTAGCCTCGGTTTCGGGAGGGCCTTCGTCTTCGTCGGACGGCACTTCCGGGTCTCGGCTAGCTGCGTAGTCGGTCTGAAGCACCGTAGGAGGAGCCAGAGGGCCCCGGGGCGCTCGACGCCCAGCAGTCTTGGCGGGAATCGCCGGATTAGTCGAGGGTCCGGCTCCTGTGGTCCGAGGGGACCTTCGGAGGGGACCCGAAGCCTGACTTCGCTTCGGAGGCATAGCTAGCCATGAAGAGGTCTTGGAGACGGAGGACTTCGAATGACCCGAGGGGTCGAGTGAAGGCCTTCGGGCTGCACTAAGAAGCCCTTAACTGAAGGGTGCGCGGAATCTTGAGACTCTGAGGCTCCCTCCGTAAGTACTCTTCGAAGTGAAGTCAGCAGCAGAGAACAAGCTTTTAGAACTTGGCTCCCCACGGACGGCGCCAACTGTTGGCGCAAATGTTACGCCAACAGGTTCTCTGAGATCAAGAACGGACAAACAGGGAGTTTGTGTTTTAGGACTACTTTGAGCCTCCAAAATGGATAATAACTCAAGTGGTCTGAATGAGTGTGTCCGAATAACTTGTTCTGGATCCCCTTTTATAAGGTACAAAGGGGCGTATTTATAGGGGAAAGAGCATAAGGAAAAGACCTATTTACCCCTAGATTACAACCGACATAGTGGAAACTATTCGGCACCATAAACAAGGTTATATACAGTAAAGTACTGCAAGGTAGATGGATAAGCTAGACATCCAATCAATCATGTCCTTCGGCTTCGAGGCCTCCATCTTCCATTCGGAGGGTTCTCCAGGGCTTCGCACCGTTGCACCCTTCGGCGTGGCGACGCATGCTTCGAACAACAGCTCACTAGCTTCGGAGTCCTCCTCAGCCTTTGAAGGATTAATCTTTAAACCCTGGAAATGGAGTAATTTCCCCCAACATCATATATTACCAATAATTAAATAAAAGGTTTCAATATATATTTTCTACTTGGTTTTTATTATTATTATTCTTAATAAATTTGTTTATTAGATTAGACATATATTACCAAAATCTTAAACAAAATTACACTAGTGGCCTACTAGTGCTATACACATTAATGACATAAATAAAAACATATATTACCAATATCTTAAACATAAATGACACTGCCAAATGACATAAATGATTTTACAAATACGGACAATCTCTTAAACTAAACATAAATGATCTAGCCTTGCACTAATTTTCCATCGCCATCGGTACGTAGATAAGGAATCACACTGCCAAATGATAGTTTTGCTTCAACCACATTGATCCTTGCTATGTCAATGAAGAACGACACCTCATCATACTGATTGTATTCTTCTTCGTCCTCAACTCCATCAACTCCAACAATTCTTTGTTTTCCATGAGCAACGATGTATTTCTTCTTGTCTTTAGGATCAAGTATATAAAATACTTGTGCCATGGATTGAGTGAGTATCCAAGGGTCATCTTTATAACCCACCTTATTAAGGTCAACTATAGTAAACCCGTAATCATCCACCTCCACAACTTCTGGATGTCTGACCCACTGGAACTTAAATATGGGGATTTCTATATAGTTCCCATAGTTAAGTTCCCATGTTTCTTCGATGTATCCATAGTAAGCATTCTTTTGTCTTGTGTTGTCATCTGCATCTGTTCTCACACCACTATTTTGGTGCTGACTCTTTTGATCCTTTGCTTTGGTATAGAATGTGAAACCATTGATGTCATACGCTTTCCATGTGTTAATAGCAAAAATTGGCATTAATGGTCAAGATTGTCAAAATACCAATTTTGGTAATTTGGGCCAAAAATACATAAGTTCTAGATCAGGCCGAAGCCATTCAAGGCCGAAGGCCCATCGAACATTGGGCTTTGGACGCCTTCCAGTGGCCTACTACCTTCGGCCCGAAGGCCTTCGGAGGCCTACCTCGCCGAAGCTTCGGCCCGAGGAGCAGGCTTCGGTAGGCTCTGCCGAAGGCCCACTTTGGGCTATTTTCTAGAGATAGAGTTTGAGTCTGATTCTAGCTGTTTTTATCCCTAAGCTTGATTAGGTCGGATCATACTAGATTAACCTTAGAGATAGGAAGACTAGCCCGTATAAATATAGGGGTGAGGCCGGTTCATTAGGCCCCCAACACAAATCAACTTCAAACCCTAGTTGAACTGTACCTTTACTTTTTATTTACTTTCTGCACAACCTTCGTGGGTTTGCCTGGAAGCCCTCCGCCGGCCATGCCGAAACAATGGTAAGCCTTGCTAACTTGCTCGTGAAGTACCCATTAATCTACGTAACAAATTGCTATCGCCTTTTTACTTCGCCTGTGAAGTATCCACTAATCTACGTAATAGATTGCTACCTTTGTTTCTCTATTACAACACTTAGCAGATTCGGTCTCCAGGCCGAATTGGCACTTGACCTCTGTTCTATTGCAGGTTTTCATGCTCGGAGCCCCTTCGCCAAAGGTGTCTGGAGCCAGGGAGTTGGTTTCGGAGGCTGCCAGAACACCCTTCGGTAGAATCCCTGCTTCAACTACCCGTGCTGGACTCATCACGCTGTTATTGGTTTGACCAAGTCCCGCACGCCAAGGCACTCCATGGCAGGCTTCATCGCGTTAGGCTTCGTCATGCCTACACTTCGCTCCTGACGAAGTCACGCTAGTGCGTTGCACTGGGATATTTTGGTCATGTTAGAGACTTCGCACCGAACCCTGCTGTTTGGAGGTGATTTCACGTCAAGATCTGTTCGGAGCCTGCCTTCGGCCAGATCGATCCAAACGCCGAAGGCTACCTTCGGCGAGACCCTTCGCACCAGACACCGAAGGCCCTCTTCGGTGAACCCCTTTGCACAATACAGTTCGAATTAGTTAGGCTCCGTTCAACTGGCTGGTTTATTTTATTTAATATATTTCTTTTTGGCTAATTGGATTATTTGCTTGTGATCTGATTACCTGGTGACTCCATCCCCCTTGCCACTATTAAGGGTAGTCGGAACACGACGTCAGTGTTGTTTTACGCTTAGGCTTGTCCATAAGTATTCGTACGCTTTTGGATCGTTGAATTGACCAAAGTGCAGGGGCACATTTTCGTGTCAACACACTTTTTGGCAACTCTGCCGGGGAAGGCTACGCCAAAATGACGAGTACATCTACATCGGTCGTAGGAACGTCTACGACGACTACTACGTCTACATCACCGATGGATCCCATGGGGGCGCAGATATCGACAACCAAAACATCATGATGCCTAACCTTGAAGACATCCCCGAAGAGGACCGAGCAGAAATCGAGGCAAAGATGAAAGCGCTACAGGAACTCATGCTTGGAAACTACGTCAAGACATGCGCAGGCTTCATCAAGCGCGACGTCAACGTCCCTGACCTCGCTCGGACCCAGGTAACACCAGTATCGCCTACTTTATCTTCTTTAGAAATTGAGAAAAAAAATAGTTGCATCAGTAGATCAAGCTGTTAGCGCTTCACTAGCCAACCGTTTAGATTCGGTAGTTAGCTCTCAAGTAGAGGCGACACTTAGAAGGTTCGGCTTTACCGAGGTCGTACCTCCATCTCCGATTGCTAGCGTACCTCCATTAAATCGCATTTACAGTAGAACTGACGGTAGTACCGGCAAAGCCATTATGTCTCCGGCCTCGACAGCTATGGCCGAGACTAGTCACCATGCTCACGGATAAACTAACACTGCCTGCTATGCGCCACCTCCACCTACGCACACGCTAGTTTTTGCCACGTTGCCCGCGCCGCATGCGCAAACACATTGGCCGGAACACGTCATACATCCTGAGCTAGTGCATGAGGAGGACCCCCACGGCCGACACGCCGACATATCGCCACGTGTTGTGCCCCCACAAGAAAGACGCGCAGGCAGTAGGCCAAGACGACATAGAAGAGCGAATCAGCGCACTATTTTGGGAGTGCACTGGCTTCATACCTAGGGGTCGGTCTAGGGTTTACCAGAAGTCGTACCCTAACCATTTCGACACTATACCATACCCTCACGGCTATAGAGTCCCTGAATTCACCAAGTTTGATGGTGAGGGTAGCAAAACTACACTACAGCATGTCATCCAGTTCTTAGCACAGTGTGGAGAAGCTAGTCGGTCGGATGCTTTAAAACTTAGACTATTTTCTCTTTCTCTATCCTACACTGCTTTCACTTGGTTTTCGGTGCTCCCGCTGAACTCTCTCCAAACGTGGGCTGAATTAGAACAAAAGTTCCATAACTATTTTTATACGGGTGAGATAGAACTTAGGCTTTCACACTTGACATCGGTTAAATAGAAATCTAGCGAGAGTGTCTCTGAGTATATAAAGCACTTTAGAGATACCAAAAACTGATGTTTTAGTCTCAATATTTCAGATAGGGATTTGGTGGATCTAGCTTTCAATGGGTTGCATTCCGAGATTAAAGAAAGGCTATACAACCAAATCTTTTTAGAAGTTAACCAAGGTTTACAATTGGCTCTGGTCCAAGAAGGTCGAGCCAAGGATAAAAGGTTTATTAAAACATTGAACAAGCCTAGGGCTCAAGTCCACGTCATGGAGCACTCCGACGAAGAAGAATCAGAGGAGGAAGATGATTCGGCTGACATGTATGCGACCGAATGGGTTTGGAACGCTAAGAGTAAAGCCATCACTTGTTCTAAACTACGACCGTATCCTACCAAGAGCCGGCCTAGCGAAGTCAAATACTCGTTTGATATAACTAAGTGCGATAAAATATTTGGTTTTCTCTTGAAGAACTAGCTTCTCAGGTTGCCTAAAGGACAGGTCATTCCATCCACCGACGAGCTAAAGAAACACCCCTACTATGAGTGGCATGATTAACATTCCCATTATACTAACGACTGCAATGTTTTTCGTCGACAGGTTCAATAGGCCATAGAAGAAGGACGATTAAAAATAGATCCCTATCTGAAAATGAAGCTGGACAAAGACCCCTTGCTCGTGAACACCGTCGACCTCAACGATAAGAGAATACTGATTTGGCCAGAGCAGGCCGAGTCAGCTAAGGGAAAAGTGGTCATTATTGGAGAATCGCGCACACGCACACTCGTACCAAAGAATCCTGAAGTAGGAGTGTGGAAAAGAAATGTCGACACGTTTCCTTCGTTTAGGGCTCACAAGAATCCTAAGGAAATGTATGAGATGTTGTTAAACAAACAACAGAAAAAGGCCAAGGAAACAGTCCCCCGCACAAAGAGGCTAAGACAGCCGAAGGGGCCAAGGCAGTCAGAAGGTGGCTTCAGACCACATTGCCCGAACCCTCCGCACGGTGGCTTCGGACCCCAGTGGCCAAACCCTCCGCACAGTGGCTACAGACCCCAGTGGTCGAACCCTCTACACAGTGAGTTCGGACCTCAATGGTCGAACCCTTCACACAATGAGCTCGGGCCCCAATGGCTGGGTCAACTCCGCTCTAGGCGAACCCTCCGGTGGGAAGCTTCGGCCCACAATGGCCGAACATACCTCTGGCCTAGCAGGACCCTTCGCTAATATGGTCTGAAATACCTTCGACATGGCCGAGACCCCCCTCCAGGCAATGGGTTCGGCTCATAGTGGGCGAAGCCACTGGAGCCACCAATGCCTCCACCATACAATTGGGCAGGGACCTCATGGGCTCCGTACAGCTCGCCCCCCCCGAGTACCCTTCGCAGTTTAACATTGCCTCCTTCTTTCCTTTGGAGTATTATAACTGGCAGGGACAAACAAACATGGTGAGGGGATACATCATCCGCAGGCTATCTGTAGTACCTCCAAATCGACTTGCATGGGATGCAGCCAAGGGAGATGGACGTGAAGAGGCGAAAGAGAGGGAGTACGAAGCCATCACAATCAAAGTCCCAATACTAAAGGCCCCCTCACCGAAGCCCGACAGAGGTAAGTCCCCTAGTCCAGCCGAGGCTAGCACCGGAGCCCGGTCCGATTGGCTGAATGAGGCCAGTCCGATCGATAGGGTATGTAGCGAAGTGTCCTCCAAACATAAAACATGCGAGGCCGACCTGGGTAGTACCCCTTTGGCCAAAAATCACAGAAGCAGGGTGATACCAAGCCACAACCATCTTGGGCACCTACCGACATGTCCAAATCACAGAAAAGGTGCCTACAATGCCTACGAGCACAGGAGATGCACGAGAAAAAGGCCGAGGATGAACAAGACGCTATCATTGAGGAAATCGGCCCTCGGCCAGCTGCGAGACAGGTATGGAAGATCAAGCTAGTTGAGATGACCAATCCAGCTCCCGTTCCGAGCGACGACGATGACGACATGCTCGATGATGACTATACGCCTATCTCTGAGAAGCCCTCACCTCAAGCGATGGACATCAACATCGTCATGCTGCCTGTCGAGTTCGCCCTATCACAAGACGAGGCCGAGGTTGCTCAGTTTAACCTCGGCCCACGCAATGCTATTTTTGAGAAACCCGAGGATACGACTCGCCACCTAAAGCCTCTCTACGTCAAGGGTCACATTGATGGGAAGTCGATCTCCATAATGCTTGTCGACGGTGGCGCCACCGTTAACCTAATGCCTTACTCTCTATTGAAGAATCTTGGCAGGGACTAGGAATACTTGAAGAAGACTAACCTAATGCTCACAAGCATCAACGGCGAGAGTTCTGAGGCAAAAGGCGTACTCTCCATTGAGTTGACGGTAGGTAACAAAACATTGCCAACAACATTCTTTGTCGTTGACGTGCAAGGTAACTACAGCGTGCTGCTCGGGCGTGACTGGATTCACGCAAATTGTTGTATCCCTTCTACTTTGCACCAATGCCTAATACAGTAGGACAACGATGACATAGAAGTCATACCAGTAGACACTTTGGCTGAGTTAGCATTTGCCGATGTGTCTATCGACGCCATCCACAACAAAGTAGAGTGTCTATCAGGTAGAGACCTTTCGGATTACGACTTCGTTAGCGTATCCGGGGGACGTTTTGTACCCGTGTCTGTAAAGCCAGCTGGTGTAGCACGAATATTTCTAAATTAGTAGCCATGTCTAGCAAAAGTAATCTTGATTGGCTAAAGTCTCGCGTGGAGTAGTATCGTTCTTCTAAAGACGGTATTGCCGAGGTTAAAGATTTTAGCGAAGTAGAGAAATTAGAACAAGGTTTTGCATCGGCTGATCCTTAAGAAGAAGTCGACATAGGCAATGGTAGCATTCTTAGGCCGACCTTTGTAAACCAAAATTTATAGGCTGATGAGAAGGCCGAAGTAATAAAGTTGCTTCGGTCGTACGTTGATTCTTTCGCATGGGAATATAGCGAGATACCCGGATTAAGCCACGAGATCATGGAGCATCGGCTACCTATTAAACCTAGATTTATGCCTTATAAACATCCCCCTCGTTGCTTTAGTTCGGCCGTATATGACCGAGTTAAAGAAGAGGTAGAATGATTACTCAAAGCTGGGTTTATTAGGCCATGTAGGTACGCCGAATGGGTCGCTAATATTGTGCCTGTAGAGAAGAAAGGGAGCGGCAAAATACGAGTTTATATTGATTTAAGGGATCTGAACAAGGCCACTCCGAAAGATGAGTATCCCATGTCAATAGCCGACATGTTGATCAACGATGCTTCAAGACACAAGGTACTAAGTTTTCTTGATGGCAACGCTGGTTATAATCAAATTTTTATGGCCGAAGAGGATGTCTACAAGACAACCTTTTGATGCCGTGGGTTTGTCAGCTTGTTTGAGTGGGTCGTTATGACTTTTGGTTTAAAGAATGCCAGAGCTACATATCAACGTGCTATGAACTTGATCTTTCATGACTTGCTAGGAGTTATGTTAGAAGTATACATAGATGATGTTGTAGTCAAATCGGATGCTATGGGAAACCACTTAGCCGATTTGAAAGTTGCTTTTGATAGGATGCACCAATATGGTTTGAAAATGAACCCGCTCAAATGTGCTTTTGGCATGTCGATAGGTAAGTTCTTAGGATTCATGATTCATGAAAGATGTATTGAAATTGATCCTAAGAGGCTTGAAAAGATTAGAAACTTTGCAGCGCCGACATGCAATAGAGATGTGCAAAAGTTGCTAGGCAAGATGAATTATTTGCGTCGATTTATATCTAACTTGTCTAGTAAAATCGATGTCTTTGTCCCTATACTCCGACTAAAGAATGACGCCGAGTTCACTTGGGGAGCAAGTCAGCAAAGCGCCTTTGAAAATATTAAAGAGTGCTTGTCATCGCCACCTGTGGTGAGAGCACCAAAGGCCGGAATTCTGTTTCGGCTGTACATCACTGCAGAAGATAGCGTGATAGGGGTCGTGCTAACCCAAGAGGTGGAAGGAAAAGAGTACATCATCACATTCTTGAGCCGCCACCTGCTGGACGCCGAAACCAGGTACGTGCTTGTGGAGCATCTGTGTTTATCTCTTTATTACGCATGTACCAAGTTACGTCACTATCTTCTTCTACCACATGTATTATCTCTTGCCAAACTGATGTCATAAAATACATGTTGCAAAAGCCGATTCTAAGTGGAAGAATTGGAAAGTGGGCTTACGCTTTGATTGAGTATGATTTTGCTTATGAACCTCTAAGGGCTATGAAAGGCCAAATTGTCGCTAATTTTATAGTTGATCACCACGTAGACGTCAATTGGGGTGACGATATTGCTCTAATTGAGGTAGTGCCATGGAAACTTTATTTTGATGGTTCGGCTTGTATGAATGGCCAAGGTATCGAGGTAGTTCTCATATCACCTAGTGGAATGCACTTTGAAGCCTCGGCCCATTTAGAATTTCCCTCTACTAATAACCGAGCTGAATATGAAGCTTTATTGCTAGGACTTAACTTGCTAGAATCCATAGGTGTTAAACATGTTCATGCGTGTGGTGATTCTTTGTTAGTAGTACAACAAGTAGCTAAAAGTGCTCAATGTTTTAATGGCTTGCTGAATAGTTACTTAGATAAATGTTTAGACATAATTGCTACTTTCAACAACTTTCAAATTTCTCACGTATCAAGAAAAGCCAACTCAATTGCAAATGTTTTGGCTCAGCAAGCTTCAGGCTATCAGGTCAGAAGAGGAAAATTTTCTACACAAGAAAAGTCAATGCTTGGTCTCACTGCCAAAGCCAAGAACTTTGGGCGGGTGCGATGCCTACTGGACCCTCCGGATCGAATCTCTCCGATCAACGGAGGGTGTGGTGTGCTAGAATCCTCGTGCTGGAGCACTTCATCCACCGAAGGGTCCTGCACACCGGAGCACTCATGCTAGAGCCTTTTGGGGACCAAAAGTCTCCGCACGCCGGACCCCTCCGGTGGGAGGCTTCAGTCCGATGGGCTCCACATGGCCGATCCGGTCAACCTTTGATAGAAACAGGAAATGCCTGGGGGGCACTCCGAAATTAGCAATTTAGACATTACTCTCAGAAAGGAGCTAGTAAAACCTCTGGATGTCCATAAGTATGATTGGAGAATTCCAATCGTCTAGTACTTAAGAGATCCCAATAAAAGGGTTGATCGAAAAGTTCGGCGATGAGCGTTTATATTTGTGTTGATGGATGATGTATTATATCGCCGAACCATTGATGGAGTACTCTTAAGGTGTTTAGATGCCGATCAATCCAAAGTAGCTACAGGACAAGTCCATGAAGGGCTTTGTGGCACTCATCAGTCGGCCCATAAAATTTGTTGGATGCTCAAAAGAGCTGGTTTCTACTGGCCGACTATGACTGAGGACTGTTTTAAGTATTATAGAGGATGTGAAGCATGTCAAAAGTTTGGTAATATTCAGTTAGCTCCTGCATCGCTACTTAATCCTATTTTCAAGCCATGGCCATTCTGAGGTTGGGGTTTAGACTTCATCGGCCAAATTTATCCTCCCTCTTCAAAATGGCATCGGTTCGTGTTGATGGCGACATACTACTTCACCAAATGGACCGAAGCCGTGCCTCTCAAGAATATGACTCATAATGAGGTAACTGATTTTATCTTGAAGCACATTATACATAGATTCAGTATTCCCCAAACTCTCATTACAGATCAAGGTACTTCATTTGTATGCTAAAGAAGGTACTACAGATTCAGTATTCCACATGTCATTGAGGGCCACCATGAAAGCTCTAGAAACGGCTTTAGCTACCCTCTTTGTCATCTTACCGCGCTTACCCTTAGAAAAGGGTTTCTTCTCTTTCTTGTGGTGTTTGTGGGTAGTCTCCTCTGTCTTTCTAAGCCTAGGATTGTCAGCCATAATGTGAGAAGTATCTCCACATTCAAAACACCCTCGAGAGCCACCTCTCCACTGATCCCGTCTATCATTGTAGAATCAGGTGAACTTATTGACAATGAGAGCTAGCTCTTCATCATCTAAGGTATCCACCTGCTCTTTGGTGACAAAGACTAGGGAGGACAAAGGAACACCTCCTGCAAGGACACAAGTACTAGATGTGCTTGGTTCTGTAGGAGTGTCACTACTGGAGCCATAAACTAGTGCCATGGTCTGAGGCAAAGAGTTTATGTGCCCTGCTAGAGATGCCTTGTCAATATCTGTGGACTTCAGCTTGCTAAAGAGCACATCACAGGTTAATGTGTCATAACCTGTGGACTCCTCAATGCTAGATATCTTCACTTCCCATATGCTACGATCAAGAGCATAGAGAAGCTTGATAGCCCTCTTGTGATCAAAATAAGCAAGTGTCCTTGTGGAGCGAAAATTACTCACTATCGTATCAAAGCGAGAAAACATGGCATCTATAAATTTGCCAGTGCCTTGCACAAACAACATTGATCTGTATAAAGCCCTCATGAAGGATAGTGAGTGTGGACCAAATTTCTCTATCTGTCTTCAGGTGCTGCACCATATCAAACTAATTCCTACTCAACCTAATGAACAATATATTTCTATCTTTGCAGTTAGCACTATACTGATCTTTCTCAGCCTCAGTAGTGCGAGTCTCAAGGATGGTGTACTGGGACTCCACAATCTCCTAGACTGCACTTCCTTGGCTCTATAAGTAAGCCTCCATGCGCACCTTCTAGTAGGCAAAGTCTGTCCAATCGAACAAAATAGTTTTACTAACTCTGTCCATGTCGTCAAAAGATCACAAAACTGGTTAAGGTCAACTGATGATATTAACCCGCTCTGATACCAATTGTAGGACCGAAATAGGCGACTAGAGGGGGTGAATGGGAGCTTTAAAAATCTTCTTCTAAAAATCAAACTTCGAAACACACCCTTCGGAGTGTCTAGTTTGGAGGTATTGCTTAACCTTCTAACATAGGCTTTGCACAGGGTAAAAGTTTGAAGTTCAGAATACTTTGCTCACACCCGAATACCCAAATGGCTCGATGTAGGGCTTCGCAAGAGTAGGCTTCGCACACACTGGTGACAGGAGTCAGACACCGTATGGTAGCTCTTAGCTTCAGAGCAAATTCCCTCAAAGGGATTCATTTACAGGCTTCTCACTAATGACTGGCACTAGGATTCGCACTACAACAGAGCTCTAAACAAGACTTGGCAAAACTAAGCCATCACAAGGACTTCGATAGACAATATGGAAAAAAATAGCTTTGCATGCAGATCTATGCTTCGGTAGTGAAATCATGAGGATATACCTCAGTCCACACAGAATGAAGCTACTCGAAACAGACTCCGAAACATTTTTCGCATGCAGGAAATCAGTACCACAATTGTTAGCAAAAGCACATGGAAAGAACTCAGATTTGCACAAAACAACGTGTATTGCCAAAACTCAACACAAGCCAAATGAAGAACACAAATACAAGTATATGTAGAGATAAATCAGAGATAGAACAGAAAATTCATTGCATAAACAGGGGACACAAAACGTTCACATATCTAACTACATGGTTGTGGCAACTAGACCTAGCTGACATTGAGTACAGAAGGTTCTAAAACCTAGGCAACAGTGCTAAAAGTGTTACCCTCGAATCTAGCATGCCTTCTCTTTTATAGGATAACCTAGACATTTAAACTGACTACAGTACCCCTAGGGTTTACAAGTTTTCAGCCACAGGCAGTCACGGGGGTATAAATAGTAGTCCTACTTTATTGGAAGCTACTTTCTGTGTCAGCTTTGTAGACTAGAATTTTCGAAGCCCCTTCGCACTATGAAGTGCTGGAGTGACTTCAGTTGCAGGCTTCTAACTATTAGGTCTTTGGTACAATGAAGTTAGTCTTCGATACAATGACGGTTTTAAGCCGAAGCCATCAAAGCCCTTGAGTCTTCGCACCATCTTCTCCGAAGTGGACCACCACGTCTTTGCAGCTACTCCAAGCTCTAACTCCTCCTGTCTGTGTACCGAGGCCAAGCATGGCCGAAGCACATCAAGACATCCTGACTTCGAAGCCCAACCTTCGAAGTACCTCCCTCTATATGGTTTTGTTCACCACCTTTCGAAGTCCCTCCTTCATCTAAGGCATTCGCATGAAGAATCTCCATAAGCACACCTTTGTAATGTCTCCACCTAGAGTACAATCCCAAATTTCCTTTTCCAGACCATGCCTTCGATGCACCTTGACTTCTGAGACCTTTCTCAGGTGTCCTTCCAAGTTCCTCCATACAGAGCACAATTGTCAACCTTTCCTCACTACTAAGGACTTGACCGTCATCATTCAAAGTATCTCCTTCTAGAGCACCCCTTCGAAGTGCCTCGCCTCCGAGTACTTTGCCTCGAGGTATCTTCATACGGGATCCCCCTCTGCACTTCCTACCTTCGACTAGCACACCTTCGACGAGAGGACTGAGCTCAACTTCACACAGCCTCCGTGACCCTCCAGCACCAAGCTCCCTTCTTGCCCGGCATCAAGCTCCCGACTTGACTTAAGGCACCAACTGTGCTGACTGTCCCTTCGCCTCCGAAATAACTTGCATACCAATGACAAGCAACCAAGTGTTTCCGATATCGCGAAGGCTTTTCAGGGTAAAACACCCTCCGGTGCATACTCCGGTGCACCACCAAAATACCGAACCCAACGGTACAGCCTCTGAAATATATTCTATCGAACCCCTTTGATAGACATACTTCGCTTAATACTTGTGCAGTCAGCAATTACTGAACCCCTTCGGTAAAACACCTCCAAACCCTTTCGGAGAGGATCCCTTCGGCCAAAAGAGTACTTGTCAATCACTCATCACAGACTGAAACCAAGGCACATCTCAACTTGGTTTCTCACGACGAAGCTTGCAGAATTCCTTTTAAATATTCTCCCATGCATTCTTCTGACTGGGACTCTGGTTTGATCCCTTTCCTTCTTCCATCCTTGGGAGGCACGACTGGTATCTTACGGTATCAACTACCAACCGTACCTTTTGCGATGAGATTGACATCGATCATTGCATTGGTCTTTATCTTGCTAAACCATATCAGAACGATCCAATGCTAGCCACCTCCTATTATTTTTGGTCCGACGCTCTGAACACCTTCATTTTTAGCCATGGGCCGATGAGCCCCACTCTGCTTGATGTTTTCTTTCAAACTTGTCTCGACATTGTCTCACCAGTCAATCCCTTTTCTTTTCACTTCAAACCAACCCATTATCTTAGCACAAACTCCACTGATAGCTGATGTCAATATATTGTGAGGCACAATAAGAAACACAACCTTGTAGATACCTGCAAACACATTTCTTTCCTTATTCTTTGGTTGGACGAGTTTGTCTTTTTCATATCGGCTCTGGCCCCAACCTTTCAATTTCAGTTTCTAGCTGAACAGCTTGTTGCCCACATACAGGTTCCTCTTGGCCATTACGTCCTAGGGGCCACCTACTGCCTCGTTCACCTCGTGTCAGCCAACCTATCGGCTAGCAACCACATCGGCCACCGTAGCTGCCCTTGGTGGTTCATCCATATCTGGGTCAACGTTTATACAACCGATGTCAACAGAGGACCCCCTCTTGCTCAAATGCACTTTCCTACTGATTTTCTAGAACTGGCCATTCCCGCCTATCATCGTTGCTCTTCTTTAGGCGAGGCAACGACATGCTTTTGCACTTTCCATTTGTCTCATGCGGCTTTGGCCGCTTTCTTCAAGAGTTTCTACTTTGGATTTTCTGATCGGACCATTTGGTTTCCCTTTAGGTATCACTTGGAGTATGAATGTCCCAATCAGCTAGTCTTGCCTGATATATCGCGAGACAAAGAATCTCTTCGTATCTTTTCAATCGGCTAGTCTTGCCTGATATATCGCGAGATGAAGAATCTCTTCGTATCTTTCAGCTACAATTTTACCTCTGTCAACTTTACCAAAGAGCGTCCTCGGAAATTCTCCTATGTGTTCTACCACCCATCGGTCTCTACAAGGCAATTAGGTTTCAGTTAGCTCCCACCCCATCTCTTCTTTGTCGGTCAAATTCGAACTCATGGGAAAATCAAGAGTGCCTTGGAGTGGGACCGCCTATCCCATATGAACGATGGGATCGTTATTGGTGACCTCGTCTCCTGGAAAACATGCCGGGCATCCTCTCCCGTCTTCCGCCGATGGTGGGGCGAAGTGAAGCAGCACATCTTCAATCGTTCCTCACTGATTTATTGGGAACAACTTTACCCCAGCAACACCGATGCAGGGCCCGAGGTAGATACTTTGACTCATCCTCTTGTTTATTTTCACCGCCTTTCTTTATCTGACTAACTTCGCCTTTTTTAGGAAGACGACCTTGATGCTCCCTTAGTGAGCTCCAATAGTCGGCCGATACGATACGGACCCGTAACGGCCACCACGAACTTGGGTGTCGGTGCTCCTACCCCCATGTTGTGGATAAATGGAGGGCGGTCATGAGGTCATTGGCCGTGCCACTGGAGCTTGATCGACTGTGGGTAGAGAAAACCGATCTAACGATGAAGGTTGTAGAGAAGGCAGGTGACGTGGCCTCCTACCCGGCCTTGGTTAGGGCCAAAAAGTTTTGGCTCGCTGATGTTGTTCATCCTGCATAGCACCGATGCCACACCCGCCGAATGCCAGGCCACCCTTTGGGTCAATGGTGTAGGTAGGTCACGAACGATTGGGGCTGCCCGATGGCCTTTTTGTATATGGTCTTTTGACTTGTAACCTAAAACTTCCTTTCGCAATATACTTATCCTCGAATCCTCAGAATTGAACTTGATATTTTTGCATCTGGGTTCAATGCTTCATCATCGGCCGTCTAAAGGCGATACCATCGATATCAGCCTTTTTACGTGTAGCCTTTTAGGCATTTGTCCAAACGCTCAGAAAATATTTCTTCAGATACTTGTCGTTCAAAGCTTTCCCGGACACTTCCTCGTCTAACCCTTCAAGTAAATAGGCGTTGTTAGGCACAACTTGATGTACCAAAAATGGCCCTTCCTAGTTAGGGGACCACTTACCGAACTAATTGTCCTTAGACCCGATCGATAGGATAAGTTTCCATATGAGTTCCCCTTGTTCAAATGATTTCAGCACCACTTTCTTATTAAAGAACTTGGCAACCCTTGCTTTGTTTTCTTCAATCTTCTCGAGGACTCTTAATCGGACCTGCGCAATATCGGCTAAGCCATCCATGATTAAATTATAATAATAATTAGCTGTGAGTTGATCTTGTAGTGTAATCCTTCTTGAGCCGATGTTATTTTCCCACGATAGTACTGCTTCGTGGCCATAGACTAATTGATATGGTGGTACTTGGGTGAATCCATGACGTGCCATCCGATAAGCCAAGAGTGCTTCTGATAGAGACCGATGCCAACGCTTCAGTTGCTCATTGATTTTGCACTTTATTAACTTGATCAAACCCTTATTGGATGCTTCTGCTTGACCATTAGCCTGTGCATAATATGGTGATAAATTTAAGAGCTTGTTCCCCATACTAGCTACGAATTATTGGAATTCCTCCGATACGAAAATTGTCCCCTGATCTATGGTGATGGTTTGCGGGATTCTGAACCGATATATTATATGTTCCTTGATGAATTCAACGGCATCGGCAAATGTAACCCTTTTGAGCGGAACACCCTCTACCCATTTTGTAAAATAATCAGTGGTTGCTAATATAAACTTGTGACCTCCGCTTGACGCTGGGTAAATTTGGCCGATCATATCGATGCCCCATCCCCTGAACGGCCATGGTTTGACTATCGGTTTCATTGCCAATGCAGGTGCCCTTTGAATATCTCCAAACTTCTGACAATCTTAGCACCCTTTATAATATCTTATGTACTCTTCCACCATAGTCGACCAAAAGTAACCTGCTCTCCGGAGCAACCATTTCATTTTTGAGACGATTGATGTGTCCTGCTTATGACATCGTGTACCTTACACATCACCACTTTAGCTTCTTCATTACTTATGCACTTGAAGAGAACCCCATCGGTCATTCGATGGTATAGGTCTTCGTCGAGTAGCACGTATCTCATTGCTTGATACCTGTTGACCTGGAAACGTGTCCCCGCACTTGGGTCAGTTCGATGATCCAAAAGTGCACGGATACTTAGGGACAACCCTAAGCTTGACGTGGCACCGACGTCGTGTTCCGACTACCCTTAATAGTGATAAGGGGGTGGAGTCGCCAGGCAACCAAATTACACAAATAATCCAATTAGCCGAAAGAAATAGATTAAACAGAATAAAATTAGCAAACCAGTCGGAGGCCGTCTGGTTCGAAGTTCGGTGCGAAGGGGTCACCAAAGTGTACCTTCGGCGTCTGGTGCGAAGTGCTCCGCCGAAGGGTGCTTCGGCATTCAGACTGACCTAGCCGAAGATGGACTCCGAACGGATCTGGACGCGGTGATCACCTCTGAGCAGTGCGGTTCGGCGTGAGATCTCCGATACAGCAAACTACGGAATAATGACTCGAGGGACACGTGCGAGCGTGACTTCGTCTGGTGCGGAGTATGATCATGGCGAAGCCCGTTACGATGAAGTATGCTTGGCGAAGCCTGTTGCCGGAGCGTGCAGTCCCACCGAAGGGTGTCCTGGGGACCTCCGAAACTGATCTCTCAGCTCCGGACACCTCCGATGAAGTTGCTCCGAACGTGCGAACCTGCAACAGAGAGAATTCGAAGTACCAATTCGGCCTGAGGACCAAATTTTGCTAAGTGTTGCACTAGTAGCGAAGGTAGCAATCTGTTACGCAGATTAGCGGATACTTCACAGGCAAAGTAACAAGGCGATAGCAATCTATTATGTAGATTAATGGATACTTCACAAGTGAAGTAACAAGGGTTACCACTGTTCCGTAGTGGCAGGCGGAGGGATTCCAGGCAAACCAACGAAGAGGTACAGGAAAATAAAGGTAAAGTAAATACGATCAAAGCATGGGGCTTTGGTTTGGTTTGAGTTGGGGGGGTCCTCTACGCCGGCCTTGCCTCTCTATTTATAGGGGCTTAATTCCTAATCTAATCTGCTATTAATCCGGCTAGATAGAGATAAAGATTGAGCTGGAGACGTATACAATTCTACCTCTGCCGAAGTGGGCTTCGGCCAGGCCCGTCGAGGCCTGCTCCTCGGGCCGAAGCTTCGGTAGTGTGGGCCTCCGAAGGCCTCCCGACTGAAGCCCATGGGCTGGCTAGAGGCTTTCGGATCCCATAGCTCGGTGGACTTCGGCCCTGTTGGGCTTCGGATGGATCCTGAACATGTGTATTTTTGGCCCAAATCACCAAAAATTGATATTTCGACAATCTAGCCATTAATGCCATTTTTTGCTATCAACAATACCTCAGTCTTCTTGGCGCTGATGTTGAATGATTTCTAGATAGTTAGTAATGTTGTATCTTCAATCATCGTCTTTATCTCTATGATCTCCACCTCGATTGGTCTGGCCATTGGCTTATATCCTGACGTCGTTTGGGCCAAATCAGTGCTTCTGACTTTTGCTCCCTCGGGATATGAGTAAGAGTTATGCCTCAGAAACTGGACTATATATCCTAACACTGATCGTGGTATTCTTTTAGTATGGAGTCTTTGGATTCATACTCATCTAACAATTGCTGCATAACTAGCAAAGAGTCATTGAGAATCTCAATTGTATCAGCGCCCACTTCTTTCAATAGCTGCAAACCTTTCAGCACTGCTTCATACTTGGCCTGATTGTTAGTGGAGAACAATCTAATGGTGTAAGCAATTCAAATGATGCCCCAAGGAGAGATGATTACCTAGCCTATACCCCATCCATGCCGATGCACCGATCTGTCGAAGAACAAAGTCCAAGGGGGTGGCTCGACATAGGTTACTGCCTCATCCTTGTGCTGGACTATGAAATCAGCTATCGCTTATCCCTTTATCGCCTTAGCCGATTTGTATGTGAGATCAAACTCGGTTAGAGCGAGGACCCACTTTCCAATACATCCTTTTAGTACCGGGACCGATAACATGTACCTGATGACATCGTCCTTACATATTATGGTGTACTTCGTTGGGAGTAAGTAATGTATCAACTTTGTGCATGTGAAATATAAACATAAGCAAAGCTTCTCCACTACGGGGTATTGGGTCTTAGCATCTAGTAGTCTTCTGCTGAGATAGAAAATCACCCTCTTCTTTTTATCAACCTCCTGAATTAGAACCGCCCCAATGGCTTTGTCATCGACTGATAAGTATAGCCTGAATGGAATCCCTCCTTCTAAGGTTCCATTAACACCAGTGGTGAACTCAGATATTCCTTAATCTCGTCAAATGCCTTTTGTTGATCGTCTCCCCATCTAAACTCCTGATTAGGCTTCAGCTTCAACAGTGGAGTGAATATCTCTATTTTTCTTGAGAGGTTGGCTATAAATATCCTAAGAAAATTTATCTTCCCAACTAATAACTGCAACTTAGTTTTATCAGTAGGGGGTTCAGTATTTTTGATTGCTTCGATACTACGTTGGCTTATCTCAATTCCTCTTTCATGTACAATAAAGCCCAAAAACTTCCCCGCTGATACACCAAAGGAACACTTCTCAGGAGTCATCTTTAATCCACACTTCCTAGCTCTTTCCATGACTTGACGTAGATCGGCCACGTGGTCTTGAATGTTGTTTGATTTCACTACGACATTATCTATTTATATTTCCACCAACAAGCCGATTAAGTCATGGAAGATATAGTTCATGGCCCTCTAGTATGTAGCCCCGGTATTTTTCAAGTCGAAGGTCATGACCACCCACTCATACAGTCCAATAGCGCCTGGGCACCGGAAGGCCGTCTTGTGGATGTCTTCGTTGGCCATGAAAATCTAATTATAACCTCTGTTCCCATCCATAAAGTTGTTAATCTTGTGACCCGATACGGCGTCCACCAGAAGGTCCGCGATCAGAATTGGGTATTCGTCTTTTGGAGTCGCCTTATTCAGATCCCTGAAGTCAACACATATTCTGAGCTTCCTACTTTTTTTCCATACTGGTACAATACTTGACATCCATTCTGCATACCGGCATGGTCTTATGAATCCTGCATCATATAACCTTATCACCTCGGCCTTGATATCTGGATATATTTTTGCCTTGAATCATCGAGGTTACTACTTTAATGGACGATATACCTATTTTATTAGTAGTCGATGTTCTACAACTGATTAGCTTAAACCTGGCATCTCGTGATATTCCCATGCAAGGCAATCATGATATTCTCAAAGTAGTGCAGTTAGTTTATCTTTTATCTCATCGGGAAGTTGAGCACTTATGAAGGTTGGCCTCGGTCTATCACTGGGTCTGATGTCTACTTTCTGGAGCTCATCGGCCATGGTGAAGCCTTGACCGAGTTTCACCTCTGCTTCATCGGTCAGAATGTCCAAGGTGGTCGGGATGATGTTGCTGTCGTTGATTTCGCCTGCCATGGATGAGTGATCTGAAAGGTGTCCCACTAGGCATGCCAAAAAATGTGTTGGTGTATCATTTGGTCACACGCGTGGCCCAAAAGATCTGCTTAACTCTAGTACAAGTCCTACAATATTAGAAAAAAGGTTATGGGCATGCCAATAAGTTTGATCCTGCAACTGATAAGGAAACAAAGAAAATAACGTTAGTAGCATAGCCGATCGGCCACAAGGTCGATGACCAAGGCAGAACGATCGGGACAAACCCTCCATCGGCCAATGGGATGGGTAGTTTTACATGTACGGTCTAATGAGCATTCCCCGATGGCAGATAGAATATAACGTTGAATTGAAGATAACCTATCGTCTTGTACTCCGGCAGAAATAAATAAAACATGCCAGATAACATATGTGTATCATTAAAATCATCATAACAACAAGATTGGACTTAACCAAGAGAGTAGCTAGTCACGATGAACTTAACAATACTTAAAGTATTAGGCATGCTTTATTTAGATGAACAATATATAGTATGAAATAGATACAAATAGCAAGAGATGTCGGACCTAACCGATGAAGCCTCAAACTACAATCTAGCACATATACTGGGATAAACCGGCGATCACACTGACCACACAAATACCTCAATAGATCGATGTGATGCAGCCTTGAGATGTCGATCTAGCCGATACGATCGTCGGGGTGGTGGGACTCACCTCTTCACTGGAGATCGAAACGATAAAGACCAGCTTCGAGTACCGAATCCCGCCGGGATTAACCTTGGGAAGCCAAGGGTGGCGATGCGCCGAAGAGTAGTTGTTCGTAGTGTTTGTGTGTGTTTGACCTAACTAATAAGATACATATTTATAGTCTGGAGACTTGTCGTCTAAGTAATCTATCCTAACTGATTCTGGATAATCTTCATCTTCTCACCATCGGCTCCTTCATATCCAAGCATGTTGTAACAGACAAGCTTCTTTGACCACCTTTGACTGGACTCCCTTTGACTTTCATTGACCGTACGACATCCCTGATGGATCTTGGACTTTATCAAATCTTGGCATCAACAATAATCAAATTACTAGAGATCTTGAACAAAACTGTTAACTAAACCATAATCTACGGTCTAACTTTCAAGCTAAAAAACAATAAGTAAGGATGATTTCTCATTCCTTTCAAAATTAGTAGTTTTGTATTCAAAATCAAAATTTTCTCATTTCGACGTGAATGCAAAATCATTAATTTTTTTGAACCACAAAATATTACTTAGTATTTCGTTTAAATTCTTACCAAACCTTAAAAATTCGCTCAAAAAAATCGAAAATTGAAATCGAGATTTTTTTAATGAAAGCACTGATTGTCCTTCCCTTCTCCATTTCCCCTTTCCTTTTTTTACTTCCTTTTCTATCCTCCAAGAAATTGATATTAAAAGTGTTATAAAATTCCAAGAAGTAGAATTTTAATTTTAGGTGCAATAGGTTTAAATAGATGTAGTCTTTTAGTATTTTTCTGAATTTTTAATTTTGAAAAATACCAAAAAGGTAGGTCTAATTTTCGTAGTAAAATAGGTAAGTCTTTGAGTACTTTTCTGAAATTTTAATTCTGAAAAATACCAAAGGGTATTTCAGGTATACTTAGTTTTAAGTCTGTTTTTGTAAATAATTCTTAAGAGTACTTTGGAGATTTCCTTTTATAGGGATGCCTATAGAAGAGTCCAATGACCTCAGAAGATAATCCAGAAATTCAGACTTTTGAAACACATTTTTGAGGAAGCCATTTTTCTGAAATTATTGTTCAATTACAAATTCTGGTGTGGTCTTTTCTTTTGCATGTCCTGGTTTTTATTTGCACCATATACGTTTCAATTCTGAAATCGCTGGCATCTGCTACATCCGTGATTCACTTTTCTTCGTGCAACACTGATTCTTCTCCAGCCAGGTCTTGTCAATCAAGTTGGTGTCCCTTGGCCAGAACACAGCTGTGCTTCTATGCCCCTAGGTAATCAATTCTATAGCTGCTTGGCCTGCACAGCTTTCCCACATTTCTGCATTTCCTGTACTATTGCCTGTGCCCTGGTTCTCGGGTGATTTTCTCTGAATCACACATTTTATGTCTTCCCGATGCGACTTCTCGTTTTCCGACGCTGACAAGAAAAATCATGATGTTTATGCCTGGAAATCTTCACTGTAGCCCGATTGGATTGTCTTGTTCTCCTCATTTTTGCATTGAACTGTACATCGGTGTAGGTTATTTCAGTTTCTTGCATCACTGAGATTATCTGCTGTTGCAGATTGGTTTTTTGAGAAGCATCTATGAGATTTTAATATTTTGTGTGACGTCGTAGGTGTGGGCAGGTAACAGTAGCCGATCTTTACATTACAACAATTCAGCAAATTTTCGTCGGCCAAAGCCGACGGAAGTTAGTTTGATACCGTCGGCCAAGTCTGGCCGACGGTAGTTTTGAGGAAAATGCTAAACTTTCGTCGGCCAAACATTTGACCGACGGAAGTTAACTTTTTTTTTCTTTTTTTTTGCAATGCAGTATTTGAAATATCCAAACAAAATTTGATTTGTCAACAAACACATCATTTACAAACATCCTCAAACAGAACAAATCATTTACACATTCACAACAAAACAGAACAAATCATTTTATTCTTCATATTTCACATTCACAATAGAATAAATCATTTACAACATTTGGGCAAACATTTAAAATTCACAACAGATCAACATGCTACAAACATCCTCAACAGAACAAATCGCTTGCTGCAGGAGGAGGCGAGGACTTCGACCTCGCCGTCGGCCGAGGCCACCAAGGAACGAGGGGCGGAGGCGGCTCCGTCGGGCGAGGCGGAGGCGGCTCCGTCGGGCGAGGTGGAGGCGGCGGAGAGCGGGAGGGGCGAGGGGAGGCGGCGGCGCGTGGGGTCGATGGGCGATGGGGCGTGGGAGGGGCGAGGCGTAGGAGGCGTCGTCGGCTACTCCCTGGGGCGAGGCGGAGGCGGCGGAGCACGGGAGGGGCGGGGCGGAGGCGGCGTCGACGGCTCCCTGGGGCGAGGCAGAGGTGGCGTCGATGGCTCCCTGGGGTGAGGCGGAGGCGGCGGAGATGGCTCCCTGGGGCGAGGCGGAGGAGGCAGCGTCGGCGGCTCCCTGGGGCGAGGCGGAGGCGGCGGAGCACGGGAGGGGCGAGGCAGAGGCGACGTCGATGGCTCGCTAGGGCGAGGCAGAGGCGGAGGCGGCGGCACCTGGGGCGAGGCGGAGGCGGCAGAGATGGATCCCTTGGGCGAGGCGGAGGTGGCAGAGCACAGGAGGGGCGAGGTGGTAGAGGCGATGCGTGGGACGGGCGATGCGGAGGAGGCGGCGCGCGTGGGAGGGGCGAAGCAGAGGCGGCAGCGCGTGGGAGGATAGGGTTTGGACTGATCAGTGTTAGTGGTCGGTCGAATGCTGGTCGAATGTCGGCCGAGTGGTAGTTAGCGGTCAGCTGAGTGGTCCGATCGCCTAAGCTCCCTAGTCGGCAGTCCTGATCTTTGCTTGTCAACTCAGTTGTCTGATCCAATGTTTTTTCTTCGATGTTTCTAAGCATAATACAATCATAACCCATACTTAGTAGTATTCTATTCATAAAAGAACTTGTTTGACACTACTACAAACCGCCACTATAGTGACATTGGGCAAAAACACTATAGTGGCGGGCTATTAGAGGCCCACCACTACAGTGGTATCAGGCGCTGCTGCACCAGCGACAGCCACTACTAGTGGCGGTCGGTGCTGACGTCAGCACTAACCGCCACTAGTATAGCCACTACTAGTGGCGGTCGCTGATGACGTCAGCACCAACCACCACTACTATAGTTACTAGTAGTGATGGACAAAAAACTACCCGCCACTACTACGCTGTCCACCACTAATATATTGATGACATCACTTGCGACCGCTGCTACTATTCTGGCTATAAAATACACCTTCTTCCTCCCCAGACCCGAGGCTACCGGAGTTCGCAATTTGGTCCATACAATGGCGACAAAAATCTTTTCTTTTGAAGGATTTCGTTCTAGGAGGTAAATCCATGCCGAATATCACATTTATTTTGTATTTAATCATGTATATAATGAGTTATTAGCGTTTTACTAATTTAGGGTTTGTGAATGGAATTTTTCAAATATTCTTCCATTTATAGTGTTTCTTTCTCCCAAATGAACAAATATGACCCTCACAATTATTCATGACTTGTATACATTTTTACGTCGTTTTAATTTCTTTTTTAATTTGATTTATGATTATAGATCTAGATTTATATTGTTTGGAGAGAGAAACTAATGTATTTAATTTATTTAATAATTTTTTCTACTTAATACTATTACTCCTTTATAATTAACAAGGTTTACATAGTTTGAATTAAAACATTTTTAATTAATGTTGTTATGATAGATAAATCAATATCTTTTTAGTTTGTAAATTACTAAAATTAACAATAATGAATTTATTAATATTTTTTAAAATAATATGTTTTAGATGGAGCACAAGTCCTGGATGTACTCGTCCAACGATGGAGATGTGGTGGTATATTTTAACAGAGTAACTGAATTGACTGAAGCTGCCGCACAATATGCTTCCCATCAGAGTGAAGCGGCAATATATTATCCTTGTAAATTTTAAGCGATGTATTCGTGTTCAGATCGTGAAACCATGGGATTTCACTTGTTGAAAAATGGCTTCATGAAGAACTATTATATATGGACGAAACACGATGAGATGAGTGAAAACCCTCCTGATGATTCTGATGTGTCACAAGATGCTCATCAACATAGAAGAGGCTGTGATCATACATCCGACATAACACATGATGTTGATCAACATGATGATGACAACTTTGATGTGGAGGAACTGATGTGAAATGTTGCGCCTGCGGTGCTGTTGGAGAGAACTACAACGAAATGCTACGATAACTTTGAAGCACTTGACAAAGCATCGAAAAACCTTCTTTACGAGGAACGTCACGGTTGCGATAAGCAGTATACTGTGTTGTACACAACTCTTGAGCTCCTAAAAAAGGTTTTGTCGAAACCCAATGGTCTGCCATATGATACGTACCAAGCAAAAAAGATGATTTGTCCGTTGGCTTTGGGCATTCATAAGATTCATGCATGCCAGAGCCACTGTATCCTATATCAAAAAGAGTATGAATTGTTAGAGAGTTGTCCGCAGTGTAACGTAAGTCAATACAAACGTGCAAATGGCTGTGTGGAGGACTACAATGACCACCGGAAGAAGAAAAAGAGGTTACAGAAGAGGAAAAGGAATGCTATTGTATATTATGGATATAAGACGGAGAGGAAAGTTCCAGCCTTAGTAATGTGGTACCTACCGGTGATTGATCGCTTAAAACGTATGTTCTCAAACTTTAGCACCCTACGGATGCTAGGCAGTGGAAATCATTTGACCTGGCACATCCAGACTTCTCCGAGGATCCCAAAAATATCAGGATGAGACTTAACACAGATGGAATGAATCTATTCGGTGAGATGAGGAACCCACACAGTACGTGGCCGGTCTTTCTGTGCTTGTTCAACATTCCATCATGGTTGTGCCATAAAAGAAAGTACCTTATGCTCACTACTCTAATTTTCGGTCCAAAACAACCTAGCAATGACATTGATATCTTTCTAAAACCTTTGATGGAGGATATGAAACGTCTATTGGAACATGGTGTCTGTGTGTGGGATGTGCACAAGAAAGAGCACTTCAATCTAAGAGCCATGATCTTTTGCACCAAAGCTAACAACCCGGGGCATATGTCCCTAACAGGACAGGTTAAAGGAAATATATCATGTGTAGTGTGTGTGGACCAGATAGAATATGTGCATCTTCCATCATTCATTAAGACGATATATATGCGACACCGTAGATTTTTACCAAGAAACCACAAATATCAAAGAAATAGGAACCATTTCGACGGTACAATCGAGCTTGGACAGCCGCCACGACATCAAGACGACAAATTCTATTCGAAATGGTGAAGAATATCAAAGTTGTTTTCGGAAAGAAGAGGAAGAAATCTTAAAAAATTTCAAAGGATGCTCCATTTAAAAAGCAGTCAATCTTCTTTAGGTACTTGTCCTATTGGAAGGAGTTGGAGATTGGTCATGCTATCGATACAATGCACGTTGAGAAGAATGTCTTCGAAAGCACCATTGGTATTTTGTTAGATATACCGGGAAAGTCAAAATATGGACTCAAAGTACGAAGGGACCTTCAAACTCTCATAATTAGACCCGAGCTTCACACACAAGAAAGGGCCAATGGAAATTTTTCCTTTCGGCTGCTAGCTATAACCTCACAATTGATGAGAAAAGATCAATCTGCAGGTGTCTACATGGAATCAGAGTTCCAACAGGATTCTCAACAAACATAAAGAATATTGTCTCCATAGCAGATCTGAGGATGAGCGGCTACAACACTCATGATTGTCATGTTATGCTTGGGCTATTCCTCGCCATGGCAGTAAGAGGAATCAAACATTCATTTTTGAAGATGGTGATCACACGCATGTGTCACTTCTTCAAAGTCATATCAAATAAGGTGATCGACACTGATGAGTTAAATGAATTACGTAAACAAATGAGGGAGACTATGTGTCAGCTTGAGATGTGCTTTTCTCCTTCATACTTCGATATTATGGAGCACTATATGATACATATAGCAGACCAAATCTTTGTTCTCGGTCCAACGTACCTACACAATATGTATGTGTACGAGCGTCTCATGGTTATCTTCAAGGGTTACGTACGAAATCGTGCTTATCCAGAGGGTTCCATGATAGAGGGCTACACGACTGAGGAAGTCATTGAGTGCTACACAGATTACATAAGAGATGGAAAATCAGGCATCCAACTCTGATACGTTGGGACGAAAGACCTAAAAGGCTTGAACAACAAATTTCCAAGAATTTTGAAGTTCAGAAGCAAAAAGAAGATGCGCAAGATAAGAATTGGCCTTCCGAGAAGGAACATTAAACAAAATGAGCATGCATTTGTGTACAATTGTTAATTTTGAAGTTTTGATAGATGTAAACTTTGTAAACTTGATGTCTTATGAAATGTAAACTTTGTAAATTTGTAAATTGATGAGACCCGTTGTTGTTGTGTGATTGTGTTGCTGTTGTGGATGGTTGTGTGGAGCTGTGAATATAATGTGGTGTTGTTATGTTGTGTTGCTGGTGTGGAGCTGTTGTGAATTTTTTTATATATATTTTGGGGCTGTTTGAATTAAGTTGTATATAAAATATCTGCGATATGGGGACAACATAGTAGTAGCGGGCACACTGATGTCATCCGTGTGCCACTGCTGTTAGCAATAGCAATGGCAGACAGATAACGCCATCTGCCCGGCACTACTGTTATCCACAGTGGTGGCGGACGGATGACATCAGCGTACCCGCCACTGCTAACCAGGGTTTTTGCCCATCACTACAGTACATTTTTGCCCACCGCTACAGTGAGTGTTTGTAGTAGAGTGAGCAACAAGAAACGAATTCACCTGATAATTATGTTGATAAACTCGAGCACGTGTCATGGGTCCTTGGTAATCATGCATGGTTTAATCCTTAGATGTGATGTCCTCATCATCCTCCCCTTATTGATTTAGAGTCGTCCTCGATTCAATGTCAATCTCTTCTCCCAGGTAAAGATTCAAATTGGTTATTTTGAAAATATTGCTCACTCTGTAATCTATAGGCAATTCAATATTATATGCATTATCATTTAAATTTGCAAGCACTTTAAAAGGGCCAACAACTCGAGATATTAATTTTGACTTACGCAAATTAGAAAACCTATCCTTTCGTAAATGTAACCAGACCAAATCACCTAGTTAAAAAATAACTTCTTTTCTCCGTTGCCTACTAACAGTTTGATACTTTGCATTCATTCGTTCTATGTGTTCTTGTAATATCTCATAAAAAAATATCTAAAAACAAATATCTAAGAAGCCAAATGTTGACCACTTTCTCCTAAAAGTTGACTTTTTGATCTATTGCTCGTATGGTCGATCGGGAACTGTGGTTGCAAAGATCTCATCGACACGATTCCATTTTTGGTATTAAACAGTTGTTTCAGATATCCGATGAATCATAGTAGGCCCAACAATTTACAGCCGTTAATTTATTTATAAATAAAGGATGAGGCTAGAACCTCCTCACAAATTCTAGAGTTGCCCAGAGAGCTCTCACGCGCAGCCCTATCTCTTTTCTTCCTTGCTCTCAAGCATTCTCTCGATTTCTTCTTTCCATTGAATCTTCGTGATCCACCGTAGGTTTCTAGTATTGGCAATCTTATCTATGTGCTATAGTCGTTATCTTAAGTTGCTCCTTTTGTTTTGTTCTCATACACTGTCGTATGAGGCTGCTACCGTTTAATCCATTATTTGTCGCTTTGTTGTTTTGTCTGTCGTCTCCATCCCTTCCTCTACTTATTCTAGAGTTTACCAACTTCTTGCCCATCAAGTTGCATGGTTAATTTATTGATTATACTCACTTTTATTCAATACCCACCATGTGTTCAATGAAATGATTATAAGAGATTGATATGCTATATTTCCTTTTTGGATCTAATAGAAGAGATATTTGTCACTTGCAAAGTGACATATTGTTGAAAATATGTTGTTTTCTTGAAGAAAAATCAATTTTGGTTACTATGAAGTAGACCAAATAACATCGTATAAACGATTTTAAGAAGTGTAGAAAGAATGTTTTGGTGCTGTTTGTACTTTGATCGTGTAATACTCAATATATGTTAATACAGGTGGTAACCCTTCTGAGCGCAATTAAACATATAGTGTTCTTTGTCGACACCGGTATAAAGGCAAGTAACATGTTATGTTTATATTCATGTCTTACTTCTTTCTCAAGTTAATTAAACTTGAGATGTTACTTTTAAATTTAGTCCATCCATATTCAGGTGGGCTATTTTGTGGATATCAGGTTGCATCAAAGAAATTAAAGAATTGACGTCAATTCACATGCATACATATGCACATATGCATTGCATAAGGTGATAAAGGCCGGTCACTGCCATCGTGCGTGACTCGTACCGGTACATGGAGTTGCATGAGAGGCTAGTATATCTAGCACAAAACTCTCAATTGGAGTTGCATGAGAGGCTAGTATATCTAGCATAAACTCTCAAATGGAGTTGCATCATGGCATACATATATTTATGTGATTATTGGATATACAAGAATTTTGAGGAGTGAAATTTAATGCCATGATAGTTGATAAAAGCATGTTGAAAATTATTGGATGAAGCAATTGGTTAATTGTAAAACAACTTGTGAATGAGTAATATATGTTTATATTCATGATTGTTGCTTGCTGAGCTTGTCTCACTTTTTTTAATTCTATTTCAGGTGTGTTTGCTCGATGAATCTACCTTTTGGGGTATGGGATTTGTAGTGGAACTTATCACTTCACCATCTATAATTATAAATGAAACCATGTTTAAAATAGTTGTAATTTGTAATATGTAGTTTGTGTTGTAATAATTTGAATTTTGAAACCAGTGGGTTTTTTAGTCATAGAAATGTTTATGACTGTGAGTTTTGATAAAGTTGATATCTTTTTGGTGATAAGTTATAAACTGCATGTGATTGTGGGTGGATGACCTCGCAATTACAGAGGAGTTATTGCCAATTTTTTTTGTTTTGGCGGTTAGTTGCTGATTAGAAAAGTAGGGTGTTATAGTTCTTTAGTTGTTTGATGTAATTTAAGCACAAATTCGGCTTGTGTTTTAGCATCAAAATTAATTTTCTTAGAAGATGGTAAATGCAATAAATCAATAGGAGTAAGAGGGTTAAAACCATATACCACCTGGAATATACTCATCTTTATGGTAGAGTGTAGTGATCGGTTGTACGCGAACTCTACGTGAGGTAGACATTCCTCCCACATCTTCAAATTGGTCTTAAATACAACTCTCAACATGGTCGACAAAGTATGGTTCACCACTTTAGTTTGACCATCAGTTTGAGCATGAAATATTGTGGAAAACAGTAGCTTTGTCCCTAATTTTTGACGCAGTGTCCTCCAGAAATGACTTAAGAACTCTGTATCATGATCTGAAATAATTGTATTTGGCACATCATGAAGACGAACAACTTCACTGAAAAACAAATCAGCAACTATTGTAGCATCTTCACTCTTATGACAAGGAATGAAATGTTCCATTTAAGAAAATCTATCGACAACCACAAATACACTATCCCTCCCATTCTTAGTCCTAGGCAATCACAAAACAAAATCCATAAAAATATCCTCCCAAGGGACATTAGGAATATGTAAAGACATATAGAGACCAATTGGATTAAGGGGGGACTTAGCTTTATTGCACGTGGTACATTGAGCAACATAACGCTCCACATCACGTCTCATCTTCGGCTAAAAGAAATGAGTGTTTAGCACATCCACTGTTTTTTTAATCCAAAGTGTCCCATCAATCCTCTTTTATGTGCCTCCTGCAAAAATAAGATACGAACGAAGCTTAGAGGAACACAATTTGTTAGCACGATATAACAATCCTTCACTCAGAATGTATTTATTCCAAGTTCTTCCTTCTTGACAATGTGCAAATGCTTCTTTAAAATCAAGATCAGTGGAATATAATTCTTTTATTGTCTATAATCCAAAAATTTTATAGTCTAGTTAAGACAACATGGTATAACATCGAGATAAACACATCATCACACTTATGATCTTTACCTTTCTTATGCTTAATGATGTATGGAAAAGATTCAATAAATTCTACCTATTTAGCATGCCATTTATTCAGATTCGCTTTACTTATAATATGTTTCAAAGATTACTTATCTGAATGTATAATGAATTCCTTCGGCCATAGGTAATGTTACCACGTTTCTAATGTTCGAACTAAATTATAAAATTCTTTATCATAAGTGGAATAGTTCAAACTAGCTCCTGACAATTTCTCGCTAAAGTATGCAATCGGATTACCTTCTTGTATCAACACTCCTCCAATTCCAATCCCACTTGTATCACACTCAAGTTCAAAAATTTTACCAAAATAAGGAAGTTAGAGCAATGGTGCATGGGTCAACTTCATTTATAGCAAATTGAAGGTGTCTTCGTGTGCTTGACCCCATTGGAAAGGAATGCCATTCTTTATGAGCTCATTTATTGGTGCGGCAATAGTACTGAGATCTTGCACAAACCGTCGGTACAATCCAACTAAACCGAGAAAACTCTGCACCTAGGTAACCATTTTAGGATTCGGCCAATTCTTGATTGCTTCTATATTGGTGTCATCAACTTCAACGCCCTGTGGGGTCACAACATAACCAATAAAAGAAACTCGATCAGTGCAAAACGTGCACTTCTCAAGGTCACTAAACAAATGTGCGTCTCTCAAAGTAATAAAAACATCACATAAATGTTTATTATGTTCACCAAAAGAATTGTTGTAAATGAGTATATCATCATAGTATATTACCACAAATCGTCCAATAAATTTGTGCAAAACTTCATTCATGAGTGGCATAAATGTACTACGAGCATTAGTTAAACCAAAAGGCATTACTAACCATTCATATAAGCCAAATTTAGTGTTAAACGTAGTCTTCCATTAATCACCCATTTCATTCTTATTTGGTTATAGTCACTACACATGTCCACTTTAGAGAACACAACAGAGCCACTAAATTCATTAAGCATGTCATATAATCTAGGAATAGGATGGCGATATCAAGTAGTTATATTATAGATAGCTCTACAATCAACACACATGCACCATTTTCCATCTTTTTTAGGTCCCAAAATAACTAGAACAACACAGGGACTAAGACTTTTATGTATGTACCATTTGTCAAGCAAGTATTGTACTTGGTATTGAATCTCCATAGTCTCTTTCAGGATTGGTACTGTACGACGCTCGGTTTGGTAACGTGGCTCCCAAAGTCAGATCGATCTGATGCTCAATTCCTCTCAGGGGTGAAAGTCTCAGGGTCTTTTCACTCGGAAAAAAATCATAAAACTCTAACATATTAGCAATAACGGACAGTAAAGAGGTCGATAAATCACCAAGTGTAAAGAAAACCTCTTTGCAAATTAAAGCATAACAAATAGAGTCATGGGTCATTAATTCAGAAAATTCATATCTTGTAGCTAACAAAGAGGTACCTTTCAATTTCACTATGCCTTTCCTCATATGTGACTCATTCTTCTCCTTTTTAGATGGAAAAACATCTTTAGCTACTTACTAATTTTCAGATTTTGATTTATTAAATTTTCTTGCATGTTTGGCTTGTGCTACATCATCTTTAAAAATTTCGGCAGAGGTCATTGGTAGCAATTTGTTGAAACGGAAACATGCACCCGCACTTGGGTCAGTTCGATGATCCAAAAGTGTGTGGATACTTAGGGAAAAGCCTAAGCGTAACACAACACCGATGTCGCGTTCCGACTACCCTTAGCCATGGTAAGGGGGGGTGGAGTCACCAGGCAATCAGATCACACAAAATAATCCAATTAGCCGAAAGAAATATATTTAAACAGAATAAATCAGCAAACCGGTCGGAGCCTGTCTGCTTCGAAGTATGGTGTGTAGGGGATCGTCGAAGTGTACCTTCGGCATCTAACGCGAAGTGTCCCACCGAAGGGTACCTTCGGCATTCGGACCGACCTGGCCGAAGATGAACTCCGAACAGATCTGGACGCGAAAATCACCTCCGAACAGTGGGGTTCGGCGCAAAGTCTCTAATACAGTGAGATACAGAATAATGACTCAAACGCAATGCACGAGCGTGACTTCGTCCGGAGTGGGGTACGAGCGTGGCGAAGCCTATCGTGACGAAGTCTGTTGGCATGCGGTTGAAGCAGCAGTCTCGCGGAAGGGTGTTCTAGCGACCTCTAAAACCAATCTCTCAGCTCTAGACACCTCCGACAAAGTAGCTCCGAACGTGGAAACCTGCAACTGTTGGCGTAAAAGATTACGCTAATAGGTTTTGAGGATTAGAAACTAACAAACGAAGTGTTTGCGAAGTGAACTGTTCTAAGCCTCCGAAAGGATAATAACTTAGAATAGTTTGAATGTGTGTATTGAATAACTTGTATTTGGTCCTCTTTACAAGGCAAGAAGAGGGGTATTTATAGTCCTAAACATTAAGGAAAAAACCTTTTTACCCCTCTATTACAACCGACATAGTGGAAACTATTCGGTGCCCTCAATAGGGCTAAAATGGTAAAAGACTAATCTAATGAGAAAGAAGATAAGTCTTCCATCTTAGCTGGCAAAGAAGTTCCCGGAAGAGTCCAAGTTCGAAGATGTACTTCGAACTAGAGCCTGTCATCATGCTTCGAACTTGATCCAAACTATCTTCGAAGGTATAATCTGGAAGTCTTTAGCTTAATCACCAGTCTTTATCTTGTTACTGCAATAACCCTGAAGATGGAATATTTTCCCCCAACAGTAGCCCCTCGAATACGCTTCTCCGGTAAATCTGTAATGTTAGGAGAGCAGTATACGCAAGAAAAATAATCATGCGTAGGGGTTAGCAGATTTAAAGTATCTCCGAATTACGTGAAGATGTAAACTTTGAATCAATTTCTAATAACATTACTTTCGAAGTAACTTAGAACTAACTCGAAAAGTCTGAAAGTCTTTTTAGACTTAGAAGAAATAGCCGTTAGCTTCTTTCTTCTAATGGAAGTTACGGAATGCTTTAATTTCGGAGCAAAGTAATGGTCAGGAATGCGAAACGGCATAGGTAAACGGTAAAAAATTTGGGTCTGGGCTATAAATAGAGGACCCAAACCATTCTAGAGTACCTTTCCACTACTTTCGTGCAAACAAACCATCACCTGAGCCTTAGCCTCCAACCCGAGCCCTAGCCTCCATTTTTCTTCCGAAGCAATCCGTGAGATTCAATGGCGAAGACTAGTTTCAAGGGCCCTGGAGCAGCTTCAACCCTGGCCCGGCAACAGGCTGCGGCAGCAGTGGCGGCAGCGACTTTGGCAGCAACGACTCCAAATCCTCCAGTGGCGGCAATGGCGGCAGTGGGGGGAAATCCCCAGAATGTCGGTCCCCAAGACCTCTTCCCAGCCTCAACGAAGTACACGGACCAGTCTTATCAACTGGGTCCATCAACCTGCAGAAGAGAATCCCTGGCGGCTGCAGTAGAAGGCAGAATTAGTTCGGGGGTGATGATTCGCAAACCTGGGAAAGAGATCATTCCGTCACCAAGGCCCGGAGAGGTGGTTGTTTTCGAAGCCTTCTTCGAAGCTGGCTTAGGACTTCCAGCAGTTGATTTCTTGGCTGAGGTATTGGATTTGTTCCATGTCACTCTCCCCCAACTTTCTCCGAATGTTGTAGCTCGTCTCGCCATCTTCGAATGGGCGTTGCGAGCCGAAGGTTGTGAGGGGAGGGCAGAGATCTTCGCAGCGTTGCACAGAGCTTCGTGCCAGCCAAAGACCTTCGTAGGCCCCGGAGGTGAAAAAATGGTAGTAGCCTTCGGAAGCATTAACTTCAGGCGTCGGGATGAGTATGCTCTCCGATTTCCTGCCAAGGCTATCAGCGCTAGATGGTATACAGACTGGATCATGAAATGGTTTTATGCCGAAGTTGGGGCGAGCAACCGTCTAGCTGGACCTCTGCAAGACATCAACTTCCGAAAGGAAGCCCTTGTGCTTCCAGACCCGGGTCAGCTCGAAGCTCGCCTTAGCTTGCTTCAAAAAATTAGTCATCGGTTGAGCATGCGAGACTTAGCCGAAGAATTCCTCGAGCTCCAAATCTCTCCCCTGATGGCCAACTGGCCTATCATCTTCGAAGAGGATTCAGAAGGCGGTCTCCGAAAAATTTCCTCAACTTCGAGTCCTGTAGGTAACTTCGAAAACAACATACTCTATATATATTTATTCGAAGAATTAACAAACTTAACTCATTTTTTAGCTTCTTCAGCCCCTATAACTTCGGAGCAAATCGTACGGGCTTCGGAGAAGATTTTGGGCGCTCCAACTCCGATCGAAAAAGAATGGAGAATCAAGTTGGTTGGAAGTTGGGAACGATTTAACAGAGTGTGGGGACTGCTGGAAATCGTTCCGCCCCTTTGGTGGATTGGGTGCCTTCGGAGAAAGGGCCCAAGAAGAGGAAAGCTGAAGCTGGGACTTCGAGCTCCGCCAAGACCCCGGTCAAGAAGGTGGCTCGAAAGCCAAAAAACCCTGCACCTTCGAGCCCAAGAGCTTCAGTCTCCGATTCTCAGGAGGACGAAGGCAGGTTACTTGTGAGGCTGATTGACGAAGATGCAGCTCAAGGAACTGCACAAGTTGAAGAACCTGCGAACGTGCCGGAGTCTCAAGAGAATCTTGAGCAAACAAGGACTCCGACAGTTCAAGAGGATTTACCTCAGGACGAAGTTCCTGTGGATGAGAGTGAAGTCGAAGTCACTGTGGCTTCGACTCCGAATGAAGCAACAACGACTGTCCAGGAAAATGTTCCGGCAGTCAAAGATTTGACGCTTGATTCGGACGAAGATCTCGCCTTCGATCCGCCAAGCAGTCCAATGCTTACTCGCCGCCAAAATGTCAAAGGTAAACTTCGAATAATTCTTTTATTTCTTTTTTCTTTAATGCGAAATTATACAATGTATAATACCTTTGCTTTTACAGAGTCCACTTCTGTGGAAGAGGTCTGTCCCAAAGATACGGTTCCTGGTCCTTCGACAACTTCGGAGCCAATCCCCGGAGCCACTCAGATGGGGCCTGGAAAAGGCAAAGGAAAGATGGACCCCCTCCCTGCTCCGAGCTCAGGATCAACTCCGTCTGATTCAACAGACGAGAGCCAATCTACCGAGGGGGGCCAGTCTCCGGGGGGTCCGAAGACTACGGCTCAACACTCCGGGCCTCTGTCGAATGAAGATGACCATCAAGCCCTAAGCATGCTCCCTCTTCTAGCTCCTTTTTTGGAGCGAAGAACTGGGCTTCGGACTCTGCTCGAGCCTTTGGATCGAGCTAGTCGCGAAGTTGGGGAGACAGACTTGGTGGCTATATTGAGCGAAGCAGAGAGTTCGGAGCTTAACGCTACCATGGAACACGCAGCCTACCAGGTACGAAGTATTTGCAGAACAACATCAAATTATATACAAATAATTTCTTACCTTGGTTTTTCCTCTTCGCAGCAAACAGTCTTGGCCCGAGCTGCGAACATGTCAAAAGAACGGGAAATCGCTCGCCTTCGAGAGGACAACGCAACTCTTCAACGGAATCTCATTATCTCCGAAGGTCGAGTGACTCATATGGACAACATGGTCTCAACGGAGCGCATGGCCAGACAAGGCTTGGAGGCTGCGAATAAAGAGCTCGAAGCAGAAAGAATTGTGCTTCGAGCAGAAATTGAAAGGATGCGGGCGGAGCACGCTACTATGGGGACCGAGCTTGTTAGGCTCCGAGAAGAGGCTAGTCAGCTACTGAATCAAAAGAATTTTTGGCTTCGGAGGCTGCTAGACTCTCTGGAGTACTAGAAGAGGTAACTTCGATGAAGGATGCACTGATTGAAGATAAGCTGAAGTCTAAGAAGGTGGCTGCGGAGGTTATGGATCAATTGCTAGGCGTTCTGGAGTACTTCGGTACTACTGGGACGCTTCCTTCTGATGACAACATCTCTCTACTGCGTCGGTTGTAGATGATTCAAGGAGTAGTGAAGCAGATGAAGACAGCGGGCATTCGTTACGAAGAACTCTCCGGACAAGTGGCTGCCGTTGGTCTACTTCGTTACTACGAGGATCTGGGTCGATCGATAGCTCCGAGCGTAAGAGAGGGCCCCATTACTTTCGACGACGATCAGCTTCTCACTCCTTCTGAAGGTGTGGCCGCTGCTTGGCAAGCCTTCCAAACTTCATGGAGAGCCGAAGGTCGTTCTGCGATCAAGGCTTGAATTGACGAAGGACAACGCCAGAAGCAGGCTCGGTCCCAAGCTTTGAGCAGTCAGCCTCCTCCGAACCTACAGGTTTAGAAATAGCTTAGGATCTTCAACTATGTAAAGCATTACGCTTATGTACATTTATGAGTGAAGATTTGTTTATCATGTTTTTAGGCTTTGCCTCATATGGAAGATGTCAAAGTGTTAGACGTTAACGACGAACTTCGCTTATTATGGGCTACCTTCGATATCTTAAAACTTCACAAGCGTCCTCGATTTCTAATTCCTCGAGATAGTTCCAGAGCAATTGCGTCCGAAATAAGTAAAGATATACTATCTTGTCTTAAAGAGGAAGAAAAAGAAGTTAACTTGGAAACTTCGTCTTCTGAAGACATTACATGGTCCGAAGACGAAGATGAAGCTCAAGGTAAAAAGCCTGAAGAACTTGGAAGCTGGGAAAGGAGTCCCGAACGGCTTCGAACTTGGGCCGAGCTTCAACAAGAACAGAAGGACTTTAGAGCTTCGAAGGGAGGCAGGAGAGTTAAACGTAAAGTTGTTAGGACTCCCAGCACTGGAACTAGTTGTTCCAACCCTAGCTCTAGAGATCGAGGAGGTCTTCGATTCCTTCTTGGTATAGATACTAATTTTTCATGATGTAATCACATTTACTTGAATAATAAATATCGATTCAAAATTGTCTCCCTATTTATTAGCCGCTCTTTGGGTGTAAGCAACTTCGAACTGTATTCAAAGATGGTTAGGCACAAAGAAAAACTTCGGAGTACAATTTTGGGGGTTCGAAGCCCCTCAGCAATTTATAGATCTTTTAAAATCGTATAAGATGTCTTCGGCTATTTGTAGTCTGAAGAATGGCAACTTAGTGCCTTTTGTTTTTGAAAGAAATCATTTGAAATAACTTTCTAGACACTTTAGTGTCTTAGATAATTTGTCACTTTGGACTATCTTAACAGACATTCGAAGCTCATGGCTCGAACTCTGTTTTGTTTTGGCCTCCTTCGGCTCTTTTTTGCGAATTCTGTCAAACCAATGGTTTGGAGTTCGCAGTGGTCTCTTTGGACTCTTTTTACGGATACCTACAAGCCAATGACTTGGGCTCCGCATTATTTGGTTACCTTCGACTCTTTTTACGGATACCTACAAGCCGGTGGCTTGGGCTCCGCATATTTTGGTCTCTTTGGACTCTTTTTACAGATGTCTTCCAGCCGGTGGCTTGGACTCCGCATTCTGTGGTATTCGGGCTCTTTTACGGATGTCTTCAAGCCAGTGGCTTGGACTCCGGATTATGTCAGCCCACCACCTGGTGAAAATATGATTCAACTTAATGACACTTCCCTCTCGGTCAACCTCGCGGTTCCAGTGCATCCACTTGGAAGCTGGAAGTTTATGAGGGGAAGGCACTATCTGAACCATATGCTTTATTAATTCGAAAAGTGATTACACAGGATTACAAGGAGCCCCTATGCGAAGTATCGCTTTAGGTGCTCCGCATGACAAGTATGTGCTAACTCTTCACCTTCCAAATTAGCTAATTTAAAAGAGCCAGGACGTCTTGAACGAACAATTAAGTATGGACCTTCCCATTTATTTCCTAATTTCCCTGGCGCTATAATGCTTCGCAAAACGAGATGACCCGGTCTAAGCTCATTGATCTTAACCTTCGGGTCAAACCAAGCCTTCGTCTGCTGGTGATACTTTGATAAATTGGCCACAGCTCAAAGTCTTGTCTCCTCTGTTAAATCTAGTGAAGCTTGTCTTTCTTCTTCAATCTCCGGGTCGGTGCTACGAAGTGATCCTCCTTTGAGCTCCGTTGGAGTCATAGCTTCATCTTCGAATAGCAATCTGAATGGAGTGAAACCTATGGACCTTGTTTGCGTAGTCCGAATGGACCATAAAATCTTCGGAAGCTCTTCGGTCCACAGTCCTTTTGCTAATCCTACTATCCTTCGATTTAGCCCTAACAAAATATTTCTGTTGGCTCTTTCTACAGCTCCATTAGACTGAGGATGCCTCACTGCAGCAAAACATAACTGAATGCCTAGATCTTCGCAGAACTTTCTGAAAGGTTCTGCATCGAACTGAGTTCCATTATAAACTGTAAGTTGTCTAGGCACTCCGAACCGACAAATGATAGTTTTCCAAAAGAACTTTTGAACATTGTTCGAAGTGATAGCTGTTAAGGGTTCTGCTTCGACCCACTTAGAAAAATATTCAATAGCTACCACTACGAACTTTAAATTTCCCTTAGCAACTGGAAAGGGACCAATTAAATCCATACCCCATCTGGCCCTTGGCCATACTGGAGCAATAACTTGATGAGCTGTTGGTGGGCGATGACTCCGTCGACCCATCCACTGACAACCTTGGCATGTGCGGACTAAACTCTCCGCATCAGCTGTTATTGTAGGCCAATAAAGCCCCTGGCGAAGTGTTTTTCCTACCAAAGCTCGAGGGGCCAAATGGCTACCGCAAAGTCCTTAATGGATTTCTCGAAGAATTTCTTGACCTTCGGCTTGAGATATACATCGAAGTAGAGGGGAACATACTCCGGCCTTGTATAATATACCGTTGATTATTTTATAATTCCTAGCCCTGAGTTTCAATCTCGAAAATTGTGGCTCTTCAAACGAATTTGCTCCTCCTTACAAAAGTTCCATGATCGAATTTCTCCAATCTGTACTTGGAATACAAAGAATCTCTGCGGAGGGAATTTGAGGCACCGAAGGTGTACTGAGCTCCTCATAAAAAGCTTCTTCTGGTATATCCATAGCTCCGGCTACAGCTTTTGCTAAGATGTCCACTTGCACATTTTCTGTTCTTGGTATACTCCGAATTGAAATACCCTTGAATTGTGCTTCGATCTTACGGATTTCTTCTAAGTACTTTGCAAGCTATGGATGCCGAACTTGAAAACTTTTATCTACGTGCCCTGCTACTATTTGAGAATCTATTTTATCACAACTCTTGTAGCCCCTAGAGCACGTGCTTTTTGGAGTCTCAGTAAAATCCCTTCATACTCCGCTATATTATTAGTAGACTTAATGTTGAGTCTTGCGGAGTACATTGCTCTTTGCCCTGAAGGCAAAATTAAAACTGCTCCAACACCAGCTCCGGATGCTTGAAAGGCTCCATCATAAAAAACAGTCCAAATTCCTTCACTTGACTTCTCCGGAACCAATGTTATAGGGGGAGTCCATTCTGCTACAAAATCTGCTAGGACTTGCGATTTGATTGCTGTCCTTGCAAGAAAAGATATGCCGAAGGGTGCTAGTTCGACTGCCCACTTTCCAATTCTTCCAGTGGAGTCTTTACTTCAGAGTATATCTCCCAAAGGATACGAAGTTGGTACAATTACATTATGAGCCAAAAAATAATGTCTTAATTTCCTCGAAGCCATTATCAGAGCATAAACGAACTTTTCGAGTACGGAGTACCTTGTCTTCGCTCCTGATAATGCTTCGGACACAAAATAAACTGGATTTTGTACCAACTTCCCATTGAAATCCATTTCTCTGACGAGGACTGCACTGACAGCAGAACCTGTAGCTGCAAGGTAAAGGAGTAGGGTTTCGTCCGCAGTCGGCACCGTGAGTGTAGCAAGATTACTGAGATACTCTTTAATATCTTCGAAGCTTTTCTGACACTCCGGTGTCCATGCAAAATCTTCGGACCCTTTCAATGCTTTGAAAATAGGCAAACTTCTCTCCGCAGACCTTGCTAAAAACCTGCTAAGTGCTGCCAGACGACAGTCAGCTTTTGCACTTGCTTTAAATTTTCTGGAGGAGCCATCTTCTGTAGTGCAGTTATCTGAGTAGGGCTAGCTTCAATCCCTCTGCTTGAAACTAAATACCCTAATAACTTCCCAGCCTTAGCTCCGAATATACATTTCTCGGGGTTAAGGCGAATGCCACATGCCCGAAGGCTATTAAATGTTTCAGCTAAGTCTAGGCTATGTTGGTGCTTTAAAGCACTCTTTATTACAATATCATCCATATAGGCCTCCACATTGCTACCTAATTGATGACCTAGAGCCTTAGCAACTAACCTCGAAAAAGTAGCCCCGGCATTTCTTAAGCCAAAGGGCATTCTTACATAACAAAAGACTCCTGAAGGAGTTACGAAGCTTGTCTTGATTTCATCTTCGCGCTTCAACCAAATTTGATGGTAGCCAGAATACGCGTCAAGGAAGCTTAATAACTCCGAGCCAGCGGTGGAGTCAACCAACTGATCAATTCGGGGCATGGGGTAGGGGTCACGTGGGCATGCTTTATTCAAGGATGTAAAATCAATGCACATGCGCCACTTTCTGGAGGATTTCTTCTTGACGAAGACTGGCTTGGCTAGCCATTATGTGTGAGCTACTTCTCTGATAATCCCAGCCTTCAACAATTTTTCAACTTCGTCTTTTGCAAGAACAGCCCTTTCTGCGGACATTTTTCGGAGTCCTTGCCGAACAGGCCGGGCCTTCGGGTTTACAAGTAAACTATGCTCAATAATATCTCGATTGACTCCGGTGATGTCTTCATCAGACCAGGCGAAGACATCTAAATTCTCTTCCACTACCTTTTCCAAGGAGGTAGCAACATCTGGTGGTAAATCTTTACCAAATTGAAATGCATACTCTTTACCATCTTTAACAATAATCTTCGTTGCAATCTCTCCTTCAAGACTTGGTCTTGGGAAGGATTTCTTCGAAGATTCGGAGGGAGCTGAAAAATTTTCTTGATTATCTTGTACATTATTCACTTGTCTTGGATCAAGAGGTGGGCCGTGACCATATTCCGCTCTTCGGGCGGTAGCTTGATCTCCGAAGATAGTGAGCACTCCCGCTTGAGTGGGCATCTTCATGCACAAGTAATTGTGGTGTGCCACAGCTCCGAACTGATTTAACATGCCTATTCCAAAGATGACGTTGTAGGCATATGGAGCATCTACGACGTCGAAGATTACTTCCTCTGTCCTGGCTAACAATCCTTCTCCGAAGTTAACTTCCAGGCCTATTTGGCCGAGTGCATCAAGCGGAGGTCCTGCGAAGCCTTGCAAAGGATGAGCCGCTGGAAGAAGGTGCTTTCTGGAGATGCACAATTGATCGAAGGCTTGAACAAAAATGATGTCTGCCGAACTCCCTCCGTCAATTAGCACTCTTCGAACTTCAGCTCCTGCGATGTCAGCAGTAATAACAAGTGGATCTGCATGTGAAAATTTAATACCATCCGCATCCTCTGCAGAAAAAGATATTGGCACATGGGACCATTCAGGCATAGCAGCTGCAGATGACGAAGTCCCAATGTGCCCCACTTCTCAAACATACTCTCTTCTTTGCCTTTTTGACATGCTTCCGAGAGTACCTCCTCCAGAGATGGGGAGGACTACTCTTTTTCCCATGTCTTGCCCCTCTTCTTGCTTTGGAGGTGGCATAATATTGACGACCGGAGGGCGTCTTGCGGCTTCGAAATTTTCTATCTGCGCCACAGCCTGGACCGGCTCTGGACGCGCTGCAGCTGGAACTCGGTCGGTAGTATCTCGACCCGAAGTTCTTTCTAGATATTCTCCTCTCAGAGTAAGTATAGCCTTGCAAGTATCAGTTGCGTGGCTTCGGTTTTCACCATGAATACAGCAGAAAAGGGTCTGGCCTTTGCCAGCCGGTTTCCCTGGCGTCCTCCAGCCACTGACCTTGTTTCCCGAAGGTTGTGGAGCTCTCTGGGGAAACTTTTGTGGAGGTGCAATGTTCAGGACTTCTGAACGAGGATGCTTTTGCCCCCTTCTTCTATCATGTTGGACTTCGAAGACAGGCTCTCGCGGCTGTGCCGAAGTTTTTACTTCTAATTTTACTTCTTGCAATACAGACGGAGTAGCCGCAGTTCTTCGAAGCCAGCCCTCTTCCGACCTCGCATACTCTTCAAAGTATGACATCAACTGAGAAACAGAAGATATATATGCTTTTCCGGTGAAGTTTATCAAGGAGGCCTGGATGAATGACTCCCTCTCGAGCTGCGTCAACTACTGAAGATGTAGTCAACCCTCGGATCTGTGACTTCGTATGAGCGAAGCGCTTGAAATATTGCCTCAATGTCTCTCCAGGGAGTTGCTTCACCTGGAAAAGACTTCCCATCGACATTGGAGGCACGAAGTTGCCTTGGAAATTACTTACAAACTTCTTCTTCAGTTGCCCTCATGAATTAATTGATCCTGGCTTTAAGGACCAGAACCACCGCAATGCTACTCCTTGAAGAGCTAAGGGGAAGCATTTTGCCATGGTGTCCCGCACTCCTCCACTAGCTTCAATTGCTAGAGCATAAGAACGGACAAATTCTCCAGGATCCTCATCTCCGGCATACTTACAAAGCTTCGAAGTCTTAAACTTCGGATCAAAGCGAACTTTTTGCAGTTCAGGATGCAACGGAGATTTGGTATCAAAGGAGGCGTTCTCCGGGGCTTCGGGATAGATAGGTTCGTCGTCTTCAGGCACTTCTGGAATAACTGGGATGGCTTGAGAACGAAGCCTATTTTCGGCTTCTTGTCGCCATCTTGCTACTTCAGCCTGGAGATTGGCCATTTGAGTGGCCATATCACCAAGATTGTCTTCATCTCCTCCGGAAGGATCTTCCGGGTCTTGAGAACTGAGAGGATCAGTTCGGAGTGGAACTTGAGGTGGAAGAGGAACTCCGGGTGGTCGAAGTATGGATGGAGTTGGCGGAGGAACTCCGTATGCTCGAGGAATGGGAACCCCTTTCGGAGTTTGAGGTGGAGGAAACATCGAAGGTCCTCCGACCTCAACAGTGTCGGGAGATGCCCCTCCGGAGGTCCGAGGGGACCTCCGAACAGGGTTACGAGTTGCACTCTGCTTAGGAGGCATGATGTAAGAAGTTGGTAGAGAACAAAGTTTCTTGGACTAGGTTCCCCACGGACGGCACCAACTGTTGGCGTAAAAGATTACGCTAACACGTTTCTGAGGATTAGAAACTAACAAACGAAGTGTTTGCGAAGTGAACTGTTCTAAGCCTCCGAAAGGATAATAACTTAGAATAGTTCGAATGTGTGTATTGAATAACTTGTATTCGGTCCTCTTTACAGGGCAAGATGAGGGGTATTTATAGGCCTAAACATTAAGGAAAAGACCTTTTTACCCCTCTATTACAACCGACATAGTGGAAACTATTCGGTGCCCTCAATAGGGCTAAAATGGTAAAAGACTAATCTAATGAGAAAGAAGATAAGTCTTCCATCTTAGCTGGCAAAGAAGTTCCCGGAAGAGTCCAAGTTCGAAGATGTACTTCGAACTAGAGCCTGTCATCATGCTTCGAACTTGATCCAAACTATCTTCGAATGTATAATCTGGAAGTCTTTAGCTTAATCACCAGTCTTTATCTTGTTACTGCAATAACCCTGAAGATGGAATATTTTCCCCCAACAGCAACAGAGTAGATTCGAAGTACCAATTCGGCCTGAGGACCAAATTCTGCTAAGTGTTGCACTAGTGGTGATGGTAGCAATCTGTTACGCAGATTAGCGGATACATCACAGGCGAAGTAACAAGATGATAGCAATCTATTACGTAGATTAACAGATACTTCACATGCGAAGTAACAAGACGATAGCAATCTATTATGTAGATTAACGGATACTTCACAAGCAAAGTAACAAGGATTACCACTATTCCGATGTGGCCGTCGGAGGGCTTCCAGGCAAACCCATGAGGAGTATAGAAAAGTAAAGGTAAAGTAAATGTGATTCAAGGCTAGGGCTTTGTGGTTGATTTTGTTGGGGGGCCTCTGAACTGGCTTTGATTCTATATTTATAGGGGCTAGACCTCTAATCTAATCTACTATAATTCGGTTGAATAGAGATAAACACTTAGCCAGAATCGGGTCCAACTCTATCTCTGCCCGAAGTGGGCCTTCGACCAAGCCTGCCGAAGCCTGCTCCTTGGGCCGAAGCTTCGGCGGGGTGGGCCTCCGAAGGCCTCCTAGCCGAAGGTTGTGGGCTGGCTGGAAGCTTCTGAAGCCCATAGACCAATGGTCCTTCGGCCCTATAGGGCTTCGGCCTGACCCAGGACGTGTATTTTCGGCCCAAATTACCAAAATTGATGTTTTGGCTATCTTAATTATTGATGCCATTTTTTGCTATCAACACAATTATATCTTCTTACCATGGTGTGTGAAAGTATATGTTTTAGTTCTCCCACAGTGTAAAACATCTTTATCATATTCCCAAGGTCTACCCAAAAGTAAAGAACATGCTTGCATAGGTACAACATCAAAATTTGTATTCTTACAACTTTACTTACCTTCAACTTACCGCAAGAGTTGAATCACCTAATGGAGTAAGGGCGTAGGTGTGGCTCTATCGGCAAGTGAAGTTTCTTGACTAGATCCAAGCTAGCAAGGTTGTTGCAACTCCTACTATCAATGACAACAAGAAACACTCTCGTTAACAACAAACCTTGTTTGAAAAAGGTTGTGGCGTTGGTTTTGGTCTGGCTTCTCCATTTGAGCACTCAACACTTGTTGCGCAACAATGCTCAAATATTTGATCGTGCGGCCGTGTCTATTTGTTCCAATTCATAATCGCTAGACATGTCATTTTTAACCAATTCAATCTACCATATTATAGAAAAATCCTTGAATTCGCTAGTTGCTTTCCTAACCTGATGTATTTCAAGAACTATAGGGCAATTAAATTTTTATCCTACGGTTATCTCCCAATTTAGATATATTTCAAGATCATATTTGCAAGCAAAAGAAGGTATAGTAAATTTGACTTTGGCAAAAGGATCATTGTTACCTCTTCCCTGATGTTGGTTACCTTGTTGATCATTACCCCAATGATTGTGGTGTAACCATTGTCGCAAGAATTCTTCGGAGGATGCAACACATGCATCACCATGCTTAGTGTCTTCTTCATCATTTGCACCCTCAGGCACTGGAGTTGAAGGCTGCTGAGGCTAATTTGTGTTCATTTGTCGAACACTAGTCATGAGAGTGACAATGCTTCTAGCTAGCGCCTCGATGCTTAGCTGTATGGCATTCATGTTAGAATCAATCTTCTCTTCAAGCCTTTGAAGGTCTTCCTTGGAAGCACAGTCCCTGTTGGGGGAAAATATCTCATCTTCGGGGTTATTGCCGAAGCAACATAAAGGCAGACAGCGGATTCGAAGGTTCCCAGACGATCATCTTCGAAGATACCCGGAACCATGTTCGAAGTACGAAGATAGGCATTGGTTCGGAGTACATCTTCGAACTAAGGCCCTCCCAGATCTTTTCTGCCAGCTAAGATGGAAGACATATCTTCTTTCTCATTAGATTAGTCGTTTACCATTTTAGCCCTATTAAGGGAACCGAATAGTTTCCACTATGTCGGTTGTAATAGAGGGGTAAATAGGTCTTTTCCTTAATGTTTGGGCCTATAAATACCCCCCATTTCACCCTGTAATACGGACCGAAGACAAGTTATTCAATACACACATTCGAACTATTCTAAGTTATTATCCTTTCGGAGGCTTAGAACAGTTCTCTTCGCAAACACTCCGTTTGTTAGTTTCTTTTCTACAGAAACCTGTTAGCGTAATCTTTTACGCCAACAGTTGGCGCCGTCCGTGGGGATCCTAGTCCAAAAAACTTCGTTCTCTACCAACTTCTTACATCATGCCTCCTAAGCGGAGCGCACCCCGCAATCCCACTCGGAGGTCCTCTCGGATCTCCGGAGAGATACCCTTCGACACAGTTGAAGTCGGAGGGCCTTCGACTTTCCCTCCACACACTCCGGAAGGGGCTTCCATCCCTCGTACATACGAAGCCTCTCCGCCAACCTCTTCCATACTCCGACCGCCCGGAGTCCCTTCTCCACCCTCCATCCCAATTCGAACTGATCCTACCAGTTCTCAAGACCCGGAAGATCCTTCCGGAGGAAATGAAAATAATCTTGGAGATATGGCCACTCAAATGGCCAACCTTCAAGCTGAAGTGGCAAGGTGGCGACAGGAAGCTGCGAGCAGGCTTCGCTCTCAAGCCACCCCAACTATCCCAGAAGTGCCCGAAGACGATGATCTCGATTATCCCGAAGCCCCGGAGAACGCCTCTTTTGTCAATGAATCTCCGCTGCATCCTGAGCTGCAGAAGGTTCGCTTTGATCCAAAGTTCAAAACTTCGAAGCTCTGTAAGTATGTCGGAGATGAAGATCCCGGAGAGTTCGTTCGTTCTTATGCCCTAGCGATTGAGGCTAGCGGCGGAGTTAGAGACACTATGGCGAAGTGCTTCCCTTTAGCTCTTCAAGGAGTGGCATTGAGATGGTTCTGGTCTTTGAAACCAGGATCAATCAATTCATGGTCGCAGTTGAAGAGGAAGTTTATAAGCAACTTTCAGGGCACCTTCGTGCCTCCCATGTCAACAGGAAGCCTTTTCCAGGTGAAACAGCTCCCCGGAGAAACATTGAGGCAGTACTTTAAGCGCTTCGCTCATACGAAGTCGCAAATTCGGGGGCTGTCCACATCTTCAGTGGTTGATGCAGCTCGGGAAGGCGTCAGTCATCAAGGCCTTCTGGATAAACTGCATCGAAAAGCATCTCCTCAGTCTCTCAGTTGATGTGATACTTCGAGGAGTATGCGAGGACAGAAGAGGGTTGGCTTCGGAGGACTGCTGCTACTTCGTCCATATTGCAAGAAGTCAAAGTAGAAGTTAAAACTTCGGCACAGCCGCAGGAACCAGTCTTCGAAGTGCAACATGATCGGAGAAGAGGGAAAAAACACCCTCGTTCTGAAGTCATGAATATTGCACCCCCATAGAAGTTTGCACCAAGAGCTCCACAGTCTACGGGGAACAAGGCCAGCGGCTGGAGGCCGCTAGGGAAAACGGCTGGCAAGGGCCAGACCCTTTTCTGCTGCATTCACGGAGAAAATCGAAGTCATGCAACTGATACTTGCAAGGCTATACTTACCCTGAGGGGAGAGTACTTAGAGAGAACTTCGGGTCGAGGCAGTACCGACCGAAGTCCAGCGGCAACGCGCCCAGAGCCGGTCCAGGCTGTGGCGCGGATAGAAAATTTTGATGCTGCAAGACACCCTCCGGTGGCCAATGTTATGCCACCTCCGAAGCAAGAGGAAGGGCAAGATAGAGGAAAAAGAGTAGTTCTCCCTATCTCCGGAGGAGGTACCCTCGGAAGCATGTCCAAGAGACAGCGAAGAGAGTACGTTCGGGAAGTAGGTCATATTGGGACTTCGTCATCTGCAGCTGCAATGCCGGAGTGGTCTCACGTTCCGATATCTTTCTCTGCGGAGGATGCAGCTGGTATTAAGTTCCCGCATGCAGATCCATTGGTTATCACTGCTGATATTGCAGGAACTGAAGTCCGAAGGGTGCTAATTGACGGAGGTAGTTCGACAGATATCATTTTTGTTCAAGCCTTCTATCAGTTATGCATTTCCAGGAAGCATCTCCTTCCAGCGGCTCGTCCTCTGCAAGGCTTCGCAGGACCCCCGCTTGATGCACTTGGCCAGATAGGCCTGGAAGTTACCTTCGGAGAAGGTTTATTAGCCCGAACTGAAGAAGTTATCTTTGATGTGATAGATGCCCCGTATGCTTATAACGTCATCTTCGGAAGGGGCATGCTGAACCAGTTCGGAGCTATGGCGCATCACAATTACTTGTGCATGAAGATGCCCACACAAGCAGGAGTCCTTACAATCTTCGGAGATCAAGCCATTGCTCGGAGGGCGGAATATGGTCATGGTCCCCCTCTTGATCCGAGGCAAGTAAACAGTGTGCAAAATAATGAAGAAATTTTTTCAGCCTCCTCCGAAGCTTCGAAGAAGTCTTTTCCGAGACCAAGTCCTGAAGGAGAGATTGCAACGAAGGTCATTGTTAAAGATGGTAAAGAGTACACTTTTCAATTTGGTAAAGATTTACCTCCTGATGTTGCAGCCTCCTTGGAAAAGGTGGTGGAAGAAAATTTGGATATCTTCGCTTGGTCTGACGAAGATATCACCGGAGTCGATCGGGATATCATTGAACACAGTTTACTTGTAAACCCGAAGGCCCGGCCTGTTCGACAAGGACTCTGGAAGATGTCCGCAGAGAGAGCTGCTCTAGCTAAGGACGAAGTTGAAAAATTATTGAAGGCTGGGATTATCAGAGAAGTGGCTCACACAGAATGGTTAGCCAACCCAGTTTTCGTCAGAAAGAAGTCTTCCGGGAAGTGGCGCATGTGCATTGATTTCACATCTTTGAATAAAGCATGCCCACGTGACCCCTACCCCATGCCCCGAATTGATCAACTGGTTGACTCCACCGCAGGCTCAGAGTTACTAAGCTTCCTCGACGCGTATTCTGGTTATCATCAAATATGGTTGAAGCGCGAAGATGAAATCAAGACAAGCTTCGTAACTCCTTCGGGAGTCTTCTGCTATGTAAGAATGCCCTTTGGCCTAAGAAATGCCGGGGCTACTTTTTCAAGATTAGTTGCTAAGGCTCTAGGTCATCAACTAGGTCGCAATGTGGAGGCCTATATGGATGATATTGTAATAAAGAGTGCTTTAAAGCACCAACATAGCCTAGACTTAGCAGAAACATTCAATAGCCTTCGGGCATGTGGGATCCGTCTTAACCCCGAAAAATGTATATTCGGAGCTAAGGCTGGAAAATTGTTAGGGTATTTAGTTTGAAGCAGGGGAATTGAAGCTAGCCCTACTCAAATAACTGCGCTGCAGAAGATGGCTCCTCCGGAGAATTTAAAGCAAGTGCAAAAGCTGACTGGGCGTCTGGCCGCACTTAGCAGGTTTTTATCAAGGTCTGCGGAGAGGAGCTTGCCAATATTCAAAGCTTTGAAAGGGTCCGAAGATTTTGCATGGACACCATAGTGTCAGAGAAGCTTCGAAGATATTAAAGATTATCTCAGTAATCTTGCTACACTCACGGTGCCTACTGCGGACGAAACCCTACTCCTGTACCTTGCAGCTACAGGTTCAGCTGTCAGCGCAGTCCTTGTCAGAGAAGTGGATTTCAATGGGAAGTTGGTCCAAAATCCTGTTTATTTTGTATCCGAAGCATTATCAGGAGCGAAGACAAGATACTCCGAACTTGAGAAGTTCGTTTATGCTCTGATAATGGCTTCGAGGAAGCTAAGACATTATTTTTTGGCTCATAATGTAATTGTACCAACTTCGTATCCCTTAGGAGATATGCTCCGAAGCAAAGATTCCACTGGAAGGATTGGAAAGTGGGCAGTCGAGCTAGCACCCTTCGGCATATCTTTCTTGGCAAGGACAGCTATCAAATCCCAAGTCCTAGCAGACTTCGTAGCAGAGTGGACTCCACCTGCGAATTTGACTCCAGAGAAATCAAGTGACGGAGTTTGGACTGTTTACTCCGATGGGGCTTTCCAAGCATCTGGAGCAGGCATTGGGGCAGTGTTGATTTCACCGTCAGGGCAAAGAGCAATGTACTCCGCAAGACTCAACTTTAAGTCTACCAATAATATAGCGGAGTACGAAGGGAATTTATTCGGACTTCGAAAAGCACGTGCTCTAGGGGCTACAAGAATAATTATAAAAACAGATTCTCAGATAGTAGCAGGGCACGTAGACAAAACTTTTCAAGTTCGGCATCCATAGCTTGCAAAGTACTTAGAAGAAATCCGCAAAATCGAAGCACACTTCAAGGGTATTTCCATTCGGAGTATACCAAGAGCGGAAAACGTGCAAGCGGACATTTTAGCGAAGACTGCAGCCGGAGCTGTGGATGTGCCTGAAGAAGCTTTCTATGAGGAGCTCAATATACCTTCGGTGCCACAAATTGCCTCTGCGGAGATTCTTTGCATTCCTAGTGCAGATTGGAAAGATTCGATCATAGAACTCTTGCAAGGAGGAACAAATTTGCCCGAAGAGCCCCAGTTGTCAAGATTAAAGCTCAGAGCCAGACACTATCAGTTAATCAATGGTATATTATACAAGGCCGGAGTATGTTCCCCTCTACTCCGATGTATATCTCAAGCCGAAGGCCAAGAAATTCTTCGAGAAATTCACGAAGGCCTTTGTGGAAGCCATTTAGCCCCTAGAGCTCTGGCAGGAAAAACACTTCGCCAGGGGCTTTATTAGCCCACAATAACAGCTGATGCGGAGAGCTTGGTCCGCACTTGTCAAGGATGCCAGTGGATGGGTCGACGGAGTCATCGCCCACCAACAGCTCTTCAAGTCATTGCTCCGGTATGGCCTATGGCTAGATGGGGTATGGATCTAATTGGTCCCTTTCCGTTAGCAAAGGGAAATCTGAAGTTCGCAGTGGTAGCTATTGAATATTTTTCTAAGTGGGTGGAAGCAGAACCCTTAACAGCTATCACTTCGAACAATGTGCAGAAATTCTTCTGGAAGAATATTATTTGTCGGTTCGGAGTGCCTAGATACCTCACAGTTGATAATGGAACACAGTTCGACGCAGAACCCTTCAGGAAGTTTTGCGAAGATCTAGGCATTCAGCTATGTTTTGCTGCAGTGAGGCATCCTCAGTCGAATGGAGCCGTAGAACGAGCCAATGGAAATATTTTATCAGGGCTAAATCGAAGAATAGTAGGATTAGCAAAGGGACTGTGGACCGAAGAGCTTCCGAAGATTCTATGGTCCATTCGGACTACGCAAACAAGGTCCACAGGTTTTACTCCGTTCAGATTACTATTCGGAGATGAAGCTATGACTCCAACGGAGCTCAAAGGGGGATCATTTCGCAGCACCGGACCGGACATTGAAGAAGAAAGACAAGCTTCGTTAGACTTATCAGAAGAAACAAGACTTCGAGTTGTAGCTAATTTATCAAAGTATCATCAGCAGACGACGGCTTGGTATGACCCGAAGGTTAAGCTCAATGAACTAAGACCGGGTCATCTTGTTCTACGAAGCATTATAGCACCAGGGAAGTTAGGCAATAAATGGGAAGGTCCATACCTAATTGTCCGCTCAGGGCGCCCTGGTTCATTTAAATTAGCTAATTTAGAAGGTGAAGAGTTAGCACATACTTGGCATGCGGAGCACCTAAAGCGATACTTCGCATAAGGGCTCCTTGTAATTCGCTTGTAATCATCTTCTAAATTAATAAAGCATATGACCCTGATAGTTGCCTTCCCCTCATAGACTTCCAGCTTCCGAGTGGACGCACTGGAACCGCGGGGTCGACCGAGAGGGAAGTGTCATTAAGCTGGGTTGTATTTTCGGACTTTGAACCCATAAAGTTCAAAGCATCTGACGTGGGGGCTGACATAATCCGGAGCCCAGGCCACCGGCTTGTAGGCATCCGTAAAAGAGCCCAAAACCACACCTTACGGAGTCCAAGCCATTGGCTGGTAGACTTCCGTAAAAAGAGCCGAAGGTGGCCAAAACCCTAAGGAGTCCAGGCTGCAGCTGGTAGACTTCCGTAAAAAGAGCCGAAGGTGGCCAAAATCTGTGAAGTCCAAGCCATTGGCTGGTAGACATCCGTAAAAAAAGTCCAAAGAGACCATTGCAAACTCCGAACCATTGGTTCGTCAGAGATCGCAAAAATAAGCCGAAGGTGGCTAAAGCAAAACAGCATTTGAGCCATGAGCTTCGAATGTCTGTTAACATAGTCCAAAGTGACAAATTTTTTAAGACACTAAAGTGTCCTGAAAGTTATCTTAACTGATTTCTTTCATAAAACAAAGGTACTAAATTACCATTCTTCTGACTACAAATAGTCGAAGACATTTCATAAGATTTTAAAAGATCTTTAAATGACAGAGGGGCTCTGAACCCCCAAAAAATTGTACTCCGAAGCTTTTTCTTTGCGCATAACCATCTTTGAATACATTTCGAAGTTGCGTATACCCAAAGAGCGGCTAGTAAATATGGAGAAAATTTTAAATCGGCATTAATTATTGAAATAAATGTGTTTACAGATTACACTATGAAAAATTGGTATCTATACCAAGAAGGAATCGGAGACCTCTTCGGTCCCGAGAGCTAGGGGTGGAACGACTAGTTCCAACATCGGAAGTTCTAAGAACTTTACGTTTAACTCTCTTCCTCCCCTTCGAAGCTCTAAAATCCTTCTGCTCTTGTTGAAGCTCGGCCCAAGTTCGAAGCCGTTCGGGGTTTCTTTCCCAGCTTCTAAGATCTTCAGATCTTTTATTTCGAGCTTCATCTTCGTCTTCAGACCAAATAGTGTCTTCAGAAGACGAGGTGTTTGCGTTAACCTCTTTTTCTTCCTCTTTAATATAAGACAATACGTCTTTGATTACTTCGGGCGCAATTACGCCGGAGTCATCTCGAGGAATAAGAAATCGAGGACGCTTATAACTCTTTAGAAGTTCGAAGGTGTTCCATAATGAGCGAAGTTCGTTGTTAAGCTCTAACACTTCGATGTCTTCCATAAGAGGCAAAGCCTAAAAATATAACAAACAAGATTTTCATTGATAAATGTTTACAAGCATGAGCTTTACATAGTCAAAAAATCCTAAATAATTCCTAAACCTGCGGGTTCGGAGGAGGCTGACTGCTCGAAGCTTGGCTCCGAACTTGCTTCTGGCGTTGGACTTCATCGATCCAAGCCTTGATCGCGGAACGACCTTCAGCTCTCCATGAGGTTTGAAAGGCTCGCCAGGCGGCAGTCACGCCTTCGGAAGGATTCAAAAGCCGCTCGTCGTCGAAGGTAATGGAGCCCTCTGCGCTCGGAGTGATTGTTCGGCCCAAATCCTCGTAGTAACGAAGTAGTCCGAGGGCAGACACTTGTCCGGAGAGTTCTCCATAACGAATGCCTGCCGTCTTCATTTGCTTCGCTGCTCCTTGGATCCTTTTTAGCCGGCGCAGCAGAGTCACGTTGTCATCCGAAGGAAGTGATCCAGTAGTACCGAAGTACTCCAGAACACCTAGCATCTGTTCGATGACGTCCGTAGCTACCTTCTCCGACTTAAGCTTTTCTTCAATTAGTGCATCCTTGCTCGAAGTCATTTCTGCCAAAACTCCGGAAATCCTAGCATTCTCCGTAGTTAAAATATTCTTATGGTTTAGGAGTTGGCTAGCTTCCTCTTGGAGCCTTACAAGTTCGGACCCAGCATTAGCATGCTCCAACCGCACTTTTTCAATTTCAGCCCGAAGCACGATTCTTTCTGCTTCGAGCTCCTTATTAGCAGCCTCCAAGCCCTGTCTGGCCCTACGCTCCGTTGAAATCACATTATCCATTTGAAGTACTCTAGCTTCGGAGAAAGATAAGTTGCGTTTAAGAGCTTCATTTTCTTCCCGAAGCTGAGCAATTTCATTCTCGCTTGATAAAGTTGCAGCGCGGGCCAAGACTCCTTGCTGAGAAAAGAAAAAACTAAAGTAAGAAATTATTCATGTATAATTTGCTACTGGTTCGAAGATGTACTCCGAACCCAATATAATTCGCTAAAGATATTGGCTCGAAGGTGCTCCGTACCTGGTAGGCCGCTCGTTCCAGGGCAACGTTAAGCTCCGAACTCTTCGCCCTGCTTAATTTTGCTACCAGCTCTATCTCCCCAACTTTGCGACTCACTCGACCTAAAGGTTTGAGCAGAGTCCGAAGCCCAGTTTGCTCCAAGAAAGGAGTTAAGAGAGGGAGCATTGCCGAAGCCTTTTGGTCATCCCTGCTTGGCGAAGGTCCAGAGCGTTCTCTTGAGGTCCTTGGAACTTCGGAAGATGGCCCCCCCTCAGTTGATTCACCTTCATCTGTTGACTCAGACGAAGTTGATCCTTGAGTAGGGAGAGGCTCTATGTGTCTTTTACCCCTTCCAGGCCCCTGTCGAGTGACCTCTGGGTGCGGCTCCGAAGTTGTCGAAGGCCTTTGAATTGTGTCTTCGTGATGTACTTCTTCCGAAGGAGACTCTGCAAAAGCAAAGGTATTAAACATTGTATAATTTTGCAGAAAATAATAAGAGAACTATGCGAAGTTTACCTTCGACATTTTGGGGGCATTCGAGCACCGGACTGCTCGGAGGATCGAAGGTGAGGTCTTCGTCTGAATCCATAGTTAAAATTTCAGCTGCCGGAGTATCTCCGTGAGCAGTCCTCCCTTCATCCACAACTGAAGTTGTAACTTCAACTTCATCTTCGCCCATAGGGGCTTCGATTTGCTCTTCTTCTTGAGCATCCGGAGCTCTCACTTCTTCAATATTAGCTTGAGGCTCCGGCATACCTGCAGTATCTTCAATGTGAATATTTTGTTGAGCTGCATCTTCATCAATCAATCTCACTAATAATATACCTTCATCTTCTTTAGAACCGGAGATTGAGGTTCTTGAGCTTGAAGGCGCAGGATTTGAAGGTGCGAGATTTTTCGGCTTCCGAGCCACCTTCTTCACCGGAGTCCTTGCGGAGCTCGAAGCTCCGGCTTCAGCCATCCTTTTCTTGGGTCCTTTCTCCAAAGGCACCCAGTCCATCAGAGGGGGCGGAGTCAACTCCAACATTCCCCATACTCTGTTAAACCTCTCCCAACTCCCGACCAATTTAACTCTCCATTCTTTTTCAGTCGGAGTTGGGGCACCCAAAATCTTCTCCGAAGCCCTTACAATTTGCTCTGAAGTAATAGGGGCTGAAGAAGCTAAAAAATAAATCAAATTAGTCTTTCTTCGAAGTAAATATGTATAATGCATGTTGGTTTCTAAGTTACCTGCAGGGCTCGAAGTTAAGTTGATCTTGCGGAGACAACCTTCCGAATCATCCTCAAAGACGATAGGCCAGTTGGCCATCAGCGGAGAAATTTGCAGTCTGAGGAATTCTTCGGCTAAGTCTCGCATGCTTAACCTTCGGCTAACTTTTTGAAGCAGGTTAAGACGGGCCTCAAGCTGACCTTCGTTGGGTTGCACCAAAGCTTCCTTCCGGAATTGAATTTCTTTAAGGGGCCCAGCCAGAGGACTGCTTGCCCCAACTTCGGCATAGAACCATCTCAGAATCCAATCAGTGTACCATCTAGCATTGATGGCTTTGGCAGGAAACTGAAGGGCGTATTCATCTCGAAGTCTAAAATTAATAGAGCCGAAAGATACCACCACTTTTTCACCCCCGGAGCCTACGAAGGTCTTCGGTTGGCAAGTTGCTCTGTGTAGTGCAGCGAAGATTTCTGCCCTCCCCTCACAACCTTCGGCTCTCAGCGCCCATTCGAAGATAGATAATCTAGCTACCGCATTCGGAGATAGTTGGGGGAGGGTTACATGGAACAGATCAAGTACCTCCGCCAGAAAGTCCACTACAGGGAGGCCCAAGCCAGCTTCGAAGAAAGCTTCGAATACCACTACTTCTCCGGGTCTTGGCGTTGGAATCATCTCCTTGTCTGGCTTCCGAATCATAACTCCATTACTGATTTTTCCTCCCGCTGCAATTGCCAGTGACTCTCTTTTGCAGGTAGAAGACCCCAACTGGAAAGACTAATCCAAATACTTTGTTGATGGTGGGCACAGACCTTGGTCATCGGCGATTTGGGGATTTCTCCCTTCTGCCGCCATGGATGTCCCCGCCGGCATCGAAGATCCCGCCGCCAACGCTGCCGCAGCTGCTGCTGCAGCCGCCTGCTGCCGAGCCAAGGCCGACGGAGGCGCAGATCCCTTAGTCTTCACCATTGCGGCTGCTGAATTGCTTTGAGGAAATGGAGGCTAGGGCTCAAGAACTCGAAGGGCTAAAAAGTTTTTGATTGCGAGAATGCGGTGAAAAGGTAACCGGGTAACTTCTAGGCCTTCTATTTATAGCCTAGATTTCACTTTTTTACCGTTAGTTCGTGTCGTTTCGCATTCCTGCCGTTACTTTTCCCCGAGATTAACGCTTACTACAGTTTCCGTTAGAAACAGAAACTTAACGGCTATTTTCTCTAAGTCTAAAAGACTTTCGAACTTCTTGAGTCGGTTCTAAGATAGTTCGAAAAGCAATTACCTTAAGACTGATTCGAAGTTCATATCTTCATGCATTTCGGAGATAAAATAAAAACCAATAACCCCTATGTTTGGTTATCTTTTCCTTCCGTATACTGCTCTCCTAACGTTACAGGTCAAACGGAGAAGCGTATTCGAGGGGCTACTGTTGGGGGAAAATATCTCATCTTCGGGGTTATTGCCGAAGCAACATAAAGGCAGACAGCGGATTCGAAGGTTCCCAGACGATCATCTTTGAAGATACCCGGAACCAAGTTCGAAGTACGAAGATAGGCATTGGTTCGGAGTACATCTTCGAACTAAGGCCCTCCCAGATCTTTTCTGCCAGCTAAGATGGAAGACTTATCTTCTTTCTCATTAGATTAGTCGTTTACCATTTTAGCCCTATTAAGGGAACCGAATAGTTTCCACTATGTCGGTTGTAATACAGGGGTAAATAGGTCTTTTCCTTAATGTTTGGGCCTATAAATACCCCCCATTTCACCCTGTAATACGGACCGAAGACAAGTTATTCAATACACACATTCGAACTATTCTAAGTTATTATCCTTTCGGAGGCTTAGAACAGTTCTCTTCGCAAACACTCCGTTTGTTAGTTTCTTTTCTACAGAAACCTGTTAGCGTAATCTTTTACGCCAACAATCCCCAAAATCAGTCACCTTACCTGCCATTGTTAGTAGAAAACAAACGACAAAACAAAATGTATTATCCCTGTCTCTACTAGGTTGTGGAGACACTCTTTCTCTCGGTACATCTTACCAAACTCTTACCAATTGAAACAGGTGGAATGATAGGAAAGGTGGGATGTCCGATGAGTGTGAGGTGTGGTTACAAGGATCAAACTTGTACTGATTGAAAGTATGTGGATCTTGGAAGGCAATCTATAGTAGCAAGGATAACAAAAGTTAATAATAGAATTAGCAAATATGAACAAGGATCCAAATTACTTGTCATGGTCGCTGGCCCAGACTCATTCCTAGGGCATAGTCTAAGTGAGCGAGAGTAGGATACAAAGGATGTTTGGGACACATGAAGGATGCACAAGTATTAGAAAACTCAGTAATGTATAAAATTTTTATTGTTATCTTGCACTTTATTCTTTTGGATTCAACTTTCTTTTCTCTTCCTTTTTTAATCTCTTTTCACTCCACCAAATACACTGAAGTATGAGATAACTTCAAACTAAAAAACCAAGTTGAGATGTGCCTTGGTTTTGCCTGTGATGAGTGTTTGATAAGGTTATGTACTGAAGTGTTTAGTATTTCGTAGTGTGCACTAGAATGTGTGTGTGCACCGAAGGCTTTTTACCGAAAGGGTCAGTAGTTATTGTTTACACCGAAGTGTGTACCGAAGGGTTTACCCGAAGGATACACTAATAGGTTTGGTGTATATTGGAGGGTACTGCAAAACATGTTTGCTTGTATCATTATGTGTAGGAAGTGGATGCAACTTGGCTGTCAACAGTGAAGGATTAAAACCAGGTGGGAGACTTGGTGTCGGAGGATCAAGGAAGCTGGGTGAAGTCAAGTGTGGTTTGAAGGGGTGTTCGAAGGCTCTCTGGAAGGAGGGTCTCAGACACAAGTGCATGGGATGAAGACATGCAAGCACTCCAGAAGTGCGCTCCAAAGGGAGGCATTTCGGAGGGACACTTTGATGGTATGCTCCTAAGGGAGACACCTCGAAGGGTGGCTGATGAAGACGTTCGAGTGGAGGAACTTCGAAGGTATGCTCCGTAAGAAGATACTTCGAAGGCTGGCAGACCAAGACCTCCAAGGGGTGGCACTCCAAAGATGTGCTCCAGACGGAGGCATTTCCGAGGCATACTTCGAATGGACAATTCTAAGTATGGAAGGCCTGTCATGGTATTGGCCATGCGGGCTTCGGTACACGGATAGATGATAGTCGAGCTTGGAAAGATATGAAATTGTGGTGGTCCACTCCAAAGGCTTGGTGCGAAGGCGACAAGGTCTTTGATGACTTCATCTAAAAACCGTCACACTCAAAGACAACACTTCGTAGTAGCGAAGTATCTAAAGATGCGAAGGCTACTACCAAAGTAAATCAGACACTTCATCAAGTGCTACGAGGCTCCATTGAAGCGAAGGCATAAAGTTGATACAGTGTGGAGCTTAGAATAAAGTGTAAAGTCAGACTACCTGTAATACCCTTTGGACTGTGTGAGTCTAAAAATATGTAAACCCTAGGGGTAGTGTAGTCACATTGAATGTCCGAGTAGGCTATAAAAGGAAAGGTAGGCTGAGGTCTAGAGTAACACTTTTAGCACACCTATGCTTAGGTATAGAACCTTCTGCTTTATTATTCATCCTAGAGCCAGCCACCACTCTTTGTACTCAGAAGCTTTTTGTGTTCCCTGTTCTTGCAATGAAATCACTATTTGATCTTTGATCTTTGATTCATATCTTCCATGTACTTGCATTTGGTATTCTTATTTCATGCGTGTGTATTTTGAGTACTTTTGACTTCTGCGCTTGATTTCTTGAACAGGAAGAAATGTCTCTGTATGACTTGTTCTCCCTGGAGTTCTTATCACCACCCTATGTGAACCTCCAAAAATCCATTAACAAGTTTACACCGATATTTTTCTATCTCTATGATTTTCATGGTTGACACCACACTTTAATTTGTTTTGTTGTGTAATGGGGGCAATCCCTTGAGAATACACTAGCAATTTGGTGTTTTGCATAGTTTGTGTGTGAAGCTTATTTTCTCAGTTCATTGCGAGGCCATCTTGTAGAGTCTCCTTCGAAGCTTTTTGTGAAGCTCTTCAGAGTACAGTCTCTAGTACAAAGCCTAGTGTTTGTAACTAGTGTAAACCCTTTTGCGATGTACTACTCACGAAGTTTTCACCTGTTTTCAGAAGGTTGTGCGGAGCTCATCTTTTGTGAAGCCTACTTCGAACCTTTGGTGTATCCGCTATTGTGAGCGAAGTCTTCTGAGCTTCAGAACTAGTACGAAGTCTTAGTTCTGAGTGTCAACTGTACCTCTAAACTAGACTCTGCGAAGGCTGTCTTCGAAGTCAGTTTTTGAGTGAAGAAATTTTTACAGCTCCCATTCACCCCTCACTCTTGTCACCTTTTTGGTCCAACAAATGGTATCAGAGCCGATCAGATCACCACTTGACCTTAATCAGTTTTGTGATCATTTGGCGATATGGACAAATACAACAAAATTCCTTTGTTTGATGTGAGGTATTTTCCTTACTAGAAGGTGCGCATAGAGGCTTATATTCTAAGCCAAGGAAGTGCCATTTGGGATATTGTGGATTCCCAGTATGTGATTCCTAACACTCGAACTACTCAAACAAAGATGGAACAGTATGATTGCAACGACAAGACAAGAAATATAATGTTCACAAGTTTGAGTAGAAATGAGTTTGATAGGGTTCAGCACTTCAGAACAACTAAAAATTTGGACTACATTTGTTGTTTTTCATGAAGGCTCTACCCAGATTAAGGCTAGGCGTAAAATCACTTACAACCAAGAATATCAAATGTTTGTGCAAGTCCTTGGTTAATCTCTAGATGACATGTTTGCCAAATTTGATGAAATTGTTATCAATTTGTGTTCCACTAGAACTTTGGTGACTTAGATCATGATAGGGCGATCAAAGTTCTCTATGCTCTTGATCATAGCATATGAAAAGTAAAGATCTCTAGCATTGAGGAGTCATCAGGTTATGACACACTAACTTGTGATGAGCTCTTTAGTAAGCTTAAGTCCATTAAGATTGCCAAGACATCTTGACTAGGACATGGAAACTCATTGCCACAAAACATGATATTAGTTTCTGGTTCTAGTAGTGGCAACCCAGTTGGAACTAGTACATTTGGTACATGTGCTTTTGTGGGTGATTTTGCCTTGTCCTCCTTGATCTCTATCACAAAAGAACAAGTGGATACCTTAGATGATGAAGAGCTTGCTCATATTGTCAAAAAGTTCACTCACTTCTACAATGATAGTCGAGATCAAAGAAGAGTGTAGGACCGAGAGGAGCGACCAGAGGAGGGGTGAATGGACAAAAATAAAAATTATCACAGAGAAGAACACAGATAAAAATGAGTACTATCACTCTCTTGTAAGATATAATGTGAAGTGACAATCTGAGAGATCACAAACATTAAAAATAATCTAACCTCTAGAAAAAAACCAGTGTTATAATTGAAAAGACACTCAAAGTGTGTTAAGGCAGATTAAGGCTACTCGCAGATAAGACCAACAAATAAAAAGTTCATATGAATTTCATAAAGCACATGAAAACCATTCATATTTCATATGCATTTAAACAAATACTAGTCATGCAGTAATTTCTTCATATACCAAATTATCATTTTATCAAGCATTTAAAGTGAACAAGAAAAGTCACATGCAGATCATGAAATAGATTAATTTCATTTCAGAACCAAGAGGAAGAATATTACCTATTCTTACCTTAAGCATGATGGAGAAGGTCTAATGTAGAAATTACGGTGCACGTGAGCTTGATGTATGTAGAAGACCCCACGCGTGTTGGTTTGTGTAGCAGTGCCTTGAGCAGACCACAAGTTGATGAGCCTTGATAGCTGAACCTGTGTGCAGTTGCTCACTTGCACAGAATAACAAGCGGCAGCACAAACTCGCTCGAACCAGATGTGGGTGTTACTCGGTTACTCCCGCGGAGGAAGGACACCAGCTCACAGATGAGTCGATCGGTGTGTCGCCCCATCGCTGGTCACCAGTAAGGACGAGTAGGGACGTGATGGACGATGAAAAGCCAACAAAATCGGTGGGCGGTGCAGTTCCCTGGCCGAGCACAGGATGAAGGGTCCATGGGCACTCAAACGGAAGCAAGGAAATCAAGTAGCAGCTAAAACTTGTTCGGTGGTGAACAAAGCACGGCGGTTGCTTTGGTGGGAGAGAGGATAAAAGTGAACCAGTTTTTATAGCCTACACAAAATAAAGGAAAATGCTCAAATATCCTCAGGTATTTTTTTTACAGATTTAAAATCCAATGGGCAAAAATATAAAATACTAATTCTAGATATGTATTTGACTCTTCGTTTCCGTAGTCCTCGCGACATCATTTCAATGAAGTGTCTTGGCAGTTGTGATATGTTCCCATCAAACTTCGTTTATATGCTTCGCATATCTTCAGACTGTTGATAGCAAAAAATAACATTAATGGTTAAAATTATTAAAATATCATTTTTGGTAATTTGGGCCGAAAATATGTCAGACCTGGCACAGGCTGGTCTGACCGCCCATGTATGCCCTGTCAGACCGGCCCAATCTGAGTTCGAGTCTAATTAATTGATTTCGGGGTATTTTTATCCTTAATTAATTTCTAACAACTTGAAGTTGTATCTTAGTCAAATTAGAGCCCAGACACATCATGTCCAACCCCTATAAATATAGAGGCAATGCCGATTCAAGGGACCTCCCGAAACCCTAATAGATCCAATCTATTATTTTACCTTGAATCGCCTTTACTTTCAATCTATTTTCCTTGACATAGGAGTAGCTACTACATCCATCTTTGTGAGTTTGCGCAGTAAACTCTCCGTTTGCTACGTCGTAATCACGGTAAGCCTTATTGATTCGCTTGTGAATCTCCCGTTTAATCATCGTAATAGATTTTTATCATTTTATCGGTTTTTATCAGTAATTTAGTCTCTTGGCTGAATTGCCTCTTATCTTTGGGAGTTTTTGCAGTGTTTCCATCTCATCTTCTTCGCCAAGAACTTTGGTTGCAAGTTGTCCACAGTAAGACGGTCGCCAGAACCCTGGAGACCAAATTCCAGAGGTCGTCGGTCTGACCAGAGGCAACACCCCAGTCTGACCGGACCATGACACGTCGTCATCTGACGCGCCGGCACGAAGCGGTCTGAACGGCGGCATACGGCCAGTCTGACTGGGCTTCACAGGAGGCCATGGGAATGCCTCGCACCGACACCGGAGTAACCCTTCGGAACCCCCTTTGGATGATGTCCAGTCCGACCGGAGGTTACCATTCGGTCCAACCGACCGAAGACCGAAGGCCAGAGACCCGTCCGGTCACACTTCGCCAAATTTGCCGAAGGCTACCCTTTGGCTAGACCCCTGCACCGCCGGTCTGACCGGTGGCTTAGAGTCGGTCTGACCGGCTTGCCTAGGCCGGTCTGACCACCAGTTTAACTTCGGTCCAATCGACCTCTAAATTGGTCGGTTGGGTATTTTCATCTACAACTCGGTTAATTGAATAATATTTATTATTGTTTAATTGTCTGGCGACTCCACCCTTCCTTGTCACTATCAAGGGTCATCAGAACGCGACGTCGGCTTCGTGTTACGCTTAGGTTTTATTTCTAATTATCCACGTGCGTTTCGATCGTCGAATCGGCGTCAGTGAGTTGGTACTTTGATCGACAGGTTTTAGTGTCGACACACTTTGTGGCGACTCCGCTGGGGAGAAACATGCCAAGCACTATTACATCAGCGGCGGTTACATCGACTACATCTACATCAAAAGGACCCTCGATGCCGATGGATCCGGCGGGGAGCGCTGATATCGACAACAGCAATAGGTGGGAGGTGTAGATGACATCGAGGAGCAAATTTGCTCACTGTTTAGAGAATGCGTGGGTTGGACACCTAGGGGTCAAGTTAGGGTTTACCACAAGCCATACCTCGACCACTTCGACATGTTCCCGTACCCGTATGGATTTAGGGTTCCTGAATTTACAAAATTTGACAGTGAAGGTAGTAAGACCACCCTAGAGCATATAGGCAAATTCCTAGCGTAATGTGGTGAAGCTAGCGGGTCAGACACGTTGAATCTTAGAATATTTTCTCTATCGCTTTCCGACACAGCTTTCACTTGCTTTTTGGTGTTTCCGCCGTACTCTATGCAGACTTGGGCCCAGTTAGAGCAGAAGTTCCACGACTACTTTTATACTAGGGAAACTGAACTTAGGCTCTCATATTTGACATCGGTTAGGTAGAAGGCTAGCAAGAGTGTCTTTGAGTACATTAAGGGCTTTAGGGACACTAGAAACTGATGTTTTACCTTGAACATTTTTGATAGGAACTTGGTCGACCTAGATTTTAACGATATACACTCTGAACTTAAGGAGAAACTAGATGGCCATGATTTATTTGAAGTTAGTCATGTTTTGTAGAAGGCTTTGGTTCAGGAAAGCCGATCCAAAAGTAGAAAATTCACTAAGACCTTTAACAAGCCAAAGGCCGAGGTGCACGTCATGGAGTAGTCCGATGAGGAATCATTGGAGATCGTGGATGACTTGGCCGACTTGTACACCGTAGAGTATACTTAGTCTAGCAAGGGCAAGCCTGTTACTTGCTTTGAGTTACGGCCGTATCCCACTAAGAGTCGGCCCAGTGAAGTAAACTATGCCATTGACGTGACCAAGTGCGATAGAATATTTGATTTTTGTTGAAGAACAAGCTCATCAGATTGTCGAAGGGTCACATCACTCCGACTGCCGATGACTTGAAGAAGCGAGCTTACTATAAGTTGCATGATTCACACTCTCATTCTACTAAAGATTGCAATGTTTTTCATCGACAGGTTCAATCGGCCATAGAAGAAGGACGATTGAAGTTGGATACAAATCGTAAAATGAAGCTCGACCAGGACCCCTTTCCTGTGAACACCATTGATCTCGACGGGAATAGAGTGCTGATTCGGCCCGAGAAGGCCGAGTCATCTAAGAGGAAGGAGATAGTGATTGGAGAGCCTCGTACACACACTCGTGCCAAAGAACCCTGAGGTAGGAGTGTGGAAAGTGAACACCAACGCATCGTCTTCGGCTACGACCCACAAGAAGCCAAAGATGACATTTGACATGCTGCTACAAAAACACAAGAAGAGGGCCGAGAAGGTGAACACTCGGTCGGGACCTCCAACGAGGCCAAACCCTCCTCAAAAGAGTAGGTTCGGCCCACGATGGGCGTAACCATTAGAGCCACCATTTCCGCCACCCCCGTATAATTTGACGATGACACAATGTCCTCCATGTTACTTTGTACCTCCCGAGTATCCTGCCCCATACTATATTGCTCCATTTGTGCCCTCTGAGTTTTATAACCTACAGAATCAAATGGGTGCTACATGGGGCAACGTCTTCAACAGATTGTCCGTTGCACCACGGGTGCATATGGAGTAGGTATACGAGGCTATCGTGGTCAAGGTGGGGTGCCAGGACGTCCCAATCCCTAAAGGGACCACCTCGGAGCGAGACAGAGGCGAGCCACAAAAAACAGCCGAATAGGAGAAGACTGTTGATCTGACTGTAGCCCCATGGCCGGTCAGACCGCCCTCAGTACCTTGGGCTTACCAGCCTCCTATGGCTGGTCCGACCGACAACACCCATTCAGACCGACCCAATAAGGCTGGTCCGACCGACAGCGACCAGGAAAATATTTCTGCCAAGCGCAAAAATACTGAGGCCGATGCGGGTGTTTCCCCTTCATCCAAAAATTCCAAGAGCAAGTTTGTGGTGCCCAGCACTAAGCCACAACCTTCATGGGCACATCCAGCAATACCAAGTCCCAAAAGATGTGGCTACAACATCTTTGAGCCTAGGATATGCGCGAGAAGAAGGTCGAGGATGAGAAGGGTGCCATTTTCAACAAGATCCATCCCCGACCAGTGATGAAGAAGGTTTGGAAGCCCAAGCCATTTTCCATAAACAACCCGACTCCTACTCCGAGCGACGACAAGGATGATATGATGGATGATGACTACACACCCGTCTCCGAGGGGCCCCCTCCTAAGGCGATGGGCGTAAATGTCGTCATGTTTCCCACTGAGTTTTCTCTACGACATGATGAGGCCGAGGTAGCTCAGTTGAGCCTTGACCCATGGGAGGCCATTTTCGAGAAATCCAAGGATACTGCTCATCACCTGAAGCCTCGCTACGTCAAGGAGCACATCGACGAGAAGCCGATCTCAAGGATGCTTGTAGACGGGGTGCCACCGTCAACCTGATGTCATACCCTTTGTTGAAGAAGCTCGGTAGAAATGAAGACGACTTGATGAATACTAACTTGATGCTCAACGGCTTCAACGGTGAGAGATCTGAGGCCAAGGGCGTACTTTCTATGGAGCAAACGATGGGCAACAAGACATTGTCAACATCAATCTTCATCGTCGATGTGCAAGGTAATTATAGTGTATTACTTGGGTGCGATTGGATCCATGCCAATTGTTGTATTCCTTCTACCTTGCACCAGTGTTTGATTTAGTGGGATGACAATGATGTAGAGGTCGTACCAACTGACACTTCGGCCCAAGTCGCTTTGGCCGATGTGTGTATCGACGCCGTCCACGATAAGGTAGAATGTTTGTCAGGTAGAGACCTCTTAGATTATGACTTTGTTAGCATGCCCAAGGGACATTTTGTTCTAGTGTCTGTAAAGTTGGCTGGTGTAGCTCGGATGTCTCTAAACTTGTTGTCATGTCTAGTAAAAGTAATCTTGGTTTGCTAAAGTCTCGTGTAGAGTAGTATCGGTCTTCTAAAGATGGTATTGCCGAAGCCATTAAATATTTTAGCGAAGTTGAAAAGTTAGGTTAAGGTTTTGCGTCGGCCAACCCTCTAGAAGAGGTAGATATAGGCGATGGTAGTATTCCAAGGCTGGCCTTTGTAAATCAAAATTTGCAGGATGATAAAAATGCCTAGGTAATGAAATTACTTCGATCGTATGTCGATTGTTTTGCATGGGAGTACAGTGAGATGCCCGGAGATAGCCGCGAGCTCGTGGAGAATTGGTTTCCTATCAAACCGGGGTTTAGGCCTTATAAACAAGGGTTAATGGATTCTGTGCCACCGTTATTTCCCGAAACACTAGATATACCATTATAATTTCGCTATTAGCCCGTATGCCATTATTATTCCAGATTCACTCTTTTATGCCATTTGGGCCCACATGAAGGATACTAGATTTTGAAAATTTTCACATTACCCCCACTATTCATCTTCTACCTCCAAGCCACGCCACAGCCCATCTCCGCCGAGGGACTCTGCTCCCGCTGGCCGCTGCCTCCTGCCATGGCCACGTCGAGGGCCTCCGTCGGTGCTCCCATCTACCGCCACCTCCCGCTATGGCCATGCCGAGGGCCTTCGCTGCTGCTCCCGTTGGTCACCGCCTCCCACCATGGCCGCACTGAGAGCCTCTGCCGCTACTCCCGCTAGTCGCCGCCTCCCTCCATGGCCATGCCGAGGGCCTCTGCCGCTGCTCCCGCTAGTCGCCGCCTCCCACTATGGCTGCACCGAGGACCTCCGTTGCCACTTCGAGGACCTGCTGCTAGCTCCTATTACGCATCAAGGTGCCTGACTCCCGCGACGCCAAGGTGGATCTCAGCCTCAAGTACGGGATGCATCCGGAGGAGGTGTTGCCACTCCTATGCGCTGAGTGCAAGGGACTCACCGTGGCAGGCGTCCAGTGAAGTGCGTAGGGGCATGGAAGGCCAAAGGCGGAGGTGTGGAGGGCCGGCGGTGGAGGTGGCGGCGTTGGGAACAGAGAAGTGGATGAAGGGGGCAAGAGGAAGAGAGGAGGAGGGAGGAAGAAGATGAACAGTGAAGGGCAATATGGGTATTTGCAAAAAATAGATCTCTACAGGTGGGCCCAAATAGCATAGAGGAGTGAATCTGGAATAATAATGGCATACAGGCTAATAACGAAATTATAATGGTATATCTGGCGTTTCGGGAAATAACGGTGGCACAGAAGCCATTAACCCAATAAACAACCCCCTCGTCATTTTAATTTGGTCGTGTATGAGTTAGTTAAGAAGGAGATAGAACGACTATTAAAGGTTGAGTTTATTAGGCCTGTAGAGAAGAAGGGTATTGGCAAGATTCATGTCTGCATTGATTTCAAGGATTTGATCAATGATGCTTTAGGACACAAGGTACTAATTTTTCTTGATGGTAATGCTTGTTATAATCAGATCTTTATGGCTGAAGAGGACGTTTACAAAATGGCCTTTCGATGCCCTGGTTTTGTCGGCTTATTTGAGTGGGTAGTTATGACTTTTGGTTTAAAGAATGCCGACGCTACATATCAACGTGCTATGAACTTGATATTTCATGACTTGCTAGGAGTTATGCTAGAGGTCTACATAGATGATGTTTTATTCAAATCGGATGCTATGGGAAACCATTTAGCCGATTTGAGAGTTGCTTTTGAAAGAATGTGTCAGTATGGCTTAAAAATGAACCCGCTTAAATGTGATTTTGCTGTGTCGGTGGGCATGTTCTTAGGATTTATGATTCATGAAAGAGGTATTGAAATTGATCCTAAGAGGCTTGAGAATATTAAGAACTGCTAAGAGCCTACATGCAAAAGAGATGTGGTAAAATTGCTAGGCAAGGTAAATTATTTGCGACGCTTTATACCTAACTTGTCTAGAAAGATTGACGCTTTTGTCCCCATACTTCGGCTAAAGAACGAAGCCGAATTCACTTGGGGGGCAAGTCAGCAACGTGCTTTTGAGCAAATTAAGGAGTGCTTGTCAGCACCGCCTATGGTAAGAGCACCAAAAGTCGGGATTCCATTTCGGCTATACATTACTGTAGAAGATAGCGTAATAGGATTCGTGCTAACTCAGGAGGTGGAGGGAAAGGAGTACATCATCACATTCTTGAGTCGCCACCTATTAGATGCCTAGACGAGTTACGTGTTCTTAGAGCGTTTATGTTTATCACATTATTATGCATTTACCAAGCTCCGCCACTATCTTTTATCTAGCACATGTATTGTTACTTGTCAAATCGATGTTATAAAGTACATGTTGCAAAAGCTGATTTTAAGTGGGAGAATCGTAAAGTGGGCTTATGCTTTGATTGAATATGATTTGGCTTGTGAGCCCTTGAAAGCTATGAAAGACCAAGTCATTTAAATGTTTATAGTTGATCACCATGTATATGTCAATTGGAGTAGTGATGCTTCTTTGATTGAAGTAGTGTCATGGAAACTTTACTTTGATGGTTCGGCTTATAGGAATGTCCAAGGTGTTGGAGTTGTGCTCATATCACCTAGTGGTATGAGTTTCGAGTCCTCGGTCCGATTAGAATTTCCTTGTACTAATAACCAAGCCGAATATGAAGCTCTATAATTAGGACTTGAATTGTTAAGCTCCATGGGTATTAAATATGTTCATGCATACGGTGATTCTCTATTAGTAGTTCATCAAGTAGCTAAGGATGCCCAATGCTTTAATGGTTAATTGAATAGTTACTTGGATAAATGTTTAGACATAAATTCTACTTTTGACAATTTTGATATTTCTCATGTATAGAGAAGCTAACTCGGTAACAAATGATTTGGCTCAGCAAGCATCTGACCGCAGGTGTCTGGTTAGTCTGCCAGGCCAGTCTGGCCGCCTCGTGCCAATTGTCCGACAACGGTCGGTCTGACTGATCCTCTAGGGCCGGTCTGACCACCCCATGTCAGGAAATTTCAGGACAAGGGGGCCAAGTTGAAATTTGTTATTTGAACGCCAATTCGAGTGAAGATTTGGCGGGTACTTTATAAAATCATGAGGATGATTGTAGGACTCCAATTATTCAAAATTTTAGAGATCCTAGAAAGCGGGTTGATTGGAAAGTTCGGTGGTGAGCATTTAAATTTGTATTGCTCGATGATGAGTTGTATCGTCGAACAATTGATGGAGTACTTTTGCAAAGTTTTAATGCTGATCAGTCTAGACTTGTTGTGGGTGAAGTACATGAAGGTCTTTATGGTACTCATCAGTCAGCCCAACAAATGAGTTGGATACTCAAAAGGGCACGTTTTTATTGGACAACTATGACTGAGGATTGTTTTAAGTACGATAGAGGATGTGAAGCATGTCAAAGGTTTGGTAATATCCAGCTGGCTCCTGCATCTTTTCTTAATCCTATTATCAAACCATGGCCATTTTGAGGTTGGGCCTTGGACTTCATTGGCAAAATTTATCCTTTCTCTTCAAAAGGGCATCGGTTCATGTTGATGGCTATGGATTACTTCACCAAGTGGACCGAGGTCGTGCCTCTCAAGAACATGACGCAAAAAGAGGTAATTAATTTCATCTTGAAACACATTATAAATAGATTTGGTATTCCTCAAACTCTTACTACATATCAAGGTGCTTCGTTTGTGTTCTAAAGAAGTGTGTGATTTTGCCGAATCTTATGATATAAAGTTGATAAACTCTTCACCATTGTTGACACAAAAACGTGCCCCCGCACTTGGGTCAGTTCGACAATCCAAAAGCGTGTGGATACTTAGGAACGAGCCTAAGCGTAACACAGCACTGATGTCACATTCTGACTACCCTTAACAGTAGCAAGGGGGATGAAGTCACCAGGTAATCAGATCACATAGAAATAATCCAATTAGCCGAAGTATATAGATAAAAATAACCCAATCGTCCGAACGGAGCCTGATTGGTTAGGAGTGTACCATTCGAAGGGTCATCGAAGGGGTCCTTCAGCATCTAGTGCGAAGAGTGCACCGAAGGTAGCCTTCGGCATTCGAATCGATCTAGCCGAGGACAGGCTCTGGACATATCGCGACACAAAATCGCCTCCGAACGACAGGGTTCGGTGCGAAACCTCTGACACGACAAAATCCAACACGGAGCACGACTACGTCTGGTGTGGAGCACTGTAGCGATGAAGTCCGGTGCGGAGCATTGCACGACAAAGTATGATGCGGAGCACTAGCGTGACTCCTGCACAAAACAACTCTGATGCGAAGTGGCTCTAGTGCATGGGACTTAACCAGACCGACAACAACATGATGGATCTGGCACAGACGGATGAAGCGAGGACTCGCCGAAGAGTGTTCTGGCAGCCTCCGAAACCAGCTTCCTAGCTTCAGAATCCTTCGGTGAAGGGGGCTCCGAACGTGAAACCTGCAATAGAACAAAGATCAAGTGCCAATTCGGCCTGGAGGCCGAATTACTAAGTGTTGCAGTATACAAAATGAATGTAGCAATCTGTTACATAGATTAACGGATGGTTCAGAGGCTGCCCAACAAGGTGATAGCAATCTGTTACGTAGATTAACGAATGATTCACAGGCGAACCAACAAGGCTTACCACTATTACGACGTGGCCGATGGAGCGCTTCTAGTGCAAACCCACGAAGGCGTACGGAAAGGTTAAGAAAGTAAAGGTACGATTCAAACTAGGGTTTGAAGTTTATTTTTGTTGGGGGGTCCTATGAACCGGCCTCACCCTTGTATTTATAGGGGCTAGTCTTCTTATCTCTAACTCTAATCTGACAAGATTCGGCCTAATCAAGATTAGAGATAAAAACAACTTAAATCTACATCGGACTCCTGATCCGGAGTCAGCCTGAAGTGGGCCTTCGGTGGGCCTGCCGAAGGGTGTTCCTCGGACCAAAGCTTCTACGAAGCAACCCACCGAAGGGGCCTCTGGGCCGAAGCTAGGCCTGTGGAGCATGCTGCTAAAAAGTCTCTAGGGCCCCATGCAGGTGGGCCTCCAGCGCTTTAGGGCTTCGGCCTATGCCAGGATTTGTATATTTTCCGCTCAAATTACTAAAATTGATATTTTTACAATTTTGACCATTAATGTCATTTTTTGCTAACAACACCCATATTATGCTTGCGTCAATGGTCAAGCCGAGTCTAGTAATAAAACTGTGATTAAGCTCATTAAGAAAAATATTGAAGAGTATGCTAGAAGGTGGCATGAAGTGCTTTCTGAGGCATTATGGGCATGTAGAATTGCGAAGCATGGCGCCACCAAGGTAAGTCCATATGAGTTGGTGTGTGGACAAGAAGCCGTTTTACCCGTAGAGGTGAATCTTGGCTCTTCACGGTTACTTAAGCAAGATGGCTTATCGGTCGATGAATATGAAACTCTTTTGAAGGATAGTTTGGAAGAAGTGACCGATAAGAGATTAAGAGCTCTAGAGGCAACATAAAGAGACAAAAGAAGAGTGGCTAGAGCTTATAATAAGAAGGTGAAAGAAAAATCGTTTCAAGTTGGTGACTTGGTTTGGAAGACGATTTTGCCTTTAGGCACTAAAAACCCATAGTTTGGTAAATGGTCACCTAAATGGGAAGGTCCTTTTAGAGTTATTGAAATCGCTCTAGGTAATTCCTATTTGTAAGAGTCTCTACAAGGAGAGCGATTTCAAAGTGTTTTGAATGGTAGATACTTGAAAAAGTACTTCCCAAGTGTGTGGCAAAACGCTTGAAGTGTCAAAAGGTCGATATGGAGTATATCACCCTTAGCTCATTGTGATTTTGGCTCACTAAGTTTGCCAAAACGTAGGAGGCCATGTGTTGATAGCAAAAAATGGCATTAATGGTCAAAATTGTCAAAATTGTCAAAATATCACTTTTTGGTAATTTGGGTCGAAAATATGTTAAACCTGGCACAGGCCGGTCCAACCGGCCATGTAGGCTCGGTGTAAATGGCCATGTAGGCCCGATATACCAGCCATGTAGGGCTGTTCAGACCATCCATATGGCTCCGGTGAGGCCGGCCCAATCTGAGTCCGGGACCAATTAATTGATTTCGGGTAACTTTTTATCCCTAGTTAATTTCTAATGGTTTGAACTTGTATCTAAGTCAAATTAGAGCCCATGCACATCATGTACATCCCCTATAAATATAGGGGCAAGGCTCATTCAAGGGCCCTGCCAAAACCGTAATAGATCTAATCTATTATTTTACCTTGAATCATCTTTACTTTCAATCTATTTTCCTTACCCTAGGAGTAGCTACTACATCCATATTTGTGAGTTTGCGCTATAAACTCTTCGTCCGCCATGTCATAATCACGATAAGCATTGTTTATTCGCCTGTGAATCACCAGTTTAATCCACGTAACAGATTTTTATCGTTTTATCGGTTTTTATCAGTAATTCGATCTCTTGGCCGAATTGCCTCTGATCTTCGGGAGTTTTTGCAGTGTTTCCATCTCATCTTCTTCGCCAAGAACTTTGGTTGCAAGTTGTTCATGTCAAGACGATCACCGGAACTCTAGAGACCAAATTCCAAAGGCCGTCGGTCTGACCGGAGGCAACACCCGGTTTGACCGGCCTGTGCTGCGCTGGCACGTAGCGGGCTGACTAGCGGCATATGGCCGGTCTGACCGAGCTTCAAAGGAGGCCTCGAGAACACCTCACACCGGCGCCATAGTGCCCCTTCGGACGTTGTTCGATCTGACCGGAGGTTACCCTTCGGTCCAACCGACCGAAGACCGAAGGCTGGAGAACCCTCCGGTCAAACTTCGCAGAATACACCGAAGGCTACCCTTCGGCCAGACCTCCGCACCGCAGGTCTGACCGATGGCTTAGCGTCGGTCTAATCGACTTTCCTAGGCCGGTATGACCGCCCGTTTAACTTCGTTCCAACGGGCCCCTAAATTGGTCGGTTGGGCATTTTCATCTACAACTCAGTTAATTGAATAATATTTATTGTTGTTTAATTGTCTGGCGACTCCACCATCCGTTGTCACTATCAAGGGTTGTTGTAATGCGGCGTTGTCGCTGTGTTACGCTTAGGGGTTATTTCTAAGTATCCACATGCTTTTGGATCATCGAATCGGTGTCAGTGAGTTGGTACTTTGATCGACAGGTTTTTGTGTCAACACAAACATTTTGCAACAAACGACACCTTGTCTTTGTTTGGTTGACGGTTTTAGGCCGAAATCACTAAAGCGCTTGATGCCTTTGCACAATGTATCCGGATTGGACCACCACAACCCCGCAACTCTTTAGCCTAGCAATCACCAATCCGTATACCAAAGTCACACCGGCCAACGCCACGTCAAGTCACTTTTCACCCTTGCACGGTGTACCCGGATTGGATTGAACTGGCACGACCTCGCGGCTCTCTTACCGGCGATCTCCTGTCCATGTACTTGAGTCACACGAACAAACCACGACAAGTTTTCTTCCTTCAAAGTGACCCCCTTCGGAGTCCCCCTCTAAGTGCCTCCCCTCGGAGGGCTTTCTCGTCTTCTCTTCTCCATTGACAATCACTCATCATCTAGGATCCATGAGGCCAACAATCTTCACCATGGATCCTTAGAGAGGAGGTTCCTGTGGGTGTTTTGAATGTGGTGATTCTTCTCATTTTAAGGCGTTGTGTCCTAAACTCAAGAGGAGAGAAGGGAGTAACCACAAAAAACACCAATAGAAAGACAAGAAACCTTTCAACAAAAAGAATAGAGACAAGATGGAAAAAAGAACAGCCAAAGCAGCCTGCAGATCTTTCATAGCGGCCCTTAGTGACATTGGCACTTCATCGAGTGAGGATCCTAGCTCTGACGAGGATGAACCACAAGAGAAGAAAGGAAAAGATTTCACCAGCATTTGCTTCATGGTGGATATCAATTCTAACAGTGACAATGAGCCTCGATCATCTGAGGTATCTCTATCCTATGATCAACTTTCTATCAAAGTAGATAACCTGAATAATGCTTTGGTTAGTCAGGATAGATTATTTATGAAAGTTGTTTGAGAGTTGAAAGATCTTAGACCTAAGTATTAATCTACCACTATTGAACTTGCCATGATTAGGTCTAAGATGGATGGTTCTGAGTGTGAGTATTGCATGGTTTTCATGGATGAGTTTGTTGAGCTATGATCTGTGCATGCTCAAGTCATAGATTGGCTTGACAATGTAGAGAAAAATATCGTTGAGGTAAAGGAAAATTGTGTTCACTCCACCTACTACCCTTGAGAAAAAAGAGTCAAGTTAGACACTCTATCAAAAGTCAAGAAACCTATTAATTCACCAAAGAAAAATGAACCTCCTCCACCAAAGAAAGTTGTTCAGCCAAAACCAAGAGAGCATGTGAGAGATGTTGGACAAACCAACACCCATGCCCATAAGAACAATTTTAATTGTTCTTATTGTCAGAAGGTGGGTCATTTGATTGATTTTTGCTTTCGTCGCATGAAGGAGGAGCGACGTGTGTGGGAGATTAGTACACGGTACATGTATTGCCCACCTATTGGTATAAATGAGTATGTCTCTCATTTTCATTCCTGATTTGATGTTACTCCACATGTTCATTCCAAAGGCTTTGCCCAACGTGGTTCATACCATAACTCATATGGTGTTGAATCACGTGTAAGAGGTTTTGATTCTCGATAGGATAGGAGACATCGACCTACTTTTGGTTCTCACAATGTGGGTAGGCCGCACACTTTTCATCATGGTGCTTGCCCCCATGTGCAGACTTCTCCTTTTACGCCTACCCCTCGAGTCTCTCAGTGCTGGATTCCTTCGAAGTTTTTCACTCACCACAGTATTGAGCACTCAAGACTGTCTCATGCAATGTAGGTGGCAGACGAAGGACTACAGAACAAGGGGATCATTGATTCTAGTTGTTCGCACCATATGACTCGGAAGTCATCAAGGTTCTCTAGCCTCACCCTGACAAAGTGACCCGAGTACATCACATTCGGAAACAATCGAAGAGGAAGAGTGAAAGGTAAAGTAATGGTAAAAATCAATGAAAACTTCACTCCTAAGGATGCCACTTTGGTTGATCATTTGGGATATAGTTTGTTGTCTGTATCCCAACTTCCTGATGAGAGCATGGAAGTACGTTTTAGACGTGATACTTCTCAAGTTCTTGATTCTTCTAGCACTTTGATTTGTAAGATTTCAATAATAGGGAGAGTTTTTGGTGCCGACTTTTCTGAGTCATTTGGTTATTCTCATTATTTATTTGCTCAACCTTCTTCTAAGCTCTGGATGTGGCATAGGAGACTAGGGCATATGAGCTTTGATTTGCTTACTCATTTGAGCGCCTTAGGCTTGATTCGAGGATTGCCTAAGCTCAAGTTTAAGAAGAACCTGTTTTGTGCTCCTTATCGACATGGAAAGATGGTTGCTTCCTCTCACTTACCAATCAATCTGGTGATGACTGAACAACCTGAAGAACTTCTTCATATGGACACAGTTGGTCCTTCTAGATTTAGTTCCGTCGAAGGCAAATGGTATATCCTTGTCATGGTGGATGACTACTCCCATTATTCTTCGGTCTTATTTACTAGCAAGTATGAAGTTTTTTCACACTTTCTGAGATTAGATTTGAGATAGTTTAAAGATCTACCTTGTGCATTGAAAGCTATTAGAAGTGATAATGGTACTGAGTTCAAGAACAATCTCTTTGACAACTTTTGCCTTGAGCAGCGCATTGAACACCAATATTCTGCTCCATGTGTTCTCAACAAAATGTTGCTGAGAGAAAGAACCGCACTTTGGTTTAGTTGGCTAGGACGATGTTCGATGACCATAGGACTCCTAGAAGGCTTTGTACTAAGGCCATAAACACCACTTGCTACATCTCTAACCAAATCTTTTTGCGCTCAATTTTGCACTTAATGTCTTATGAGTTGTGTTTTGGAAGGAAACCCAAAGTTTCTCACTTAAGAGTATTTGGATGTTGGTGCTTCATTCTAAAATGTAGCAATCTTGACAAATTTGAGTCACGCTCTTCTAATGGTATCTTTTTTGGGCTATTCTACTCATGGTCATTCATATCGTTGTTTTAATCTTGATACTAACACTATCATCAAGTCATGTGATGTGACTTTTGTTGAAACACATCCGGTTAATATAGTCCATATTTTGAACATGCAAGTGAGAAGGAAATGAATGAGACCATTTTTTAGGAAGAAGAAGATTCATCAGACCTAGCAGAGAACAAAGATGATCCTCTACCTCCTTCTACAACAACTCCTGAAGTAGATCCTGCTTCCTCTACATCAGCACAAGGTCCTGAAACATCTGCATCAACATCAACCAATATTGAGAAATTTCCAGCAAGGGTTAAGGGGTAGATTCTTTAACGACGAGAAGCCCCTCGATCACCACATTCAGTGACATCATCCTCATGATCATATCATCGGTGAGCTTCATGAGAGGGTAACTCGATCTAATGCTCATTTTATTGATCCTGCATTTGTTGCCTCTTTTGAGCCCTTAGATGTTAGTCATGTTTTACCTGATTTGAGTTGGATCAATGCCATACATGATGAGTTAGAAAATTTGAGAGAAGCCAAGTTTGGGTCTGTTGATGGCAAAAAATGGCATTAATGGCTGGGATTGTCAAAATATCAATTTTGGTGATTTTTGCCAAAAATACACATGTCCGGGGCCAGGCCGATGACCTATAGGGCCGAAGGTCCATTGGGCTATGGGCTCCGAAAGCCTCTGGCCAGCCCACGGCCTTCGGCCAGGAAGCCTTCGGAGGCCCATGTCACTGAAGCTTTGGCCCGAGGAGTAGGCTTCGACGGGCCTGGCTGAAGCCCACTTCGGCAGAGATAGAGTTGGATGCAATTCCGGCTATGTTTTATCTCTATCCAAGCTGAATTATAGCATATTAGATCTGAAGTTTGGACCCTATAAATAGAGAGGCGAGGCTAGCTTAGAGCCCCCCCAACACAACTCAAACACAAAGCCCTAGCTTTGATCGCATTTACTTTATTTTTATTTTCATGTACCTCTTCGTGGGTTTGCCTAGAAGCACTCCACCGGCCACTTCGGAACAGTGGTAATCCTTGTTACTTCACTTGTGAAGTATCCGTTAATCTACGTAATAGATTGCTATCACCTTGTTACTTCGCCTGTGAAGTATCTACTAATCTGCATAATAGATTGCTACCTTCGCTACTAGTGCAACACTTAGCAGAATTCGGTCCTCAGGCTGAATTAGTACTTCGAACCCTCTCTATTGCAGGTTTCCACGTTCAGAGCTACTTCGTCGGAGGCGTTCGGAGCTGAGAGATCGGTTTCGGAGGTCATCAGGACACCCTTCGGCAAGACTACATGCATCGACAACAGGCTTCGCCAGCACACTTCACCACGCTCGTACCTCGCTCCAGACGAAGGAACGCCCACGCGCGGCTTTCGGGTCATTATTTTGTACTTCGCTGTATCAGAGACTTCGCGCCGAACCCCACCGTTCGGAGGTGGTTGTCGCGTCCAGATCCGTTCGGAGTTCATCTTCAACAGGACCGGTCCGAAAACCGAGGGTACCCTTCGGCTGGATACTTCGCACCAGACACCGAAGGTATACTTCGGCGCCCCCTTTGCACCAGACTTCGAAGCAGACAGGCTCCGACCGGTTTGCTGATTTTATTCTGTTTAATATAGTTCTTTTGGCTAATTGGATTATTTTGTGTTATCTGATTGCCTAGCAACTCCACCCCCCTTATCATGACGAAGGGTAGTCGAAACGCAACGTCGGTGCTGCGTCACGCTTAGGCTTGTTCCTAAGTATCCACGCACTTTTGGATCATCGAACTGACCCAAGTGCGGGGGCACGTTTTCGTGTCAACAGGGTCCTTGTTTATCCCCCTCAAAATGTTCATATCATAGGCACAAAATGGATTTTCAAAAACAAATAGGGTAAGGATGGGTCTATTGTGACAAACAATGCTAGACTTGTTGTTTAGGGTTTTTCAAAAATTGAGGGGATTTATTTTGGGGAAACTTTTGCTCCAATTGCTCGTCTAGAAGCCATTAATATTCTTCGTGCATTTGCGGCATCTAGTGGTTTCAAACTTTTCAAATGGATGTCAAAAGTGCTTTTCTTAATGGTTTCATAGGAAAAGATGTTTATGTAAAACAACCCACTGGCTTTGAACATCCCAAGTACCAACATAGAGTCTTCAAACTCCATAAGGCTTTGTATGGGCTCAAGCAAGCACCTAGAGCGTGGTATGATAGGCTTAGGTCATTTTTGCTTTAGCATGGGTACATGATGGGCTTTGTTGATAAAACCCTATTTACTCTCAAGCATGAAAAAGATTTCCTCCTTGTTCATGTATATGTTTATGACATCATCTTTGGTGGCTCTTCTCATGCACTTGTTGCCGAGTTTATAGAATCAATGAGAAGGGAATTTGAGTTGTCGGTGATGAGAGGGCTAACATTTGTCCTTGGTTTGCAAATCAAACAATGCAAACATGGTACTTTCGTTCATCAGAATAAGTACACCAAGGATTTGCTGAAGAAGTTTGAGATGAGTGATGCGAAGGCCCTTCCAACTCCCATGGAAACCTTAGTTGCGCTTGATCCAAACGAAGATGGAGAAGATGTGGATCAAAAGCAGTTCAGGAGCATGATCGGCTCCCTCCTCTACTTGATGGCTAAGAGATCAGACATTCACTTTGTTGTATGTCTGTGTGCTCGTTTTTAAGCTTCTTAGAGATCTTCACATCATCAAGCCATCAAGTGCATTCTAAGGTATCTCAAGCATACTCTTGAATTCAGCCTTTGGTATTCAACATCTTCATTCTTATGCCTTAGAGGATTTTTATATGCAGACTTTGCCGGTTGTATAATTGATAGGAAAAGTTCTTCGGGTACTTGTCATTTTCTGGGTTTTTCTCTTGTTTGTTCGTCTACTCGCAAACAGTTTAGCATCGCAGTCTACTGCTGAAGCTTGATATGTAGTTGCTGCTAACTATTGCTCTCAAATTTTGTGGATGGTCTCTACTTTGTGGGAATTTGGGTTGGATTTTAAGAGTATTCCACTTCTTTGTGACACCATGAGTGCCATTAGCTTAGCCAACAACTCAGTTCAACATTCTAGAACCAAACATATTGATGTGAGATATCTCTTTTTGAGATATCACAATGAGAAAGGTGACATTGAGCTTCGGTATATAGATACCAAGAACCTTCTTGCCAACATTTTTATCTAGCCTTTTGATGCTTTGAGATTTGCATTTTTGATAGGAGAGCTTGGCATTTGTGACGGGGAGTTTACTGCGTGAGTTTTGTGTCTATGCATTCTATGCATTATGCTCATTCACACACTTGCACAAGCTTCTGTTATATGATTAATTGCTTTTAAGTGCAATTACTTGTATATGTCTTTGGATTATTGTATATGAACATATTGATTAGGCTCATTTTATATATCTGATATCAGTCATAAGTATGGCTTTTATGTCTTAAAAATCTCAACATGGTCATCACTTAGTCTGGTAACTAGCATGTGTAGGTTGATTGCTTTTGATATCTTTTACATACTTGGTAGCTAAGTCCTTTTCACTAGGAAGCAAACATGTAACTTTAACATCTAAATGCTTTTCATGGAAATCTTGTACTAAAAAATGATATAAAACAAGAAATTGATATCCTTGCCTTTTGTGCTTAAATGAAAATATCTAGGCGAGTTTGCTTTGTCGCGATGTTTATATTTCTAATTGCTTACCATATCATTTTGGTAAAAACTGAGACTTTGCAATGTATACTAAGACCAATGCTAGCATAATGTTTACAAGTAAATAACCCCTGACACTAAATCAAAATTAAAAAGGAATCGAAAGCTTGAAAATAGTGGATAACAAGTTTGTTAAAGCTCCATGTTTATGGATACGCATATCTGGGTAGATATTTGCTAGGTTTTGCACATCATGTTTACCATGTCTAGTCTTCTAGTCTAAGTGGTGATCCTTTTGTTTGATCAAAATGGTTAAAATTGCTTGCTATGAGCTTCTTTGGATATTATATACTTGAGCTTATCATACAATACTTTAAGACAATATTCAAAGCAAATATTTGCTTTGTACTATAATTGTTGTTAATCAAGTCTCAGAGGCTAGCATCTTCGCTTCACCCTCACACTACTCTTTGCATCTTTTGTGTCACCTTGATGCTTGCATTGCCAAAGGGGAAGAATTTGTCTCATGCATACTGTTGCTAAATTACCATGCTTTTTCAAAGGGGGGGAATTTTTAAAAAAAGGGAATTTCACCTTACTGCTAAAAATGCCAAAGGGGGAACTTAAAATCAAATGACATGTTTTGGCTTTTTTTTGAGTTTTTGTGATCATTTGTGCGCTGATATTTAAATTTACTCTAATCTATTTGATAGTTGTCAATGAACTCATCAAGGGGAGATTGACAAACCAAGTTGAGATGTGACTTGATTTTATTTGTGATGAGTGATTGATAATGTTATGCATTGAAGTATTCAGTATTTCGGAGTGTGCACCAGAATGTGTGTGCACCGGATATTTTTTACTGAAGGGTTCAATAGTTGTTGTGTGCAGCAAAGTGTGCACAAAAGGGTTTACCTGAAGAGTACACCGATGGGTTCGGTCTATACCGGAGGGTATTGCAACTTGGCGGTCAACAGCGAGGGATTAGGACCAGGTGGGAGACTTGATGCCGGAGGATTAAGGAAGCTAGGTGAAGTCAAGTGTGGTCCTAAGGGGTGTTCATAGGATCTCTAGACGGAGGGTCTCAAACACAAGTGCACGAGACGGAGACTGGCAAGCACTCTGGAAGTGCGCTCCAGAGGGAGGCATTTCAGAGGGACACTTCGATGGTGTGCTCCGGAGAGAGACACCTTGAAGGGTGGCTGATGAAGACCTCCGAGGGGAGGCACTTCAAAGGTATGCTCCAGAGGGAGATACTTCGAAGGCTCGTGGACCAAGACCTCCTAGAGAAAATACTTTGAATATGTGCTCCGGATGGAGGCTTACTTGGAAGGGACACTTTGAATTATGGAAGGCTTGTCGTGGTATCGGCCATGTGGGCTTCAGTGCATGGATGGACGACAGTCGAGCTGGGAAAGCTGCGGAGCTGTGGTGGTCTACTCTAAAGGCATGATGCGAATGCGACAAGGGCTTTGATGGCTTTGGCTCAAAACTGTCACACTCGAATACAAGGCTTCATAGTAGCGAAGTGTAATAGCCCAAATTTTCAAAGGTAAAAATAAAAGTTATAATTATACTTTTTCTGAAAATGGATTATTTTTGATTTTATATAAAGCTGAAAATGTCCAAATAAGTAAAAATCTAGAGAAACAAATCAAACCAAGGTATGAGAAACTTATATTATGATCCTAAGACCAAGATATATTTTTTATAATTTTTACAAATTTTTAGAACCTTGGCAAGTAGCCCATAAATTTTAAACCAATTTCAGCAATTATTTTTATTCCGAAATTCACTTAAACAGTATTGGGCCACACCCTCCCCTTTCTCTCCCCTTAGGCCGGCCTAGCCCACTTAAGCCACGCGCCACTCCCTGACAGGTGGAGCCCACCTGTCAGTGCCCCTCCCCCTCTCCACGCGTGCCCGAATACTGACCCCACCTATCAGCGCCAACCCCCTCAGTCGCACCCGCCCGCTAACCAGGCGTCCCCACCTATTGTGTCGATCGTTGCCACGCCCGCACCCGCAACCACCCACTAACAATGGCCCCTCACTATCAGTTTCATCTTCCCCGCATCGCCACCGTCCCCAAATCGCACCGGTCGAAACCCTAGCGCGACAATTACTCCACTGGCGGCCCCCTTCCATAAAATTGACGCCGAATTATTGCTCCCTGCAATCCCAGGACCCCTTTCCCCCATTCAACCAATGCGTTAAGGCCCAATATCACCGGAGTTCATGCATGGCAAGTTCGGCATGAAATATGGAAACCCCTTTCCATGTATGCTACCTGCCATCTTAACTGTCGGCGCCACTATAAAACCCCCAACACTCCACTGCATTCAGCCCTTGTTTCACAGCATAGCCTTCGCACGATCAGAGCGCCCAAACACAGTTTTAGCGTTGTCCCTATGTCCAGACTCTAGCCACCGCTCACCGTCGCTGGAGCCCTTCTCTGCCACTGTCAACCGTACCACTGTGGTCGCCAACGCCTCCCCGACCTTGGCCACCTCTCCGTTCTCTCTAAAGACCACTAGAGCACCATCGTCACCGAGGACCCGAACACCCCTACCACCTCCGCTCGTCACCGGTCGCCGCCAACCCTCCTTCGTCGCCGTTTCCAGTACCATCCACATCCCCTCCTTATTCTTGTCCCATTTCAGCACTAGGTTTAGGCTTCGGGTCGTCGTCGCCACCGCTCACCGCGCCGCTGCATCCGGCCGGCATCGGGGATGAAGCCCTCCGCCTCGCCCGTGCCGCGGGCGTGCCGGACGTGACCTGCGTCGCGCGATCGTGATCGGGCGGTCGAAATTAAATCGATCGCTCAGTTCAATCAAGCTCGTCAGATCTCAGCGAAGCGGTATCTTTTAATCTGGGTCATCCATTTCTATTTAAACCCCACTTTTAATCATGACCGTCCATCACATACTGTTTTGTTGTTTCAATCCTGGCCGTCCATGCTCACATAAGCCTCATGCCTCGCCCGCAGCTGCCCGATCTAGATCGAACGCTTCTAGTTCACCCGGCCCACACGCACAGTGCGAGCGTTCACGGTGGACTTGGCTCACCGTGGACCGGCAACTGTTTTATGATTTAAAATAAATTCCAGAAATTGGTTTAATCTTCAAAAATTAATAACTTCTTCAAATTAACTCCAAATTTTACCATTCAAATTTTAGAAAATTCATCTTTTATTCTCTAAATACTTAGCCAATTTACTTGACATGTTTGTACTGTTTTTATCCAAAATAAAACCAAGTGTATTTTTTAAACTTTAAAAATTCATATTTAACCCCATTTTAACTCCAAATTTCATCATTTCAATTTCATAAAGCCCCTCTTTTATTTTTCTTCAACTTTCTCCTATTTATTTGAAATGATTGTATTGTTTATTTTATTATGTTTAAATTGTTTGTTGTTCTCATTTTGTGTGCCGTGAAGACCATATTGAACCTAGTTTTCTTAAAATATCGCTAAAAACCATAGGCTATAAATGCATTAGTCAAATTTAAAATCCATACATTATATTTATTTAGATCCCTGACCTTGAAGTGCAAACCTAAGCCATGCTATTGAGCCTAAAACTCCTTGTCACCATAATAGTAATATTATTAGATAGTGTCCAATGTATCCACACAACCGCTATAGGTTAAAAACGAGTGGTGCATATTTGGATTCTATTATATGATCCACATGATTTCCCTCATCCCTGGAATTCTATTGGTTAAGGAGCTTTGGTTTAGTGTGTTAGCATGGCGGGTTCCGGGTGCAAGCGAGGGCATTGGTCAGTTGCACCTGGGCACTATAAAGATCGGTCTGCGGGATCCGTTGCAATACACTTCTGTACTAACAACAAGTATAATGGGTAAGTCCTAACTAGAGGTATGAGGCGTTCCAACTTGAAGCACCATTTGGAGATGGGTGAAGTTGCACCTACGGGTGACTTGTGCCGATGGGACACAAAAGGGGACGCGACGTTGGCCCATTGCGCTGGTGCACCGGGAAAACCTAGAGTGGATGTTATTGGGTTGGAGCGTCTCATGCTAAAGGTTTTGGCATGATTTCCCGTGGTATGGGTCATCTCGTTACACTTTGGTGTGCATGGATGAGTGCGTGCCTTATGGGTACAGTAGTACACCTCTCATCAGAGTTTAAATCTTTTCGAAAAGCTGAGCCCACGGTAAAGGGCGGGTTGCGTGACATCCCACAGTTAGTACTCAACAAGGTAATAACCACAAAAAGTACTCAACAAGCCACTGCAAATGCAAATAGTAATGCAAGGTAATAACAAAGGAAGGACAATGGCTAATAGTGCAGAAAAGTAAAATTTTTAGTTATTGCATTTAATGTAGTCAATTTTAATCATGCGGAATAATAAACACGAACATAACAATATCATCTAACTCGAGGAGTACATTTTCCCTCCTCGCACAACGGTCCTTACATGTCAAATCATCATGCACATTCATTATAAATAAACTAACTGTGGGATGTCATGCAACCCGCCCTTGACCGTGGGCTCGGCTTTTCAAAAAGATTTATGACTCTGATCAGAGGCGTACTACTGTACCCACAAGGCAAACACTCATCCCATACACCAAAGTGTAACGAGATGATCCATACCATGGGAACTCGTGCCAAAACCTCTGCATGAAATGCTCCAAGCGATAACCACCCGCTCTAGGTTTCGCCGGTGCGCCAGGCTGCATCCCGGCTAACGTCGCACCCCCTTTTGCGCCACGTCGGTATAAGCCACCCGCAGGTGCTGCTTGACCCATCTCCAAGTGGTGGACTCGGTTTGGAACACTCCATACCTTAGTTAGGACTTACCCATTAGACTTGTGGTTAGTACGGAAGTGTATTGGAACAGATCCCACTAACCGGTCCTTATAGTGCCCCGGGTGCTACCGACCAATGCCCTAGCTTGCACCCGGAACCTACCATGCATACACTCTCAACCATAACTCTATCACCAACAGCATTCCATAGGTAAGAATAACGGGGATCATATATTAGATTCCAATCGCTACGACTCATATTTAATCCTATAGCAATCGTGTCGATACATTGAACACTAGCTAATATTACTAATAATATGGTGACAATGAGTTTAGGCCAGATAGCATAGCTTGGGTTGCACATCAAGGTCGGGGGATCCTAGTAACTATATTGTAAGGGTTTCATTTGACTAATGCATGTATATCCTATGTGTTTTAGCGATAGTTTAGTAAAACATGGGTTCAATATGCTCAAAAGATTGGTTTGGTGACTTACCTTGTTCAGCGAAAGGCGAGGGAGGGACTTCCGGGAAGTACTCCGGCTCCTCGGTGGCGTCGTAGTATTTTCGACAAAAGTAATAAACATAACATTCAATAAACATTCCAAAATCAAACAATAAGCATATGGGTTCTGATTAGGTTTAAATTAAGACAAATAAGTTATTAAGTTTCTGAAAATTATTATATGAATCTTTAATATGGGCTTTTGTTGGAGTTAGAGATTTCTAAAAAGGAAATGAAAAAGGTGACCCTAATATATTTTAAACTTCCTTTTAATTAATAATAGAAAGTTCAGATCAACCTACTATTTCTATTATACAAAAATGAAGAGGATAAAAGATAAATCTTTCTAAAGCTGCATTATGAACATATATTAAAGTGCATTTGAATACTTTATAAAATAAACATAAAATACTCAAAATAAACCTACTGTTTTATTGTACAAACATGTAGTGAATAAAATTATGAATTTTTTGGAATTGAAATGATAAATTCTGGAGTTAAAATGAGCAAGATATGAATTTTAGAAGTCTAAAACTATTTCTGGAATTTAAATTAAACAGAAAACAGGCGTCGGTCCACGGTGAACCGGGTTCAGCGTGAACCCGCGCACTGTGCGCGTGCGCCGGATCCAGATCCACTGTTGGATCGCGATCGGGCGTCCACGGGCGAGGCGGTGGAGTTAAGTTATCGTGGACGGCTAGGATTAAAACATCGAATCGGTACGCGATGGATGGCCCAGATTCGATGCGGGTTTTAAATAATTGCAGAAATTAGTTTAAAATATTTTGGCTACCTCCAAGGGTGATAAAAATTTGTAAAAATTCTCGAAAATATGTCTTGGCCTTGGGATCACATACAAAATTTTCTAGCCCCCTGATTGGATGTTTTATCTAAGTTCTAGTTCAATTAAGATTAGAAGGGCATTAAAGGTATTTCAAAATAATTTATTTCTAGAAAAATATATTGATTGGTATTTTTATTCCTTTGAAAAATTTTGGGTGTTACAAACCTATCCCCCTTACAAAGAATCTCGTCCTCGAGATTGGAACATTACTCGAATAGCTTGGGGTATTCTGCTTTCAACTCGTCTTCTTTTTCCCATGTGGCTTCTTCAACGGGGTGGTTGTCCCACTGAACCTTGCAGAAGCGAACCACATGGCTCCTGGTTACCCTTTCCTTAGTCTCCAGAATCTTGTTGGGTTTCTCTATGTAGGTCAAGTCCCCTTGGACATTGAGCTGTTGGAGGTCGGCCTGCTCGGTGGGCACACAGAGACACTTCTTCAGCTGAGAGACGTGGAACACATCATGGACTCCTGCCAAGGATGGAGGCAGTTCTAGCTGATATGCCACTTCTCCTTCCCATCGGAGGATCTGAAAAGGTCTGACATAGCGGGGTGCTAGCTTGCCTCTCATGTTAAACCTTTGAGTGCCACGGAGGGGAGTGACTCGGAGATAGACATTATCGCCTTCCTCAAAGGTCAGGTCTCTCCGTCGGTTATCGGCATAGCTCTTTTGCCGGGACTGGGCTATCTTCAATCTGTCTCTGATGATCTTGACTTTTTTCTTCGGATTCTCACAATATATCCGTCCCGAATAGTTGTGATTCTCCAGTCTAATCCCAGAGTAATGACGTTCTGCACTTACGCCAATAAAGTGCTTAAAACGGGGACATTTGCAGGCTAACTTGATAGCTGTTGTTGTAGGAAAACTCCGCATAAGGCATGTTGTTATCCCACATTCCGCCAAAGACTAGAGCGCAAGCTCTAAGCATATCCTCTAATACCTGGTTGACTCTTTCAGTTGACCATCGGTCTGTGGATGATATGTGGTGCTAAAGTTTAGCCGGGTGCCGAGTTCCTCTTGAAGGTTCTTCCAAAATTTAGAGGTAAACTGACTCCCACGATCAGATACAATCTTCTTTGGAACTCCGTGCAGGCACACAATCCGAGTCATATACAACTCGACCACTTTGGTGAATCGGTCGACGATTACCCAGATAGAATCATGACCGGCTTGGGTCCTGAGCAGTCCTGTGATGAAGTCCATTCCTATCTCTTCCCACTTCCATTCGGGGACCTTGAGGGGTTGTAATAGTCCAGCAGGTCTCTGGTGCTCTGCCTTGACTCGCCAGCATGTGTCGCACTTGGCCACATACTCAGCTATTTCCCTCTTCATGCTGACCCACCAATATTTCTCATTTAGGTCTTGATACATCTTTGTACTCCTAGGATGTATGGAGTATAGAGTATCGTGTTGGCTTCTTGAAGGATGAGGGCCTTCAGCTCTGGCTTGTCGGGCACGCATATTCGTTTTCTGAACCAGACGGTACCGTGCTCATCCTCGGAGAACCCGGGGGCTCTACCCTTTCTCATGTTCTGCTGGATCTCCAAGATGTCCGGGTCTTCCTTCTGTGTATCCTGGATCTGGTCTATTAAGACAGGTCTGGTCTCTAGAGCGGCGAGATACGCTCTGGTGGTGATCCCTAGATTCAGCCTTTCCATCTCCTTGTATAACAAAGGAGCCTGATCCTGCACCAGGATGGCGTTACAATGCCCTTTTCGACTTAGGGCGTCTGCCACCACATTTGCCTTGCCTGGATGATAATGGATGCCCAAGTCATAATCTTTGATCAGCTCCAACCACCTTCTCTACCTGAGGTTCAGGTCCGGTTGGGTGAATATGTACTTGAGGCTCTTGTGGTCGGTGAAGACCTCACACCGATTCCCCACAAGGTAATGTCTCCATATCTTCAAGGCATGAACCACGACTTCCAATTCCAGGTCGTGGGTCGGGTAATTTAGCTCATGCGGCCTTAGCTGATGAGAGGCGTAGGATATAACCTTCCCATCTTGCATTAAGACACACCCTAACCGTTGGCGAGAGGCATCGCAGTAGACGTGGAAGCCCTTCCGGATGTCTGGCAGAGTCAGAATTGGGGCTGACACGAGCTTCTTCTTAAGGGTTTGGAAGCATTCTTCACAATCTGGAGTCCATTCAAACTTTACCTCCTTCTACAATAGCCTGGTCATGGGCTTGTCTATCTTTGAGAACTTCTCAATGAATCGGCAGTAATATCCGGCCAATTCGAGAAAACTCTGGATCTCGGTCACGTTTGTGGGTTGTAGCCAATTGGTCACTACTTCTATGGTGGTTGGATCCACAGCTATTCCTCCGGTAGATATGACATGACCGAGGAACTTCACCTCAGACGACCAAAACTCACACTTGCTGTATTTGGCGTACAATTGTTGTTCCCTTAGCTTTCCGAGGGTCAGATGGAGGTGGGTTTCATGTTCTTCCTTGGTCTTGGAGTAGACGAGGATATCGTCGATGAATACCACGATGAACTTATCCAAGAACTCCATGAATACATTGTTCATCATGTTCATGAAAAAGGTCGGGGCATTCGTGAGTCCGAACGACATCACAGTATACTCGTAGAGTCCGTAGCGGGAGGTGAAGGCAGTCTTGGAGATGTCTTCTTCTCTAATCCTCAATTGGTGATAACCTGACCTGAGGTCGATCTTGGAGAACATCGAGGATCCTTTCAGCTGATCGAACAGGTCGTCGATCCGAGGCAGGGGGTACTTGTTCTTGATGGTTACGTCGTTCAGGGCTCTGTAGTCCACGCACATTCTTTTGGTCTTGTCCTTCTTCATGGCGAAGATAACCGGTGCACCGCAAGGCGAGGTACTCGGTCGGATATACCCTTTTTGTTCCAGGTCTTTGATGTTGCTCTTGACTTCGGCTAGTTCATTGGCGGCCATCTGGTATGGACGCTTGGAGATTAGAGTGGTCCCGGGGACAAGCTCGATTATGAATTTGATGTCCCACTTGGGAGGCATTCCTGGCAGGTCCTTTGGGAAGACGTCCATGTACTCCTTGACTACGGGCACTTCCTCTAGGGCTAGCGAGGTGAAGAGACACCACGCGAGGTTTGCGGTTGGTCATCCGAATAGTGACGGCTTCGCCTTCAGAGTTGGTCACAGTTACGGACTTGCTGGCGTAGTCGATCACTCCTTTGTGCTTCATCAACCAATCCATCCCTAGGATGAGGTCGAGTCCGGTGCACTCGATGAGGACCATCTCGGCTGAGAATAATATTCCTTGAATCTTTATCTTTACCTTAGGGCTGAATAGGTGGGCTAAGGTTTTCTTGCCGGGGGTGGCAATCATCATGGGGAAGGGCAGAGGAGGCACTTCCAACTCATTCATTTTCACAAAGTCTTCAGATATGAAGGAGTGTGTTGCTCCAGAGTCAAACAATATTATAGCTGGCATGGAATTTATGGTGAACATACTGAGTACGACTTCAGGAGCTTCCTGAGCTTCCTCCGCGCTGATGTGGTTGATGTGGGCATGAACCGCCTGGTTGGGTGCCACGCCTTGGGGCTTCTTGGGGTGAGGACACTAGTGCGAGTAGTGCCCTTCCTTTCGGTAGTTGAAGCAGACGATCGGCTTTCCTTGGTGGTCCCTCATGATCTGGGCCTTGGAGGTGGGCGTCGGCTGAGCTGCCGGAGCTGGTGGAGCGTGGCGGGGATGCCTGGCATTGGATCCACTGGCGACATGTGGCGGCCTGAAGGCGGGCCGAGGATGGTAGGCGGGTGCTGGTGGCGGAGGGACGAAGCGGGGCCTCTAAGGGTTCGCCTGATGATGCTTGAACGCAATCATCTTCCTCTTCTTGAGGTCCAACTTGTTTTGCTCAGTCTCTTGGATGAGCGCTTTATTCACCAACCGTTGAAAGTCAGCGTAGTCGGTGGTGACTAGCTTAATGAACAGCTCATCCTTAAGTCCCCGGGGGAACTTAGCTTGGCAGAGGGTGTCGGTTCGCACCTCTTCCAGCGCGTAGCGGGCCAGACGGTTGAATTCATGGAGATACTCCATGATAGTCCGGCTCCCTTGTTGCAGGTCGCGGAACTCCTGCTGCTTTACCACGATGAATTCGGTGGGGTCATGGGCGGCGCGAAAGGAAATGGTGAACTCCACCCAAGTCACCATGTGGTCCTCCGGTTGGGACTCACGATAGTTGTCCCACCATTCTGCGGCGGGACCCTGGAGTTGATGAGTGGCGAAAGCCACTCTCTCCCGGTCAGTGTAGGGGAGGAGGTCCAACTTCTTCCCGATGGTGCGGAGCCAATCTCTGGCCTCCACGGGGTTTGTAGTGCTTGAGAAGATAGGGGCTCGCACGCGCAAAAACTCCGAGAGTTGGGGTGCGGGTGCGGGGGCTGGTGCACGTGGGACGAGCTCCACGTTCTGCTGGTGCAATCGGTCCAACTATGCTTGTTGGGGCTGCATTTGGGTGAGGAGGGTGGTAATCATATGGTTCTGATTAGCCATCATCTCTGCCAAGGTGGGGTGGTTGGCGGATGGCGGCCCAGTCTGACGTTGGCCCGTTGCGCCCCAGTTGGGCACAACGCTTCTGGGCAAACCATTGCTTGCCCCTTCTCCGTTGTTGGACCCGGTGTTCTGATTATCGACCATCTTCTGAACATACAAGATTTTTAGTCATAAGATAAAAGCTTTAAAACAAATTTTTAACCAAGAATAGCCCAGAGGGGCTCACAAATATATATATATATATATATATATATATAAGTGGTAAAAAGTGTTCATTACATCAATGCTTTTATTTTAATCCAGGTACAAGTCGTTGTAGGTGGTACCACAATCATAAATTATTACAATCAACGAAAACTACCGCCTACTCATCATCTGGGGTGGTCTCTGTGCTCTTAGAGCCACGAGGGTCCTGAGGGATGGTGGGCTCGAGAAAATTCTCGATGATAGGGTCAGAGACGATGGTGGGGCGCGAGGCAGGAGCGCTGGAGCTGACGAAGGAACTCGACCACCTCGTGGTGCTCCTCGGTGTCAAGCACGGCCTCAGTATGGAGATCGTCCATGGCCTAAAGAAGACGCGTCTGCCGGGCCATGACCGGATCGCGATCAGAGTAAACTCCGATGTAGATGCTGCGGTGGGCGCTGGGAGTGCACTTCGGCACAAGTCGAAAGGACGTGTTCTAAAGACGATCATCGTAGATCATCCTCAGCTCCATGAGGTCTTGGAGGGCAACGCGTTGGCACGTGACGTCAAAGGTTGGGCCCCCTAGTGCTGCCGTGAAGAACGGCAGGTTCTCGTCGGATCCATGGATGGTAAGGGATACGTCGCAGGGTCCCGCGAACTCTTCCATGTACACGCCATGGAACTCGGGCTCGAAGAGGAACCCAAGGAAGGTGACCATCATTTGGAGCTCCCTGACGAAGCCCTCGAAGTGGCGGCAGAAGCTATGCACTTGGTAGACCGGCATCTACAAAAACAACAAGTTGACGGAAAGTGAGGTAAGGAACAAAGTTAAAAGTAGGTTGTCGTGAAATAGTTTTTTATGCAGCTAAGGGCTAGGCTGGTCCGTTTGGCTTCCTACAGTCAAGTCGGCTCTGATACCATCTTGTCACGCAACAATTTATCAAAATTAGAACATTATTGAATTTCCAAAGAAAAACAATAATAAAGAGGTTCATCATGCGACACGTACATACAAGCAATCATTCATGGTACACAGACCACGTTATTACAAAAGAGTAAAATTAAAATAAACCATAAAAATAAACTGCATGACGAACGCCCTCTTCAGGATCTTTCTTCTTGACTGGGTCGCTACTCCAGACCATCTTCATAGTAGGCATCCTCTGAATTGTGTGTCCAACGACTATGAGTACAAAAAGTACTCAACAAGCCACCGCAAATGCAAATAGTAATGCAAGGTAATAACAAAGGAAGGACAATGGCTAATAGTGCGGAAAAGTACATTTTTCAGTTAGTGCATTTAATGTAGTCAATTTTAATCATGCGGAATAATAAACATGAACATCATAATATCATCTAACTCGAGGAGTACGTTTTCCCTCCTCCCACAACGTTCCTTACATGTCAAATCATCATGCACATTCGTTATAAATAAACTAACTGTGGGATGTCATGCAACCCGCCTTGACCGTGGGCTCGGCTTTTCGAAAAGATTTATGACTCTGATCAGAGGCGTACTATTGTACCCACAAGGCACGCACTCATCCCATACACCAAAGTGTAACGAGATGACCCATACCATGGGAACTCGTGCCAAAACCTCAGCATGAAATGCTCCAAGCGATAACCACCCGCTCTAGGTTTCGCCGGTGTGCCGAGCCGCATCCCGGCTAACGTCGCACCCCATTTTGTGCCCCGTCGGTACAAGCCACCCGCAGGTGCTGCTTGACCCATCTCCAAGTGGTGGCCTCGGTTTGGAACACTCCATACCTTAGTTAGGACTTACCCATTAGAGTTGTGGTTAGTACGGAAGTGTATTGCAACGGATCCCGCAGACCGGTCCTTATAGTGCCTCGGGTGCTACCGACCAATGCCCTAGCTTGCACTCGGAACCCACCATGCATACACTCTCAACCATAACTCTATCACCAACAGCTTTCCAGAGGTAAGAATAACGAGGATCATATAGTAGATTCCAATAGCTACGACTCATTTTTAATCCTATAGCAATCATGTAGATACATTGGACACTAGCTAATAGTACTAATAATATGGTGACAAGGAGTTTAGGATAGATAGCATGGCTTGGGTTGCACATCAAGGTCGGGGGATCCTAGTAAATATATTGTAGGGGTTTCATTTGACAAATGCATGTATATCCTATGTGTTTTAGCGAAAGGCGAGGGAGGGACTTCCGGGAAGTACTCCAGCTCCTCGGCGGCTTCGTAGTTTTTTCGACAAAAGTAATAAACATAACATTCAATAAATATGGGTTCTGATTAGGTTTAAATTAAGACAAATAAGTTATTAAGTTTCTGAAAATTAATATATGAATCTTTAATATGGGATTTTGATGGAGTTAGAGATTTCTAAAAAGGAAATGAAAAAGGTACACCTAATATATTTTAAACTTCCTATTAATTAATAATAGAAAGTTTAGATCAACCTACTATTTCTATTATACAAAAATGAAGAGGATAAAAGATAAATCTTTCTAAAGCTGCATTATGAACATATATTAAAGTGCATTTGAATACTTTATAAAATAAACATAAAATACTCAAAATAAACCTACTGTTTTTATTGTACAAACATGTAGAGAATAAAATTATGAATTTTCTGGAATTGAAATGATAAATTTTGGAGTTAAAACGAGCAAGAGATGAATTTTAGAAGTCTAAAACTATTTCTGGAATTTAAATTAAACTAAAAACAGGCGTCGGTCCACGGTGAACCGGGTTCACCGTGAAACCGCGCACTGTGCATGAGCGCTGGATCCAGATCCACAGTTGGATCGCGATCGGGCGACCACGGGTGAGGCGGGGGAGTTAAGTTATCGTGGACGGCCAGGATTAAAAGATCGAACCGATACACAATGGATGGCCCAGATTCGATGCGGGTTTTAAATATAAATGGACGGCTCAGATTAGAACATAACGCTTAACCAAGATTAAACCGTGCGAATGATTCAACCGCCATCGTTGGATCTCGATCGCACGACCGAGATCGAATCCGACACGGCATGGGTACTCGACCCGTGCCGGTCATCTTTTCCAGCGACGGTGGCCAGGTCTAAGGGCTAAAACAGAACCAGGGCGATAAGAGGAACATGATGGTACCATTGGCGATGCGAGAGGTCGTCGGAGCGTTGCCGGTGACGAGCGGAGGCGGCGAAGGTGTTCGGGTCCCTTGTCGGTGATGGTGTTCCGGCGGGGTTCATCGGCGACGGGGGGGGTGGCCGAGGTCGAGGTGGTGCCGGCGGTCACAGTGGTGTGGTCGTCGAGGACGGAAGGGGACTTCGGCGACGGCGAGCAGCGGCTAGAGCGAGGGCGGTGGGGTGGCGTTAAATGGAGTGTTGCAGGCGTTCTGTTCGTTCTCGCAGCGAGTGAGCATAGGGGTTGAGCGCGGTGGTGGCTAGGGGGTTAAATAAGGGTACCGGCGGGGCAGAGGGGGCGCAATTGAGGGATGCCGAGAGTAAACGCCGGTGATGTGGTTTCCTTGCATGCGAGCGACAGCGCCGAGGAGATTATGCGTGGTTTAATGGGAGAAACGGTCGGCGCGTCGTGGGGGTGTTAATGGCGATGATGATTTAATGCGAGGGGGCCAGCGGTTGCGGATCCGAGGCGAGATCGGTGGTCGGTGAAGTTAAGGGGGGTTGGCACGAGGTGGATGATGGGTCCGATAGGTGGGCCAAGGTGGTCAGCGGGCATGAGCGTACGGGTGTGGCGTCTGACGGGTGGGGTCGGTCTCGGCCGAGAGAGGGAGTCGGCGCCGACAGGTGGGGTCAGGCGGTCGAGCGCGCACACGAAGGGAGAGGGAGTCAGTAACAAGCGGGGCCTGGGTGTCAGTACGGGCACGGGGAAGGGAGTGGACTGGGCCGGCCGGAGGAGAGAGATTGGGGGAGGGAGGCCCGTTACTGTTCCAATTATTTTCTGAATAAAAATAATTGCAGAAATTAGTTTAAAATATTTGGGCTACCTCCAAGGGTGATAAAAATTTGTAAAAATTCTCAAAACTATATCTTGGCCTTGGGATCACATACAAAATTTTCTAGCCCTTGGTTTGGATGTTTTATCTAGGTTCTAGTTCAATTAATCTTAGAAGGGCATTAAAGGTACTTCAAAATAATTTATTTCCAGAAAAATATATTAATTGGTATTTTTATTCCTCTGAAAAATTTGGGGTGTTACAAACATATCCCCCTTACAAAGAATCTCGTCCTCGAGATTGGAACGTTACTCGAATAGCTCAGGGTATTGGGCTTTCAACTCGTCTTCTTTTTCCCATGTGGCTTCTTCAACGGGGTGGTTGTCCCACTGAACCTTGCAGAAGCGAACCACACGGCTCCTGGTTACCCTTTCCTTAGTCTCCAAAATCTTGATGGGTTTCTCTATGTAGGTCAAGTCCGCTTGGACATTGAGCTATTGGAGGTCGGCCTACTCGGTGGGCACATAGAGACAGTTCTTCAGCTGAGAGACGTGGAACACATCATGGACTCCTACCAAGGATGGAGGCAGTTCTAGCCGATATGCCACTTCTCCTTGCCGTCGGAGGATCTGAAAAGGTCCGACATAGCGGGGTGCTAGCTTGCCTTTCATGTTAAACCTTTGAGTGCCATGGAGGAGAGTGACTCAGAGATAGACATAATCGCCTTCCTCAAAGGTCAGGTCTCTCTGTCGGTTATGGGCATAGCTCTTTTGCCGGGACTGGGCTATCTTCAATCTGTCCCTGGCGATCTTGACTTTTTCATCGGATTCTCGCAATATATCCGTCCCGAATAGTTGTGATTCTCCGGTATGATCCTAGAGTAACGGCGTTCTGCACTTACGCCCATAAAGTGCTTCAAACGGGGACATTTGCAGGCTAACTTGATAGCTGTTGTTGTACGAAAACTCCGCATAAGGCAAGTTCTTATCCCACATTCCGCCAAAGTCTAGAGTGCAAGCTCTAAGCATATCCTCCAATACCTGGTTGACTCTTTCGGTTTGACCATCGTTCTGTGGATGATAGGCGGTGCTAAAGTTTAGCCGGGTGCCGAGTTCCTCTTGAAGGTTCTTCCAAAATATAGAGGTAAACTAACTCCCACGGTCAGATACAATCTTCTTCGGAACTCCGTGCAGGCACACAATCCGGGTCATATACAACTCGACCAACTTCGCGACGGTGTAAGTTGTCTTGACGGGGATGAAGTGAGCCACTTTGCTGAGTCGGTCGACAGTTACCCAGATAGAATCATGACCAGCTTGGGTCCTGGGCAGGCCTGTGATGAAGTCCATTCCTATCTCTTCCCACTTCCATTCAGGGACCTTGAGGGGTGGTAATAGTCCGACAGGTCTCTGGTGCTCTGCCTTGACTCATCGGCATGTGTCGCACTTGGCCACATACTGAGCTATTTCCCTCTTCATGCTGACCCACAAATATTTCTCCTTTAGGTCTTGATACATCTTTGTAATCACAGGATGTATGGAGTATAGAGTATCGTGGGCTTCTTGAAGAATGAGGGCCTTCAGCTCTGGCTTGTCGGGCACACATATTCGGTTTCCGAACTAGACGGTACCGTGCTCATCCTCGGAGAACCCGGGGCTCTACCCTTTCTCATGTTCTGCTGGATCTCCAAGATGCCCGGGTCTTGACCCCCAAAGCGTACAAAATCAAAATTTCATGAACCTTGATATACTCACGTACCAGTCCCTTTACCCACGTCGTCAGTCAAGCTCAAGGCGAGGTACGTGCCACCCTTGTTGGTTAGCTAGACATTTCACTCGATCAAGAATTGGATTCAAATCATGACTAACTCCTTAATCATAGTGTCATGGGCATGCACTTTCTAATCCAATACCTCGAGGGGCCCAGAGACAACTCTCCCGTTATTAGGAGGGGTAAATTCCATCTTGACCGCTCATATCCCAAGACATGTTTCACAACACACCTGAAAACAACCCTTATTACTACCCTGATACGGAATAGCATTAGGAAGCATCTAAGTGTGTCACTATGCATTCTGGAATAAAATGATGATCTCAGGTCCAACGACTCTATAGGTACACCATTTGAGATGACAACTATTGGCACATAACAATCTCAGCAATATCTCAAGTGGGTCTGTCCAACACCATGTTCACCAACATGTGTCCACATCACTGATTTGACATCTCTATGTCTATGATCTGTGAAACACAATCATCAATTAGTCGGATGCGCTAATCCATATATCATCGCTGTCCCACATGATGACTAGATTAGGGACCCTTTTGAACAACATCATTGTTGGCGTAAAAGATTACGCTAACAGGTTTCTGACGATTAAAACTAACAAATGAAGTGTTTGCGAAGAAAACTATTCCAAGCCTCCAAAAGGATAATAACTTAGAATAGTTTGAAAGTGTGTATTGAATAACTTTTATTCAGTCTCTATTACAGGGTAAAATGGGGGGTATTTATAGGCTCAAACATTAAGGAAAAGACCCTTTTACCCCTCTATTACAACCGACATAGTAGAAACTATTCGGTACCCTTAATAGGGCTAAAATGGTAAAAGACTAATCTAATGAGAAAGAATAAAAGTATTCCATCTTAGCTGGCAAGGAAGCTCTTGGAAGAGTTCAAGTTCGAAGATATACTTCGAATTGGAGTCCGTCATCATACTTCGAACTTGACCCGCTGCATCCCCGGAGTCATATGCTGGAAATCTTAGACTTAATCACCAACCTTTGTTTTGTTACTGCAATAACCCTGAAGATGGAATATTTTCCCCCAACAGTAGCCCCTCGAATACGCTTCTCCGCTAAATCTGTAATATTAGGAGAGCAGTATACGCAAGAAAAATAATCATGCGTAGGGGTTAGCAGATTTAAACCATCTCTGAACTACGTGGAGATGTAAACTTTAAATCAGTTTCTAATAAAATTACATTCGAAGTAAGTTAGAACTAACTCGAAAAGTCTGAAAGCCTTTTTAGACTTAGAAGAAATAACCGTTGGCTTCTTTCTTCTAACGGAAGTTACGGAATGCTTTAATTCTGGAGCAAAGTAACGGTTAAGAATGCGAAACGGCATAGGCAAACGGTAAAAAATCGGGGTCTGAGCTATAAATAGAGGGCCCAGACCCTTCTCGAGTACCTTTCCACTGCTTTCGTGCAAACAAACCATCGGTCAAGCCCTAGCCTCCATTTTCCTTCTGAAGCAACCCATGAGATCACATGGCAAAAACTAGTTTCAAAGGTCCCGGGGCAGCTTCAACCTTGGCACGGCGGCAGCAGCGGCGGCTGCAACATTGGCGGCGACGACTTCGACACCAGCAATGGCAACCACGGCGACGGTGGCAGGAAATCCCCAAAATCTTGGCCCTCAAGACCACTTCCCGGCGTCGACAAAGTACATGGACCAGTCTTATCAATTGGGGCCTTCAACCTGCAAAAGGGAATCGCTTGCGGCCGCAGTAGAAGGCAAAATCAGTTCCGGGGTTATGATTCGCAAACCTGGGAAGGAAATCATTCCGTCACCGAGGCTCGGAGAAGTGGTCGTTTTCGAAGCCTTCTTCGAAGCTGGTTTGGGGCTTCCGGCAGTTGATTTCTTGACGGAGGTATTGGACTTGTTCCACGTCACTCTCCCCCAACTCTCTCCGAATGCTGTAGCACATCTCGCCATCTTCGAATGGGCGTTGCGAGCTGAAGTTTGTGAAGGAAGGGGGAGATCTTCACAACACTGCACAGAGCATTGTGCCAACCAAAAACCTTCGTTGGGCTCGGAGGTGAGAAGATGGTGGTGGCCTTCGAAAGCATCAACTTCAGGCTCCGGGACGAGTATGCTCTCTGGTTTCCTGCCAAGGCTATCAATGCCAGATGGTACACCGACTGGATCCTGAAATGGTTTTATGCCGAAGTTGGGGCAAGCAGTCGCCTAGCTGGACCTTTGCAAGATATCAATTTCCGAAAGGAAGCCCTTGTGCATCCGGATCCGGGCCAGCTCGAAGCTTGCCTCAGCTTGCTTCAAAAAATCAGTCGCCGCCTGAGTATGCGGGACTTAGCCGAAGAATTCCTCGGGCTTCAAATTCCTCCCCTCATGGCCAACTGGCCGATCACCTTCGAAGAAGATTCGGAGGGCGATCTTCGCAAAATTTCTTCAACTTCGAGCCCTGCAGGTAACTTCGAAAACAACATATGTCATGTATATTTATTCGAAGAATTAACCAACTTAACTCATTTTTCAGCGTCTTCAGCCCCTATAACTTCGGAGCAAATCGTACGAGCTTCGGAGAAGATTTTGGGCGTCCCAACTCCGACCGAAAAGGAATGGAGAATTAAGCTGGTTGGTACTTGGGAACGGTCCAACCGGGTATGAGGGCTACTCGAAGTTGTTCCTCCCCCTCTTGTGGATTGGGTGCCTTCGGAGAAAGGGCCCAAAAAGAGAAAAGATGAAGCTGGAGCTTCGAGCTCTGCCAAGACTCCGCTCAAGAAGGTGGCTCGAAAGCCAAGAGTGCATGTACCTTCGAGCCCAAGAGCTTCAGTTTCCGATTCCTTGGAAGACGAAGGCAGGATGCTTGTCGACCTGATTGACAAAGATGCAGCCGAAAGAGATGCACATATTGATGAAGCTGCGAACGTGCCGGAGTCTCAAGAAAACCTTGAGCAAGTAAGGACTCCGGCTGCTCAAGAAAATTTACCGCAAGACGAAGCTCCTGTGGACGAAAGCGGAGTCGAAATTACTTCAGCTTCGATTCCGGGTGAAGTAACAACGGCTACTCTCGAGGATGCTCCAACAGTCGAAGATTTGAGTGCTGATTCTGACGAAGACTTTGTGGTAGCCTTCGACCTGCCAAGCAGCCCAATGCTCACCCGTCGCCAGAATATCGAAAGTAAACTTCGCATAATTCGTTTGTTCTTTTTCCCTATGAAATTATACAATGCATAATACCTTTGTTTTTACAGGATCCACTTCCGTGGAAGAGGTCCGTCCCGAAGATATAATTCCTGGACCTTCGACAGCTTCGGAGCCAATTCCAGGAGCCACTCAAATGGGGCCTAGAAAAGGCAAAGGGAAGTTGGATCCCCTCCCTGCTCCGAGCTCAAGATCAACTCCGTCTGAGTCAACAGACGAGAGCCAATCTACTGAGGGCCAGTCTACCGGGGCTCCAAAAACCACAGCTCAACACTCCGGGCCTTTGCCAAGCGAAGATGACCAGCAAGCCTTGAGCATGCTCCCCCTTCTAGCTCCTTTCTTGGAGCGAAGAACTGGGCTTCGGACTTTTCTCGAGCCTTTGGATCGAGCTAGTCGCGATGTCGGGGAGACGGACTTGGTGGCTCTCTTGAGCGAGGCGGAGAGTTCGGAGCTTAACGCTGCCATGGAACGCGTAGCATACCAGGTACGAAGTATCTGCAAAACAACATCAAATTTATATACAAAAAATTTCTCACCTTGGTTTTTCTTTTCGCAGCAAACAGTCTTGGCCCGAGCTGCGAACATCTCAAATGAACGTGGAAGCGCTCGCCTTCAAGAGGAAAATGCGACTCTTCAACGAAATCTTACTATCTCCGAAGGTCGAGTGGCCCACTTGGACAACATGGTTTCAACGGAGCGTAGGGCCAGACAAGGCTTGGAAGCTATGAACAAAGAGCTCGAAGCAGAAAAAATTGTGCTTCGAGCAGAAATCAAAAAGATGCGGGCGGAGCACGCTACTGCGGGGGCTGAGCTTGTCAGACTCCAAGAAGAAAAGGACAAAGTTGCTGAAGAAGCTAGCCAACTGCTTAATCAAAAGAATTCTTTAGCTACGGAGGCAGCTAGGCTCTCTGGAGTAGTAAGAGAACTAACTTCGGCGAAGGATGCTTTAATTGAAGATAAGCTGAAGTCGGAGAAGGTAGCTGCAGAGGTCATGGACCAATTGCTAGGCGTTCTAGAGTACTTCGGTACTACTAGGACGCTTCCTTCGGATGACAACATCTCCCTGCTGCGCCGGTTGAAGAGGATCCAAGGAGCAGTGAAGCAAATGAAGACATCAGGCATTCGGTACGGAGAAATCTCCGGACAAGTGGCTGGTATCGGCATACTTCGTTACTACGAAGATCTGGGCCAATCGATAACTCCGAGCGCCGGAGGGGGTCCCATTACCTTCGATGACGACCAGCTTCTTACTCCTTCCGAAGGTGTGGCCGCTGCTTGGCAAGCCTTTCAAACTTCATGGAGAGCCGAAGGTCGCTCTGCGATCAAGGCCTGGATTGACGAAGGACAACGCCAGAAGCAAGCTCGGTCCCAAGCATCAAGCAGTCATCCCCCTCCAAACCCGCAGGTTTAGAATTATCTTAGGATTTTCAACTATGTAAAGCACTACACTTTTCTACATTTATGAATGAAGATTTTCTTATCATGTTTTTAGGCTTTGCTTCATATGGAAGATGTCGAAGTGTTAGATGTTAATGACGAACTTTGCTTATTATGGGCTACCATCGATATCTTAAAACTTCACAAGCGCCCTCGATTTCTAGTTCCTCGGGATAGCTCTGGAGCGATTACGTCCGAAGTAAGCAAAGATATATTATCTTGTATTAAAGAGGAAGAAAAAGAAGTTAACTTGGAAACTTCATCTTCCAAAGACATTATTTGGTCCGAAGACGAAGATGAAAGTCAAAATAAAAAGCCTGAAGAACTTGGAAGCTAGGAAAGGAGCCCCGAACGACTTCGAACTTGGGCCAAGCTTCAACAAGAACAAAAAGACTTTAGAGCTTCGAAGGGAGGGAAGAGAGTTAAACGCAAAGTTGTTAGAACTCCCGGCTCTGGAACTAGTCGTTCCAACCCTAGCTCTAGAGACCGAAGGGGTATTCGATTCCTTCTTGGTATAGATACCAATTTTTCATGATGTAATCATATTGTTCGAATAATAAACATCAATTTAAAATTGTCTCCCTATTTACTAGCCCCTCTTTGAGCGTAAGCAACTTCGAACTGTATTCAAAGATGGTTAGACGCAAAGAAAAAACTTAGGAGTACAATTTTGGGGGTTCGGAGCCCCTCAGCAATTTAAAGATCGATTAAAATCTTATAAAATGTCTTTGACTATTTGTAGTCGGAAGACTGGTAACTTAGTACCTTATGCTTTTGAAAGAAATCTCTTGGGATAACTTTCCGGACACTTTAGTGTCTTAGATGATTTGTCACTTTGGACTTCCTTAACAGACATTCAAAGCTCATGGCTCAAACTCTGTTTTGTATTGGCCTCCTTCGGCTCTTTTTGCGAATTCTGTCAAACCAGTGGTTTGGAGTTCACAGTGGTCTCTTTGGACTCTTTTTACGGATGCCTACAAGCCGGTGTCTTGGGCTCCGCATCATTTGGTCTCTTTGGACTCTTTTTACGGATGTCTTCCAGCTGGTGGCTTGGACTCCGCATTCTGTGGTCTCGGGCTCTTTTACGGATGTCTTCAAGCCGATGGCTTGGACTCCGGATTATGTCAGCCCACCACCTCGAAAAATATGATTCAAATTAATGACACTTCCCTCTCGGTCAACTCCGCTATTCCAGTGCGTCCACTCGGAAGTGGGAAGTTTATGAGGGGTAGGCATTATCTGAACCATATGCTTTATTAATTCGGAAAGTTCTTACAAATGATTACAAGGAGCCCTTATGTGAAGTATCACTTTAGGTGTTCCGCATGCCATGTATGCGCTAACTCTTCACCTTCCAAATTAGCTAATTTAAAAGAACCAGGAGGCCCTGAGCGAACAATTAAGTATGGACCTTCCCATTTATTTCCTAATTTTCCTGGTGCTATGATACTTCGCAAAACGAGATGACCTGGTCTAAGTTCATTAATCCTGACCTTCGGGTCGAACCAAGCCTTTGTCTGCTGCTGATACTTTGACAGATTTGCCACAGCTCGAAGTCTTGTCTCCTCTATTAAATCCAGCGAAGCTTGTCTTTCTCCTTCTACTTCCGGTTCGGTGCTGCGAAGTGATCCTCCTTTGAGCTCTGTTGGTGTCATAGCTTCATCTCCGAATAATAGTCTGAATGGAGTGAAACCCGTGGACCTCGTTTGAGTGGTCTGAATGGACCACAAAATCTTCGGAAGTTCTTCGGTCCAGAGTACTTTTGCCAATCCTACTATCCTTCGATTTAGCCCTCACAAAATATTACCATTGGCTCTTTCTACAGCTCCGTTAGACTGAGGATGTCGCACTACAGCAAAGCATAGCTGGATGCCTAGATCTTCACAAAATTTCTTGAAAGGTTCTGCATCGAATTGTGTTCAATTGTCAATTGTGAGTTGTCTAGGCACTCCGAACCGGCAAATGATATTCTTCCAGAAAAATTTCTGTACATTGTTCGAAGTGATAGCTGTTAGGGGCTCTGCTTCGACCCACTTTGAAAAGTATTCAATTGCTACCACTGTGAACTTCAAATTTCCTTTTGCTGTTGGGAAGGGACCAATAAGATCCATACCCCATCTGGCCATGGGCCATACCGGAGCTATGACTTGAAGGGCTGTTGGTGGGCGATGACTTCTTTGTCCCATCCACTGACATCCTTGGCAAGTGCGGACCAAGCTCTCCGCATCAGCTACTATTGTAGGCCAATAAAGCCCCTGGCGAAGTGTTTTTCCTGCCAAAGCTTGAGGGGCCAGATGGCTACCGCAAAGTCCTTCATGGATTTCTCGAAGAATTTCTTGACCTTCGGCTTAAGATATACATCGGAGCAGAGGGGAACATACTCCGGCCTTGTATAAAATACCGTTGATTATTTGCTAATTCCGAGTTCTAAACTTTAACCTCGAAAGTTGTGGTTCTTCGGACATATTTGCCTCTCCTTGCAATACTTTCATGATTGAACTTTGCCAATCTGTACTTGGAGTGCAAATAACTTCTGCAGCAGGAATTTGTGTTACCGAAGGTGTACTGAGTTCTTCATAAAAAGCTTCTTCAGGTATGTCCATAGCTCCGGCTGCAGCTTTCGCTAAGATGTTAGCTTGCATATTTTCTGCTCTAGGTATACTCCGAATGGAAATCCCTTTAAATGCTGCTTCGATCTTTCGGATTTCTTCTAAGTACTTTGCAAGCTGTGGATGCCGGACTTGGAAACTCTTGTCCACGTGCCCTGCTACAATCTGAAAATATGTTTTAATAACAACTCTTGTAGCCCCTAGAGCACGTGCCTTGCGAAGTCCCAATAAAATTTCTTCATACTCCGCTGTATTATTGGTAGACTTAAAGTTGAGTCTTGCGGAGTACAATGCCTTTTGCCCTGAAGGAGAAATTATCATAGCTCCGACGCCTGCCCAAGATGCTTTAAAAGCTCCATCAGAATAAATAGTCCAAATTTCTTCACTTGGCTTCTCCGGAGCCCATGCTGCATGGGGAGTCCATTCTGCCATGAAGTCGGCCAATACTTGTGACTTGATTGCTATTCTTGCCAGGAAAGATATGCCGAAGGGTGCCAACTCAACAGCCCACTTCCCAATTCTTCTAGTGGAATCCTTACTTCGGAGCATATCTCCCAAAGGATATGAAGTCGGTACAATGACATTATGTGCCAAAAAATAATGCCTTAGCTTCCTCGAAGCCATTATCAGAGCATATCTTGTTTTTTCTCCGGACAATGCTTCGGACACAAAGTAAACTGGATTTTGTACCAACTTCCCGTTGAAATCAACTTCTCTGACAAGGACTGCACTGACAGCAGAGCTAGTAGCTGCAAGGTAGAGGAGTAAGGTTTCGTCCGCAATAGGCACCGTGAGTGTAGCAAGGTTACTAAGATAATTTTTAATATCTTCGAAGCTCTTTTGACACTCTAGTGTCCATGCGAAATTTTCGTACCCTTTCAATGCTTTGAAAATAGGCAAACTTCTCTCTGCAGACCTTGCCAGAAATCTACTAAGTGCTGCGGGGAGCCATCTTCTGCAACGCAGTTATCTGAGTGGGGATAGCTTCGATTCTTCTGCTCGAAACTAGGTACCCTAACAATTTTCCAGCTTGCGCCCCGAAAATACATTTTTCGGGGTTGAGACGGATCCCACATGCCCAAAGACTATTAAATGTTTCTGCTAAGTCTATGCTATGTTGGTGCTTTAAAGCACTCTTTATTACAATATCATCCATATAGGCCTCTACATTACGACCTAATTGATGACCTAGAGCCTTAGCAATTAACCTCGAAAATGTAGCCCCGGCATTTCTTAAGCCAAAGGGCATTCTTACAAAACAAAAGACTCCTGAAGGAGTTACGAAGCTTATCTTGATTTCATCTTCGCACTTCAACCAAATTTTATGATAGCCGGAATACGCGTCAAGGAAGCTTAATAACTCCGAACCAGCAGTGGAGTCGACCAACTGATCAATGCAGGGCATGGGGTAGGGGTCACGGGGGCATGCTTTATTCCGAGATGTAAAATCAATACACATGCACCACTTCCCTAAATATTTCTTCTTAACGAAGACTGGGTTGGCTAACCACTCCGTATGAGCCACTTCCTTGATAATCCCAGCCTTCAGCAACTTTTCAACTTCGTCTTTAGCAAGGACAGCTCTCTCCGCGGACATCTTCCGGAGTCCTTGCCTAATAGGCCGAGCCTTCGGGTTCACAAGTAGACTATGTTCAATAATGTCCCGACTGACTCCGGTGATGTCTTCATCAGACCAAGCGAAGACATCCAAATTTTCCTCAACTACTTTTTCTAAGAAGGCAGCAACTTCTGGAGGCAAGTCTTTACCAAATTGAAATGAATATTCCTTACCCTCTTTGACAATAACCTTCGTTGCAATCTCTCCTTCAGGACTTGGTCTTGGGAAGGATCTTTTCGAGGATTCGCTAGGAGCAGAAAAATTCTCCGGATCATCTTGCACACTGTTCACCTGTCTCGGGTCAAGGGGAGGGCCATGACCATATTCCGCTCTTCGCGCGATGGCCTGATCTCCGAAAACAGTGAGTACTCCTGCTTGTGTGGGCATCTTTATACATAAGTAATTATGATGCGCCACAGCTCTGAATTGGTTTAACATGCCTCTTCCGAAGATGACATTATATGCATATGGAGCATCTACAACATCGAAGATCACTTCCTCTGTCCTGGCTAGTAGCCCCTCTCCGAAAGTAACTTCCAGGCCAATTTGGCCGAGGGCATCAAGAGGGGATCCTGCAAATCCTTGTAAAGGACGGGCTGCTGGGAGAAGATGCTTTCTGGAGATGCAGAGTTGATCAAAAGCTTGGACAAAAATAATATCCGCCGAACTCCCTCCATCAATTAGCACTCTACGAACCTCAGTTCCTGCTATGTCGGCAGTGATAACAAGTGGGTCTGCATGTGGAAATTTAACACCAGCTGCATCATCTGCGGAAAAAGATATTGGCACATGGGACCATTTGGGCATAGCAGCTGCAGACGAAGAAGTTCCAATATGGCCCACTTCTCTGACATATTCTCTTCTCTGCCTCTTTGACATACTTCCGAGAGTCCCTCCTCCGGAGATGGGGAGGACTACTCTTTTTCCTCGGTCTTGCCCCTCTTCTTGCTTCAGAGGTGGCATAATATTGACCACTGGAGGGCGTCTTGCCGAATCGAAGTTCTCTATCCGCGCCACAGCCTGGACAGGCTCCGGACGCACTTTAGCTGGAACTCGGTCAGTAGTGCCTCGACCCGAAGTTGTTTCTAGATATTCTCCTCTCAAAGCTAGTATAGCCTTGCACGCATCAGTTGCGTGGCTCCGGTTTTCACCATGGATACAGCAGAAAAAGGTCTTGCCTTTGCCAGCCGGTTTCCCTGGCGGCCTCCAGCCGCTGGTCTTGCTTCCTGAGGGTTGTGGAGCTCTTTGGGCAAACTTCTGCGGGGGTGCAATGTTCAGAACCTCTGAACGAGGATGCTTTTGGCCCCTACACCTGTCATGCTGAACTTCGAAGCTAGGCCCTTGCGGCTGTGCTGAAGTTTTCACTTCCAATTTCACTTCTTGCAGTATCGACGGGGTTGCAGCGGTTCTCTGAAGCCATCCTTGTTCTGACCTTGCATACTCTTCAAAATATGACATTAACTGAGAAACAGAAGATATGCTTTTTCGGTGAAGTTTATCAAGGAGGCCTGGATGAATAACTCCCTCTCGAGCTGCGTCAACTACTGAAGACGTAGTTAACCCTCGAATCTGCGACTTCGTATGAGCGAAGCGCTTGAAATATTGTCTCAATGTCTCTCCAGGGAGCTGCTTCACCTGGAAAAGACTTCCTGTTGACATTGGGGGCACGAAGGTGCCTTGTAAATTGCTTACGAACTTCTTCTTCAGCTGCCCCCATGAATTAAATGATCCTGGCTTCAAAGACCAGAACCACCACAATGCTACTCCTTGAAGAGCTAGGGGAAAGCATTTTGCCACAGTGTCCTGCACTCCCCCACTGGCTTCAATTGCTAGAGCATAAGAACGGACAAATTCTCCAGGATCTTCATCTCTGGCATACTTGCAAAGCTTCGAAGTTTTGAACTTAGGGTCGAAGCGTACTTTCTGCAGCTCGGGATGCAGCGGAGACTCGGTATCAAAGGAAGCATTCTCTGGGGCTTCAAGATAAATAACCTCGTCGTCTTCGGGCACTTCGGGAATGGTTGGAGTGGCTTGAGAGAGAAGCCTATTCGCGACTTCTTGCCGCCACCTTGCAACTTCAGCTTGGAGACTGGCCATTTGAGTGGCCATATCACCAAGACTGTCTTCATCTCTTCCGGAAGGATCTTCCAGGTCTTGAGAACTGTAGGGATCAGTTCGAAGTGGAACTTGAGGTGGAAGAGGGACTCCGACCGGACGAAGTATAGATGAAGTTGGCGGAGGAACTCCGTATACTCGAGGAAGGGGAATCCCTTCCGGAGTTTGAGGTGGAGGAAACGTCGAAGGTCCTCCGACCTGAACTGTGTCTGAAGATCTTACTCTGGAGGTCCGAGGAGACCTCCGAACAGGATTACCAGCTGCACTCCGCTTAGGAGGCATGGTGTGAGAAGTTGGTAGAGAATGAAGTTTCTTGGACTAGGTTCCCCACGGACGGCGCCAACTATTGGCGTAAAAGATTACGCTAACAGGTTTCTGAGGATTAAAACTAACAAACGAAGTGTTTGCGAAGGAAACTATTCCAAGCCTCCGAAAGGATAATAACTTAGAATAGTTTGAAAGTGTGTATTGAATAACTTGTATTCAGTCTCTATTACAGGGTAAAACGGGGGGTATTTATAGGCTCAAACATTAAGGAAAATACCCTTTTACCCCTCTATTACAACCGACATAGTAGAAACTATTCGGTACCCTTAATAGGGCTAAAATGGTAAAAGACTAATCTAATGAGAAAGAAGATAAGTCTTCCATCTTAGCTGGCAAGGAAGCTCTTGGAAGAGTTCAAGTTCGAAGATATACTCCGAATTGGAGTCTGTCATCATACTTCGAACTTGACCCGCTGCATCCCCGGAGTCATATGCTGGAAATCTTAGACTTAATCACCAACCTTTGTTTTGTTTCTGCAATAACCCTGAAGATGGAATATTTTCCCCCAACAATCATCATAAAGTAAATAGTTTCACGTAACAAGTCGTACTTATTAACAAAATGCAAACGATATTTATTCAAGGAACAAGATAACAATTATCCTCATACATTATCATAGACATCACTATCAACTCCCACATACACATGACTCATGCAAGTATCCCAAACCCATGCAGCTCATATGCGCCTCATACTTGGGCCATGGAAATGGCATTGTTAATGGATCCGCTATGTTCAAATCCATGTGCACCTTGCAAATCATCATATCACCACTCTCTATGATCACTCGGATCTGGTGATATAGCCAAAGTACATGTTTGGACTTTTGGTGTTATCTAGGCTCCTTGGCTTACGCAATGGCACCACTATTACCATAATAGAGCTCCACTGGACTAGATGCACTAGAAACAACACTCAGCTCAGAAACAAACTTTCTGATCCAAACAACCTCCTTCGTAGCTTCCAAAGCTACAATATACATCTACTATTGTAGAATCGGCCACCGACTATTGCTTGGAACCTTTCCAACTCACTACGCCTCGATTGAGGCAGAACACAAACCTAGATTACGATCGAGAATTATCTTTTATCGGTCCCAAGGCTAGCCTCGGTGTAACTCCTTACATCGAGCTCATCTTCGCTACCATGTCCTAGCAACATATCCTCAGTCCTTCTCAGGCACATGAGGATCCCTTTTACAATTGCCAGTGACTCTCACTTGGGTTTGACTGGTATCTGCACGCTTGGGTGTGTACATGGCACATATGATTGACCCGATCACGGAGGCATATAGGATCACACTCATATTCAGCATTTTGAAACCGTTTCAAAACCTTGTCAATGTACTTCATCCCGGCCTAATCCAATTAGCCATTTCAATCTATCTCCATAAATCATTATGCCCAAAGTGCATGCTATGTCTCCAAGGTCGTTCATTGAGAAACCATTTTTCAATAAGGTATTGACAACATTTCACAAAGGAATGTCATTTCCGATCTCCTATATGTCATCCACACATAGAACCAGAAATAAAAGTGTGCTCCCACTAACCCTTTTGCAAACAAAATACTCTTCCTTATTCTTGACGGAGCCAAACATTTTGACTATCTCATCAAAACAAAGACCCCAACTCTGATAAGCTTGCCATATCTCATAAACATAAAATGCAGCAATTGCTACAATAATCCGAATAGAAGTAAGCATAACGATGAGCGAAAATCGTTTCATCATAATCAACACTTTGAATATTTTGAAAACTTTCACCTCCAATCATGCCAAATAGATGCGAACATTTCTATCAACATCTTTTTCCTTAAAATTCATCCTCACTCTATAGTTTTTACTCCATCGGGTGAATCCACCAAGTTCTAAACTTTGTTTCCTTCTATGGACTCTAATATGTCTGGATCGGAACTTCCGATCTGGTATCAGAAATTCTGATCCGACTCCTCTATCGCAAACTTTGTCTGGTATCGGAACTTCTGATCAACATCAAAACTTCCGATCCGATAAATATTGGAACATCCGATCTCTATCGGAACTTCCAAAGTTCTGCAAATAGAAACAAATCCAATCTGTTTTAATTTGGATCTTAATGGTTCCAAACCATTTTTCAGAGTTCGGTCCCATCACTCTCTTAGATGGAACTTTATTTAAAGTGAGAGCAGTGGTTTCTAGAGCATTACCTCAAAAGGATGATAAAAAATATCGGCGCATCAACTCATGGCTCAAATTTTCATCTCCACGATCCAATCGTAGAAATTTAATTATCTTGCCCGTATGATTTTGTACTTCACTTAAGAGCTCCTTGAATATTTCAAAGGACTCCCACTTACATCTCATCAAGTAGACACATCTACTTAAAGTCGTGGAAAAAGAGATAAAGTACTAGAACCCATTCCTAGTCATGTGACTCATTTGACCATATACATCAGTATGTACTATGTCCAATAGCTCACTTGCCCTCCCACTAACACTTAGTGAAAGTTGCTTCTTGTCATATTGTCAAGTAGATAAGATTCACACGTGTCATATGATTCAAAATCAAATGACTTCAAAAGTCCATCATTATGAAGCTTCTGCGTGCGCCTCTCATTTATATGACCTAAGCGACAATGCCAGACATGGGTAGGATTAAAATCATTGAGTCGTCGTTTATTTGTACTAACGTTATAAACATGCGCTTTTTCAAGACTCAAAATGTACAGACCATTCACTAATGGACAAACGCCATAAAGCAAACCATTCGAGAATATCGAACAACTCTTGTTGTTTATTACGAATTCAAAATATCTTCTCCTAAACATGAAGAAGAGATTATGTCTTTGCCTATGGCGGGAATGAAATAACAATTATTCAATTCCTAAACTAGTCTTGATAGTAGTGGCAATGAATAAATGCCGACGGCCAACGCTGCAACACTTGCACCATTTCCGACGCGGGCATCCATCTTGCCACTAGCACACTTCCTTGACCTACTCAGCCCCTGCAACAATTTGCAAGTATGAATCATCGAACCAGTATCATATACCTATGAATCATTGGGATGAGTAGCAAGTTTAACCGTTAATACCTGAAGTGGAATCCATACTTCCCTTCTTTTTATGCTCTTCCAGGTATACCTTGTAGTTACATTTCCAATGCCCAGGCTTGTGACAATGGTGGCACTCATTAGAGTTGGCAGGACCTGACCTGGACTTACCAGTCGGCTTAGTACTAGAAATCAAATTTGTAGACTTAGCCCTTTTCCTCCTCTTTTTGCCCTCCTTCTGAACAACCATCACATGGTTCGGAATCTTCCTGATACTTTCTCAACAGCTTTTAGCATGCCATGCAACTCAACTAGAGTCTTCTCCAGTCCAACCATGTTATAGTTCATGATGAACGGCTCAAAGCTCAGTGGGAGCGACTAGAGAATAACATCAATAGCGAGGTATGGATCCAGTGGAGTGCCCAGTCTCTCTAGAGTCTCCACGCAACCAATCATCTTGATCACATGAGGGCTCACTAGGCTCCCTTCAGCCAACCTACTACCAAACAAGCATTTAGACACATTGTATCTTTCTACCCTTGCTTGCACTACAACAAAACAGAACATTTTCGTCGGCCAAATTAACTTCCGTCGGCTCCTGGAGGCCGACGGAAGTTAACTTAACTTCCGTCGGCTTCTCACAGTGGCCGACGGAAGTTAGCGGGGGATTTTTCCGCGGCCGATCGGATCGCCTAACTTCTGTCGGCCAGCATTAAAGCTGACAGAAGTTAGCTAACTTCCGTCGGCTTTAATGCTGGCCGACGGAAGTTAGGGAGTTTTTCCCCAACCGCGCACGCGTACAGGGAGACCTAACTCCCTGTACGCGCACACCCGCCGCCGCCTCGCTCCCGCGCCACCTCCCGCCCGCGCCGCCGCCACCCACCTCCGGCCCATGCCATCACCAGCCTCTCCGACCCGCGCCGCCGCCTCCCGCGCCGCATCCCGCCCGCGCCGCCGCCGCCCACCTCCGGCCTGCGCCCTCGCCGCCTCTCCAGCCCGCACCGCCGCCTCCCGCTCTGCATCCCGCCCGCGTCGCCGCCGCCCACCTCTGGCCCGCCGCCCCGGCCGCCCACCGCCGGCCCGCCGCAGTGCCACACCGCCGCCGGTCTGAGCCGCCCGTCGCCCCCACCGCCCGCCCCCACCGTGCCCCACCGCCGCCGGTCCGAGCCGCTCGTCGCCGCCCCGCAGCCGGCCGCCGCCGGCCGACGGACGCCGCCCCCTCCCGGCCGTCGCCGCCCCCGATTCGGCCGTCACCATCCGGACACCGTCGCCCGTCGCCCGTCGCCGCTCGCCGTCGCCACCCGACAATTAAGTAATGCTATTAACTTGATTTCAAGCTTTGAATTCTGAGTTCTTGTGTTTAAAATTTATGAAACTTCTGGATTAGTTTCTCATATAATAGATTGATTAAGAAGTCATTTGTATGGATATCTAGTTGAAATTGGTTTGAACAAATTTGTTGGTTGAGTTAATTGAATTGGACAGGAAAAAATTGCTATTAACTCTAGATGTTTTGAGAAACCAAGGGTGGTTTCGGTGTTTGTGATGAGTGATTGACTGGATTTTACCCTCTGTTCGAAGGGTACCTCCGAAGGGGCTTCGGAGGTGGGACCTCCGAAGGGTGTTCGGAGGTGGGTTCACCGAAGTGTGTTCGGTGTTTTGCTTGCTGCAGCCGCGCAGCGGAGTGTGCCTGTCGGATGGGTCCGACAGTACGCGATGACTGGGTTCGTACCGAAGGCTTCGGTACTTTGGGCGGTACACCGGAGTGTGTACCGGAGGTTGTTAACCCGGAGAGGTCTCCGGAGTACTGGATACACTTGATTGCTTGTCGGTGGTGCGCAGGGACTTCGGAGGCGACGGACAGGGTTCGAGCCGGGTGAACCTGGGTCAAGCGGGAGGCTTGATGCCAGGGGAGCGGGGAGCTCCGTCACGGTGGCTGCGAAGGTGGTCCGGGTCGGTCCTCGGGTCGAGGCGTGCCAGGTGAAGGCAGAGAGTGCGGAGCGTGGCTCCGGCTGAAGGTACTCCGAGACAAAGTCCTCGGAGGTGAGGCACTTCGAAGGTACTCCGAATGGAGTGACTTCGGAGTTGGTGGATCAAGTCCTCTGCGGAGGCAAGGAGTTCGAAGTGTGCTCCGGAGGGAGACACTCGAAGGTTACCCGACGAAGGTCTCAGAAGTCGAGGCGCATCGAAGGCATGGTCCGGGTGAGGCTCGTCGAGGAGTGTGCTCGGAGTGAGACACTGCGACGAAGTGCTCATGGAATGCTTCATGCGGAGGCCTTGGACGAAGGAGGGACTTCGAAGGGTGGTACTCCGAAGGTGGGGCTTCGGAGTGTGAAGGACTTCGGAGCGAGGCTAGCTCCGGAGTGAGGTTGACTTGTGGTGCTTCGGCCATGCATGGCTTCGGTACACGGACGGACGGTGTTCGAGCTGGGAGTAGCTGCGAAGCCGTGGTGGTCCACTCCGGAGGTGGTGGTGCGAAGGCCCAAGGGCTTTGACGGCTTCGGCTCAAAACCGTCACTGTATCGAAGGACTTCTTCGGCGGAGCGAAGGCCAACAGGCTGCAGGCTTCTCGCCGAAGCTACCGCACCCTCCGGTGCGAAGGGAGGTTCCAGAAGTCAACACTGTAAAGGCTGACACTGTCTGTTCTGAAAAAGGCTGACACTGTCCCCTCTGCAGCTGACAGAGAAGCCTCCAGAATAAAGGTGGACTACCTTTTGTACCCCTTAGTTCTGAAGAGACAAAATGAATGTAAACCCTAGGGGTAAAGTAGTCACTTCCTTAGGATGAATCCATGGGCTATAAATATGGGGGCTCGGTAGGTAACATTGAACACTTTGAGCATTTACTGTTGAGCTCCTGTACACATACCTCGCTGGTTTTCATCCAGAGTTCAATATATTTTGTGTTCCTTGTTCAAGCGGCGAAGCCCTGCGTCTTTGTGCTTTTGCTTGAGCTCGCTTTACATACCTCGCTAGTTTTAGTTCACCGAAGCCTGTCTTGGCGAAGGGTGTTTTTCTCGCGAAGTGTGTTTTTCAGTGTGCTGTCGCTCTGTGTAACACGAGGCAAGACCTCGCTGCTTACTAGCGAAGCCCTGGTTGTATCCCGTTTTGCTTCCTGTGTCGAAGCCCTTAGCGTAGTCCGTTGTGTGTGCGTGTAGACCTTCGCGTACGAAGCCCAGCACCAGTTGCTGTCGCCAAGTACTTGGTTGAAGTCCTCAGAGGGCTGTCCACTCTTGCGAAGGGTGAAGTGCGAAGTCTGCTCGAAGCACCCTGTGTGCGGAGCCTGCACTGACTTAGCAGAGTTGGTTTTCGAGGGTTGTTAGTGGAGCGAAGTCTTCTTGGCTTCGAACTGTTGCTCCTCCGAAGCCTGTGTTCGAAGGTGTCGAACTACCTCCGAACCAGACCTTCGAAGGTAGTGTTCGAAGCCTGTTCCGCAGGAGACAGAACTGAACCCGAAGGCTAGTTTTAGCCCGAAATTTTAAAAGCTCCCATTCACCCCCCCTCTGGTCGCCGTTTCCGGTCCAACAATTGGTATCAGAGCGGGTTAAGATCACCAGTTGACCTTAACCGGTTTTGTGATCTTTTGGCGACATGGATAGAGGCAGTAAAATTCCTCTGTTCGATGGGACAGACTTCGCATACTGGAAGGTGCGCATGGAGGCTTACTTGTTAAGCCAAGGAAATGCAATTTGGGAGATTGTGGAATCACAATACTCCATCCCTGAGACTCGCACCTCTCAAACAGAGAAGGATCAGTATAATGCCAATTCCAAGGCAAGAAATATACTGTTCATCGGTTTGAGCCGGAGTGAGTTCGATAGGGTGCAGCACCTTAGGACTGCTAGGGAGATTTGGACAACGCTCACTATTTTTCATGAGGGCTCTACACAGATTAAGGCCAGGCGCCAAAGCACCTACAATCAACAGTACCAGCTGTTTGTGCAGGCACCTGGTGAATCTATAGATGCCATGTTTTCTCGCTTTGACGCGATAGTGAGTAACTTGCGATCCAACGGGACGCTTGCTTACAGTGATCATGATAGGGCTATCAAGCTTCTCTATGCTCTTGACCGTAGCATATGGGAAGTAAAGATATCCAGCATTGAGGAGTCCACAGGTTATGATACTTTGACCTGTGATGAGCTCTTTAGCAAGCTGAAGTCCACAGAGATTGCTAAGGCATCTCTTGTTGTGCACAGAAGCTCTTAGCCACAGCCATTGGCATTGGTTTCTAGCACAAGCCGTGGCACCACTGCAGAACCAAGCACATCAGGCACTTGTGTTCTTGCAGATGGTTTTGCTTTGTCCTCCCTGGTCTCCGTCACAAAGGAGCAGGTGGATACTCTAGCTGATGACGAGCTTGCTCTCATTGCCCGGAGGTTCACCCGCTTTCATCATGAGAGACGGGATCAGAGGAGAAGTGGTTTTAGTGGTTGCTATGAATGTGGCGACACCTCTCATATTAAGGCCAACTGCCCCAAAATCAAGAAGAGAGATGAGAGTGACCGCCCCAAATACCACAAAAAGGAGAGGAAGCCCTTTGTGAAGGGCAAGCGCGGCAAGATGGCTAAGAAAGTAGCCAAGGCCGCTTCCAGAGCCTTTGTTGCTGCTCTCAGCGACATCGACACATCCTCAACTGAGGAGTCGAGCTCTGAAGAGGAGGAGTCCCCAAGGAAGGAGGACAAGAAGGACAAGAAGGGACGTGACTTCACCGGCCTTTGCTTCATGGCCGACAGCGATCACAGCGGCGATGAGCTTGACTCATCTGAGGTAAACCTATCATCTGACCAGCTTCTAATTAAATTAGATGAGCTGAATGAAGTTGTGCTAGGTCAGGATAGATTACTTGTGCAAGCCGCTAGAGAAAGAAAAGACCTTAGACTTAGGCTAGAAACTATTTCTACTGAATATGCCATGCTTAAGTCTAAATTTGATGATGCTGAATGTGAATCTTGTTCTGTTGTCATGAGTGAGCTTGCTCAGTTGCGTTCTGTTCATGCTCAAACTCTTTCTGAGCTTGAGACTGCACAGAAGCAGCTTTTGGAGGTGGATTCTAGACCTCATGATATAATTGATTGCATGAACTGCTCTTTATTACGCGATAGCATTAATTTACGTGATAAGCATGTTCATGATTTAGAGGCTAGATTGGAAAGGGCCGGTAGTTCTAAGGATGTGCAGCCTGTGTGTGACACACGCATTACCCTTAAGGACCAGCTAGGCACTGTTAGAGAGCAAGCTGAGAACCTCATGTCTGAAAATGAATACCTCCTGTCCGTGGTTAACAAATGCACTGAGGGGAAGGGTAGGATGGATTTGCTCTTGGCCAAGACCAAGTTGTGTGCTGACAGAGCCGGGGTAGCTCTAGGTTTGGGTTTTGAGAGGATAGCTTCAGACAGTAAGACCAAAATTGTTTTTACCTCTCCCACCACCCTAGAGAAAGAGAGAGCTCTGTTGGACACCCCATCAGCCAAAAAGCCTACCCATCCACCAAAGAAAACCACTCCTCCTACCAAGAAAAATCCTCCCAAGAAAACCACTGTGAAGAAACCCAAGGAGCCTGTGAGAGTTGCTCCTGTGACCCATGAGAGTGCCCCCAGGAGAGTGTTTCACTGTTCTTATTGTCAGCGGGCGGGTCATTTGATTGGTTTCTGTTTCCGTCGCATCAAGGATGAGCGACGTGCACAAGCGATGAGTTACCAGGACATGCGTTACCCATCTTTAGGTATGCATGAGTCTGAGTTTTACTATCGTCCTGCTTTTGAGGCTCCTCGTGCTTCTCGGAGAGGTTTTGCTCCTCGAGGTCTTCACCATGTTCCATATGGTGGTAGACCTCGGGCTAGCAGATTTGTACCTCGTCAGAGTAGGAGACCTCGACATGTTGTTCTTTCACAGCATGTAGGTAGACCTCGCACTTTGCATCATTCTGATTATCATGTGCGTAGACCGTCTGCTTTTACTGTGCCTACTACTCGTGTCACTCAGTGCTGGATGCCTCGTCATTATTTTACTCACCCCAGCACTGAGCGATCGAGACGTTCTCATCATGTGTAGGCGACAGGTCGAGGCTTGGAGGGCACGTGGATCATGGACTCCGGTTGTTCGCGCCACATGACCGGAGATGCAGCATGGTTCTCCAGCCTCACCACAACCAAGCAAAGGGAACATATCACCTTCGGAAACAATCGAAGGAGTAGAGTGAAAGGTAAAGGTGTGGTAAGAATTAATTCGAACTTCACTCTCAAAGATGTTGCTTTGGTTGAAAACCTGGGATACAATTTGCTGTCTGTATCTCAGTTGCTTGATGAGGGCTTCGAAGTGCGATTTCATCGCGATACTTCGCAAGTGCTCAATTCTGATGGCGTTGTGGTGTGTAAGATCTTTAGGGTTGGGAGAGTTTTTGGAGCTGATTTTTTAGAGTCGTCTGGATCTTCTCATTGTCTTGTTGCTCATTCGACTTCTGAGCTTTGGAAGTGGCATAGGAGCCTGGGCATATGAGCTTTGAGTTGCTCGCTCGTCTGAGCGCCCTAGGCCTGATCCGAGGATTGCCCAAGCTCAAGTTTGAGAAGAATTTAGTTTGCGCTACTTGTCGACATGGAAAAATGATTGCCGCTTCGCATTCGCCAGTCACCACAGTGATGACTGAACAGCCCGGAGAACTTCTCCATATGGACACTGTAGGTCCTTCTCGGGTTAGTTCTTTAGGCGGGAAGTGGTATGTTCTAGTAATTGTCGACGATTTCTCTCGCTACTCTTGGGTCTTCTTTCTTGCCAGCAAGGATGAAGTGTTTTCACACTTTCGGAGCTTGGCTTTGAGACTTTTTACTGAACTCCCTGGTGCATTAAAATTCATTCGAAGCGATAATGGCACCGAGTTCAAAAATAGTCTCTTTGTTGACTTTTGCTTGGAGCATGGCATAGAACATCAATTCTCTGCTCCGCGGGTTCCTCAACAGAATGGTGTTGTTGAGAGAAAAAACCGCACTTTGGTTGAGATGGCTAGGACGATGCTTGATGAGCATAGGACTCCTAGAAAATTCTGGGCTGAGGCCATGAACACTGCTTGCTACATCTCAAACCGAATTTTCTTGCGCTCAATTTTAAACTTGACATCTTATGAGCTGCGTTTTGGGAGACAGCCCAAGGTTACTCATCTTCGAGTTTTTGGCTGTCGCTGTTTCATCCTAAAGCGTGGAAATTTGGATAAATTTGAGTCGCGATCTTCTGACGGGATCTTTTTGGGTTATACTACTCATGGTCATTCATATCGTGTTTATAATTTAGAAACTAACACTGTCATCGAGTCATGTGATGTGACTTTTGATGAATCAACCCCCTCTGTTAGTTCTGCTTTTGAACAGGCAAATGAACACGACATGGAACAGACCTTATTTGAAGAAGAAGATCCCGGAGAATTCGAGGATGAACCCCTACTACCCTCGACATCAACCCCCGAAGCTGACCCTGCTTCTACTACTTCGGCACGAGGTCCCGAAGCGACTACCTCAACATCGGTCATCTTGGACCACTCCAATGCACAAGTTGAGGGGGAGACTGCATCCCGCCGCGAGGCTCCACATCATGTCCAAAGGATGCACCCTCCCGAGCAGATCATTGGTGAGCTTAATCAAAGGGTAACTCGTTATCATGCCCATTTCACTAATGCTGCTTTTGTTGCTTCTTTCGAGCCTTTAGATGTTAGTCATGCACTTTCTGATTCTAGTTGGATCAATGCCATGCATGAAGAGCTTGAGAATTTTGAAAGAAACCAAGTCTGGACTTTAGTTGATCCTCCACCTAATGTTCATTTCATTGGAACAAAATGGATTTTTAAAAATAAACAAGGGGAGGATGGGACTATAGTTAGAAACAAGGCTAGACTTGTAGCTCAGGGCTTTTCTCAACTAGAAGGGATTGATTTTACTGAAACTTTTGCACCTGTTGCTCGCCTTGAGGCCATTAGGATTTTGCTTGCCTTTGCGACATCCCGGGGATTCAAACTCTATCAAATGGATGTCAAAAGTGCTTTTCTTAATGGCTTCATAGGTGAAGATGTTTATGTAAAACAACCCCCTGGTTTTGAAAACCCCAAGTACCCACATAAAGTCCTTAAACTTCATAAGGCTCTTTATGGACTCAAGCAGGCCCCTCGGGCGTGGTATGATAGACTTAAGTCTTTTCTGCTTGAGCGAGGGTACGTGATGGGCTCTGTTGATAAAACATTGTTTACTCTCAAGCATGGCAAAGATTTCCTCCTAGTGCAGATTTATGTGGATGATATCATCTTTGGTGGCTCTTCTCATGCTTTAGTTGCCGAGTTTGCAGATACCATGAGCAGGGAATTTGAAATGTCAATGATGGGTGAACTCACCTTTTTCCTTGGTTTGCAAATCAAGCAAAGCAAACAAGGTACTTTTGTCCACCAGACAAAGTACACCAAGGACCTGCTCAAGAAGTTCGACATGTCCGATGCGAAGCCCCTCGCCACTCCAATGGCTACATCTGTAGCATTGGACCCTGACGAAGATGGAGAAGCCGTAGATCATAAGGAGTTCCGAAGCATGATCGGCTCCCTCCTCTACTTGACTGCCACGAGGCCGGACATACACTTCGCAGTGTGTCTGTGCGCTCGTTTTCAGGCTTCACCACGAGCTTCGCACCGCCAAGCGGTCAAGCGCATCCTAAGGTATCTCAAACACACCCTTGAATTTGGCATATGGTATTCTTCGTCTTCATCTTTATGTCTTAGAGGCTATTCAGATGCGGATTTTGCTGGGTGTAGAATTGATAGGAAGAGTACCTCTGGTACTTGTCATTTTCTGGGTACGTCTCTGGTTTGCTGGTCTTCCCGCAAACAGTCTAGTGTTGCACAATCGACGGCTGAGGCCGAATATGTTGCTGCAGCTAGCTGTTGCTCTCAGATTTTGTGGATGGTTTCCACTTTGCGGGATTTCGGGTTAGATTATAAGAGTGTTCCACTTTTCTGTGATAACACTAGTGCTATTTGTATTGCAAACAACCCGGTTCAGCACTCCAGAACCAAACACATTGATGTACGGTATCATTTTCTCAGAGATCACAATGAGAAGGGTGATATTGAACTTCAATATGTTGATACCCAACACCAGCTTGCCGATATTTTTACAAAACCCCTCGATGCTTCTCGGTTTGCTTACTTGCGTGGGGAACTTGGTATTTGTCATCCCTACGGCATTTTGTGAGGGGGAGCTGAGTTTAAATTGCCTTGCATATGCTCATTATGTGTGGAATTGCATTTACATCTTTTGCTATTATATGCCTGCTTTTAATTCACAGAAATCATGTCAGCTCAGCTCTATGAAATTTGTCTGGAACATTGATTGTGCATGATGTTTTATTTCCTAAAATCAAAACTTGCTCACTGCTCAATCGTGTATCTAGCTTGTTTAGGCAGGACTGCTTTTAGCTATCTTTTTTCTACTTGTCAGCAAGACACTGTTCTTTGGATGCTAAAAGTTGCAACTTGAAAAATTGTGTTCTTTTTCATGGATATTCATCAAAATAATTCATTCATCTGAAACAAAATCAAAAATCCATGTTTTGCCTGGTTAAAATGAAAAGATCCAGGAGGGTTTGTTTGTTGCACTACTCTATTCTAGACTGCTTACCATTGCACTTTGGTCTGAACTGGGATAGTGTAGTGTATGCCAAAATCACCGCCTTAAGCTTCAGATGGCTTTCATGCCTAGGCTTGGCTTGATTGGAAAGTATAAGGTGGACAAACAAATAACCCCTGGCACTAAGAAAAGACCAACAAATTTAATTGCTCATCAAGTTTGCTTTCAAAAGCTCCTTTTGAACAAAACTTGTCTGTCTAAGGTAGAATTTGTTAGCTTTGCGCAGTCCTTGCCTTCTCTTGTCTAGCTGCTGTGTTTAAGTGGTGATGCTTTTACTTCCAAAATGACAAAATCACATGCCATCATCTTGTTTCACAGAATGTTAAATTGAGCTGAGCACATGATCATTGATGCTACTGTTGGCATATTTTTGCATTATATGTCTTTGCAATTCTATTCATTTCGAAGCTTTGCATCTTTTACATGCTCCTTGATGCTTGCATTGCCAAAGGGGGAGAGATTTGCTATGTTCTCTGCCGCAAGAAGGCATAATTTCGCAAGGGGAGAGATTTTTGACATAAAGGGGGAGAAAAATTTGCTTAACTCAGGGGGAGTTCTTTTCAAGGGGAGATTTGCCAAAAGGGCTTTTACTCTTTTGAGAAAGGGGGAGAAAAATTCTTTTATCAAGTGACATGCTTTGGCTCTTTTCTGAGTTTTTATGGTCACTTGTGTGCTGAAATTTTTTAAATTTTCTTGAACTTGGATTTGGTTGTCAATGCACTCATCAAGGGGGAGATTGAGAAACCAAGGGTGGTTTCGGTGTTTGTGATGAGTGATTGACTGGATTTTACCCTCTGTTCGAAGGGTACCTCCGAAGGGGCTTCGGAGGTGGGACCTCCGAAGGGTGTTCGGAGGTGGGTTCACCGAAGTGTGTTCGGTGTTTTGCTTGCTGCAGCCGCGCAGCGGAGTGTGCCTGTCGGAGGGGTCCGACAGTACGCGATGACTGGGTTCGTACCGAAGGCTTCGGTACTTTGGGCGGTACACCGGAGTGTGTACCGGAGGTTGTTAACCCGGAGAGGTCTCCGGAGTACTGGATACACTTGATTGCTTGTCGGTGGTGCGCAGGGACTTCGGAGGCGACGGACAGGGTTCGAGCCGGGTGAACCTGGGTCAAGCGGGAGGCTTGATGCCAGGGGAGCGGGGAGCTCCGTCACGGTGGCTGCGAAGGTGGTCCGGGTCGGTCCTCGGGTCGAGGCGTGCCAGGTGAAGGCAGAGAGTGCGGAGCGTGGCTCCGGCTGAAGGTACTCCGAGACAAAGTCCTCGGAGGTGAGGCACTTCGAAGGTACTCCGAATGGAGTGACTTCGGAGTTGGTGGATCAAGTCCTCTGCGGAGGCAAGGAGTTCGAAGTGTGCTCCGGAGGGAGACACTCGAAGGTTACCCGACGAAGGTCTCAGAAGTCGAGGCGCATCGAAGGCATGGTCCGGGTGAGGCTCGTCGAGGAGTGTGCTCGGAGTGAGACACTGCGACGAAGTGCTCATGGAATGCTTCATGCGGAGGCCTTGGACGAAGGAGGGACTTCGAAGGGTGGTACTCCGAAGGTGGGGCTTCGGAGTGTGAAGGACTTCGGAGCGAGGCTAGCTCCGGAGTGAGGTTGACTTGTGGTGCTTCGGCCATGCATGGCTTCGGTACACGGACGGACGGTGTTCGAGCTGGGAGTAGCTGCGAAGCCGTGGTGGTCCACTCCGGAGGTGGTGGTGCGAAGGCCCAAGGGCTTTGACGGCTTCGGCTCAAAACCGTCACTGTATCGAAGGACTTCTTCGGCGGAGCGAAGGCCAACAGGCTGCAGGCTTCTCGCCGAAGCTACCGCACCCTCCGGTGCGAAGGGAGGTTCCAGAAGTCAACACTGTAAAGGCTGACACTGTCTGTTCTGAAAAAGGCTGACACTGTCCCCTCTGCAGCTGACAGAGAAGCCTCCAGAATAAAGGTGGACTACCTTTTGTACCCCTTAGTTCTGAAGAGACAAAATGAATGTAAACCCTAGGGGTAAAGTAGTCACTTCCTTAGGATGAATCCATGGGCTATAAATATGGGGGCTCGGTAGGTAACATTGAACACTTTGAGCATTTACTGTTGAGCTCCTGTACACATACCTCGCTGGTTTTCATCCAGAGTTCAATATATTTTGTGTTCCTTGTTCAAGCGGCGAAGCCCTGCGTCTTTGTGCTTTTGCTTGAGCTCGCTTTACATACCTCGCTAGTTTTAGTTCACCGAAGCCTGTCTTGGCGAAGGGTGTTTTTCTCGCGAAGTGTGTTTTTCAGTGTGCTGTCGCTCTGTGTAACACGAGGCAAGACCTCGCTGCTTACTAGCGAAGCCCTGGTTGTATCCCGTTTTGCTTCTTGTGTCGAAGCCCTTAGCGTAGTCCGTTGTGTGTGCGTGTAGACCTTCGCGTACGAAGCCCAGCACCAGTTGCTGTCGCCAAGTACTTGGTCGAAGTCCTCAGAGGGCTGTCCACTCTTGCGAAGGGTGAAGTGCGAAGTCTGCTCGAAGCACCCTGTGTGCGGAGCCTGCACTGACTTAGCAGAGTTGGTTTTCGAGGGTTGTTAGTGGAGCGAAGTCTTCTTGGCTTCGAACTGTTGCTCCTCCGAAGCCTGTGTTCGAAGGTGTCGAAGTACCTCCGAACCAGACCTTCGAAGGTAGTGTTCGAAGCCTGTTCCGCAGGAGACAGAACTGAACCCGAAGGCTAGTTTTAGCCCGAAATTTTAAAAGCTCCCATTCACCCCCCCTCTGGTCGCCGTTTTCGGTCCAACATGTTTGTTTAGAAGTTGTATTCTAAAAGTATATATGCAATGAAAATATGTGTTGTATAGGTTGTTGTCGAATAAGGAACAATGTCGCCATTTAGAGAAATTTTCAGGAACTTTGAATTTGCTTGATTAGATGTGTGAATTTTCAGGATTCTTAATGCATAACATATTTTGATGGTAACATGAACTACACGTGTACATTTTTCTTTTGGTACATATTATGATTTTGTTGATTGTGATGTTGTATGTATGCTTATGCTTGTGAATACGTATGCTTGTATATATATATATACTTTATTATATATATTTCTTTTCGTATGCAATTTTTTATTTGACAACAACGTAGATAGTGTAATGAAACCTATGCGTCACCCGTTTCGGACCAACATGTCTCACACGTGTCATGCGTGTGAGATGTGTAGGTCCGGATATGTCCCATTTTGGACAGCCTCAGAGTGGGCGACAGAGCGTGGTTTTATGATGAGTCATGAGTCCGAATGGGATTTCAGTAACATAACCTTGTTGTTCTCCATTGCACCACTATCAGGCATGCAATTGGAGAACAGCGAGGTTATGCTGCTGAAATTTCGTTCGGACTCATGGATCATCATAAATACCATGTTTGCAAACCGCGATGTTGTCATATAATACAAATAACATCTCTGTTCAGGTGAGGATTCCGTGGTTTGCAAACCGCGAGAACGCATATTTCGAATTCTGCAAGATTTGGTCTTCAGCTGCATTTAAGAAGACTTCCGAGCAGAAAAGACAATGCCGCGGGACGGATCCGAAGCACAGATATGGTGCCGACGGACATATTCGCCACGCTAAACGCATGGTAAGACCTCCTTCTGTCACTCTCTAGCTATAGATACATTGTAATGCGACTAACTCATTTCTCATGTATAGGAAGCGACATCTGGCAACGTTCCAAGTGACATAGAGGTGTATACCTCTGGTCACAAAGGAAGCGATCCTACACAACCAGATGTCTTGTGTAGCCAGACAGCCACGAACCATTTGGTGAGATGTTATTAAGAGTTTACGTAATTTCATTTTTCTGCGTCTAGCTAATCGAACATGTTTTTTTGCAGGCGTAGTATGGTGAACACATGGTTCGACTCCATGGAGAGGACTATGATTGGCGGAGAGAACCTGTCAACCAAATGGCCGTGTACTCCAGCGGAGGTGGCAAAAGCCATGGACGGTGAGACAGTGTTTTTATTAATGTTTTGTGTATGGTATTGTGATGGTAACTAACTCATTCAATGTTGCAGGTACTCCATGTTCAATGGAGTTATTGACTCGAGAGCGGTGAGAGCTCAGAAGTCAGCTCAGTCGTCGCAGAGCTCCGTCGGAGTTGGATCCAGCCGTCGTCGCTCAGAAGAAACCCCGGAGGTGGTTCGGGTGAGGGAGGAAATGAGGCAGGAAATGAGGCGGCGCGACGAGTACTATACCGCCTTCTTAGCACAACAGCAGGCGATGATCCAAGTAAGTTTAGTTTGGAGTGTTGTAGTTAAAAAGTATTCAGAAATAGGTTTAGAACTAACTGATTACATTACAACATGTGTAGCAACTAGCCCAGCAGCATGGTGGATTTGACATGTCCAATTTCCAACCACTACCTCCCCCGCCACCACTATTATATTCTACATCACCTGAGGTACCTCCTGACATATCGTTACTTCAGATACTTAAGTTAGTGTTTAGAAGAGTAGTTGAGTTAATTCGTTCTCTAATTTTGTCTATTTCTTCAGAGTTTCCATACGCCTGGCCAGGATGGAGCCTCTCGGGCAAATGTGGATGAAGCGGGAGGCAGCGGCGGCACCCACGACCCAAATGTGGGTGATCAGTGAGTATGGATGTGTAGTGTGAATCTGGATTGAATCTCGATGTGTTATGTGACTTTGTATGTGAATTTGAATGGTATATGTGAATGCGGATGTGTACTGTGACTTTGGATGTGAATTAAGTTGTGTTATGTGATTTTGGATGTGATGTGTGAAGTTTTGGATGTGAGATGTGATTTTGGATGTTATATGTGAAGTTTGAATGTGATTTTGGACGTGAAATGTGAATTTGGATGTGTATTGTGAATGTGATATAAATTGTGTTTGGATGTGAGTGTGAATAGGGGAAACTAGGAAAAAACAAAAAAAAAATACCAGCTAACTTCCGTCGGCTTTGACCATAGCCGACGGAAGTTAGCTGCTTTCGGCCACGTGGGCAGAAAGGCTAACTTCCGTCGGCTAGGGCCAAAGCCGACGGAAGTTAACACCGCTCTGCTGACGTGGCAGAATTCGGCGCTAACTTCCGTCGGCCACGTGAAGCCGACGGAAGTTAGCTAACTTCCGTCTACTCGCTTCCGTCGGCCAAAGGCCGACGGAAGTTAGCCTTTTGCCGATGGAAGTTAGCTTCTTCCGTTGGGAAAGGGCTAACTTCCGTCGGCTTTGGCCGACGGAAGTTCCCTGTTTTGTTGTAGTGTTGGTCTTGAAACATGCCCTTAAGCCCTACGATCATATCGTAAGCATCACATTCCTCATATTATTTTAGAAACTGAGAGGATATGCAGGCAAACATCAGGCAACGGACATCAACATAATCACTAGCATGCTTCTCATAAGCACGCTTATCTGCTGCAGAAGCATCCTCTCCTGGTTCATCAGGGTGAGGTTCCTCTAGAACATAATCCTTTTTCTCTTTCTTGAGAACAATTCTCAAGTTTCTGAAACCAATCCATAAAATTTGTTCCAGATAATTTATCTCGTTTAAGAATAGACTGCAAATTAAAAACTAGAGTGCTCTTAACAGTAGTAGGTGGTGCCATGATCTATAAAAGATTAAATGCAAGGTTCAACACTATGCAATGTTTATCTTCTATCCAATAAAAGATGTTCCACTATCTAAACCAGTCACTTTCCCTCTCATGACTAATAGTGGCATCACTGCTATCTCCTAGTGAGCTTTGGCATCACTGCTAGAAGCTAGTTGACATAGGTAAGCAACTCCTTGCTAATCATATCGTATGTGACTCTTTGGCACCCTACTTTGGCAGACCCACTATCGATGAGCACGAACCTTGGTGGATGCAGCTATTGGGAAGAACATCAACACTTAATTTTTTGAAGAAAACTATTCTAGCATCGCAACATCCCTAGCGTACACGAAACATGCAAGAATAGAATAACAGGAACATAAGAAAACATCACATTAATAGGGGAATTGGGTCCCGATCTTCCGCTAGGTAAGGATAACTTGGATTGGTGGAGAATCTCAATGTTGATGATCCAAGGCTCCTGTCCGACGGATCAAAACCTTACAATCGCTACACCACCGTCTCTGTTGGTTATCAACCACATATGGTGCGATTGACCTCGCCACGAAGGCTGGTTCCTGCAAGCGAATCCAAGAACACAAGCAAGAACAGGAAGAACACGAGTCAAATGCCAAATCACAGATGAACTATCATGAGGAGAGGTTTCACAAACGCCGTTGCAGCAGCCAATCGGTCCGGTGCAAGAGCGGGATCGGTCCGGTGACGGCTGTCGTGAGTATATAGGGTGTGGGCATCATGTAGAAGGTGCACACGACTCGGACTATGGGCCAACATGGCCTCCAACTCACTACAAGGTCCAACTCGGCCCAATTCTGTCACGCAGGACTGTTTCAGTCACACAGGACGACTTGAGACTCCAAATGAGGCGAAACCAACGCCAAAATATCCGTCTTCTTCTTATCTTTCCAAAAAGTCCAAGAACGTGCCAATCGGACTTCGTGTGAGGAAGTTACGCCCATTTTGGTGCATGGTGGTTGATGTAGTCCGAACAAGCGAATTCTTGACTTCAAATCATCCTGGCGACTCCGTCTTCAACTCCAACTCTCCTATTCCATCTCCCATGTTCCTAAGCAACAAAATATCACTAGTATTCAGTAACATCCCATCCAAACAAATATTAACATAGTTGCTAAGGAAAGAATTAACCTCATTGTTCAAGCGACGGGCACGGGCGCGTGTGATTGGTCCTTGTAATTGAATTGTAGGTGGAGGCTCCATGTGTGTATCATGTGAAGTGATGTCCTCACCACACAGACAATCATATTAAATGTGACATAGCATGGCCTTCTTCACATGGCGATCTCCATCTCCATGGTTCCCGTCTTCGAGTGCGTGCTCCCGGCCTCCATGAACAGTACTAGTCCATATCACATAGGCTATATTAATTACATGGGCCGAAGCACCGTGGAAACGACATGCAAGTCGTAATAAATTTTAAATCAGCCTTGAGCTGCAAATAACCATGACACACAAGCCATATTTAATTTACATTCATTCCATGAATCTCATACATCACATTTAACCAAGGACATGCCAGTCACGACATTCTCTACAAAACAAAGTTAGGCGAGCAATTTACAAATGATTGGATTCTATATCTGAAAAACCCAGGTCAGCAAGCTCGGTTTTTTAAAATCACGCGGGTCAGAACTTTCGATCTAGTATCGGAACTTCTGGTCTATCGTAACTTCCGACCAATATCAGAATCCCGCATCACAACAATTGCCTTCTATATCAAATCATTATTCGACATTGAAACATCCAATTAGTATCGGAACTTCCGATCCACCAACGGAACTTCCGATCACATCAAAACTTCCGATCAGCCGCGGACAGAAACAAATCTAATCTATTTTTCCACCATGTATCTCCATACATGAGGGATCCAGATCGAACACTACGCACATAGGCTCTGATACCACTGTTGGGGAATAGGGGAGCTACGCTAGCCGATAAATTCAAAATTTCTGCCCTACGGCCCTATGCTCATGCGCGTGTGAGATCATCGATAGGTACCTTCTAGCACTTGACGCGCTAGATGCAGCGGAAGAAGAGGTTGATGAAGCGCGTCAAGCCTATCCTCGCTTCATCCTGGTCATTCCTCGCCGATTCAATCGATGAAGAAGTCATCTTTCTCATGGTGATGGCCATGAGCATCGCTTATGGAGCAACGCCTAAATGGAGTACACACATACTGGGATGGAGTTCCTCCCACGGCAGCATGCTAGCACCGCACGTGAGAGATAGGAAATCCTCGATCTCAACGTTTGAGATCAAGAAAGAGAGGAGAGGAGTTTATGATGTCTAGATCCAATCTAGGCTTATTCCTCTTCCCAAGACCTCCTCCTCCTCTCCTTATATAGGGCTGAAAGCCCCCTAGGTCATGCACATCTTGGAACCCACAAATTAGTTACAACTAATTCGTATTTGTAACAGATCCAATCTGATACCCCACATCGGAACTTCCGATCTTGGATCGCAACTTCTAACAAGGTATTTTTCTGGTCTTCAAATTCAGCACGACACACAATAGATCCAATCTAGTTTCACCCACCTCGGAACTTCCAATACCATATCGAAACTTCCGATCAGTACAAAAATTCCCCGATTCCGAATCGGAACATCCGACTCGTCGGATCTTCCGATACCATATCGGAACATCCGAAGCAACATTTTCTCTCTATATCGAGACTAGATAATAATCGAAACTTCCGATATTATCTATCAAAACTTCCGATTTAGGGAATTTTCTTGGGCATATCCTTCACACTGTCAGCTTCGTCTTCCCCATGTTGCCACTGCCTGCAAATCACACCGACCGAAACCCTAGCGCTGCAATTACTCCGCTGTCGGCCCCCTTCCATAAAATTGATGCCGGATTATTGCTCCCCTCAATCCCAATACCCCTTTCCCCCATTCAACCCACGCATTAAGGCACGAGATCACTGGAGTTCATGCATGGCAGGTTCGCCATGAAATATGGAAACCCATTTCCATGTATGCTACCTGACATCTTCACTATTGGCGCCACTATAAGACCCCCCGCACTCCACCGCATTCAACCCTTATTTCACCGCATAGCCTTCGCACGATCAGAGTTCCCAAAACACGGTTTTAGCATCGTCCCTCTTTCTAGACTCCAGCCACCGCTCGCCATCGCCGGAGAATTCTCCACCACCGTCGATTGCACCGCTGTGATCGTCAATGCCTCCCCTACCTTGGCCACCCCTCCATTCCCTCTGAAGACCGCCAGAGCGCCATCGTCGCCGAGGACTCGAACACCCCCACCGCCTCCACTCATAAGCGGTCACTGCCAACCCTCCTCCATCGCCGTTTTCAGTACCATCCGCATCCCCTCCTTATTCTTGTCCCGTTTCAGCACTCGGTTTAGGCTTTGGGTCACCGTCACCACCGCTCGACGCGCCGCCGCATCTTGCCGGTGTTGGGGACGAAGCCCTCCGCCTCGCCCATGCCGCGCGCGTGACGGACGCTATCTGCGCCATGTGATCATGATCGGGTGGTCGAAATTAAACCGACCGCTCGATTTAATCTGGGTCATCCATTTCTATTTAAAACCTACTTTTAATCACAGTCATCCATCGCGTACCGTTTCGTTGTTTTAATCCTGGCCGTCCACGCTCACTTAAGACTCCCGCCTCACCCGTAGCCGCCCGATCCAGATCGGACACTAATGGTTCACCTAACCCATGCACACAGTGCACGGGTTCATGGTGGACTTGGCTCACCGTGGACCGGCGGCATTTTTATGATTTAAAATAAATTCCAGAAATTGGTTTAAACTTAAAAAATTAATAACTTCTTCAAATTATCTCCAAATTTTACCATTCAAATTTTAGAAAACTCATCTTTTTATTCTCTACATACTTAGCCCATTTACTTGACATGTTTGTACTGTTTGTTATCCAAAATAAAACCAAGAGTATTGTTTTAAACTTTAAAAATTCATATTTACCCCATTTTAACTCCAAATTTCATCATTTCAATTTCATAAAGCCCCTCTTTTATTTTTATTGAACTTTAGCCTATTTATTTGAAATGATTGTACTGTTTATTTTATTATGTTTAAATTATTTGTTGTTCTCATTTTGTGTGCCGCGAAGACTACGACGACGTCGAAGAACCGGAGTACTTCCCAAAAGTTCCACCATCACCCTTTGCCGAGCAAGGCAAGTCACCACCACAATTCTTGAGCATATTGAACCTATATTTCTTAAAATATCGCTAAAACCCATAGGCTATAAATGCATTAGTCAAATTTAAAAGCCTTACATTATATTTATTTAGATCCCTGACCTAGAAGTGCAAACCCAAGCCATGCTTTTTAGCCTAAAAATCCTTGTCACCATAATAGTACTATTATTAGATAGTGTCCAATGTATCGACACAACTGCTATAGGTTAAAAATGAGTCGTAGAGATTTGGATTGTATTATATGATCCCCATGATTTCCCTCATCCCTGGAATTCTATTGGTTAAGGAGTTTTGGTTTAGTTTGTAAGCATGGTGGGTTCAAGGTGCAAGCGAGGGCATTGGTTAGTCACACCCAGGGCACTATAAGGACCGGTCTGCGAGATCCATTCCAATACACTTCCGTACTAACCACAAGTCTAATGGGTAAGTCCTAACTAGAGGTATGGGGCGTTCCAACTTGAGGCACCATTTGGAGATGGGCCAAGTAGCACCTGTGGGTGACGTGTACCAGCGAGGCACTAAAGGGGGCACGACATTGGTCCAGTGCGCTGCCACGCCAGTTAAAACTAGAGTGGGTGTTATTGGGTTGGAGCGTCTCATGCTAAAGGTTTTCGCACGAGTTCTCGTGGTATGGGTCATCTCGTTACACTTTGGTGTGTATGGATGAGTGTGTGCCTTGTGGGTACAGTAGTACACTTCTGATCAGAGTTTAAATCTTTTTGAAAAATCGAGCCCATGATCAAGGGAAGGTTGTGTGACATCCTACAATTAGTTTACATTTATGAGTGTTGCGTGATGGAATGGAATGTAAGGATTGTTGAGCGAGGAGGGCTGACTATACTCCTCGAGTTAGAAGATGTTGCATTATTCATGTTTCATTATTCTGTATAATTAAACTTGACTACATTAAATGCTGCAACATAAAAATGTACTTTTCCACACCTTAAACCATTATTCCTCCTTTGTTATTATCATGCATTACTATTGCATTCTCGGTGGCTTGTTGACTACTTTTTTACTCATACCCATTGTAAAAATACTTCAGAGACTACATACTACGATGAGGATGGTATGGAGTAGCGACCCAGTCAAGGACGCGAGACTGGCAGAGATGTTCATCGCCTAGCTTTATTTTCATAGTTTCTTTTAATTTTACACTTTTGTAATAATGTGGTATGCGAACCATGGTTGATTGCCATATGTACATTGTCGCGTGATGAACATCTTATTATGATTGTTTTTCTTTAGAAATTCAATAACGTCTGGATTTTATTAAATCCGGGTGCTACACGAAGTATCTAAAAATACAAAGGCTACTACCAAAGTAAATCAGGCACTTTGTTTTGTGCTGTGAGGCTCCATTGAAGCGAGGGAATAAAGTTGATAAAGTGTGGAGCTTAGAATAAAGTGTAAAGTCGGACTACCTGTAATGCCCTCTTGACTGTGTGAGTCTGAAAATCTGTAAACTCTATGGGTAGGGTAGTCACTTCGCATGTCTGTGTAGGCTCTAAAAGGAAGCGTAGGCTGAGATCTAGGGTAACACATTCAGCACACCTATGCCTAGGTATAGAACCTTCTTCTTTATCATTCATCCTAGAGCCAGCTGCCACTCTTTGTACTCAAAAGCTTTTTGTGTTCCCTGTTCTTGCAATGAAATCATTGTTTGATCTTTGATCATTGATTCATATCTTGCATGAACTTGTATCTGGTATTCTTATTTCATGCATGTGTATTTTGAGAACTGCTAAGTTTTGCGCTTGAATTCTTGCACCGGAAGGAATGTCTCTTTGATGCATTTGTAACTTGTTCTTCGTGGAGTTCTTACCGTCTCCCTGTGTGAACCTCCGAAAATCCATGAACAAGTTTACACCGATGTTTTTCTGTCTTTATGATTTTCATGTTTGACACCACAGTTTGCTCTATTATGTAATGGAGGCATGCCCTCGAGAATACACTAGCAATTTGGTGTTCTGCATAGTCTGTGTGTGAAGCCTATTTTTTCAGTTCACTACGAGGCCATCTTGTATAGTACCCTTTGAAGCTTTTCTGCGAAGCTTTTCCTAGTACAGTCTCCAGTACGAAGCCTAAAGCATGTCACTAATGTAAACCCTTTTGTAGAGTACTACTTGGGAAATTTTCACCATTTTTAGAAGGTTGTGCGGAGCTCATCTTTTGCAAATCCTACTTCGAACCTTTTCTATGCCCACTGTTGTCAGTGAAGTCTTTTGAGCTTCGGTGAACAACCAGTACAAATTCTTAGTTTGAAGTGTCGTCTGTACCTTTGACCTAGACTCAGCGAAGGTTGTCTTCAAAGTCAATTTTTCATTGAAGAAATTTTTATAGCTCCTATTCAATCCCTCCACATTGGTAGCCTTTTCGATCTGACACAAACCCACTTTATATAGCTTGATGGGGATTAGTACTGCACGATACAAGATTTGGAAGCAAGCTTTTGACAACTTTGGGAATCCGAAACTCAATCTTCGAGGCTGAATTTAGAGAAAATAAAATTCGCCAAACCCGTCAATGCAGGGCAGATCCAGATGTAACCTTTTATGTAGTTCTCCAAAATGTATTTGCCTAATTGTGAGTCCGTATGAGAAAGTTAGTGCTATTTTATGCAACAACGGTGCAAAATAATGGACTCTGCTCAAATTCCTTCTTTGTTCACCAATCTCATGAGATCTCAATAGATTTTGCGGCTGAAACAAGGAGGTTAGTAGTGCAGGGTGATTGACACAAGGCAGTTTACAATCAAACTAAAAGGCGTGCGATGTGAGAAAAATAACATAAGGCACTTGCAATCCAAAATTGAGAGGAACCTTACCTCTCAAGGAAGGCTCTCGTGACAAAACAAAACTCAGACTAAACTCAAGAACGTGACTCTAAACCAGCAACTAGACTCGAACTTAGATTCAAACTAAGATTAAAATAGAGAAAGGCACAAATGGGCTTGGACAGTGGAAAATCCAAAATCTATGATGAACACAATGATATTTTTGTATGGCTTTTTTTAGACTTTTGGTAAAGGAAAGAGCAAGGATAAATCAGTGTACCTATCAGGCAACCTTAGATCTGATATCACTTTATGAGCACTTTATGCGCTTGTTGTTGGCCTGATCTTCCGATAGGTTCGATTGTGGCGATGAGTGGACATTCACTCTTTAAGGATTCTGATTAGTGATCAGAACCTTGCAATCGCTACACCCATGTGTCTAGTCATTATCAACCACACTCTCACATAGTCGAACTCACCATGAAGGTTTTGATCCTATAAATCAATCGAATAAATTTGCAAGAACAAGGTAAGCGCAATCTGAATTGCTAATATTAATCTGAATGACTTAGAGTTGGGGTTTTCCAAACCGATCTACGATTAAACTGTGACGACCGAATAATCTAAGCAAAATCCAATGCCAACAATAATGGTGACCATCTATTTATAGGGTTTAAAGGACGTGAGATGCCTTCTAGGCCATGGGTTGTACCCTAGGACATGGGTCATGCCCTTGTACGACTCAAATCTAAACAGACTCGAATAAACTATTAAGATTCTGACTCAAATTAATCTGGAGTTCAACTTTTGACTGGTCTTGTAGTTAGACTCGGCATCTTCCTGATCATTAAGGTCTCATGGTTGGTGGTTGGCCGAGCGATGTCAGTGGTCGGCTGAGTGGTCCGATTACCTAAGCGCCCTGGTCAGCAGTCCTTATCTTCCATTATAAACCTGACTGTCTCATCCAATGTTTCTTCTCTGATGTTCCTTAGCATAATACAATCATAACCTGAACTTAGTATTATTCCATTCATAGAACTTGTTTCAATAACAAGGAATGAATTCACGTGACAATTTAGTTGATGAACTCAAGCACGAGTCATGGGTCCTTGGTAATCATGCAAGGTTGTATCCTTACTAGTGATGTCCTCATCAAGCTATCATCCTATTTTCATTGGACTTGGTTTGCTTGGAAATGATTACAACCTAGTCTAAAAAACAAATGTAATGTTTCTTCTTAGATCTATAAACGTGCTGAAATGTACTTAACCAACACCTTATAAGTTAAATCAATAACATATAAGTAGTGATGTTAAAAATTCAGAAACACATTACTTCTTGACCATAGAAATTATCAAATCTATCTTATTATTGTATTATACTACTAATTTTGTTTGCCATTGTGTTGCTATATATGTATAAGTATATTGATCACCAGTTCATTACTACAGTAAGACAAGCATTACACATAGTACAAGTACATATTAGTTAATATTGTTGATTTCACAGTATGCTCACATTTGATTCACAACTCCCTCCCTAAAATTAACCATCTTAGTATGCTCACTTGCTTGACCAGCATATGTTATAGCATGATTATAACTTGACAAATTAGATTCCTCTATAATAATCTCATCACTGTCGTCTTGTATGACCCTATTGTGAATGATACAATAAGTACACTGTCTACTTGAGTGAGGAAAGGGAAGAAAGGAGTGGCATCATGAAGAATTTTAAATCTTCTCTTCAGTGCACCAAATGATCCCTCTAGTGTGACACAAAGAGATTAGAGCCTAAGGTTAAACAACTCCTTCTGGTTCTGCACTGAATTACTCATGCCCCATTCATTTAAGTGGTATCAGACAACAGGAAAAGGGGGCAAGAATCTTGATTTTGCCCCATATCTAGCATCAATTAGGTAGAATTTGTCTTACATAGGAAGGAAAAGTTGGTCATATTTATATATATTAGTAATTTATATCAACAATTTGATAGGCTACTAGTCAATACTTGTGGAACACGAAGTCCATTATCATGTTCTAAAGCATATCTTAAGACTAGAGCATCATGTGCTGCCCCTCCTAACCAGCCAACACATAGGTGAACCAAATATCATAATCTACGACTACCATTATATTTTGAGTTGGATATGACATCCTACTATGAAAGGTGTGCTCCATGTCTTTAGGAACCAAAGCTCTTACATGTGTACCATTAATAGCTCCAATACAATCTTATTTTATATTAAGTAAATCATAGAAATTAGAGACCCATAAAGAGTTATACCAATACAATTTTCAAAAGGAAATAGGGAAGACAAGCACACCTTAAAGTAAGGATCCCACTTGGGGTTCTCTGCTATTTTGCTTGGAGTATCCAATGACAGGGGCCTAATTAGTTCATCCTGCAATTCACCAATAGCATGTATTACTTTATTAAAGTACCGACTAACCGTTTCTCCATATCTATCAAAATTTGTACCAACTAACATATTCCTAAGGTTATGTCCCACCTTATTTAGAAACATAGCCACTTGTTGCTCAACACACACATAGATATTATCTTGAAGCAAACCATGGTCCCTAAATAGGTTGCAAAATCGAAAGAACTTGACTCTGTTAAGCCTTAGCATGTTCACACAAATTATATCATCTTTCCAAATTTTGTTGTCAAGATACTCAAGTCTCATCATATACCTTTCATCCATATGCCCATATGTAATACCTTATCTCCTGACACCTCGTTTACGTTTTCTAGACTCGATCATCGTAACCATTATTGACAACAACATATATGGACCAACATCACAAATTGCAATTGGTGTGAAGAAACAACAATGTTGTATGTAAATTATGTGCAAACTACTAGCATAGAAATATGTGACCATTATGTTGTATAAATAATTTTTCTCACAGATATCCCAACATGGACAGTGCTGTTTTAGTTTGATATGGTGAGCGCACAAAAAAATGTGGTGGCAAACAATGAATTCAAGATTGATCAGTTGAATATTGAAAAAATATGGTGGTGTAACTTCAAAGTGGACCTTATTTTTTTATCAATTGCTGAAAAAATCCCGACTAAAAAAACAATTCTCTCAAGCAGCTGTAGGACCGAGAGTAGCGACCAGAGGGGAGTGAATGGGCGCCTAAGAAATTCTTTCGAATCAATGGTCTTCTCTCAATGCCCAACGCACCTCAATAGACAAAAAGTAGAACCAAAAAAATTACAAGCATTAAAATAGTCTAGCCTAAAAACGACCAGTGTCCTAAAAAAAAGATACCACCACAATGTTTAAAGGCAGATCAACAACGCATTTAACTCATAGACATTTCAAGTAGCACAAATAAGATCATCAAGAATACTCAGACATTTAATCATATAAAATAACTGCATAAGATTGGTTGTGCTCACAGATAAATAAAAGTGCACTAAGGATACAAAAATATATTAGAAAACATTCATAGTGCAAACTCTAGATAAAATGCTCCCTACAATTTAATCTATCACAGAATGTTCAAGAAATAAAATACTGCAGTGCAGAAAATCGAGGAGAATATTACCGTTGCATTTGTTGTCTCCTATTCAGGTATTCTCCCAAACACCATATGTGCAGTGCCAATGTGCTGCAACAGTGTGCTGCTTCCGATGCGTGCACATGCTACAGGGCACCTCGTGCACCTTCTGTTGTTCCCTTCGACGCCCGCCATGTGTGTTGCTATGCAGCACCGCTTTGCCTGGCTTCACTCACGCTAGAGAAAAACAGGGAGAAGAGGCCACGCTCCACCGGCCGAACGACGCCTGGGAAAAACCAGCGTCTAGGAAAAACCAGCGCCCCGTGAGCTCTGCGTCGGCCTCATGAGCTCTGTGTGGCCCCTTCGCCTCACGCAAGCGTCCGGCCGAAAGGAAAGCCGGCAATTAACAAGACAACAGGAGAAAATTGAGACTGGGCCGAAGGAAACTGAAAACGGTGATCATACGTGACTATGTGGAGAATAGTGCGGCGATGGTTTGATTACTGTGGTGGCGCAGAGGGAGAAAAAGAGGTGGAATCTCTGTGGAAGAAGAAGGGTAAAAAGTGAACTCAAATTTTTAATTTAATGAGTTGGTGAAACCGGAGGGGGTACTAGCCCATTATATAGGTAGTTCAAAAAAATAGAAAAGACGCATTTACCCCTACAGTAAATTACAGAGACGCAAAAATAAAACTGTGGGTCCAACAGGAAAAATAGTAAAATCATATCTACAGATAGCTTGTCCTGATATGGAGCTTTTGTAGCAGCTATGGCTTCTCTTCGGGACCGTCGGATCTCCAATGGGCATTCCAGATTGGGGTGTCGGTTTTGCGCTGAAACCGACAAAGCGTCTGTTGTCTTCGCATCGGGTACCCGGATTGGGCCGGCCCGATTCTGCGGCTCCCTCAGCACAATAATCGCTCGCCACCCGTTTACCTGAGTCAAACCTGATCAACAGACTAGCGAATCCCCTACCGTTCCTGGCCCATGTATTCAAATTTGGCCAGCCTGACTCTGCGGCCCTTTGCCGGCAATCGCTCGCCGCCCGTGTACCTGAGTAACACGCGGACCAAAATACGACAAGTCTCTTCTCCTCATCTTCTCTCACTCTTCATTGTTGACTTTCGTTGACAATCACTCATCTCTTCTGGAACCATGAGGCCCATGATCTTCAACATGGCTCCTCAATCTGCCCCTTGATGAATGCATTGTCAACACCTTCTTCATCATCGCTTCGTTTCCTGCAAAACAGGTGGAAACACGAAAAACAAAACACAAGAAAACAAAAAGGAGAAAATAAAATAAAAGGTTTAACCCTAATGACCAAAAGCCAGAAAACGGTCATTATGGTTAAACAGAAAAGAAATCAACAAAAATTTCAAATAAAAACTCAAATGAGTGCAATATCTAAATTATCAACAAGGATATCTAAAGAGTAAGGGCAAAAGATACTAAAACTCCCCCTGAAACAAATCCCACAGAAAGCCCAAATTCCCCCTAAACTATTCTAAAAGATCAAGTAACCAAAAATTTCTCCCCCTTGTTGACAACTGGACTCATCAAGTGAGATTAAATGCACTCAAAAGAGACACAGACTCAAACTCCCCCAGAAATGCAGTCTCCCTCAAAATATGCAATGAATGCAACTGGGGTGCAAGTAGAGTGTAAAAGGCATGCTTCTCAGATATGATTGACTGCAATTACAACATCTAGGAAGTATAGTACAAAATACTATCTAAGACACATAGCATGGTTAGTGCAATAGATGATATCCAAAGAAAGTCATTAGCATGCATTTTCAGATTTTTGCAAACAAAAGCATCATCACATTTTCTAGAAGACAAGCAAGGTAAAGCATGAAATGCAAAGGCTAGCTGATATCTACCAAGATAAGCACTGTCCGGAACTAAGAGCTTCAGCAAACTTGTTATCTTTTTAATTTTTAGGATTTTTCTTTCCTTTTTCTTTTGTGCTAGGGGTTATTTGAATTTCAGCCTTATGCTAACCAACCAAGTCAAGCTTAGGACAGAACAGGACCATCAGAATCTTAAGGCATTGGTCTTGGCATACATTACAATGTCCTAGTTCTTACCAAAGTGCTATGGTAAGCAGTCCAGAACAATGCAATGCAACACAACAAATCCACCTGGATCTTTTCACTTAAGCATAAAAAGACATGGTTTTTTCATTTTTACGATTTTTATGATTTTTATGATTTTTCATACAGATGTCCAAGTTGCATTTCTGCATCTAAGTAAAGGAACTGACTACCAAGCATGTAAAAGATAGCAAAAACATTCAGCCTACACATGCTAGTTACCAAAAACAATGGTGATCATTTTTCAATTTTAAAGCATAAAAGCCATGCATATGACAGATATCAGATATATAATATGAACCAAAACAAAGCATAATCATCGAAAGGTATTCAAAAATATATATACTAGCAAGAATAAGTAAAGGATTTCAATCATATAATAGAAGCAAGCTCAAAGTGTGATATATGAATATGCATGATATGAATACACATGAAAAGACTCAATAAAAGAGTAAAGAAGAAAGAAAAGACTCAAAATATCCTAAAAAGGATACACAACTCCCAAATCCCCTCGCAAACGCTCAAACGTAGACTGATCTAGGGGTTTGGTAAGAATGTCAGCCAACTAATGATGCGTATCAACATGAACAAGGTCAATGACACCTTTCTCATATTGATCCCTCAGAAAGTGAAAGCGCACGTCAATATGTTTGGTTTTTGAATGAAGATATGTGTTTTTCCCTACACTAATCGCGCTAGTGCTATAACAAAACAAAAGCACTCTGGCAGGGAAAGACAACCCAAAATATTTCAAAGTGGAAATCATCCAAACCAACTGTGAACAGCAGTTAGCAGCAGCTACGTACTCAGCCTCTGTGGTAGAAAGCACAACTCCAGATTGTTTACATGAAGACCAATAAACAAACGAAGAACCGAGAAACTAGCAAGTACCAGAAGTTGACTTGTGATCCAGCCGGCACCCACCAAAATCAGCGTCGGGAAATACAGATAACTCAAGAGGTGATGACGTTGATTAGTAAAGACCTAGATCAGGCACATAAATAAGATACCTGAAAATGTGCTTGATAGCCTACCGATGAGATGCGCGTGGTGAAGACTAGAAGCGCGCGCACAATCCCACGACAAATTGAATGTCCGGTCTTGTCATCATGAACTACAGGAGTGATCTGATGATCCCTCGATACTCTCTCTCATTGACCTTGACACCGCTCTCGTCCTTGTCTAGGCCTCTAGATGTGCCCATGGGGGTCATCTGAGGCTTCAGCTCTCAACCAAAGTCGAACTTCTTCGGCATGTCCCACGTGTACTTGCTTTGGTGGATGAAGATGTCGTCCTTGGTCTGCTTGATCTGGAGCCCTAAGAAGTACTTGAGCTCACATATGTGGCTCATCTCAAACTCGTTGTGCATCTACTCAGAAAACTTGGACATCAGCTCATTAGTAGAACCACTAAAAATAATGTTGTCCACGTAAATCTGAGCAATCAAGAATTCAGAGCCAACTCTGAGCAAGAAAAGAGTCATGTCCACAAAACCCATCACAAAGTCATTCCCCAACAAAAACTGCTTTAAACGATCATACCAAGCCCTAGGGGCTTGCTTTAGACCATGTAAAGCTTTTTGCAACTTAAACACGTGTCGAGGAAACTTAGGGTTTTAAAAACCGGGGGTGCCTAACATAGACCTCCTCCTCTATGTACCCGTTCAGAAAAGCAATCTTGACATTCATTTGAAAAAGCTTAAAACCTTTAGAAGCAGCCAATGCCAAAAGTATGCGAATGGACTCAAGACTGGCAAGAGGGTGAAAGTCTCCTCAAAATCAATAACCTCCTTCTAGAAAAACCCTAGGCAACTAATCGAGATTTGTTGCGCACCATAAACCAATCATCACCTTTCTTGTTCTTAAACACCCACTTGGTGCCTATGGGATTGCATCTAGGTGGCAGCTCAACTAGTGTCCAAACTCGATTGCGAACAAAGTTTCCAAGCTCTTATTGCATGGCATTTATCTAATTTGCATCAGACAAAGCATGAGCAACATCTCTTGGCTCAAAGGTGGCAACAAAAGCAGACTCGACAAAAATAGTGAGTGAACTAGTCTGAGATCACAAAGATCTCGTAGTGAGATCACCGATGATGAGCTCTTAGGGGTGATCACAATGAACTGCTTGGGATCCTTGGTGATCAGATGTCACCTCACCAGAGTCAGCAGCTGACACCTCTAGACTTGACTGAGGGGGCTCGATCAAAGTGGAAGTAGTGACCAGAGATCCACCCTCGTCTTCAGTCGAAGTCTCAAAAGGTGTGGAGTCTATAGGCTGTGCAGAAGGTCCACCGTGATTAATAGTGGGAGTGTCATCATCTTCCTTGAAGATGAACTCTCCAAGCTCATCATCACTAGTAAGCTCAAAAGAAGGTGAAAGTAATGGCATAAACTCATCAAAAGAAACCTCACATGTCTCGACAAGCTATTGGGAGTCGAGGTTCCAAACACAGAAGCCTCGAGAATGCAAAGCATAACCAAGAAGTACTCCATCCCAGCAACGAGACTCAAACTTGTCCAAATGCCCTCCCTTCTTGAGCACAAAGCACTTGCAGCCAAATGCTTGCAAGTGGCTTACCTTGGGCTGTCTGCCAAACCACAATTCATATGAAGTCTTACCTAGGTAAGCTCTAAGAAAAATGTGGTTGGCCAGATAGCAAGTTTTGTTCATAGCTTCAGCACAAAAACACCTAGGAGTCCTATGCTCATCGAGCATTGTCCTGGCCATCTTGACTAGCGTGTGGTTCTTTTGTTCCACAACGTTGTTTTGTGAGGTAGTGTAAGGGGCAGAAAATTGGTGCTCAAGACCCTGATCACTACAGAAGCTGACGAACTGAGAATTCTTGAACTCGGAACCATTGTTAGAGCGAATTGCTCGCATCTAACCATTGTTCTCATTCTTCAGCTTTAGGATCAGGTCATGCACAAACTGAAAAGCCTCATACTTAGACTCCAAAAAGAAAACCCATGAGAATCGAGGAAAATCATCAACAATCACAAGCGGGTACCACTTCCCACCGACTGAATGTACCCGAGCTAGACCAACATTATCGATGTGTAACAGCTCTCCCGGTTAGGAAGTCATCACCTTAGTCATAGGTGCGTGAGAAGCGGCAACCATCTTACAATGATGATAGGGATGGCAAACTAGATCCTTCTCCATCTTAAGCTTGGGTAATCCTCGGATGAGATCCATAGAACTCAATCTGACTAGCAGATCAAAGCTCAAATGACCTAACCTCCTATGCCACCTCCAGAGCTCAAAGGAGGATCCAACGATCAAACAGTGAGAAGGACCAAAAGAACTAGAGAAATCAATCTGAAAAACCGTACCAAAGGGTATGATCTGGCAAACCAAAGATCCTCTAGAATCAACAACGGAAGACATGCTCTTCTTAAAATGAACCTCTAAGCCCTCCTAAAGAAGATACAAAATAGAAACCAAATTAAAACACAAATTTCCAACAAAAGCAACATTCTTCAAGGAGAAATGCTCAGAAATTAGAATTGAGCAAAATCCATGTACCTTCCCTTGACCATTGTTCCCGAATGTGATGTACTCCTTGGAACTCGGGGAAGTGAGGCTGGAGAACCATCTGCGATGTCTCGTCATGTGGCGAGAGTATCCTGAATCCATGATCCATATGTCCTTCAGGCTTCGATCCTGCAAAATCAATGGTCATAAGGGGGAGAAAACAGTGCGACACCAGGTTTAGCAAAAGAGCTAAACAAGTGTCGAGCCATTTGCTCAAAAGACAGAAAGTAGAACGAAGTGTAAGAGTCTAGACCAAAGCGTGACTCAAAGTGCAGTCCTCTGTTCTGCCTAGTGTCATGACCACGAGGTCCAGAGTCGTATCTAGAACGACCCAGAGCTCTGCTGGAGCGAAAACCAACTTCTGGATCACGGGCACAAAAGTCGTCTCCTCTAGCCTCTCTCCTCATCGAGGGACTCTCTATCTACCACCCTACTGGTAGAACTGCTCATGCCCACCTAAATCTTTCTCTGCTCTCTCAAACCGCTTCCTCCTGAAGCAAAACTTCACAAGATGGTCTTCTCTTTGACAGTACTCACAATGATAGATAGGCTTCTTGGGATGTGGTTGAGGCTTTGATTTCTTGGGCTTAGTGGTGTCGGGTGTTGGTTCTTTGGTGTGAGAGGGTTTAGGTAGAGAGTCAATAGAAGTAAGGAGGTGCTTGGGTTTTGGGATCCAGACATGTTTCTTTGGTGGAGCTCTAGGTTTCTTTTGGAAGACACCATCCTTAGGTTGATTGGCCTGGAAGGACTTAGTGGAGTGGGTCTTGGGATATCTCTGCTATGGGGCCATCTTACTCCACTCTATAGCTCTACTCACATCGCTCTCAAAATCAACCTGGGTTTAGATGTAATCTACTCCAAACCCATCCTGCCTCTTGAAATGCTGGATCATCATGCCAAGTTGTGGCTCTCTAGTACTAACCTAACTCAGGATCTAACGGAGGTAAGTGTTCTCATTATGAGCATCAGCTAGCTCCTCTCGAGCACCTCCACCTGAGACAAGCAGATCTCACGCTCTCCATCAGCCTGAACAGACTTTTCAGCTTTCATCTTGATGAGCTCCAACCTCATAAACAAGCAGTTCTCACATATAGTGGGTGGAATAGACAATGTCTCAAGCTCAAGCTTAGTATGCTCTAACTCAGCACAAAATCTCTCTAGCTCGCCCGACTGCTCATCACTCTCCGTTCTCAACTCAGCTAGATTAGATAAGAGGGATGATGGGCAGTCTCTACATGGCATGACGACTGAGGCATGATGAGCATCTTTCAGCTCTAGCTGAGCGCTTTCAAGCTCAGTGGCCAAAGCATATCTCTCATCAACCCTCTCGGTGTACCTGGACTTCACAGTAGTAAGGTTACACAACAACACCTCACAGTTAGGGCACTCACTGCTCTCACCCAAGCAAGGGAAAGAATATAGACTCTTAATCTTGCTATTGGCCATAGCAAGCTCACTCTGAAGCTCATCTACCCTCTACTTAGCACCTCTAAGCAGTTTCTCTTGATATTTCAACTCCTGATGATTCTCTTCTAGTAATTCAATGATTTCACATTCATAGGAAGATACCTTCTCATCATCTTCATCATTGGAGTTGTCGGAGGAGCTATTTTCTTCTTTATCCCAAAGATCCATTGAGCAGATGCTCTTGCGGGATTTTAGGCTGCAGTGCGAGCGAGTCTTCGGCTTGTGCCCGAAGGCCATGAACCAGAGGCCCGCCGAATCATCCTTGTCCTTCCCTTTCTTGATCATGATCTCCTCATCACTTGAACTCCATGAAGAGGAAGAATAGGATGATCACTTGGAATAGCTTCTCTCTATCTCGGCGAAGAAGGCATTGTCATGCTTCTTGTTCTCGCGTCGGTAGTCCTTTAGGGCGTTTCAAAAGAAATTCATTTTGGGCTTGCCCTTGGTGAAGGTGGAGCTGTCGTGCTTGTTGGAGTCATAGGAGCCACCATAGGTGCCCTTCTTGTGTGTGTTCTGCTTGGGGAAATCGGCGATGAAATGACCTAGATCACCACACTCAAAACAACCAAGTTTTGTGCCATGTCGTTTAAACATCCTCTTATAGTAGACACGATGAACCCGGATATTGAATAGACACGGGTCATCATCTCCTAAGAGATCCAATTGGTCCTCAGTGATAGACATCAAAGAGGACAAAGCATAACTCAAAGAAACATAATCAATAGAAGATGTCGCAAGGGCTAGGGTTTTTGAGCCAGAACCAGTGAGATTTGATCTCAACTAGGTATCAACCTTTGAGGCCTTGAGCTTACTAAAAATCTCTACGACAGTCAAGGTATCATAAGAAGCACTCTCAACAATGGATGATACCTTGATCTCCCAAATCTTAGGGTCCAAGGTATGAAGAACCTTGAGCGCTTGTTTATGATCTGAGACCAGCTGATCTCGATCATCCTTGTTTGCCCAAACCTTGTTAATGATCGAGTGAAAGCGAACAAACAAAGCCTCGACAGTCACTCCCGGCTTCTGTGAGAAATTTTCATATTCTCGCTGGTAGGTCTGATAGAGCCTAGCCTTGACCAAAGTTGTCCTCTCATGGTATGCTTGGAGGGTAGCCTAGATCTCTCGAGCAGTGTCGAGATGGCTAACACGCTCAAACTCGCTGGGACCTAAACAGAAAATAGATTAGTCACTGCCTTGTTGTTCAGGTCATGTTGAGCGACTATCTGAGGGGTAGTACGCTTAGTAGCCGGAAGCACAGTGAATGTGTCATGAATACACATGTCCCATATCTCGAAGCTCTAGCTCAATAGATAGGCTCACATGTGAGTCTTCCAATAGTTATAGCCAAATACCTCAAGGGACGGAACCTTGCTAGCAGAAGTCATGATTGCTACCTTGGGTTAGAACTGGTTAAGGTATGAAAAAAGCCTAACCAAGCTCTGATACCACTTGTAGGACCGAGAGTAGTGAGGGGAATGGGCGCCTGTTGACATGGAAACGTGCCCCCGCACTTGGGTCAGTCCGACGATCCAAAAGTGCACGGATACTTAGGGACAAGCCTAAGCGTGACGTGGCACTGACGTCGCGTTCCGACTACCCTTAGTCGTGATAAGGGGGGTGGAGTCGCCAGGCAACCAGATTACACAAAATAATCCAATTAGCCGAAAGAGATAGATTAAATAGAATAAAATCAGCAAACCAGTCGGAGCCCCATCTAGTTCGAAATCTGGTGCGAAGGGGTCACCGAAGTGTACTTTCGGCGTCTGGTGTGAAGTGCTCCGCCGAAGGGTGCTTCGGCGTTCGGACTGATCCGGCCGAAGATGGACTCCGAACGGATCTAGACACGGTGATCACCTCTGAATAGTGGGGTTCGGCATGAGATCTCCGATACAGCAAACTACGGAATAGTGACGCGAGAGCCACGCGCGAGCGCAACTTCGTCCGGTGCGGAGTATGATCGTGGCGAGGCTGGTTGCGACGAAGTATGCTGGCGAAGCCTGTTGCTGGAGCCTGCAGTTCCGCCGAAGGGTGTCCTGGGGACCTCCGAAACTGATCTCTCAGCTCCAGATACCTCCGACGAAGTAGCTCCGAACATGCGAACCAGCAACAGAGGAGTGCAAAGTACCAATTCGCCCTGAGGACCGAATTTTGCTAAGTGGTGCACTGGTAGCGAAGGTAGCAATCTGTCACGCAGATTAGCGGATACTTCACAAGCGAAGTAACAAGGCGATAGCAATCTATTACGTAGAATAGTGGATACTTCACAAGCGAAGTAACAAGGGTTACCACTGTTCCATAGTGGTCGGCGGAGGGTTTCCAGGCAAACCCACGAAGAGGTGCAGGAAAATAAAGGTAAAGTAAATACGATCAAAGCATGGGGCTTTGGTTTGGTTTGAGTTGGGGGGTCCTCTACACCGGCCTTGGGTCTCTATTTATAGGGGCTTAACTCCTAATCTAATCTGCTATTAATCCGGCCAGATAGAGATAAAGATTGAGCTAGAAACGCATACAACTCTATCTCTGCCAAGGTGGGCTTCGGCCAGGCCCGTCGAGGCCTGCTCCTCGGGCCGAAGATTCGGTAGCGTGGGCCTCCGAAGGCTTCCCGGCTGAAGCCCATGGGCTGGCTAGAGGCTTTCGGAGCCCATAGCTCAATGGATTTCGGCCCTGTAGGGCTTCGAACAGACCCTGGACATGTGTATTTTTGGCCCAAATCACCAAAATTGATATTTTGACGATCTAGCCATAAATGCCATTTTTTGCTATCAACGCATGCCCCCCTGCCTTTTAGTGAACTGAGTGAACTAAAAAGCACACCGAGCTGAAGACGATACCATCCATATCGGCTTTCTAACACTTTTATGATGTTTGCTACACACTTGGGATACCTTTTCAAGTACCTACCATTCAAAGCTCTTCGAAACCACTCTCCCTGTAGGGATTCCAACATGTATGCGTTGCCGGGGGCGATTTCGGCTATCTTAAAAGGACCTTCCCAACTAGGTGACCATTTACCAAACTTGAGTCTCTTCGTGCCTAAGGGTAAAATCGTTTTCCACACCAAGTCTCCTATTTGAAACGATTTTGGTCTAACTTTTGTATTGTAGGCTCTAGCTACTCTCTTCTTGTCCATTTCTACGGCTTCTAAAGCCCTTAGTCTCTTATCGGTCACTTCCTCTAGATTATCCTTTAGAAGAGTTTCATACTCGTCGACCGATAAGCCATCTTGCTTTAACACTCTCAAGGATCCAAGATCTACCTCTACGGGCAGAACGACTTCTTGTCCATATACCAATTCATATGGACTGACTTTAGTAGCACCGTGCTTCGCAATCCTACAAGCCCATAACGCCTCGGAAAGCACTTCATGCCACCTTTTAGGAAACTCTTTAATCTTCTTTTTAATGAGCTTAATCACGGTTTTATTACTAGATTCTGCCTGACCATTGGCCTGAGCATAGTAAGATGAAGAGTTTATCAACTTAATACCATAGTATTCGGCGAAGTCCCTTACTTCTCTAGAGACAAATGAACTACCTTGGTCCGTAGTAAGAGTTTGAGGAATGCCGAACCTATGTATGATATGCTTCAAAATAAAATCACGTACCTCATTGTGAGTCATGTTCTTGAGAGGTACGGCCTCGGTCCACTTAGTGAAATAATCCGTCGCCATCAGCACGAACCAATGCCCTTTTGAGGAAGGAGGGTAGATCTGGCTGATGAAGTCTAAACCCCAACCTCGGAACGACTATGGCTTGACAATAGGATTGAGCAATGAGGCAGGCGCTAACAGAATATTGCCAAATCTCTGACATGCTTCACACCCTCTATAGTATTTGAAACAATCTTCAGTCATGGTCGGCCAATAAAAACCCTTCATGGACTTCTCCTGCGGCCACCTAAGATTGTTCATGGTCTAAACACTTCAATAGCACTCCGTCGATGGTTCGGTGATACAATGTGTCGTCTATCAACATGAATTTGAACGCTTGTCGCCGAACCTTCCGATAAACCCTTTGGCTAGGGTCTCTCAAATACTGGATGATTGGGACTCTCCAATCGCCCTTATGGGTTTCATAGGGTTTTGCTGGTCGACCTTCTGGAAAAACTTCTAAATTACTGACTTCGGGGTGCCCTCCAAGCAGTTTTAGCTCCTACCGAAGCCTGGCCGAGGTGGTCGTTCGGAGTGTGCTGGGCCGTAGCCCTACGGAGGTTTCGGACTCCGAGGAGCCTCCTCCGTCCGGGAGGCTTCGGACTATGGGCTCCGGCGTGCCGAATCCCTTGGTTGGCAGAACACTCCGATCCAGGGGCTTCGGCGTGCGGTGGCCTTCGGCAACCCGAGGGGTTCGACCTGGAGCATGCGTCTGCCCACCGTTACTGGCTTCAGTGGTGAGACCAAGCATCGGCTTCTCCAATACAGAAAATCTTCCTCTCCTGACACGTGAGAGATTTTAAAGTAATCAAAAGTGGCAACTATGTCTAGACATTTATCCAAGTAACTATTCAGCAAGCCGTTAAAACATTGAGCACTCTTAGCTACTTGTTGCACTATTAACAAAGAATCACTGTATGCGTGAACATGTCTAGCACCTACAGATTCTAGTAATTCAAGACCTAGCAATAAAGCCTCGTATTCGGTTTGGTTGTTAGTGGAGGAAAATTCTAGTTGGGCCGAAGTTTCAAAGTGCATCCCATTAGGTGATATGAGAACCACTCCAATGCCTTGGCCAATCTTGCAAGCCGAACCATCAAAGTAAAGTTTCCATGGTACTACCTCAACTAAAGCAATAGTATCACTCCAGCTAGCATCTATGTGATGATCAACTATAAAGTTAGCTACGACTTGGCCTTTCATTGCTCTTAGGGGTTCGTAGGCCAAATCGTACTCAATCCACGCGTAAGCCCACTTTCCGATTCTTCCACTTAGAATCGGCTTCTGTAACATGTGCTTTATAAAATCAGTTTGGCAAACGACAACACATGTAGTGGGGAGAAGATAATGGCGCAATTTGGTGCACGCGTAGTAAAGTGATAAACATAATCGTTCCACAAACGCGTACCTGGTTTCGGCGTCCAGCAGGCGGCGGCTCAAGAATGTGATGATGTACTCCTTCCCTTCTACCTCCTAGGTTAGCACGACTCCAATCACGCTATCTTCAGCGGCGATATATAACCGAAACAGAATCCCAACTTTAGGTGCTCTCACCACGGGCGGTGATGACAAGCACTCCTTGATCATCTTGAAAGCACTTTGTTGGCTTGCCCCCAAGTGAACTCGGCTTCGTTTTTCAGCCGGAGTATGGGGACAAAGGCATCAATCTTGCTGGACAAATTGGATACAAAGCGACGCAAATAGTTCAACTTGCCTAGCAACTTTTGTACATCCCCTTTGCATGTCGGCGCTGCAATGTTTCTAATCTTCTCAAGTCTCTTAGGATCAATTTCGACGCCTCTCTCGTTAATCATGAAACCTAAGAACTTACCCGCTGACATGCCAAAAGCGCACTTGAGTGGGTTCATCTTCAACCCATACTGTCGCATCCTATCGAAAGCAACCTTCAAATCGGCTAAATGGTTCCCCATAGCATCCGATTTGACTATGACATCGTCGATGTAAACTTCTACCATAACTCCTAACAAGTCATGAAAGATCAGGTTCATAGCATGTTGATACGTGGCGCCGACATTTTTCAAACCAAAAGTCATGATGACCCACTCGAACAAACCGACAAAACCAGGGCATCGAAAGGCGGTCTTGTAGACGTCCTCTTCGGCCATAAAGATTTGATTATAACCAGCATTGCCATCAAGAAAACTTAGTACCTTGTGTCCTGAAGCATCGTTGATCAGCATGTCGGCTATCGGCATTGGATACTCGTCCTTTGGAGTGGCTCTGTTCAGATCCCTGAAATCAATGCACACCCGTATCTTTCTGCTCCCTTTCTTCTCTACAGGTACGATGATAGCAACCCATTCTGCGTACCTGCACGGCTTAATAAATTCAGCCTTGAGTAGTCACTCCACCTCTTCCTTAACTCGGTCATAGACGGCCGAATTAAAGCGGAGGGGAGGCTGCTTATAAGGCCTAAATCCGGACTTGATGGGCAGCCGATGCTCCACAAGTTCGCGGCTTAGCCGTGGCATCTCGCTATACTCCCATGTGAAACAATCGACATACGACCGAAGTAACTTTATTACTTCAGCCTTTTCATCGGGATGTAAATTTTGGTTTACAAAAGACGGCCTTGGGACACTACCATCACCTATGTCGACCTCCTCCAAGGGATCGGCCGACGCAAAACCTTGCCCTAATTTTTCTACTTCGCTAAAGTCCCCGATGGCTTCGGCAATACCGTCTTTATTAGACCGATACTGCTCCACACGAGACTTTATTCAATCTAGATTACTCTTTCTAGACATGACTATTAATACAAAAATAGCCATGCTACTCTAGCCGGCTTTACAGACACTGGTAAAAACCATCCTCCGGATACGCTAACAAAATCATAGTCCGAAAGATCTCTACCTGACAGACACTCTACTTTGTCATGGACGGCGTCAACTAATACATCGGCCAATGCTACTTGGGCCGAGGTATCCACGGGAATGACCTCCACCTCATCGTTGTCCCACTGTATCAGGCACTGGTGTAGAGTAGAAGGAATGCAACAGTTTGCATGAATCCAGTCGTGCCCGAGTAGTACGCTATAATTACCTTGCACGTCGACGATGAAAAATGCTGTTGGCAACGTCTTATTGCTTACCGTCAACTCCATAGAGAGTACGCCCTTAGCCTCGGAGCTCTCGCCGTTGAAGCCGTTGAGCATCAAGTTGGTCTTCTTTAGGTCATCCTTATCCCTGCCAAGTTTCTTCAACAACGAATAAGGCATTAGGTTAACAGTGGAGCCGCCGTCGATGAGCATTCGGGAAATCTGCTTTCCATCGATGTGGCCTCTAACATAGAGGGGATTTAGATGGCGAGCCGAGTCCTCAGGCTTCTTGAAGATGGCATTGCGTGGGCCGAGGTTCAATTGAGCAACCTCGGCCTCGTCCTGCGGTAGGGCGAACTCGGCAGGTAATGTGACGATGTTGATATCCATCACCTGGGGTGCGGGCCCTTCAGAGATGGGCGAGTAATCGTCGTCGAGCATGTCATCATCGTCGTCGCTCGGACTAGGAGCCAGGTTGGTTATCTCAACCGGATTCTCCCTTCATACCTGTTTTGTAGATGGTCGAGGGCAGATTTTCTCGAAGATAGCATCGCGCTCGGCCTCAGCTTTCTCCTCGCGCATCTCCTGTGCCCGTAGTCTTTGTAGGCGTCTCTTCTGTGATTTGGACATGCCTAGAGGGGCCCAAGATGGCTGCGGCTTGGTGCTTAGTGCTACTATTCGGCTTCCATTAATTCTGGCCGAAGTGGTATTGTGCCCTTCAGCCTTGTGTACCCTGTGTTTGGAGGGGGCTACGTTGCGAACCCCGACAGGCGGACCGGCCTCGTTCAGTCGACCGAACCAAGATTCGGCGCAGAGCTCGTCCGAAGCATGCGACTTACCTCCGTCAGACCTCGGTGATAATGTCTTAGGAATTGGGACTTCCTAAGACCCAACTCTGATGGTTATGGCTTCGGACTCCCTGACTTCGGCCTCCGCATGCCCGCACTCTTCGGCTTCGCTCTGCATGGTCCGATTCGGAGGCACCACGGACAGTCTGTGGATGATGCCCCCCTTCGCTATGTCTGTTTTCCCCTTTCATCCATAATACTCCAAAGGAAAACAAGGCATAGTGTTAGGTTGCGGAGGGTACCTTGACCCGGATACGTACGGAGCCCATGGGGTCCCCGCCCAGTCATACGGAGTAGGCATCGGTGGCTCTAGTGGCCTCGCCCACTGTGAGCCGAATCCACTACCTGGAGGGGGGTTCGGCCAAGTCGAAGGTATCTCGGACCACACCAGTGAACGGTCCTGCCAGGCTAGAGGTATGTTCGGCCAGTGCGGCCGAAGCCTCCCGTCGGAGACGTCCAACACGGTGCAAGGTTCGGCCATTGGGGGACGAAGTTGTTGTATAGGGGATCCGACCACTGGGGCTCGAGGCTGCCGTACCTGGGGTTCGGCCGTCATGGCTCGGAACCACCATGCGGAGCATCAGGCCACCGTGGCCCGAAGCTTTCGCGCGGGGGGGGGGGTCGCGTGCTTCGGTCCGAAGCCACCCTTCAAGGGTCTTGGACCCTTCGGTTGTTTTAGCTTGGCATGTGGACCTGCTTCCTTGGCCCTCCTCTGATGTTTGTTCAACAGCATGTCATATGTTACCTTCGGCCTGTTGCGAGCCTTAGCCGAAGGGGTATTAATATTCTGTTTCCACACTCCTACCTCGGGATTCTTTGGTATGAGTGTGCGAGTGTGTGGTTCTCCAATAATTACATCTTTCCCTTTAGCCGACTCGGTCTGTTCTGGCCGAATTAGCACCTTCTTTTCGCCGAGGTCGACGGCGTTGACTGGAAAAGGATCTTTATCCAGCTTCATCTTCAGATCATGGTCTATCTTCAATCGTCCTTCTTCTATGGCCGATTGTATCTGCCGTCGGAAAACATTGCAATCATTAGTATTATGTGAATGTGAATCATGCCACTTACAGTATGGATGCTTCTTTAACTCATCGGTAGGTGGAATGACTTAACCCTTAGGCAACCTGAGAAGCTGACTTTTTAAGAGAAAATCAAATATTTTATCACATTTAGTTATATCAAATGAGTACTTGACCTCACTAAGTCTATTCTTTGTAGGGGATGGTCGTAACTCGGAGCAAGTGACAGGTTTATTCTTAGCGTTCCACACTCATTCGGAGCGTGGATTTCAGAGCGTTCCATGATGTGGATTTCAGCCCTAGGCTTGCTAAACGTCTTAATAAACTTTTTATCTTTGGCTCGGCCTTCCTGGACCAGAGCCTGCTGTAAAACTTGGCTAACTTCTAAAAAGTTATGGTTATCTAATCTCTCTTTAATTTCGAAACACAACCCGTTAAAATCTAGTTCCGCCAAGTACCTTTCTGAAATATTAAGGCTAAAACATCGGTTTCTAGTATCCCTGAAACGCTTGATGTACTCAGAGGCGTTCTCACTAGATTTCTGCTTAATAGATGTCAAATGCGAAAGCCTAAGTTCTATTTCGCCCGTATAAAAGTAATCATGGAATTTTCGCTCCAAATCACCCACGTTTGGATGGAGTTCGGCGGGAGCGCCGAAAACCAAGTGAAAGTTGTGCCGGATAGTGAGAGAGAAAATAGTCTAACCTTTAGAGCATCGATCCCGCTAACCTCTCCACACTGTGCCAAAAATTGGCTAACGTGCTCTAGTGTGGTCTTGCTACCCACGCCATCGAACTTAGTGAATTCTGGGATTCTATAGCCGCGGGGGTAGGGCACTGTATCAAGATGGTTGGGGTATGGCTTATGGTAAACCCAAACCGGCCCTTGGGCACGAAGCCAACACACTCCCTAAATAGTGCGCGGACCCGCTCCTCTATGTCATCTTGGTATGTTCCTTATGTGCGCCTCTCATGCAGGGGCACGACACGCGGTGGGATATTGGCGTGTCGGCCATGGGCTTATTCCCTACGCACTATTTGCATGACATGCTCGTGTCCGGGCATCTGCGCGTGTGGTGCGGGTATCGCAGGTATTGGTGCAGGTGGCGGTGGATGGTATGCAATATTACTTTGACCGTAGGTGTAATGATTGGTCTCGGCCATAAGTGGTGAGGCCGAAGACATGATTGTGCCGGTGCTGTCGTTAGTCCTACCGTATACGTGGTTTGCCGGTGATGCACTAGCAATAGGAACCGGGGGTGCGGCCTCAGTAAAGCCGAACCTCCTAAGAGTTGCCTCTATCTGGGAGCTGACTGTCGAATCTAAACGGTTGGCTAGCGAAGCGCTAACGGCTTGATCTACTGATTCGGCTATTTTTTGTTCAATTTCTAAAGAGGATAAACGAGGTGATACAGGTGTTACCTGGACCTGAGCGAGGTCGGGGGTGATGATGCCACGCTTGATGAAACCTGCGCGTGTCTTGACGTAGCCCCCAAGCATCATGTCTTGGAGCGCCTTTAACTTTGTCTCAATCACTGCTCGGTCTTCTGCGGGGATATCTTCAAGTGTAGGTGACAATATGTTGCGGTTGTCGATATCCGCGCCTCCTATTGCGTCCATCGGTGGTGTAGACGTAGTAGTCGATGTAGATGTACCAGTGGCCGATGTAGACGTACTCATCATGTTGGCATAGCCTTCCCCAGCGGAGTCGCCAAAAAGTGTGTTGACACGGAAATGTGCCCCCGCACTTGGGTCAGTCCGACGATCCAAAAGTGCACGGATACTTAAGGACAAGCCTAAGCATGACATGGCACTGACATCGTGTTCTGACTACCCTTAGTTGTGATAAGGGGGTGGAGTCGCCAGGCAACCAGATTACACAAAATAATCCAATTAGCCGAAAGAGATAGATTAAACAGAATAAAATCAGCAAACCAGTCGGATCCCCGTCTGGTTCGAAGTCTGGTGCGAAAGGGTCACCGAAGTGTACCTTCGGCGTCTAGTGCGAAGTGCTCCGCCGAAGGGTGCTTCGGCGTTTGGACTGATCCGGCCGAAGATGGACTCCGAACGGATCTAGACATGGTGATCACCTCTGAACAGTGAGGTTCGGCATGAGATCTCCAATACAGCAAACTACGGAATAGTGACGCGAGAGCCACACGCGAGTGCAACTTCGTCCGGTGTAGAGTATGATCGTGGCGAGGCCCGTTGCGATGAAGTATGCTGGCGAAGCCTATTGCCAGAGCCTGCAGTTCCGCCGAAGGGTGTCATGGGGACCTCCAAAACCAATCTCTCAGCTCCGGACACCTCCGATGAAGTAGCTCCGAACGTGCGAACCTGCAACAGAGGAGTGCGACGTACTAATTCGGCCTGAGGACCGAATTTTGCTAAGTGGTGCACTGGTAGCGAAGGTAGCAATCTGTCACGCAGATTAGCAGATACTTCATAGTCGAAGTAACAAGGCGATAGCAATCTATTACGTAGATTAGCGGATACTTCACAAGCGAAGTAACAAGAGTTACCACTATTCCGTAGTGGCCGGCGGAGGGCTTCCAGGCAAACCCACGAAGAGGTGCGGGAAAATAAAGGTAAAGTAAATACGATCAAAACATGGGGCTTTGGTTTGGTTTGAGTTGGGGGGTCCTCTACGCCGACCTTGGGTCTCTATTTATAGGGGCTTAACTCCTAATCTAATCCGCTATTAATCCAGCCAGATAGAGATAAAGATTGAGCTGGAAACGCATACAACTCTATCTCTGCCGAGGTGGGCTTCGGCCAGGCCCATCGAGGCCTGCTCCTCGGGCCGAAGCTTCGGTAGCTTGGGCCTCCGAAGGCTTCCCGGCCGAAGCCCATGGGCTGGCTAGAGGCTTTCGGAGCCCATAGCTCAATGTACTTCGGCCCTGTAGGGCTTCGAACAGACCCTGGACATGTGTATTTTTGGCCCAAATCACCAAAATTGATATTTTGATGATCTAGCCATAAATGCCATTTTTTGCTATCAACAGCGCCTAAAAAATTCTTTCGAATAAATGGCCTTCTCCCAACAACCAACGCACCTCAACAGACAAGTAGTAAAACCAAAAACAAATCACAAGCACTAAAATAGTCTAGCCTAAAAACGACCGATCTCTTAATCAAAAAGACACCACCATAGTGTTTAAAGGCAGATCAACAGCGCCTTTAACTCATAGGCATTCAAGTAGAACAAATAAGATCATCAAAAATACTCAGGCATTTAATTAGAAAAAATAAATGCATAAGATTGACTATGAAATGTTTGCTATGAAATTTAACTGGTGTGTTGTGAATATAATGTTTGCTATGAAAATTAATATAGTTTCAGCAGTGTGACTATGATTAGAGTACTGTTTTCAATGCATATTAATATCTGTTCAATTCTAGATCTCTTATGCTGATTTAGAATTAAGCTTTGTAGTTTTCAGTCATTTGTTGATAAAACTGATTCAATCGAATTCTGAGTGCTGAATCATTTCAATTGACTGAATAGGTTCTGCTTCTCTGAATCTGTTTCAGATTTTGTTGATTGAGCTAAAACTTGAATTCACATCTAATCAAAACTAAAATTGATTGGAACAGAACTTTTCAGAAATCCTGTAACTCACTTGATTCATCATCTGATTTCAGATATTGAAATTATTTTGATTCTAAACCTGTTTTTGAGTGATCATCAAGATTGATATTGCTCTCTCTTAGCGGTGCGTTGGGTGATTTGAACAGGCCATCACATTCGTGAGAATTTGTTGAGGCGCCTATTCACCCCCCTCTAGTCGCCATTCAGATCCCACAATTGGTATGGGAGCCAGTTAGATCACCAGTTGACCTTAACCGGTTTTGTGATCCTTGTTTTTGGCGACATGGAGAGAAACACAAAAATCCCGATGTTTGATGGTCATGATTATTCGTATTAGAAGGTGCGCATGGAGGCTTATCTACTAAGCCAAGGAAGTGCTATTTGGGATATTGTTGATTCCCAATATGAGATTCCTGAAACTCGAACATCAGTGTCTGATAAATCAAAGTATGAGTGCAACACAAAGTGAGAAACATACTTTTTGTCAGCCTGAGTCGCAAAGAGTTTGACACGGTCCAGTACCTACGAACTGCGCGTGAAATTTGGACCACTTTGAGAACTTTTCATGAGGGCACTACCCAGATTAAGGCTAGGAGGCAAAGCACATATAATCAAGAGTACCATATGTTTGTGCAAGGCCCTAACAAATCGGTAGATGCCATGTTTGCGTGCTTTGATGGGATTGTCAGTAATTTGCGTGCCACTGGGACTTTGGCTTACTGTGACCACGATAGGGCGATCAAACTTCTCTATGCTCTTGATCGTAGCATATGGGAGGTGAAGATCTCAAGTATTGAAGAGTCGGTAAGTTTTGACACTTTGACTTGCGATGAACTCTTTAGTAAGCTTAAGTCCACCGAGATTGCCAAGGCGTCTCGACCGGGAACTAGAAAATCTTTGTTGCCTTCGATTGCTTTGATTTCCAGTCCTGGCAGTGGCACCTCATCTAGAGGTAGTGTGTCTGGAGTTTGCGCTTTATCTGGGGGTTTCGCCTTATCTTCATTGGTATCTATTACAAAGGAACAAGTAGACACATTGGATGATGAAGAACTTGCTCTTATAGTCAAAAAGTTCACTAGGTTCTACAATGATAGAAGAGATCAAAGAAGAGGAGGCTCTCGAGGGTGTTTTGAGTGCGGTGATCTTAATCATATTAAAGCAAATTGCCCAAAACTGAACTCAAAGAATGAACATGAACTCAAACACCAGAAAAGAGACAAAAAATCCTTCTTCACAGGCAAAAGAGGAAAAGTGGCAAAAAGGATGGCTAGAGCTTTTGTGGCTGCACTCAGCGACATTGACAACACCTCGAGTGAAGAGCCAAGCTTTGATGAAGAAAAAATTTACAAGAGTGAAGAAAAGAAGGAAAATATGAAGGACTTCCACAACCTCTACTTCATGACCAATGACAAGTACAGCAGCGATGAGCATGACTCATCTGAGGTTAGTCTATCACATGACCAATTACTTGTTCAAAACGATGAATTACATGATGCAATTATTTCACAAGATAGACTGCTTATACTTGCTGCTAAAGAATGAAATGAACTAAAGCTTAAAATTGAATCACTTTCTCCTGAACTTGCTTTGTTGAAGTCTGAGTTTGAAATGGCTGAATGTGAGTCTTGTCTTATCGTTATGGATGAACTTGCTCAGTTGTGTCTGATACATGCTCAAAACTTGAAAATGTTCAAAAGCAATTTTTGATGGTGGAGTCTAGTCCTTGTGCCATCTATGAATGCTTAAATTGCACTTTACTGATTGAAAGCATTAGTCTAAGAGATAAGCATATCTATGAGCTTAAGGCTAGATTGGAGAATGCTGAGTGTTCTAAGGATGTGTAGTCGGCGTGTCCCACCTGTGTCACCCTTAAGGACCAACTCAGCTTTGCTAGAGAGCAAGTAGAAAAATTTAAGTGTGAGAATGATTATCTACTTTCCGTGGTAGACAAATGCACTGAAGGGAAAGGGAAAATGGATTTGCTTTTGGACAAAACAAAAATGTGCGCTGACAGGGCAGGGTTAGCTCTTGGGTTAGGTTATGAGAGAACTTCTTCTAATACCCCAAGCCAAACTGTGTTCACTCTACCTACTACCCTTGAGAAAGAGAGAGCCCAGTTAGACACACTTCACAAAGCCAAAAATCCTACCCAACCCAAAAAGATAATCATTTCATCACTCAAGGCAGACTCCAAGCAAAAACCTAGAAAAACTGTGAGGTTTGTGCCTGAAACCTATAAACCTACACCCAAGAAAGTTTTTCACTGGGCTTATTGTCATCGTGTAGGTCATTTGATTGGTTTTTGCTATCAACACATGAAAGATGAATGTCGTGCTCATGCTTTGAACTTTCATGATTATTCTTCACTTGATTTGCATGATTGTCATTATCATTCTTGCTCTGATTTTGAGGCTCCCCATGGGTTTGTGACTGAGTTTGCCCCTCGTGGTGTACACCATGCTTCATATGGTGATAGATCACATATAAGAGGCTTTGATGCTCAACAGGTTGAGAGACCTCATCGTTTTCCAGGTCCGCGCTTTGTAGGTAGACCACACACTTTTTATCATGGCTTATCTCCTGTGCATGGTCAGTCTACCACTTTTTCTGGTTCACGAGTTTTGCGTTGCTGGATTCCAAAACAATTTTTTACTCACCCTTTCACTGAGCGTCCGAGAGATACTAGTATGTTTTGAGGGGGAGCTGTGTAGCATTGCTTGAGCTTCTGTCATATGATTAATTGCTTTTACAAGTACATGCTTTCTAATGCCTTTGAACTACTGTCTTTAATATTGTTGACTACTTGGCATGTCTTCATCTGATACTTGTCATGAGCATAGCTTTTATGTGTGAAAATTTGGAAACGATCACTGCTTAGTCTAGAAACTAGCTTGAATGGGTTGAGGACTTTTGCTAAATTTTACACACCTGATAGCTAGGTCCTGTCTATGTTGGATGCTAATACGCAACTTGATTTCATCAAAAATATTATGCTAAAAATGAAAATGAATGAAAAATGAATGAAAATGAAAATGAAAGTGAATGATATTCATGTTGTTGTGTGTTGAAATTTGAAAAGATCCAGGTGGGTTCGCTTTGTCACACTAATTTGTTCTCGACGGCTTACCATAGCACTTTGGTATGAACCAGGACATGAAGTGTTTGCCGAGACCATTGATTTAAGTTTCTAATGGTTTCAACCTAGGCTTAGCATGGTCGGTTAGCATAAGGTTGACATGCAAATAACCCCTGGCATAAAAATGAAAAATTTAAAATTCATTGCATATCATGTTTGCTGAAGCACCTTGAAGTGGGATACGCTTATCTAGTGTGTGCTTGTTTAGCTTTTGCATCTCATGCCTTGACATGTCTAGTCTGAGTGGTGATGCTTTTATTTGCTAAAATTTGAAAATGCTTGCTCATGCCTTTTGTTTAGATGGTATTCATTCGAGGTTGTCGTACAATACTTTTAGATGATATTCAAAGTGAATGCTTGCTTGTACTGTAATTGCAGCTGCTCATGTTTCAAAAGCTCACGTCTCTGCTTTATCCTCATTCCCCTCTTTGCATTTTTTATCTCCTTGACGCCTGTATTGTCAAAGGGGGGGAAATGATCTACATGATGGGTTTGGATCTTTTTGGATGATTGCTTGATTAAGGGGGAGTAATGGCTTTCATGCTGCATTAAGTTGCTTTTGATGCTTTTGCCTTGCCTTGCATAAGGTTTTTGCTTTTGCCTTGCCTTGCATATGGTTTTTGCCCAAGAAGGGAGATTTTTTACCAAGTGACATGTTTTGCTCTTTTTTGAGTTTTTATGGTCACTTGTGCGCATAACTTGCAATCCTCATCATGTCTTTGCTTTGGGGTTGTCAATGCACTCATCAAGGGGGAGATTGTGAAACCAAGGGTGGTTTCGGTGTAGATGATGAGTGATTGACAAGGATGAGCATTTGAGTGGTTGAGGTTGGTTGAGTGCATCGAGGGTTTCGATGTAAAGTGGAAGAGTGTGTGCCGAGGGTTTTGGCGGTGCGTCGCGTTCTTGTTTTGGCTTGTCTTGGATGTGCAGGGTGGAGATGCTGACCGACTGTCGACAGCGAGTGATGAAGGGTAAATTGGGGAGCTCGATGCCAGAGGATCAGGGAGGCCGGGCGAAATTGGAGAAGATCTCAAGAGTGCACGAAGAGACCAAGCAAGACTTGGACGGACGACTGACTGTGATGGCATGACGACCGGGTTTGCGAGAGGGAGGCTAGGGCAAGCATTCAGGTGGCTCGAGGGGATCGAGAGTGGAAGTGGCTTGCTGGCGCTCGGAGTCGTGAAGCGGTGTCACGAGTCGAAGGGTTGAGAGGCTTTGTCGGTTTGTGCTGAAAATCATCGCATATCTAGTTTTGTTAATTTTAATAATTTGGAGTCTTTTTATTTTGAGTCAATGTGTAATAAAAGGTTGTGAGTCTAGATTTAGTGTACTCCTTTGGTATATTTTTCAGAAATTTCTAATTCTGAAAATATATTACAAGGAATAGGACTTTTGTGTAATTTTCAATTCTAGAGGGTGCTTTTTTAAAAAATACCCCCTATGGTTGGTGTTGGCGTAAAAGATTACGCTAACAGGTTTCTGTAGAAAAGAAACTAACAAACGAAGTGTTTGCGAAGCGAACTGTTCTAAGCCTCCGAAAGGATAATAGCTTAGAATAGTTCGAAAGTGTGTATTAAATCACTTGTAATCGGTCCCTATTACAGGGTGAAATGGGGGGTATTTATAGGCCCAAACATTAAGGAAAAGACCTATTTACCCCTCTATTACAACCGACATTAAGGAAACTATTTGGTTTCCTTAATAGGGCTAAAATGGTAAAAGACTAATCTAATAAGAAAGAAGATAAGTCTTCCATCTTAGCTGGCAGAAAAGATCTTGAAGGGCTTTAGTTCGAAGACATACTTCGAACCAATGCCTGTCTTCGGGCTTCGAACGGGGTTCCGGGTATCTTCGAAGATGATCTTCAGAGAATCTTCGAACTGGTTGACTGCCTTCATGCATCTTCGGCAATAACCCTGAAGATGAGATATTTTTCCCCCAACAGTAGCCCCTCGAATACGCTTCTCCGTTCGACCTGTAACGTTAGGAGAGCAGTATACGGAAAGAAAAGATAACCAATCACAGGGGTTATTGGTTTTTTTATTTTATCTCCGAAATGCATGAAGATATGAACTTCGAATTAGTCTTAAGGTAGTTACTTTTCGGACTATCTTAGAATTGACTCAGAAAGTTCGAAAGTCTTTTTAGACTTAGAAGATATAGCCGTTAGTTTCTGTTTACAACGGAAACTGTAGCAGGCGTTAATTTCGCGAAAGAAGTAACGGCAGGAATGCGAAACGACATGGATTAACGGTAAGAAAGTGAAGTCTAGGCTATAAATTAAGGGCTTAGAAGTTACCCGGTTACCTTTTCACCGCTTTCTCATAATCAAAAGATTTCTGAGCCCCTTGAGTTCTTAAACCCTAGCCTCCAGTTCCTCCAAAGCGATCCAGAGATTGCAATGGCGAAGACCAAGGGATCAGCGCCTCCGTCGATTGTGGCTCGGCAACAGGCGGCAGCAGCGGCAGCAGCAACGTTGGCGGCGATTCCTTCGGTGGCCGCAGCAACATCTATGGCGGCTGGAGGGGGAAACCCCCAAATCTCTGCTGACCAAGGTTTGTGCCCCCCGTCAACCAAGTATTTAGATCAGTCCTTCCAGTTGGGGCCTTCGACCTGCAAAAGAGAGTCCTTGACAATCGCAGTAGGAGGGAATATCGGTGCGGGAGTTATGATTCGGAAGCCGGGGAAAGAAGTAATTCCAGTGCCAAGACCCGGAGAAGTGGTAGTGTTCGAAGCCTTCTTCGAAGCAGGCTTGGGTCTCTCTGCAGTGGACTTCTTGGCGGAGGTACTCGACCTATTCCATGTAACCCTCCCCCAACTATCTCCGAATGCGGTAGCTAGATTAGCTATCTTTGAATGGGCCTTGAGAGCCGAAGGATGTGAAGGAAGGGCTGAAATTTTCGCTGCATTACATAGAGCAACCTGCCAGCCGAAAACCTTCGTAACTCCCGGAGGTGAAAAAGTAGTAATATCTTTTGGCAGTATCAACTTTAGACTTCGGGATGAGTATGCCCTTCGCTTTCCTGCTAAAGCTATCAACGCCAGATGGTACACCGATTGGATTCTGAAATGGTTCTATGCCGAAGTTGGGGCAAGCAATCCTCTGGCCGGACCTCTTAAAGAAATCCAATTCCGAAAGGAAGCTTTGGTACGTCCCGACGAAGGCCAATTCGAAGCCCGTCTGAACCTGCTTGAAAAGGTTAGCCGAAGGCTTAGCATGCGAGACTTGGCTGAAGAATTCATCGGCCTTCAAATTCCTCCACTGATGGCCAACTGGCCGATTATCTTCGAAGATGACTCCGAAGGTGGTCTTCGGAAAATTAACTTGACTTCAAGTCCCACAGGTAACTTCGAAAACAACATGCATTAAACATATTTACTTCGAAGAAAACTAACTTGAATTATTTATTTTGTAGTATCTTCAGCCCCTGTTACTTCAGAACAGATTATAAGGGCTTCGGAAAAGATCTTGGGTGCTCCAACTCCGACTGAGAAAGAGTGGCGAATTAAACTGGTTGGGAGTTGGGAGAGATTTAACAGAGTATGGGGAATGCTGAAACTCACTCCTCCCCCTTTGATGGATTGGGCGCCTTTAGAGAAAGGGCCTCAGAAAAGGAAAGCCGAAGCTGGAACTTCAAGTTCAGCAAAAACTCCGGTGAAGAGGGTGGCTCGGAAGCCGAAGAACCTCGCACCTTCGAGTTCAAGAGCTTCGGTTTCCGACTCCCAAGAAGAAACAGGGAGATTGCTTGTGCAACTGATGGAAGAGAACGAAACTCAAAGGGTCGCACAAGCCGAAGTACCTGCGAACATACCGGAGTCTGGAGAAAATGTTGATCAACCAAGGACTTCGGTAGTTCAAGAAGATGTAACTCAGGATGAAGTTCCTGTGAATGAAGGTGAAGTCGAAGTCACTATGGCTTCGATTCCTGAAGAAGCAACGAGGACTACCCAGGACGATGCTCCTGCAGTTCAAGATTTAACGGCTGATTCGGATGAAGAATTAGCCTTCGATCCACCAAACAGTCCGACGATGACTCCTCCGCAAAATGCCGAAGGTAGACTTCGAAGAACTTTTTGCATTTATTTGAATATTTATACTATGTATAATACTTTTCATTATTTTACAGAGCCCACTCCTATGGAAGAAGTTCGTCAGGAGGAAATAATTCCTGGGCCTTCAACGACTTCGGAGCCAGCCCCGAGAGTTACTCAAAAGGGACCTGGAAGAGGCAAAAGACAAATAGAGCCCTTGCCTGCTATAAGCTCCGAATCAACTTCGTCTGATTCAACAGACGAGAGCCAATCTTCCAGGGAGGCTCAAACTCCAGTGACTCCGAAGGCCACAGGCCAAAGCTCCGCACCTTCGTTGAACGAAGATGACCAAGAGGCAATAAGCATGCTCCCCTTGCTGGCTCCTTTCTTAGGGCAAACAACTGGTCTTCGGACTTTGGTCGAACCTTTGGATCGAGCTAGCCGTGACATAGGGGAGACCAAATTAGTGGCCATCCTGAGCAAAGCTGACAGGACGGAGCTTAATGCTATTATTGAACGTACAGCCTATCAGGTACGAAGCAACTGTGAATTATTATAGAATTTATCTTCGAATAAATATTTACTTTAGTTTTTATTTTGACAGCAAACTGTCTTGGCCCGAGCTGCAAGTCTATGCAATGACGAAGAAATCGCTCGGCTTCGGGAAGAAAATAGCACTCTTCAAAGGAATTTTAATATCTCTGAAAGTCGAGTAACTCAAATGGACAATATAATATCAACAGAGCGAAGGGCCAGGCAAAGCTTGGAAGCTGCAAAGAAAGAGCTCGAAGCGGAAAGGATTGTGCTTCGAGCAGAGGTTGACAAACTGCGGGCAGAGCATGCTACTGCAGGGTCTAGGCTCGTCCGACTCGAAGAGGAAGCTAGCCAATTGTTGACACAGAAAAACACTTTGACCACTGAGAATGCTAGGCTTTCTGGGGTTTTGGACGAAGTTACTTCGACGAAGGATGCGCTGAATGAAGACAAGTTGAAGTCTGAGAAGGTGGCTGCGGAGGTTATGAATCAGTTGTTAGAAGTCCTGGAGTACTTCGGTACTACCGGAATTCTCCCTTCTGATGATAATATCAGCCTTTTGCGCCGGTTAAAAAGGATCCAAGGGGTGGCGAAGCAGATGAAGACAGCGGGCATTAGATACGGAGAACTCTCCGGGCAAGTGTCTGCTGTTGGTCTACTTCGCTATTATGAGGATTTGGGCCGATCAATAACTCCGGACGCAGAAAGAGGTCCAATCACCTTCGACGACGACCGACTTCTCAAACCTTCCGAAGGTGTAGCTGCTGCTTGGCGAGCCTTCCAGACTTCGTGGAGAGCCGAAGGTCGATCCGCGATCAAGGCTTGGATTGATGAAGGCCAACGCCAAAAGCAAGTTCGGAGTCAAGCTTCGAGCAGTCAGCCTCCTCCGAACCCGCAGGTTTAGGATTATTTAGGATTTTTTGGTTATGTAAAGCTAATGCTTGTAAATATTTATCAATGAAAGTCTTGTTTGTCATATTTTTAGGCTTTGCCTCTTATGGAAGATATCGAAGTGTTAGATCTTAACAGCGAACTTCGTTCATTGTGGAACACCTTCGAACTTCTAAAGAGTTATAAGCGTCCTCGATTTCTTATTCCTCGAGATGACTCCGGCGTTATTGCGCCCGAAGTAATCAAAGACATATTGTCTTATATTAAAGAGGAAGATAAAGAGATTGACGCAAACACCTCGTCTTCTGAAGACACTAATTGGTCCGAAGATGAAGGTGAAGCCCAAAATAAGAGATCTGAAGATCTTAGAAGCTGGGAGAGAAGCCCTGAGCGGCTTCGAACTTGGGCTGAGCTTCAACAAGAACAGAAGGATTTTAGAGCTTCGAAGGGGAGGAAGAGAGTTAAACGTAAAGTTCTTAGAACTTCCGATATTGGAACTAGTCGTTCCACCCCTAGCTCTCGGGACCGAAGAGGTCTCCGATTCCTTCTTGGTATAGATACCAATTTTTCATAATGTAATCTGTAAACACATTTGTTTCAATAATGAATGCCGATTTAAAATTGTCTCCATATTTACTAGCCCCTCTTTGGGTATAAGCAACTTCGAACTGTATTCAAAGATGGTTATGCGCAAAGAAAAAACTTCGGAGTACAATTTTTTGGGGGTTCGGAGCCCCTCTGTCATTTAAAGATCTTTTGAAATCTTATGAAATATCTTCGACTATTTGTAGTTAGAAGAATGGTAACTTGGTACCTTTGTTCGTTTATACGAAAGAAATCAATTAAGATAACTTCAAGGACACTTTAGTGTCTTAAGAAATTTGTCACTTTGGACTTATATGAACAGACATTCAGAGCTCATGGCTTAAATGCTGTTTAGCTTTAGCCACCTTCGGCTATTTTTGCAGAAGTCTACCAGCCGGAGCTTGGACTTCGTAGAAATTGTAGCCACCTTCGGCTATTTTTGCAGAAGTCTACCAGCCGGAGCTTGGACTTCGCAGAAATTGTAGCCACCTTCGGCTATTTTTGCAGAAGTCTAGCCGAGCTGGACTTCGCAGAATTGTAGCCACCTTCGGCTATTTTTGCAGAAGTCTACCAGCCGGAGCTTGGACTTCGCAGAATTTGGCCACTTGGCTCTTTTTTTGCAGAAGTCTACCAGCCGGAGCGTGGACTCGCAGATTTTGCCACTTCGT
>JAAALK010000081.1:52230568-52319217 GCA_019279435.1 Zizania palustris
GAGTAAATAGTCCAAACTCCGTCATCTGATTTCTCCGGAGTCAACTTCGCAGGTGGAGTCCACTCTGCTACGAAGTCTGCTAAGACTTGAGATTTGATAGCTGTCCTTGCCAGGAAAGATATGCCGAAGGGTGCTAGCTCTACTGCCCACTTTCCAATTCTTCCGGTGGAATCTTTGCTTCGGAGCATATCTCCTAAAGGGTATGAAGTTGGTACAATTACATTGTGAGCCAAAAAATAATGTCTTAGCTTCCTCGAAGCCATTACCAGAGCATAAACGAACTTCTCAAGTTCGGAGTATCTTGTCTTCGCTCCTGACAATGCTTCGGATACAAAATAGACAGGATTTTGGACCAACTTCCCATTGATATCAGCTTCTCTGACAAGGACTACGCTGACTGCTGAGCCTGTGGCTGCAAGATACAGAAGTAGGGTTTCGTCCGCAATAGGCACCGTAAGTGTAGCAAGATTGCTGAGATAATCTTTAATATCTTCGAAGCTTTTCTGACACTCCGGTGTCCATGCAAAATCTTCGGACCCTTTCAAAGCTTTAAAGATTGGCAAGCTCCTCTCCGCAGACCTTGATAAAAACCTGCTAAGTGCGGCCAGACGTCCGGTCAGCTTTTGCACTTGCTTTACATTCTCTGGAGGAGCCATCTTCTGCAGCGCAGTTATTTGAGTAGGGCTAGCTTCAATTCCCCTGCTTGAAACTAAGTACCCTAACAACTTTCCAGCCTTAGCTCCGAATATACATTTTTCGGGGTTAAGACGGATTCCGCATGCCCGAAGGCTATTGAATGTTTCTGCTAAGTCTAGGCTATGCTGGTGCTTTAAAGCACTCTTTATTACAATATCATCCATATAGGCCTCGACATTGCGACCTAGTTGATGACCTAGAGCCTTAGCAACTAATCTTGAAAAAGTAGCCCCGGCATTTCTTAGGCCGAAGGGCATTCTTACATAGCAGAAGACTCCCGAAGGAGTTACAAAGCTCGTCTTGATTTCATCTTCGCGCTTCAACCATATTTGATGATAACCGGAATACGCGTCGAGGAAGCTTAGTAACTCCGAACCTGCAGTGGAGTCAACTAGTTGATCAATTCGGGGCATGGGGTAGGGGTCACGTGGGCACGCTTTATTCAAAGATGTGAAATCAATGCACATGCGCCACTTTCCGGAGGACTTCTTCCTGATGAAGACTGGGTTGGCTAACCATTCTGTATGGGCCACTTCTCTGATAATCCCAGCCTTCAACAGTTTTTCAACTTCGTCCTTAGCTAGAGCAGCTCTCTCTGCGGACATCTTCCGGAGCCCTTGTCGAACAGGCCGGGCCTTCGGGTTTACAAGCAAGCTGTGCTCAATAATATCCCGATCGACTCCGGTGATATCTTCGTCAGACCAAGCGAAGACATCCAAATTTTCTTCTACGACCTTTTCCAAGGAAGTTGCAACTTCGGGAGGTAAATCTTTACCAAATTGAAAGGTGTATTCTTTACCATCTTTGACAATGACCTTCGTTGCAATCTCTCCTTCGGGACTTGGTCTTGGAAAAGACTTCTTCAAAACTTCGGAGGAGGATGAAAAAATTTCTCCATTGTCTTGGACACTGTTTACTTGCCTCGGATCAAGAGGAGGACCATGACCATATTCTGCCCTCCGAGCTATGGCTTGATCTCCGAAGATTGTCAGAACTCCTGATTGTGTGGGCATCTTCATGCACAAGTAGTTGTGATGCGCCACAGCTCCGAACTGATTCAGCATGCCTCGCCCGAAGATGACATTATAAGCATACGCGGCATCCACCACATCGAAGATAACTTCTTCAGTTCGGGCTAGTAAACCTTCTCCGAAGGTTACTTCCAGGCCTATCTGGCCGAGTGCATCTAGCGGAGGTCCTGCGAAGCCTTGCAGAGGACGAGCCGCTGGAAGGAGATGCTTCCGGGAAATGCATAACTGATCGAAGGCTTGTACAAATATGATATCTGCCGAGCTACCTCCGTCAATTAGCACCCTTCGGACTTCTGTCCCTGCAATATCAGCAGTAATAACCAATGGATCTGCATGCGGGAACTTGATACCAGCTGCATCCTCCGCAGAGAAAGATATTGGAACATGAGACCACTCCGGCATTGCAGCTGCTGATGACGAAGTCCCAATGTGGCCTACTTCTCGAACGTACTCTCTTCGCTGTCTCTTGGACATGCTTCCGAGGGTACCTCCTCCGGAGATAGGGAGAACTACTCTCTTCCCTCTATCTTGCCCTTCTTCTTGCTTCGGAGGTGGCATAACATTGGCCACCGGAGGATGCCTTGCAGCATCAAAATTTTCTATCCGCGCCACAGCCTGGACCGGCTCCGAACGCACTGCTGCTGCTGGACTTCGGTCGGTACTACCTCGACCCGAAGTTCTCTCCAAGTATTCTCCCCGAAGGGTAAGAATAGCCTTGCAGGTGTCAGTTGCATGGCTTCGATTCTCTCCATGAATACAGCAAAAAAGGGTCTGGCCCTTGCCGGCCGTTTTCCCTGGTGGCCTCCAACCGCTGGACTTGTTCCCCGCAGACTGTGGAGCTCTTGGTGCAAACTTCTGCGGGGGTGCAATGTTTAAGACTTCAGAGCGAGGGTGCTTTTGCCCTCTTCTTCTATCATGTTGCACTTCGGAGACTGGCTCTTGCGGCTGAGCCGAAGTCTTCACCTCTGCTTTAACTTCTGTCAACACTGTCGAAGTAGCAGTAGTCCTCTGAAGCCAACCTTCTTCCGACTTTGAGTACTCCTCGAAGTACGACATCAGCTGTGATACTGTGGTGATGCTCTTCTGATGCAGTTTATCTAGAAGGCCTTTATGACTGACGCCTTCCCGAGCTGCATCAACCACCGAAGACGTGGACAGCCCCCGAATTTGCGACTTCGTGTGAGCGAAGCGCTTGAAGTACTGCCTCAATGTTTCTCCGGGGAGCTGTTTCACTTGGAAAAGGCTTCCTGTAGACATGGGGGGCACGAAGGTGCCCTGAAAGTTACTTATAAACTTCCTCTTCAACTGTGACCACGAAGCGATTGATCCTGGCTTTAAAGACCAGAACCATCTCAACGCCACTCCTTGAAGAGCCAACGGGAAGCACTTCGCCATAGTTTCTCTGTCTCCGCCACTAGCCTCAATTGCTAGGGCATAAGAACGCGCAAACTCACTGGGATCTTCGTCTCCGGTATACTTGCAAAGCTTCGAAGCTTTGAACTTCGGATCGAAGCGAACCTTCTGAAGCTCGGGATGCAACGGAGATTCACTGTCGTAAGAGGCGTTCTCCGGGGCTTCGGGATAATCAAGATCGTCGTCTTCATGCACTTCGGGGATAGCTGGGGTGGCTTGAGGGTGAAGCCTGTTCGCAGCCTCTTGCCGCCACCTCGCTACCTCGGCTTGAAGGTTGGCCATTTGAGTGGCCATATCTCCAAGGCTATCTTCATCTCCTCCGGAAGGACCTTCCGGGTCTTGAGAACTGGTATGATCAGTTCGAATCGGAATGGAGGGTGGCAGAGTGGCTCCGGGCGGTCGGAGTATGGAAGGGGTTGGTGGAGAGGTTTCGTATCCTCGAGGGATAGAAGCCCCTTGCGGAGTTTGAGGTGGAGGGATGGTCGAAGACCCTCCGACTTCGACTGTGTCGAAGGGTATCTCTCCGGAGATCCGAGAGGACCTCCGAGTGGGATTGCGAGGTGCGCTCCGCTTAGGAGGCATGATGCAAGAAATTGGTAGAGAACGAAGTTTTTTGAACTAGGTTCCCCACGGACGGCGCCAACTGTTGGCGTAAAAGATTACGCTAACAGGTTTCTGTAGAAAAGAAACTAACAAACGAAGTGTTTGCGAAGCGAACTGTTCTAAGCCTCCGAAAGGATAATAGCTTAGAATAGTTCGAAAGTGTGTATTAAATCACTTGTAATCGGTCCCTATTACAGGGTGAAATGGGGGGTATTTATAGGCCCAAACATTAAGGAAAAGACCTATTTACCCCTCTATTACAACCGACATTAAGGAAACTATTTGGTTTCCTTAATAGGGCTAAAATGGTAAAAGACTAATCTAATAAGAAAGAAGATAAGTCTTCCATCTTAGCTGGCAGAAAAGATCTTGAAGGGCTTTAGTTCGAAGACATACTTCGAACCAATGCCTGTCTTCGGGCTTCGAACGGGGTTCCGGGTATCTTCGAAGATGATCTTCGGAGAATCTTCGAACTGGTTGACTGCCTTCATGCATCTTCGGCAATAACCCTGAAGATGAGATATTTTTCCCCCAACAGTTGGCCTATAAACAGGGGACCAGATCCATGGGCATGTTATGATCTTTTGTTGTTCTTTTGTGCAGAAACAAATATCAATTCCATAAACATTTGCTGCTTTTGCTGCTTTGAAGAAAATCTGCGAAGCACTATTCACCGTCTGAAAATGGAACAGGGCATCGATAGGATCTGAAGTGTTCCAAGCGCAGGTATGAATCTGAACTGAGATCGATTTTGTGCAGCAGTTTCTGGTGAATCTAGTACAAAAGTTGATATTGATGTTTATACATATTTTGTTGTGCATGATTTGAATGATCCATTTTTGAAAGTTGCATGTGATTTCTGCTATATATTCTTGATTTTTTTGCTGATCAAAGGAGGCACCACAGCACTAAAAAATTTCCCTGGAAAATTGATTCAGTTTTGGTCTAGCCCAATACATGTTTGATGAAATGTTTCTTCAAGTGTTCATCAACATCATGTCTGTGTCTTGGGTTGTTTATTGAGTTATTTCATGGTAGAAGGATGGAGACAAAAAATTTTGCTAAGCTTTTCAATCATAGACAATAGAGAAAATTTGTGTGAGTCAAGTTTTTCATCCGATATAGTAATTGCTGGTTGTGTCGGAAGCGCTACAGCAACTTTGAAAATCCTGTTTAGAGTAAGAAGTATTCTGATTCAAGCGAGCAAAACTGTAAGTTTCTTTCTGTTTTTCATGAAATTTCTTGATGATCTTGAGTGATTGCTTGTGAACTTACATCTTGAAGTAGTTCAGATTTTTGCTGAATAGTTTGATCCCTGAATCCATTTAGTTTTTCATAAGAATTTCATGGTTAAGCACTGAACTTATTTCATCACAGTTCTTCAGGGTATACTTTTCAGTTTTGCTTCAAATATGTTTCTGTGATTTGTGGCTATGAACTTTGTTTGGTAGGATTTCCCTGTGATTGTAGAACTGAGGTGCTTTGAAGAGTGTCTTGATCTAGTTGTCAGACTTACTACAGCAGCCATAGTTTTCAGTTGATTTGCAGTGAGATGAAACAAAGTATCTTCTGTTTTGGATCTGGTTTCTCACTTCAGTTTGTTATAAATGAGGTTATGTAAATTTATTGAATGTAATACGGGAGAGTAGGATGCTTAAAATTTAGCTACAGTGTTGCCTAGTGGATATGAGTTTCAGAAGTTTATTGGTTCTCATGTGATTTTTGAACAGCATATTTTCTTTCCTGTTTTGCTGGTTTCTCCTAGATCTTTCAGGTAGGCCATGAGTATTTTAGTTGAGAAAAATTCTCTCATTCACTGTTGTTTACAAAATGTGTTCTGAATCTTTTTATTTTCTGAATTTCCATTGTGAGCACTATCTAAAGCTGTGGATAATTATTTGTAGCACTCTCTACTTCAAATTCAGATGTGTGTCAGTTTCTATTACTCATGAACAAATACTTTAAACTGTTTTTACATGTTTGAAACTAATAGAAAGCAAAATTTTCACCAGAAGTCTGGCTGTTTTTCATGGTCACAAGAGTTATTTAAATTTGTTGAATATTTCATATTGCTTCAATTCATTTTGTCAGCCAGTTTTCAGATAGAAATCTTGTTTTGACTATTCACTGTAATATACATTTTTCAAGTTCTGTTTATTAGTTAAAGAAATATAGCAGTAGGTTGTGTTGAAATTAATATTCTTTTGAATTTAGTTCAGAATGGCTAGTTTCCTTTCTGGTTGAACAACATTGTTTCAGTTCCAATACTGCTGTATTTTCAAAATTGATATAGGAATCATTGATTCTAGTTTTTAGTTGTTGTTTACTCAATTGGTTCAAACTGGAGTCAGATTAGTTTGGACTGTTTTAGGTGCTAAAGATTGTTCTTCAGGTATTGAAAATTGTTCTCAGTTGAGAGTCAGTTATTGAGTACATCTTTAAAACTTGCACTCTGAAGTTCACTAAATTTGAAGATCTGGTACTGTACTGAAACTGGTGTGTTGTGAATATAATGTTTGCTCTGAAATTTAATACAGTTTCAGCAGTGTGACTATGATTAGAGTACTGTTTTCAATGCATCTTAATATCTATTCAATTCTAGATCTCTTGTGCTGATTCAGAATTAAGCTTTGTAGTTTTCAGTCATTTGTTGATAAAATTGATTCAATCGAATTCTGAGTGCTGAATTATTTCAATTGACTGAATAGGTTCTGCTTCTTTGAATCCGTTTCAGATTTTGTTGATTGAGCTAAAACTTGAATTCACTGCTAATCAAAACTGAAATTGATTGGAACAGAACTTTTCAGAAATCCCGTAACTCACTTGATTCATCATCTGATTTCAGATATTGAAATTATTTTGAGTCTAAACCTGTTTTTGAGTGATCATCAAGATTGATATTGCTATCTCTTAGAGGTGCGTTGGGTGATTTGAACAAGCCATCACATTCGTGAGAATTTATTGAGGAGCCTATTCACCCCCCCTCTAGTCGCCATTCTGATCCCACAATTGGTATGGGAGCTCGTTAGATCACCAGTTGACCTTAACCGGTTTTGTGATCCTTGTTTTTGGTGACATGGAGAGAAACACAAAAATCCTGATGTTTGTTGGTCACGATTATTCGTATTGGAAGATGTGCATGGAGGCTTATCTACTAAGCCAAGGAAGTGCTATTTGGGATATTGTTGATTCCCAATATGAGATTCCTGAAACTCGAACCTCAGAGTATGATAAATCAAAGTATGAGTGCAACACAAAGCGAGAAACATACTTTTTGTCAGCTGAGTCGCAAAGAATTTGACAGGGTCCAGCACCTACGAACTGCACGTGAGATTTGGACAACTTTTTGTCAACTTCCCTGACCAGCACTGCACTTACTACGGAGCCCGTTGCTGCAAGATAAAGGAGGAGAGTTTCTTCTGGGAGGGGCACAGTAAGTGTTGATAGATTTCCAAGATAATCTTTAATGTCATCGAAGCTCTTCTGGCACTCCGGTGTCCACTTGAAACTTTCAGACCCCTTTAGAGCTTTAAAAATTAGGATGCTTCGTTCGGCTGATCTGGCCAGGAATCTACTGAGGGCTGCGAGCCGTCCTGTCAGCTTCTGGACCTGCTTCAGATTTTCTGGTGGAGCCATTCTTTGCAGTGCGCTTATCTGCGTCGGGCTAGCTTTGATTCCTCTACTCGAAACTAAGTACCCTAGCAGTTTTCTGCTTGCGCTCCGAATATACATTTTTTAGGGTTGAGGCGAACTCCACATGCTCAGAGGATCTCAAAGGTTTCAGCTAAGTCTAGGCTATGATGGTGCTTTACAGCACTCTTTATTACAATGTCATCCATATAAGCTTCGACATTTCGTCCTATCTGGTGACTTAGAGCCTTAGCTATAAGACGTGAGAAGGTAGCTCCAGAATTTCGCAAGCCAAAAGGCATTCAAACATAACAAAATATTGCGGAGGGAGTTATAAAACTCGTCTTGGCTTCGTCTTCACGCTTTAGCTAGACCTGATGATAACCGGAGTATGCGTCTAGGAAGCTTAACAATTCACAGCCAGCCGTAGAATCCACAAGCTGATCTATTCGGGGCATACGGTAGGGGTCTCGTGGGCAAGCTTTATTCAGTGATGTGAAATCGATGCACATGCGCCACTTGCCGGAGCCCTTTTTCTTGACAAAAACGGGGTTAGCCAACCACTCCGTGTGGGCTACTTCCCTGATAATTCCTGCCCTCAGCAACTTCTCCACCTCCGCCTTGGCGAGGTCTGCCCTTTCCGTTGATAACTTATGGAGCCCCTGGCGTACTGGCCTAGCCTTCGGGTTGACAAGCAAATTGTGCTCGATGATGCTCCGGTCAACTCAGGGAATATCTTCGTCAGTCCAGGCGAAGATATCTAAGTTTTCTTTAACTACTTCCTCTAGCGAAGTAGATATTTCCGAAGGTAGCCCCTTGCCAAATTGGATTGGATACTCCTTGCCATCTTTTAGGATCATCTTCATGATCACATCACCTTCTGGGCTTGGCTTTAGGGAATGGTCCTTTGAGGGGTCTGAGGACCCCGAAGCTTCCTCTGTGTGCTCCAGCCACTGCTTGTACAGGCTCCGAACGCACTACTGGAGGGGCTCGATCCGAAGTACCTCGCCCTGAGCTTCGTCCTATGTATTCGCCCCGAAGGGTCAATACGCACTTGCAATCTTTCGTGTCATGGCTTCTATTTTCTCCATGCACACAACAGAAGAAAGTTTGGTGCCTGCCAGCTGTTTTCTCTTGGGGCTTCGAGGTACCAGCCTTGTTAGCTTGCACCTGTTGAAAGTTGAAAGGCATCTTCGGGGCGAAGGGTGCAATATTTAATACCTCAGAGCAGAAGTTCTTCTTTCCCCGTCTATGATCATTGAAGCGATTATCAAGGAGGGTTTGCGGAGGAGTCAGGACTTCTGGCTCCGTCTTCACTTCTCAAAGGACTGGTGCAGGCATCACAATTCTTTGGAGGCAGCCTTCCTCTGCCTTGGCATACTGTTCGAAGTATGCCATCAGCTGGGCTACAGACGACACCGGCTTCCGATGAAGTTTGCTGAGGAGGTTTGGATTCAGCACCCCTTCGCGTGCCGCATCCACTACCGAAGAGGTAGACAAGCCTTTAATTTGAGACTTGGTGTGGGCGAAGCATGTAATATACTCTCGAAGGGTCTCCCCTGCTTGCTGCCTCACCTGGAACAAACTTCCGGTTGACATTGGGGCTACGAACGTACCCTGGAAGTTACTCACGAACTTCCTCTTCAGCTTCTCCCATGACTTGATCGATCTTGGCTTTAGAGACCAGAACAATCGGAGAGCCACGCCTTCCAGCGCGAGGTGGAAGCACTTCACCCTTGTATTCCGCACCCCTCCGCTGGCTTCTATTGCCAAGGCATACGAACGAGAGAACTCTCAGGGGTCGAACCCGCCGAAGTATTTATGCAACTTCGAGGCCTTGAACCTAGGGTCAAAGGGCACTTTCTGCAAGTCCAGATGCAATGGAGACTCATCGTCGAAGGATGCATTCTCAACTTCCTCCGGGACTCGAAGAGCTTTAGGATAATTACCAGGACTGTCGTCTTGAGGCACCTCCAGAGCAGGAGTGAAGGCTTGAGGGCGGAGTCTATCTGCAGCCTCTTTCCTCCACCTTGCTACTTCCTCCTGAAGCCACGCTACACAGGTAGTCGCGTCCTCAGGAAGGTCTTCATCTCCTCCGGAGGGGATCTCCGAGTCTTGGGAACTGGGGAGCACCGAGGGAGCTGCTTGGGGACCTCTGGGTGCTCGAGGTCTGATGACCCCTTTGGGAGTTGGTGGAATGACTGAGGGTCCTGCACCATTGGTTCAGGGGACCTTCGGGGAGGATCGGTGGCTAGGCTCTACTTGGGAGGCATGGATAAAGAAGTTAAGGTCCAAAGACCGAAGACTTCGAATGATTTGGGAAGGCGAGAAAAGGCCGTCGAGCTACACTAGGAAGCCCCTTACCGAAGGGTGCGCGGAATCCTAAGACTCTGAAGCTCCCTCCGCAAGTGCTCTTCGAAGTGCAGTCAGCAGCGGAGAACTATCTTTTAGAACTAAGTTCTCCACGGACGGCGCCAACTATTGGCGTAAAAGATTACGCTAACAGGTTCTCTAAGATTAAGAGCTAACAAACAAGGAGTTTGTGAAGCGAACTATCTCGAGCCTCCGAATAGGATAATAGCTCGAAGTAGTTCGAAGTTGTGTATTGAATATCTGAGTATTCGATGTCTATTACAGGGTGAGAAAGGGGGTATTTATAGGTAAAAACTCTAAGGAAAAGACCTTTTTACCCCTCAATTACAACCGACATAATGGAAACTATTCGGTACCATGAATAGGGCTAAAATAGTAAAATATGTCCGAAGAGGATAGATAAGTCAGACATCCTGTCAGTCTTGATGTTTCCCACTATAGAGATGGAGCCTTCGGAGGGTATCTTCGAACTGGGGTTCGGAGGACCCTTCGGCTTGGAAACTTCATCAACTTGGGGATAAGCTTCTGTCTTAGAACTACATAAATTGTCTTTGTCTTTTGATCTTAACAGTCCTGGGGATGAAGTATTTCCCCCAACAGGTTGGTGCAGCAGGATACACCGAGCGACGACGGGTCGGGAGAGTCGAGAAGAAAGAACGACTTATTTCTTTTTATTGACTATACACAATGACACAAAATGGGGTCTACGTAATCCAAGTGTTGGAGCGTCAACGAAACCTAGTGTGGTTGTCATTCTACTGAGATGAGCTATGTCAAAGGGTTTTGATAGGAATTTGTTCAACATCTACTAAGTTCTTGCCTTGTGGGTAAATTTGTACACCTCTTATCAGAGTACAATATTTTTGAAAAGTCGTGCCTACGGTTATAGGTGAGCCAAGCGATGTTCTCTGCAGTTAGTCTAGATAACTTGAATGTGAATAGTTACTGGTTTCTTAAGGACTGTTGTGCGAGTGAGTACAGTTGTGCTACTAGAGGCAATGAATAGTTTTCATATCATTTACTTTCTGTTCATTAAACATGTTCACCATAAATGCTTAACTACAAAAATGTACTTTTATGCAAAACAAGTCATATGCCTATCCTTTCATATTACTTTTGCATTTATGTTGCATTCGGTGGTGTGTTGAGTATATTTTGTACCCATCCTTGTTGAATAACCTATTTTTAGATACTGAGTTTGTCGAAGAAGAAGGTCTGGAGTAATCTGTCCCAGTCAAGGGGCGATTCTAGGAGCAAGATGGTCGTCGTTTTGGAGTCTTTCATTTTGTTAGATTTTTTTCAGTGTAATAAGATAGCCTCTGAGCTATATTTTGTTTGCCATAAGACGTTGTCGCTTGATGAACATTTTGTAAGTTGATTTTCTTGAAGAAATTCAATAAACTCGAGATCGTGAGATTTCAGGGTGTTACAAAAGCCTAATAAGTAATAATAACCACCATGAAAATTAGTGTAGTAAGTAATAATAACAATAGTGAAAATTAGTGTAGCAGCTATGGACATGGCAACAAATTATCGTTTGATTCCTAAAAATTCTTAGACCAGAATTACTAGTCTAGTATCGAATGGTTGTGTGCTCAATCAATGGTGGTATAGCTGCTCCAGTTGAAACTTCAGAGTTCAGAGAGCAGTATATATATGGCTCAAAATGTACAATACAAATATCTACATACACAATTTTTCATCTCAATACGGTTTCAGCAATAGAGGAAAGACTTTCACATGCATCTGATCTTCAATTCATTTACCAGTTCAATCTCATAGGAAATAAGCAATTTATTGATTTGCATTGTCTTAACAATGTAGCAGATAGAAGCATGATTTCTATAGATGCTTGTGTGCCCGTTTTGCATGCATCAAAGGGATTTCACCACAATCAAAGGGTTGTACTCAAGGACCATCTTCTTGAACTGAAAAAATTACGAACAAAACTGTTGTGAGCAGAACAAAGCTATAACTCAACCTTGCAAATTGTCGAAATGACATCTCACCAGGAAAACCCTTGTGTCGGTACATGTAGTTTTTGATTAATCCAACTGATTTACCCGTTGTGCATAGTTCTCAGCCTTGCTGCATGTTTTGAGAAGCATCTCAACTATCCCCAAGTGCATTATAACGAAGTCAATAAACAGTTAAGCACAATCCACTGGATTGATCGATGATAACAATTAAAAATGTGGCAGTTACCTGTGTGCAGGATCTATTGGCAGATTAACCTCATTGTAAGTTGAAGCTCTACAAGAAAATGGTTATCAAGTTGAAGGTATGATGAGTAGATTGTGACATATGGATCACAGTTTTTCTTAACAAATTACTATAGATGTAGATACAATGATGCACATCGGCGGCCTGAACTCTGGCTCAGGTTGTCAAGGTCGCAGAGCATGCAGGATTAGCAGTGTGCAAATAAAAAAAGTAGATTTTGGGAGCAAAATAAAGAAACTGATGTGGAGGTGATCATGACGTCAAACCTGAATGTAGAGTGTGATCGCGTCGGCGAAGCGGGAGAGGGATTTCAAGGGGTAAAGCCCCTGGAGTGCCAGATCAACCATCTAATCCAACGCAAAAGTGAACCGTTGAGCACAGAAAAATAACTGCAGTATTGCACAATTGTTTGCAATAGATAGAATGTTGTTCATTTCTAAACAGAAAACTGACAGTTAGCATGAAACTTATGTTTAAGACTGTCCTTTTTAAGTCGTCCAATTTAATTCTTTAGCAATCACAGATCACTGCATACCTACAAGAGATCATTACATTACATTCAAGTCGAATTCAGTTCATAAAGGGCACAATAAAGTGCAAACAATATTAAACGATGGGTCATACAAAAAAATTTATGGATGTCAACTTGGGATGCTTCTTCCGTCAAGGCTTCTCTTGCTGCAGAAGCAGTGGCTGTATCTGTGTACTGGATCAATGCTTATGCGAGAAATTAAGATGGGAATATTGTGTTTGTAATAAATCAATTATTAATAGAACTAAAATTTCAACTAAGATGAAAACATGCAACCTTCTCAAAAGGAGGAGAGGAATTCCACTTTGTTTCTGTGGCTTGGTACAGTTTGATTGAACCCATCTGATCTGCTTCTCATCATTATCATACACAACTAACTTTCCTTGAAGAAAAATATCCGAATCAAACAAGAAGGAAATGTAAGTTCAGCAACAACGATGAATTTGACAATGGAAATGTGCCATAGAAAATGGTCGTTAGATACCTCCTATTATTATCTCTGAGTCATCGAGCACCCCTAGACAGACATTGTTCTTATCCTGCAAAATGATTCTAGGGAAAAACATGATGACAAACTTCAAGGAGGAAATTGTGTCGTAGATGTCCAAAATTGACTGACAAAAGTGAAAGTTTATCGGATTGCTTTTGTAGTTACAACTCCGAAGAGAAGATGAACAAAGCAGGCTATTGAGAAGTACACACGTAGCACAACAATACAAAACATTTTGAAAATGTACCTTTTTGGATGATTTTTCCTCTCAAATATTCGTAAAGTAGTCTTTTCATTTCAAGCAATATATTTTCATTTTCAGTCTCATCAGGCTTAACTGCCTACGGACCTTGATATTCCCATATCATATCAGCATCTTGGTCCTCTTTTCCATCTTCATAATTTTTGAACTTCGATAATTCATCAGATATAATGTCCCTGACTGAAGATTTGACCTTAACATGATTGTCGATATGAGTACATAAATAAGATGTACAAAATACATTAAGAAAATCAGCTAATGTCTGATAATTAGCATGAAGAGTGCAGGACACTCGTGATAATAATAGGATCAATAAATCATGTTTATCAAGTGGGTAGTGATGATGTATTCGGTTCTAGAACAATGATCAGCTTCATGTACCTATTTTTCAATATGATCATTTTACAATATACGTGAGAACATGGAACCTGAATAAAAATTTTGTCCGTCTAGTTAATCAATTGTTAGTGAGGCAATATGCAATCAGAAACCATATGAGGTTGCAGTCTTACAGATCTGTTTCTTGTTGCTGAAATAGTGTTTCGACAAACATACTTCTCTCTATAAATATTTAGTTGAGTTTCCTGCTGATTCGAACTTCATGTGTCCCCAAATTTCCATGTCCTATCATCAAACCAGTTCCAGAACTCATAAATTCCATTCTTCAACAAGAACTCTAAAATTAAGGTGGAGATTCATATCAGAAGCAATCCACTACTGCATACTTATCCAAGCGAGCACGTCATGCCCCCATATAACCATATGTGAATTTTTTAAAAATAATATATTTTTTTAAAAAAATTCAAATCTGTATTGTGGTTTTAAAAAATTGTAAAACTAGGTGGTGGTCGGCCGACCAGGAGCCGACTTGAGGTCGAGTTAGCTCCTGGTCGGCCGACTCATGCCACATCAGCAGGAGTCAGCTAACCAATGGCCGACTCCTGCCTACGTGGCCTGCAACGGCTAGTTTGGGGTCCAGTCGGTCGTTGAACGACCGACTAGACCCAGTCGGCCGATGAAAAACCGACTTGCTCCCGAGTCGGCTCTCCAACAACCGACTGTGACTCTTTAAAAGGGAGCCCGAGCACCCCTTCTCCCACCCATCCTTGGCGCACCCCTTCTCCCACTCATCCTTGGCTGCCCACTTCCTTTGAGAGGTATGTATATATTTTTTCTCCAGTTTTAATATCTGTAGTTTAGTTTAGTAGTAATTTAGAAATAGTTTTCTAATAGTTTAGGAGTAATTTTAGATTTAAAGAAAGTAATAGTTTAAGAATAATTAGTAAGTAACATTATTTTAAGAATTATTTATCGGTAGTTTAATAATATTTAGTAGAAATTAAATTATTTAAATTTATGTAGATACATTGCAATATGGTGAAAAAGGATATCGCTACTTACGGTCCCGATGCCCGTCACCGTCCGCCAGTTGGTGTCGAACCCTCCATGTGTTTTTGTGGAGACACATGTAAATTTTGGAGAAGCTAGGATGACCTCACCTACACGATGAGATACTGGAAGTGTGCCAATTACTCGTGGACTCCGGAGAAGCTAAAGCCAAGGCCGAAGCGTGGACCACGTGCAAACAAGCCGGTATTAATGAATTGTTTCTGTTCTTTGTCATATTTGAATCCAATCAATCACTTATAATATGTCTATTGAAATTTGCGCTTGTAAGTAACTCCTCCACCATCGCCACCTCTGCTCTGTGACTTTGTCAAATGGATAGACAAAGAGGTGGATCCGGATGATTGGGCCTTGCTTATGTGGCACCATGAGTTTGGTAGACTGCTCTTTGAGATGAGATGCAAGCGGGAGGAGGAGCATGAGGAAGAATTTAGGAGGAGGGAGGAGGCGAAGCGCAAGGCAAAAGAGGACCACGAGGCTAATAGACAGAGGAAGCGTGAGAGGGCTCATCGTGTGCATACAGCAGGACCAGAGGCCATAAGGAATGGAATGTACCCTCAGTTCACTCAGTAGGCACGTAGTGTAGTTTGTATTTTTAAATTTATGTTGTACTGTGTTATGTTGCTTTATGTGTTGTACTGTTTTAATTTGTGGTGCTTTATGTTATATTTTGTTGTACCAAATTATTAGTACCGTACTAGTTTTATTATGAATTATTAGTACCGAACGTTTAAAGAAAACAATGTAGGTCCATATAATTAGTTAAACATGGTTGGATAGTACAAATGTCGTCCTAGTAATTTCTCCATTCTCTCTCTCGCTTAGCACATCTACGTTGCTCTCTGTACCTAAGTTGTTTTTGTCTATTGTATTCCCTCTGTTGTCTATCCTCTTCACTCCATCTCGCACGCCTCGCTCGATCATCAGCTTCAATCCTTCTTGTTTCGTACTCGGAGTGACTTTCCGCTCCGTGATGGAATCATCCTCGTATGTAGGTTGTGTGACATCTATCCACCGTCGGAATGAGCATCTCCTAACATTTTGCTGCAACGGTAACTAGTTAGATCTCTGATGCATTAGAAATTAAACATGTTATATTGTTGTCATCACTTACCACAACGTGGTCATGTAGGTTGGGGCACACAAATTCTCTCTTTCCCCTTGAGTCGCCTCCAAGCGATGTCCGTATAATACAACGACTACCACATGTGCACATAGGTCATTGCTCCCAGTCTGGAATTCCGAGAGGATTTGTCATCCAGTGTGAACTAGCATGCTCAACCTTGAGTAAATGTTCTTCTTTCCTTCGAGTGTACTCCTCCATTGTCTCAACCTGTCTTACATTCCTGGTACCATATACTTGGCTTGAATCATCGATCCATTGGGTGAAAGGACACTTTCTTGGATTATCCTGCAATAGAAAATCTTGTTAAGTTAATTTATGTATCTACAAACTAAAATTAATGTTTATGTTCTTACCATGAAGTCATCATCGATGTCGGGACATATAAAGAATCTCCTGTCAGCTTCTTCTCCTGACGTCGTGGTCATTACCTGACAACGTTCTCTACAATGACACTTCAGACGTTGAAGCCACGGTGGTACTCTAATCGAATGTTCGGCCCCATAGAATTACTTGACATAACGGAAAAGGCGTCTAGGTCCACAGAATAACAAATAATCACAATTTTATAGTTGAAATATATGACGTCAATACGTATAAAACAGGTATAAAATCGATCATAAGAGCCTACATTATGAATAATAAGTGCAATTGTAAATGATAATAATAAGTGCATAGTAATTATAAGTGCAACATGACGAATAACATGGAGTACAAATCAAAATGTCTCACGGTACACATCTAACCACGATGCCTACCTCTAGTACGTCTTGGTGGCTGATCCGAAAATGTAAGTCGGTCTGGTGAACGACGCTCCCTAACTGGCCTAGCGGGCTGCTGCTCCTTAGTCTAAGTGGGCGGTGGTGCTCTGGTAAGCTGCGAAGGGCCGAAGGTCTCAACAATGTCAGCCGACCAACCAGCCAATCATGTAAAGTCTTGCTGGAAATTGGCGCCGGCGTCGATCGATCCAGACAGACTATGATAAGCATGCTCCACAGGCCACAAATGTTGTGCATATGGCGCTAATGGCCCCACCGCTGATGGCCCCGCCGCTGATGGCCACGACACTGATGGGCCCGACGCTGATGGACCCGGTGCTGATGATGGGCCAGTACCATAATAAGTTCCCACTTGTGGCCAGGAGTGATGTTCATACGGCGCTGTATAAATAAGTAATTATTAATGACAACATACATCAAAATGAAAAAAGTGTTAGACTCTACAATACTCACCAGTTGTCACCTGTGCTCCATGCCCTGATGGACCTGCATCATAAAAAGTAGCCCCCGCACGATACATTGGTTGGTTTGCACCATAATTAAATTGCATGTTTGGCTAGTACCATGAAGATGATGCGTGCATTGACGGAGCTGCAGCTGCAGGAGGATACAGGCTGAGGTGCTGAGGTGGAGGACAAGGCCGATGTGCATGAGGGGGCGGGGGCTGAGCTGCAGCTGGAGGTGCGGGCCACGGTAAAGTGCCTAGAGGTGGTCGTATCGACATGAAGAAAAGAGACATGTCAATCTGTTCAATAGCCGTTCGCATCTATGTACGAAGTTACCTGTGCTCATTGCTTGAAACAAGGTGCTCAATAGGAACAGGAAAGTGTTGCGCTTTCCCAAACTGTCGACAGACACGCTGAGGTGCATATTCCTCGATCATCACTTCAAATATGATGCACCGACATGTCCTCCACCAATCGGTGTCCCGAAAGCAGAAAAATGAGAGTCCATAAGGCGCACGGCGCTACACATACTGTGGCAGCTACGGTGTCCAGCGGAAATCAGACGCCCGAATATTATCCATCTGTGCAGTGTAGTCGGGGTATGAAGTACGGGTCTATTTGTGTGCCCATGTCGCCTACATAATAAGACATGTTAATACACAATTAATGTTACTTCATTTGCAAGTGTAAGAAACACTGACCTGTCCACAAGTCTAAATGTACCCCATTGTAAGATCCGGTGTAGGTGGATACGGTGTCATGGCTACCTCCGGCCGACCAATGCACACCCTCTCGTATGTCTAGATCTATAACAATAATGGGCAACCGGTGATCGATCCACCATGTGTCATCCATTTACATGCACCACAAAGTCCACGGTATGTGGCACAAAGAACAGCAGATCCCCACGAGTATTGTGGGACGGCATCATCGGGGGCATCAGCAATAGCTCGAGCAAACTGCACGTACTGTTTGTCTACACTACCTGAGTGCATTCTGGTGAACATGACCCAACAAAAAAGCCACAATTTGAAACACTCTAGATGATGACTCACTGAGTAAGCGTCGGCATCAGTGACGAGGAAGTCGGCCTGTTAAAAAAATTGTTGGTACGACACAAGTACAATCAGAGTAATATTTATTTTTTAGGAGAAAATAATAATGATGTACCTGATATTGACACAACCAGTTATGCGTCGACCCGTGTGAGTCTATGAAGTCATGAGGTTCGTGTCCAATTAGAGGGTGGACGTCGATGAACCGGTCGAGCATATGTTGTCACCATGATGGGTGCACATCCTCTGAAATAACCAGTGTTCCCGCTAATGGTAGTGCCAGAAGCATCGACACATCCTGCAATGTGATGGTCACCTCACCACAAGGCAGGTGAAATGTATGTGTCTCTGGCCACCACCTATCGACCCATGCTATCAGAAGAGATCGATCAAATGGGAACCTACATCCGTGTGCAGTAGCCATCCTCGCAATACCAAGTAAACCGGCACCACACAACCTAGTGCACAAATCTGTTAGTGACATAAAAATTAAAAAATAAAAACAGTTATAAACAAATAACTAACCTGCCAACCCATCGATCATCGATCTGCCATGCATATTGTGGTACATGGACCCTAAGAGGCCCAAGATCACCCTCATCTCATGGTGGGGATGTCAGTGCTTGTGCCCGATGTCCCACGTCCACATGAGGGGAGAGAAGCTCATACGACCAAACATCGTTACCAGCCATCTGCACGTATTGATTAAATTAGTAGTTGTAAAAAACATTTAAGGAAACAGACTAACAAATGTAAAAACAATACATACATGTGATTAATATGTACAATTTGTGTCGTGCTTTGTATTTTTCATGTGGGCCCTCCTCTGCTTGTGCTAGTCTATGTACAATTCTTGTAGGTGTGTCCAATCATGTTGCACACAGAGTATTTTTTCTTCCTTCGTCCCGCTTCCGATTCATCCATGTCATTCCAAATTCGTCGTGTCTTCCTTATGTTCACCTTTGAGTTCACACGTTGAAAATCTGGAACCCATAGACATGCACCATCTAGAGGAGCAGCTGTGAATGAGCTCACAATGCCATACCCATGGAGTTCACCACTCCAAGTCTCCAGAACATTTTCTTTGCTAAAGTATTCTGACAAATATGTTCCAACATGCATATTAAATGTAGCGCACGCTGTGATGACATGACTGCATGGTCGGTGGTGCTGCGATGGTTTATTGCAGCTTCACCAAAAAACTTTTGTAACAGTGCACTCATGCACAATAACTTCTTGATTTGTTCCCCGTCTGCCTTTGTCCCGACATGTTACCCTCAAAATAGAGCTCCCGAGAACTTGTCTTGATGGCACGATGTTGTGTAGCCTTCTTACTTGCTTTTTTAAGTATTCTGTAATTTTTGTGCAGTATAAATAACGCTCATCGTTGTTCACCACCGAAGCAGCAGTATGGCGGTCCATGAAGTACCGGGTGGTTCCACGGATTATGCCCTCCACAATACCAACCAAAGGCAAACATCGCATAGCCCTCATCACCCAATTATAAACCTCCGCAAGATGTGTTTTCATGATGCCATACCTTGCTCCGTGGGTATCATATAGTAGAGACCACTACTCTCTACTCTCAAATTTTATCCAATCTGAAAAGCTGCGAACTTTTGTGCTAGTCCATTTGCAGATTGTCAGCTGATCATCAGTAGGCAGTGCACATTGTGGCTCAGGCTCTGGCTCATCATCAATTCCATTTTGTTGTCTTGCAACCTTCTCATGCTTGTATTTCGAAGTCAACTCATCAAGTTTCGTCCACAAAGCCTTGAACTTCCTTTCTTGATTTTGGGCACAGTCTTTTTAATAGATTTGTTAATTCCTTATTCTTTCTGAAGTGACAGTACAAATTTGCACCTAAATGGTGCATACACCATCGAGATTGAATGTCCCTCCAAGGATAAGGCTCATCCTAATCATTCTTCATATGTTGGACTACTTTTATCAGCCCGGCATGTCGGTCATGTATAATACAAACATTTTCCCTCTATTGAACAACACCAATATGCAATTGTCGTAAAAACCACAACCAACTGTCATAATTCTCACTTTCGACAAAACCAAAAGCAATTGGCACAACCTGGTTGTTGTCGTCAACACCAATAGTCGTCAATATCTGACCTCGGTATTTCCCGGTTAGAAATGTTCCATCCACACAAAGAATGGGACGATAATACTTGAACGCCCGAATGCACGCACCGAGTGCAAAGAATACTCGGTGTAGAATCTGAGCACCTTCCGGTAATATTGCATCCTTCTGTTGGTACGAGTAGTATGTGCCAGGGTTACAGTTCTGAACCGTTTGCAAGCAAAAAGGAAGATTATGGTATGAGTCCTCGAATGTACCAAACCTCATCTCGAGTGCCTTTTGTTTTTCCCTCCATGCCTTAGAGTAATTGACTGTGTATTGAAATCTTCTCTCTATGGCAACTATTAAGGCACGAGGCTCGTAACTGAGATTCTCAACAATCTTAGAGTACATCACCCCTGCAATGTAACTGGCACTTAAATTCTTATGCCTAGTTACAGTTGTATCAACCACACATGTATGTTGAATCACTATTGAGCATACCCAATGAATTCCCCATTTGGGTTTATTTGCGTGCACTCTCCATGGACAATTATTTCTCTCGCACACAACATCATAGATTGTGCGAGTTGAAATCTTCACTTGAAATGACCACCGGAGTGACAAAGACCATGCTTTCACTGCATCTTTCACAACATCCTTCGTAGGATACACAACATCCATATGCACCTCATTTTGTGCATACTCCCAACGATTATCACGTCCATTATTTATATTGAGACCATGAAAATTTCCTTCTTGCCACTTGTTGGGAATCACAACGCCAGGCTCTTCATTGTCGTTGCCCTCTTCTTCATCCGAGTTCTCATCTCCACCCTCCTCCACAACTTCCTCAAAATCTTGATCCTCTCCTTCAAGCACCTCATCTACGTCCTCTATTTCCTCCCCTTCACCAGCTAGCCCTGCAGCAACTATGTCGGGAATAACCTCTAGGACTTGACTACTATCGCCGACCTCTAATTGTTATTGTGGTACCGAGTCTATAGTTGGAAGGACACGAGAAGTGAAACAAACAAGCAAAATCCATTCCCAACCTTTCTCTAACTCCATTCTTATATATCCCTTCGATAAGTTGTTTGAGGTAATAGCAGCCATCTCCCAAAATAACCCTTCAACCACATGGCTGAATCGAGTATACAAATACAACTCCCATTGCTCCTTATCCACTCGAAATATATGATAAATCTACCACCTAATACTATCCATGCCACGCTCCTCAACGCGACTTAAACTATTTTCAGTAAATTCAAAACTAATAAGGTCAGCACCATCATCACCAATAAGTACTTGACCTTCTCATAGTAAATTCTAAATGATGTTCTATCCATAATTCCTGAAAATAGTAATGTTCACATGTTTACACATACGTGGTAAAATTTAGCATTATATTATTATATTACAACTACCGTTAAATTAATCTTAAAGTATTATTTAATAACCTATTATTGAGTAATATTAAACTACCACTAAATTACACTTAAATTGCTGTCATTGAAACGATAATAAATAAAACTACAAGAAAAGCACACATACCGATCAAAGGAGATGTTGAAGACGTGAAGTGGATGGATGAGTGCAGATCACCAAGTACTTGCAGATAAAAATGACCCACCAAAAAAACCAGAAATTAAATCATAATTTATTATTAAATTACTCAACAATTAATAACTAGTAATTAAATCTTAAATAACTATTTAATAACCACAAATTAATCTTTAATTATTATTTAATAACCGCTAATTAATTCTTAAATTACTATTTAATAAACGATAATTAAATATTTAATTACTATTTAATAACTGCTAATTATTTCTTTAATTATTTAGTAATTACCTTCTAATTAATTTTTAAATAAGTGTTAATATCCGCTAATTAAATCTTAAATTAGTGTTTAATATCCGCTAATTAAATCTTTAATTACTGTTTAATAGCCGCTAATTAAATCTTAAATTATTGTGTAATAACCGCTAATTAAATCTTAAATTACTATGTACTAACCGCTATTGAAATCATATAATATTATTTAATAACCATATGTTAAATCATAAATTACTATTTAATAACCGCTAATTAAATCATTAATTATTGTATAACAACGCTAATTAAATCATAAATTATTTTAATAACCTCTAATTATATCTTAAATTATTGTTTAATAACTACTAATTAAATCATTATTTATTTTTTTTAAAATTTCTAATTAACTATTAAATTAATCTAAAAGAACGCTAAAGTACTCCTAAACTACTACTAAACTAAACTAAAGTACTCCTAAACTACTACTAAACTAAACTAAACTAAACTACTACTAAATTACTACTAAACTAAACTAAACTACTACTAAATTACTACTAAACTAAACTAAACTACTACTAAACTAAACTAAACTAAACTATTACTAAACTAAACTAAAAAAATTTAAACATTAGGAGAGGAAGGAGAGGAACATACCTGAAAGTAAAGCAAATGGGTGGGGTGGGGTGGGAAATGGGGGCTGATCGGCCCCCTTTATATAGGGAAGAGTCGATGCATGGTTGGCCGACTGGCGCCCGCGTGGGCCCTAGCTGGCCAGAATCGCTAGAAAATGGTCGTTTTTTGGCACCTTGCGCCACGGTGGCATGCACTACAAGGAGTCGGCCCTTTGTTGGCCGACTCCTACTGATGTGGCATGAGTCGGCCGACCAGGAGCCGACTCGACCCCAAGTCGGCTCCTAGTCAGCCGACCACCACCTAGTTTTGCAATTTTTTAAAACCGTAGTACATATTTGATTTTTTTAAAAAAATATTATTTTTTTAAAAAAATTCACCATATGTTGCTCCATACGTCTACCTATCATCCCATAGTAAAAGAAAATCCAAATACAAGTAATCTACTAAACCCAAAACACACTGGCACCAGCACTCAGAATCAACATAGCATTGCAGGCCCCATATATAAAAGAATATAATATACACTTATCGAGTGGATGGATATGAGTCTGAAAAATAATTGGTGAAGTAATAAATAATAAAGTTCAAAGATAGTATATATACTTTAAATATAAAGTGATATTTTACTAATACTATTTTGTTATATTTAGGATAAATTTTGAACATAAAAAACACTAACTATTTTAGAATGAATGAAGTGAGTGCATGTTTTGATTATACGGCGTTGACAGTGTAGCAGTTAGCCAACATGTTTCTCAATTAGCTTTTGGCTTGATCATGATTGTTTGAAATTGATGCGGCACAGTTATGTAATTGCATAAGTACATAAACCTACTCGAGTGATGTTTAACATTGGGAATTTTTGCAGCTGACAATATGTTAGGAGGTACTTTAGGTCAATCTCAAATCAGAGCAGGTCAGCCGTCAGCGGGAGCAAAATGTCCTCCTAAGAAATAATTTCAGGTGTATTTATTTTATGGTTGATATGTATAGTTGCTTCAACCAACCAAACAAAGATACCATGTGTATTTAATTTTTTCTTCTATTTTTTATACCGAATTTTTGTGTACTTTCTGCAGGTAGCTGGGCGTTTTCAGGGTAACTGTGCTAGATCAAGGAAACCATCACTTAATCGATCAAGGAAGCCATCACTAAATCAAAAAGGTATTTCAAAAAATATTTTAAAGAGAAGCAACTTTCGGAAATGTTGTTTATATTAATACCACAAACCACTTTGTGGAACACCCTTTTACATTTTAGTAGTTAAAACTCAATATTCTATAATATTCTATACGTAAGAACAAAATACTTGAACTTAGATTTAATCATGTTTTACTTTATTTATGTTATTAAAATAATTTTACGATATGAGGAAACATTTTTTACTTAGCGTTTAAAACACCGTTCGTTTTTTTTCAAATGCTAAGGCGTCGTCTAGACCGTAGTTTCTCCTAACTTGATTTGTTCTTGTTTAATTTTCATGCGCCACCTGCAGTTAGAGTTCTAGGTGGTACTCATATTAAGATAATATTCCCTCCATCTTAAAATATAACAAGTTTTAAGTTATGAATTTATTCCATATGTAAAAATCTAATTTTCATAAAAAATTATCTTCAAAGTATTGATATTGTTTCAGACTTGATTACCCGTTACTTCAACTAACCAGTCCCAGATGACACTCACCGACTTTAAGAAGAGTACAATAATCTTCTTATTTATCTCTTTAATGCATACCTCTAATTCTAAAACTTTAGATCTTTGGTTCCTTCGTGTATGAAGTGCAGAGAATGTTAGTCTCCTATGCCATGTGTAACTTAGTACACATATTTTAAGATAAATTTAATAAATTAGTAGTAAAAGTAAAATATTAAAGAAAGTGTCCATACTATCTCCGTTCCAAAAAGATTTTACTTCCAACTCTTCAACTTTATAAATAAAATTACAATAATCTACTCTATTCTCTCCACTGACGTGCACCGGTGAATGGGAGAGCAGATCTCTAAAATATGTCGTCCTTATGATCGTGTACCGGGAGAGTACGAATAAGTTTTTTAGGAAGCGCTCCGCACGGCTCAAGTGCGTCATCACGACACGTCTTCTTTCTATGTACACCATCGATTGTCGTCAAGTGCTGTGATTTGACACCAACAGGAGCAACTCTACACTGACTGTGGGCTTGTCTTCAGCTACCTTACAATATGTGCGTTATTTTTTATACGTTTATTAATCATGTTTTATGAAACTATAATTAATTTGTTCATGCCTACTAGTATGATGAATATGTTCATGCTAATTTGTATTGATGCCATGATTTAATCTATTTCGGAAAGTAATTTTGCAATTACCTAATACTCCAACAATCTAAAAACCTTATTTTATGCAATATATGATTTATTCAATGGCTGGTTTTGCGGATGTATTGAGACCAATTTTTTTGTGGTGTGCATTTTAAGATATGGCAAGCAAAGGTCCATCTCTAGCTTACTGCTATAAATCTATGGGAAGTGAGACTTGGTAAACCTAAGGGTGAACTTTCTGCTGATGAGCAAAAGAAATTTGCTGAGGCCAATAATCTCTTTGTGGGATGCATTCTAGGCATGCTCTCGAACCATTTGTGTGATGTTTACATCACTGTGACAGATGTGAAGAATTGTAGGATGCTCTAATTGTAAAGTATGATTCATTAGACACAGGTAGTGAACTATACCTCATGGAGAGCTTCCGCGACTATAGGATTGTGAACAACCATCCTATGGTGGAACAAGCTCATGAGATTGTCTGCATTGTCAAGGAACTTGACCTTATTAAATGTTCTCTACCCGAAAAATTTGTGGCTAAATGTATAATTGCAAAGTTACACTCTTCAAAGGTTGGTCAAAGAAGTCCGTCCACATTGTTGTGCATGACTAGATATGAAGGAACCGATAGAGATGAAATGATAAAGATAAAAGCCAAAAACGATTATGATACTTAATAGAGGACAAGTCTTTGGACTATCAATATATAAATATTAGGTAGAAGAAAAGACAACACAAAGACACATCCAAAAAATACTCTCAGTGCATCGCCACCCTTGTTATTCAAGGTTAAATCTCGGCGGGGCTTGGCACCTGGAGCTAGGCTACATCGCTTCGATATTCAGCGAATGAGTAAGTCCCATCACCCTAGTGATTGTATCGACTAGATTGGTGTTGTTCAAGGCTGCATCGCTTCAATCTCTTGAAGTGCATTGGTTCGGTCAGTATAATCGTTGGTTTATCTTGATCTATTGTATCTGATTTATTGTTGTACATTATTCATCTGAATAAAGTATGCCCGATATGTCGAAATATTATGAGTCATTCGTGATTTAGCAATTATCTTGGTTAAGTCCAATCTTGTTATTATGATGATGTAATAGTATGGATGCATCTTCTGGTATGCTAGATTTAGGTTCTATCGGAGTACAAGCCGGTAGGGAATCTTTAATTCAATGTCACATCTCATCGACATCAGGGATTATCAATCAGCCCGAGTGCATAGCGCAATCACTTGCCCGATCATTGGCCTGATGGTGTGGGTTCTGCGTATCGGCAGATTGCCTAATCGACCCCAATGGTCCGACCCATGTTTTACGTCACCCGATGGTTTACATGTATCGCATGCTTGAGACTTTCGCACTCAATACTTCCGACCCGATACGTATCGTGGCCATCGGCTCGATTGCCGATGGGCATTGCTACTAACATTTTCCATGCCTTATCAATTGTAGGGTCGAACTGATTAGCATGCTCAGAACCCCATGTGTTTAGGACCTGCACCGGAGTTAAGAAGACATCCCTGGCCACGCATGTGATCAAAAACAACACCAACATGATTTTTTGCACGCCCGGTGGAACAATCTTTAGAAGACTCAACTATGGCGGGCAAACTCAACAACAGTAATGTTGACACGAAAACGTGCCCCCGCACTTGGGTCAGTTTGATGATCCAAATGTGTGCGGACACTTAGGGACCAGCCTAAGCATAATACAACACCGACATCGTGTTTCGACTGTGGCAAGGAGGGTGGAGTCGCCAGGTAATCAGATCACACAGAAATAATCCAATTAGCCGAAAAGAAATATATAAATAAAATAAACTAGCCAGCAGAACGAAGCCTAACTGATTCGAAGTGTATTGTGCGAAGGGGTTCACCGAAGGGGGTCCTTCAGCGTCTAGTGCGAAGGTCTCACCGAAGGCTACCTTCAGCAATCGGATCGATCTAGCCAAAGGCAGGCTCCGAATAGATCTCAACGCGAAATCACTTCCGAACAGTGGGGTTCGGTGCGAAGTCTATGACACGACAAAAATACTCCAACACAACGCACTGGCGTGACTTCATCTGGCGCGAAGTGTAGGCGTGATGAAGTCTGATTCGACGAAGCCAGCTGCGGAGCTCTTTGGCGCTCAGACCTGACTAGACTAAAAACATCGTGATGGATCCGGCACGGGTAGTCGAAGCAGAGTATCGTCGAAGGGTGCTCTGGTAGCCTCTGAAACTAGTCTCCTGGCTCTGGACACCTCTGGCGAAGGGGCTACGAGAGTGAAAATCTACAACAGAACAGAGATCAAGTGCCAATTCAGCCTGGAGACCAAATTTGCTAAGTGCTACAGTAGGGGAATGAAGGTAGCAATCTGTTACGTAGATTAACAGATACTTCACAAGTGAAGTAACAAGGTGATAGCAATCTGTTACGTAGATTAACGGGTACTTCACGAGTGAAGTAACAAGGCTTACCACCATTTTGAAGTGGCCGGTGGAGGGCTTCCAGGCAAACCCACGAAGGTTGTGCAGAAAGTAAAGGAAAAATAAAAGGTACGGTTCAAACTAGGGTTTGAAGTTGATTTGTGTCGGGGGAATCTAATGAACCGGCCTCACCCCTATATTTATAGGGGGCTAGTCTTTTATCTCTAAGGCTAATCTGGTAGGATTCATCCTAATCAAGTTTTAGGGATAAAACATCCAGAATTAGACTTAAACTCTATCTCAAAAAACTGCTCGAAGTGGGCCTTCGACAAGGCCTGTCGAAGCCTGCTCCTCGGGCCAAAGCTTCGGCGTGGCAGACCTCCGAAGGCCTTCGGGCCGAAGGTAGCAGGCCGCTAGAAGGCTTCCGAAGCCCAATGTTCGATGGGCCTTCGGCCCTATAAGGCTTCGTCCTGATCCAGGACTTGTGTATTTTTGGCCCAAATTACCAAACCTGGTATTTTGAAAATCTTGACCATTAATGCCATTTTTTGCTATCAACACATGCCCCCTGCCTTTTAGTGAACTAAATGAACTAAAATCTTAACGGGCTAAGGACGATACTTTCCATATCGACCTTTCGACACTTTCAAGCGCTTTGCCATACACTTGGGAAGTACTTTTTCAAGTACCTACCATTCAAAGCTCTTCGAAACCGCTCTCCTTGTAGAGATTGTAACACGTATGTATTACCTGGAGCGATTTCAGCTATTTTGAAAAGGCCTTCCCAACTAGGTGACCATTTACCAAATTTGGGGCTCTTAGTGCCTAAGGGTAAAATCGCCTTCCAAACCAAGTCATCGACTTGAAATGATTTTGGTTTGACTCTTTTGTTGTAGTCTCTAGATACTTGCCTTTTGTATTTCTCTATAGCTTCTAAAGCCCTCAACCTTTTATTGGTCACTTCTTTTAAATTGTCTTTAAAAAGGATTTCATATTCATCGACCGATAAGCCATCTTTCTTAAGAAATCTTAAAGATCCAAGATCCACCTCTACTGGTAGAACGACTCCTTGCCCATATACTAACTTATATGGACTAACTTTGGTAGCACCATGCTTTGCAACTCTACAAGCCCATAGTGTCGCATCCTATCAAAAGCAACTTTCAAATCGGCTAAGTGGTTTCCCATAGCATCCGATTTGACTACAACATCATCTATGTATACCTCTAATATAACTCTTAGCAAGTCATGAAGATCAAGTTCATAGCACGTTGATATGTAGTGCCAGCATTCTTTAAACCAAAAGTCATAACTACCCACTTAAACAAGCCGACAAAACCCGGGCATCAACAGGCTGTCTTGTAGACGTCCTCTTCGGCCATAAAGATTTGATTATAACCAGCGTTGCCATCAAGAAAACTCAGTACCTTGTGTCTTGAAGCACATTGACCAACATGTCGGCTATCGACATGGGATACTCGTCCTTTGGAGTGGCTTTGTTTAGATCCCTAAAACCAATACAAAACTCGTATTTTGTCGCTCCCCTTCTTCTCTATAGGCAAAATATTAGCGGCCCACTCGGCATACCTGCATGGCCTAATAAACTCAGTCTTGGGTAATCGTTCCACCTCCTCTTTATCTCGGTCATACATGGCCGAATTAAAACGACGATGGGGCTGTTTATAAGGACTAAACTCAGGTTTGATAGGTAGTCGATGCTCCACGATCTCGCGGCTTAATCCGGGCATCTCGCTATACTCTCATGTGAAACAATCAAGGTATGACCGAAGGAACTTTATTACTTCGGCCTTCTGATCAGCCTGTAAATTTTGGTTTACAAAGGTCGGCCTTGGAATGCTACCATTTCCTATGTCGACTTCTTCTAAAGGATCAGTTGACACAAAACCTTGTCCTAATTTCTCTATTTCGCTAAAATCTTCAATGGCCTCGACAATACTGTCTTTAGAAGACCGATATTGCTCTACGCGAGACTTTAGCCAATCAAGATTATTTTTGCTAGACATGGCTACTAATTTAGAAATAGCTGTGATACACCAGCCAGCTTTATAGACACGGGTACGAAACACCCCCCCGGATACGCTAACAAAGTCATAATCCAAAAGGTCTCTACCTGATAGATACTCTACTTTGTTGTGGATGGCGTCGATGGACACATCGACCAATGCTACCTGGGCCAAAGTGTCTGCTGGTATGACTTGTACGTCATCGCCGTCCCACTGTATTAGGCATTGGTGCAAAGTGGAAGGAATACAACAATTCACGTGAATCCAGTGATGCCCGAGAAACACGCTGTAGTTACCATGTATGTCAACGATGAAGAACATTGTTGGAAACATCTTGTTACCTACTTTTAACTCCATGGATAGTATGCCTTTCGTCTCAGAAATCTTGTCGTTGAAGCTGTTGAGAATTAGGTTAGTCTTCTTTAAGTCTTCCTCACCCCTATCGAGCTTCTTCAATAGAGAGTAAGGCATTAGGTTAACAGTGGCACCACCGTCGACAAGCATTCAGGAGATCGGCTTCCCATCAATGTGACCCCTCACGTAGAGAAGCTTTAGGTGGCGAGCCGTATCCTCGGGTTTCTCAACAATAGCATTGCGTGGGCCGAGGTTCAACTGAGCGACCTCGGCCTCATCCTGTGGTAGGGCGATCTCGGCGGGCAGCATGATGACGTTGATGTCCATCGCCTGAGGTGCGGGTCCTTCAGAGACAGGCGTATAATCATCATCAAGCATGTCATTGTCATCGCTCGGAACGGGAGCCGGGTTGATCATCTCAACTGGCTTGATCTTCCATACCTGCCTCGTAGTTGGCCGAAGGTGGATCTCCTCAAAGATGGTGTCTCGTTCGTCCTCGGCCTTTTTCTTGGGACCAAGATGGTTGTGAGCTGGTACCAGGCGCCACCACCCTATTTCTATGTGTTGGGGGAATAGGTTTCCCTTGAACAGGGGCCAAATGACGTCAGCCTCTGACAGCCTTCGGCTCAGAGCCCAGCACTATCGAAGCCTGTATCTTCCCAAAGAAGCTATTTCCAGGTCCCAAGGTACCCTTCGGAGCCTGCCGGGGCGAAGCCCCCAAGCCCCGTCGAAGCCCTCTGGAGCGAGGTCCCTCGGAGCCCTCCAAAGCGAAGCCCTCAAGATTCCTTGAAGACCGCCAGAAGCTAAGTCTCACGCTAACTTCAAAGCCAGCTTCCGGGCCTTCTTCGGAGTTAGCCTTCGAGCCCTATTCGGAGTTAGCCTCCGAGCTCCCTTCGGAGCTCCTCGGAGCTAGTCTCCGGACCCTCTCTAGCCGATTCAAAGCCAAGGCCCCAGTTCGGAGGCCCTAGTTCGGAGGCCCCTGTTCGGAGGCACAGTTCGGAGCCCCAGTTCGGAGGCCCCAGTTCGGAGGCCCAGTTCGGAGGCCCTTGTTCGGAGGCACAGTTCGGAGCCCCGGTTCGGAGCCCCGGTTTCGGAGCTCCGGCCCTAATCCGAACCTAGAAGATATTTACGCCCCGCTACAGTATAGAAGTCGTATCAGGGGCCCCCCTGCCCATAGTCTGTCATTTAGCTGGTCAAGATGTCACGTTACCTGACACGTCTGTAAAGCTATAAAGCACTTTTGTACCATAGCTAGCTCCTTTTCCCATCTTTGCCCCTATGAGCCTAGGGCTCATAGAGGGCATCTCGGTCTTTTCCTTTGGCCTGCGTGCCTATAAAAGCAGGGCCAAGCTCTTGTAGCAGGGACACAGGCGCCAGGGGCCATGAGACACTGGAGTTCACCTTCTCCAGAGGCCATGGGGCCCTGGAGTTCACTTCTCCACACAGAGGCATACCATGCCAAATCTACCACAAATTGGACGTAGGGCTATTATCCCCCAAGGGAGGCCCGAACCAGTATAAATCCTTTCTCCCTATGAGAGAACCCTTCGAGGTTCATTCTACACATCATATACACACATACAAAACATGTGCTGTAGCTAACGCAATTGCTACAATAGTTGGCGCCATCCGTGGGGATCTTAGTCCTAAAAGCTAAGTTCTCTGCCACTGTCTGCAACTCGAAGTGCGCTTTAGGGGGGAGCTTCGAAGATTTCTTGCTTCGCGCACCCTCCGACAAGGGGCTTCTGGTGCAGTTCGAAGGCCATCTTCGCCTTCTCCCATCCTTTGCATCTCAGAGCTCGCCCTTCAGCAAGGGGCTCCGCTTGGTGTGTCGAAGGCCGTCGAAGCCCAAGGGGCTACGAGGCAAGCTTTCAGCCACTCAACGAGGTGTGTACGCTATCCGAAGTACCACTTCGATGTACAGTTTTACAGTTACCTTGATATAAAATCGAAGCCCTGCTTCGCCTTAAATTCGAAGCCCCGCTTCGCCTTAAAATTCGAAGCCTTGCTTCATCTTATCAAAAACCCGAAGCCTTGCTTCGCCTTTTATAAAGTCTGAAGCCTCGCTTCGCCTTGCAAAATCCGGAGCATCCCTTCGAAGGCTACACATTGCCTCCGGGCCCGTAGCAGTAACAGGGACTCTGGGCCATGGCCCGATGCGTCCAGGGACTCCGGGCCACCGGCCCGATGCGTCCAGGGATTCCGGGTTCCGTACCCGAAGCATCCCAGGGATTCCGGGTTCCGTACCTGAAGCATCCCAGGGTCGAAGGTGACCTAGAGTCGAAGGTGGCTCAAAGCCGAAGGTGGCTCACATTATCACAGGTTCGGTGAATCCACACCAAATATCCATTTTCATTATAGAATCAAGCTCAGAAACCTTGCTTCGCTATCCAAACACACTCCGAAGCCTTGCTTCGCGTGTCAAATCTAATATACGCCTAAGCATGTCGAAGTCATGCTTCGCCTAAAATCTAAGTGCGTTCCGGAGCCTTGCTCACGCACAGCATCCAAATCCAAGCATGCCGAAGCATGCTTCGCTTAATTTGGCTACGCTGAAGCCTTGCTTCGCTCCAAATTAATGCATTCGAAGCCCAAAAGAGGCCTTCGTTCGACGTGATTCTAAGCATTCGAAGCCGCCAAAAGGCGCACCCCTCCGCATTTTCATTGCCCGCACCAGCAACGGCTAAGTCCCTAGCTGCCACGAGCAAGGGGGGAAGCATGTATGCGAGGTGTGCGAATGTCATACGCGGTACGAGCGTGACAAGCTAAAACATTCGAAGTCATCTGATAATGCGAAGCATGCAGACAAAGTATGCAAATACAATAAACTCCATTCATTGAATGATAATTGAGAAGTATGTTACAAATGTACTTCGAACACAAAGCTACGAGTAGTCTGTATCTAAGCCTAAGGAGAATCGAGTGCGAGGCCCCAACCCTCGCTTGCCTTTCTTTCGGCCAGGACCCCCTCGACTGGACGAAGCCTCGTCGGAGCCTGCCCTCCCACGTCCGGCTCGTCTAGGCTCCGAAGCCCACAGACCTCGTCCTCTACTTTGCAGGTCGCTCCGAGTTAGCGAGGCAGGCGGTGTTGTATCGAAGGCAGAGAAGTCTAAAGCTTCGTCGCCTGCTAAGACCGTTCGCGAAGGCAAAAACGAAGAACTCTGAAGAATCTCCGTCTTCACAATGGCTAGCAGATCTTGAGCTACTTCGGGGATGGCTTCGCCGTTAGGTCCCCTTGGAAGCCTAAACCGAGGGGGGCCTTCGGACCTAGCTACTTCGAGGACTGCCCACAACTGTTGAAGTTCTTCAGAGTCCTCAAGTACTTCGAAGTCAACATTCGGAGGCTAAGCCTGGGCAGGTATAAGAAACCCCCGCATTCATATTAATAAGCTGATAAGTTTTTACAAGCCTACAGCTAAGTATTATAAGAAGCCTAAGGAGATCTACACCTTCGGAGGCAGAGGTGTTGATGTCGAAGGCCGATCGGGCGCAGCAGGTGCTTTGGCTCTGCGAAGGCGAAGGGCCTTCTGAAGGTCGAGGACTGCTTCGCAGCCTTGTTCCTTCCAAGGCTCCTATAGCCGCCGCCAGGCTCCGCGAACGTCTGCCGGAGGCGTCACCAAGTGTTGGCCCCCGAAGGCCATCGGGGTCACGGAGGTTGCTGCCTCAAGGTGGTCGCACCCCGCGTCATAAAGCATCTGCAACACTCCTTGGCCCGCGACTTGGCCGGCCATCAAGGCGAAGCCCTTCAGCGACTGCTCCGCCGTTGAAGCTACTACCTTCAAGAACTCGGCGCGATCCCCAATTGGATCCTGGTCGCCGAAGTCCGGAGCCCGGCATTCGATCCCTATCTGCTCAAGGACTTCGGTCAGACTCTAAGTGGCTTCATCAAGGTTGTCCATGACGAAGTCTTCAAGCTTCTGAGCCCATTGATGGAGGGAAGAATTCTCCTTCGCCTGCCGGGCTTCGGCGGCCTTCGCATCCTGGAGCTCCACGCAGAGCCTATCCATCTCCGAAGCCAAGGCTTCCTTAGCCTTGTCGGCCTCATCCTTCGCCGCCTTGGCCTAAGCCTTCGTTGCCTTTACCTCAACCCTCGCCGTCTCGGCCTCACCCCTCGCCGTATCAGCTGAAGCTTCGGCCCGCCTTCTCTTCTTGGCTTCCACCGAGACTTCACGTCAGAGGGCCTCCTTCTCCTCTGCCAGGCGCATCATCCGCCCGTCCGCAGAAGTCGAAGCCGCTGCGTTCAGTGTGAAGGCCTGAAAGAATTCAAGAAATCATAAGTGTTAATCGAAGATTAAAGTATAGCTCGAAGGTTGTAGGACTTCGCTCACCCGCACAAGAGCCTCGTTCACACTGATGAAGAGCTCCATGGGGTTCGTATGGCTGAGTTGAGCCACCAAATCCCCTGCCTCCGCAGCTGCACTAGCCTCGCGGAAGTTGTTGATAGCCACCTTCGTCACGGCACCCTTCGGCCAAAAAGGATGAACAATCTCTGCCGCGGCCACCTGGGTAGGCTTCGGCGAAGCAGGGCCTAGGTTCACCACATCGATCTCTTCGTTGCTTTGGGGGTCCCCTTCGCCGCGGCCGCTGCCTCCGTCTTCTTCAGACGAAGAGCTATCAGACTCCGAGCTACTGCCGCTGCTGCCGCTGCTGCTGCTGCTGCCGGAGGCCTCTGCTGGCTTCACAGTGGTGGACCTCGCACTGGCGTCGTCCTCTGCAGGCTTCGTCGTGGTGGGCCTCGCACCAGCATCCCCATCTTCAAAAAAGACCAAGTCAGGATCCGCACATTGAAGAGAAGCATGTTAGAAGGATTTACCTTCGTCAGAGATTTCTTCGAAGGAAGCGAGGTTGATGTGCGCCCCCTAGTCCTTTCGCTGCGAGGCTAGCGCGTCGGCCTTCGCGCCCGAAGTCATCGCCGTCGAGGCCTCCGCTACCCTCTTGGTGGTTGGAGTAGGAGCATCGGCCTCCGCTGCCGAAGTCGTCGCCATCGGAGCCTTCGCTGCCTTCTTGATAGCCGGAGCACTTGTGGGCTCCGCCGCTACCTCCTCCGAGGTAGAGACCTCGGTCGCAGGGACCTCCAGCCGAGCCCTCGAAGCCTCAGGCTCGTCATCATCCCCCCTCTTCCTCTTGGCACCAGCCGCCGAAGTTGCGAGGTGGGAGAAGTCCGACAGGGCAGGGAACACCTCGTAGCCAAGCGTGGTCCATACCCTGTTCCAATGCTCCCAAGACCCCACCGAAGAGAGACGCTGGGCCTGCTCCTCTGGTGTCGGAGTCCCAACAACGCGCTCCGCCACCGCGATGGCCTCCTCCGGAGTCCTCACTTCAAGATTGGCTTCATAAAAGTTCAAGTCAGAGCGAAGTTTGCAAAGTATGAAAGTGGAGAGATTTCGAAGTCTTACCAAAGCGTTCGAAGGCTAGCTCGCTTAGTCCCCCTTGGCCCGAAGCTTAGAAGAGCCCCTCTGGCCAAGATCACGCGAGGGGGCTGAGCCGGAGGGTAATGAACTCCTCCACGAGGTCCCTCATGCTCATCTTCGCCACCACCCTCCGAAGAAGCGAGATCCTCGAGCGAAGGGTGCCCGGGCTGGTCTTCACCACCCCTTCGCGCCGATATAAGATGTGGGCATTGGTACTCCGAAGGGGAGAGTTCGCGCCGACGGAGGCGTAGAACCACTCTTGATCCCACTTCGAGTACCATTTGTTGTTGACAACCCTCGCCGGGAAGGCATCTTGGAACTCCCTCCGAAGCTGGAAGTTAGCGCTGCCGAAGGCCAATGCCCTCTTGACGTGGTCTGCTCCCTCCCTCGGCTTCGGCTGGCAGTTGGCATCATGAAGGGCGATGAAGACGTCGGCATGGCCCTCGCATCCTTTGGCCCTCATGGCCCACTCAAAAACGGCAAGCCTCGCCATGGTGTTGGGCAAAAGTTGAGGAAGTTCGAGGTTGTAAGCCCTCAAGACTTCGCTCAGCATCCCCACTGCTGGCAGCCCGAGGCCGGCTTCGAAGAAAGCTTCAAATACAACCACTTCGTCGGCCCGAGGCCTCGGCTCGGCCTCCGACTTCTCCGGAACTCTGAGTTGAATCTTCACTGCGATCCTCCCTTCGTAGGCCCTCCGGACTGACTCCTCCATGGAGATCGAGGCCCTCATCTCCAGCGTCTGCTCGAATTTGTTGGAGGGCATCCGAAGGTCCCTCGGCCCCAGCCGCCTCGTTGTAGGCTTCGTTGCCACAGCCGCCGCTGCTTGCAGTTGGGCGGAGCTCGAGCCCGGGCCCAAGGCCAAGGTCTTCGAAGTTGCCTTCTTTGGCATTTTGTGGGACTTCGGTACCAGGGGCTAAAGCTAGCGAAGGGTGCTCCGTGCGAAGCCAAGGAAGAGAAGAGAGCGAAGGTTGTAAGGCAATGAGAAGAAAGCAAATGAGAGCGTGCCGAAGCCGCACGCAGTAAACCCATATTTATAGGCGGTAAGAATTCCGACGGTCGTGGGCCGAACCCATTGTTTTGTGGGCCTTCAGTGAAGGCGAAGCGGCCCAGTGCAGGGTAACGGTAAATCTTCTAGCCGTTGCGGAGCCGTTTGATCTCCCTGAGGTCATTCTGATAGCTGGCGTAGGAATTTATTACCTGCGGATTTCGATGTCACCTTCGGTCCAGGCTCCGAAGGCATGTTTTCTCTGAAGTTTTAATTTTCAGGTCATTTGTCCCAAGGGCGCGCACACCCCTTCGTCTCGAAGGCCTGTACGTGAGGGGCTACTGTTGGGGCTATAGGTTTCCCTTGAACAGGGGCCAAATGACGTCAGCCTCTAACAGCCTTCGGCCCACAGCCCAGCACTATCGAAGCCTGTATCTTCCCAAAGAAGTTGTTTCCAGGTCCCAAGGTACCCTTTGGAGCCTGCCGGGGCGAAGCCCCCAAGCCCCGTCGAAGCCCTATGGAGCGAGGTCCCTCGGAGCCCTCCAGAGCAAAGCCCTCAAGATTCCTTGAAGACCGCCAGAAGCTAAGTCTCAGGATAACTTAGAAGCCAGCTTCCGAGCCTTCTTCGGAGTTAGCCTTCGAGCCCTGTTCGGAGTTAGCCTCCGAGCTCCCTTTGGAGCTCCTCGGAGCTAGTATCCAGACCCTCTCCAGCCGATTCAAAGCCAAGGCTCTAGTTCGGAGGCCCCAGTTCGGAGGCCCCTGTTCGGAGGCACAGTTCGGAGCCCAGTTTGGAGGCCCCAGTTCGGAGGCCCCAGTTCGAAGGCCCCTGTTCGGAGGCACAGTTCGGAGCCCCGGTTCGGAGGCCCGGATTCGGAGGTCCGGTCCTACTCCGAACCGAGAAGATATTTACGCCCCGCTACAGTATAGAAGTTGTACCAGGGGCCCCCCTGCCCATAGTCTGTCGTTTAGCTGGTCAAGATGTGACGTTACCTGACACGTCTATAAAGTTGTAAAGCACTTTTGTACCATAGCTAGCTCCTTTTCCCCTCTTTGCCCCTATGAGCCTAGGGCTCATAGAGGGCATCTCGGTCTTTTCCTTTGTCCTGCGTGCCTATAAAAGTAGGGCCAAGCCCTTGCAGCAGGGACACAGGCGCTAGGCACCATGAGACCCTAGAGCACACTCTCCAGGGGCCATGAGACCCTGGAGTTCACCTTCTCCAGAGGCCATGGGGCCCTGGAGTTCACTTCTCCACACAGAGGCATACCATGCCAAATCCACCACAAACTGGACGTAGGGCTATTATCTCCCAGGGGAGGCCCGAACCAGTATAAATCCTTTCTCCCTCTGAGAGAACCCTTCGAGGTTCATTCTACACATCGTATACACATACAAAACCTGTGTTGTAGCTAACGCAATTGCTACAACACTATGATTTTTGGCTGAAAGTGTACCACCCAGGTCGGCCTCGCGTGTTTTATAATTGATGGGTACTTCGCTGCGGACCCTGTTGGTTGGACCGACCTTGTACAGCCGATCGGACCGGGCTTCGGCACTGGCCTCGGCTGGACTAGGGGACTTACCTCTGTCGGGTTTCGGTGAGGGGGCCTTAGGGATTGGGACTTCCTGGTACCCTACTTTGACTGTGATGGCTTCAGACTCCCTCTCCTTCGCCTCTTCGCATCCATCTCCCTTTTCTCTGTCCTGTGTGAGTCATTTCGGAGGTACTACAGATAGCTTGTGGATGATGTCTCCCTTCGCCGCGTCTGTTTGTCCCTGCTAAGAACTGACTGACATGCTCTAGTGTGGTTTTGTTACCCTCACCATCGAACTTGGTGAACTCAGGTACTCTGTAGCCGCGAGGGTATGGTACAGTGTCAAAATGGTAAGGGTATGGTTTCCGGTATACCCTAGCCCGACCCCTAGGCACGAAACCGGTGCAATCCCTAAACAATGCGCGGATCCGCATCTCTCTTACAGGGGCACGACACGCGGTAGTATGTCGGTGTGTCGGCCGCGGGGGTCTTCCTCACGTGCTGGTTCTGGGTATATGACGTGTTCAGGCCTATGCGTTTGTGGATGTGGCACATGCAACGCACGGAAAATTGGTGTAGGCATAGCTGGCGTGCAATAAACAGATTTAGCTTGGTAACGGCTTATCTCGACCATATATGTTGAGGCCAGAGACATGATGGTCTTGCCAATGCTACCATCGGTTCTGCTATAGATATGATTTACCGGGGGTGCACTGGCGATTGGAGTCGTAGGAACGGCCTCAGTAAAGCCGAACCTTCTAAGTGTCGCCTCTACTTGAGAGCTAACTGTCGAATCTAAATGGTTGGCTAGGGAAGCGCTAACAACTTGATTACTGATGCGGTTTTTTTCTCAATCTCTAAAGAGGATAAAGGAGGCAATGCTAGTGTTACCTGGGTCCGAGCGAGTTTGGGGATGTCGACGTCACTCTTGATAAAGCCCGCGCATGTCTTGACGTAGCTTCCAAGCATGAGGTCCTGTAGTGCTTTCATCTTCACCTCGATCTCTGCCCGGTCTTCTTCGGGGATATCCTCAAGGGTGGGCGTCATGATGTTGCGGTTGTCGATATCTGTGCCTCCCATGGGATCCATTGGGCAATGTAGACGTAGTAGCCATTGTAGACGTACCTATGGCCGATGTACATGTACTTATCATGTTGGCGTAGCCTTCCCTAGCGGAGTCACCAAAAAGTGTGTTGACACAAAAATGTGTCCTCACACTTGGGTCAGTTTGATGATCCAAAAGTGTGCGGATACTTAGGGACTAGCCTAAGTGTAACACAATACTGACGTCGTGTTCCGACTACCCTTAATAGTGGCAAGGGGGTGGAGTCACGAGGTAATCAGATCACACAGAAATAATCTAATTAGCCGAAAAGAAATATATAAATAAAATAAACCAGCCAGCTGAACGGAGCCTAACTAATTTGAAGTGTACTGTGCGAAGGGCTTCACCGAAGGGGGGCCTTCGGCATCTGGTGCGAAGGTCTCGCTGAAGGTAGCCTTCGGCGTTCGGATCGATCTGACCGAAGGCAGGCTCTGAACAGATCTCGATGCGAAATCACCTCCGAACAGCGGGGTTCGGTGCGAAGTCTCTGACACGACAAAAATACTCCAACGCAATGCGCTGGCGTGACTTTGTCCGGCACGAAGTGTAGGCATGACGAAGCCTGATTCGATGAAGCCTACTGCAGAGCTCTCTGGTGCGCAGACTTGACAAGACCGACAACAGCGTGACGGGTCCAACACGAGTAGTCGAAGCAGAGTACCACCGAAGGGTGCTCTGGTAGCCTCCGAAACCAGTGTCCTGGCTCCGGACACCTCCGGCGATGGGGCTCCGAGAATTAAAACCTGTAACAAAATAGAGATCAAGTGCCAATTCAGCCTGGAGACTGAATTTGCTAAGTGTTGCAGTAGGGGAATGAAGGTAGCAATTTGTTACGTAGATTAACGGATACTTCACAGGCGAAGTAACAAGGTGATAGCAATCTATTACGTAGATTAACGGGTACTTCATGAGCAAAGTAACAAGGCTTACCACCATTTCGATGTGGCCGACGGAGGGCTTCCAGGCAAACCCACGAAGGTTGTGCAGAAAGTAAAGGAAAAAATAAAAGGTATGGTTCAAACTAGGGTTTGAAGTTGATTTGTGTCGGGGGTGAATCTAATGAACCCGTGTCACCCCTATATTTATAGGGGCTAGTCTTTTATCTCTAAGGCTAATCTGATAGGATTCGGCCTAATCAAGTTTTAGGGATAAAACAGCCAGAATCAGACTCAAACTCTATCTCAAAAAATAGCCCGAAGTGGGCCTTCGGCAAGGCCTGCCAATGCCTGCTCCGCGGGCCGAAGCTTTGGCGAGGCAGGCCTCAGAAGGCCTTTGGGCCAAAGGTCGCAGGCCGCTAGAAGGCTTCTGAAGCCTAATGTTCGATGGACCTTCGACCCTGTAAGGCTTTGGCCTGATCCAGTACTTGTGTATTTTTGGTCCAAATTACCAAAACTGGTATTTTGACAATCTTGACCATCAATGAAATTTTTTGCTATCAACAAGTAACATCATCTCGGTCACCTTAGAGGCATTGATGGATGAGCAAAGAGCAGAGGTACAGAGGCGCATAGATGACTACTAGAAGATGTGCCTTGAGTCCTTCGGCATGACCTGATCGAGTCCCATCTAGAGAAATCAATTGACAAAGCTGACCCTAACTGGTGAAATCAGCCAACACAATGAAAGCCCTCATGTAAGTTTTAAAGACACCGTCAACAATGCACTCCACCAAGATCTCATCAATCAGTCAGAGGTGTTGGTCAACACCCTGCATGGATTGATCAATAAGACCATTGATGACATTGTAGCTCACGAACCGATGCAAGGGCCAATGTATTTCCCTGTCAACCATCCACGTCTGTTCTAGAATCCGAAGCATACTCGGTTGGCGCCACCGCCACAAGGGCCAATGAGGCAGGGACCACCGAACGCCTCGTTCGGTCATGAAAAAGAGTATGATGGCGCAGCCACCGACTCTTGCGCCCCAAGGGATAGGGAGGCATGACCGTCACAGGATAGGTATGGCTTCGAGAGGGACGTACCAGCACCTTAGCCAACGACCGCTCCATAGGGGCCAATAAGGCAAGAAGTGCCCCAAACTACATATGGCGTAACAAGGAATGTACTGCATAATCTCATGTTGCCAAGGGGATCACCCAATGGTATCCCTTAGAGGTACCACCAAATCACGTATTACAGAGTGCAACCCAACGCCAATGAAGAGCAATATAGGTACAACACTGCTTGGCTAGACCAGTACCCATAGGCCCCGGTGTTTGACCGGTACCCCATGCCAAGCAAACAAGAAGATGATTGGGTGAATCAGATCACTGAAGTTATTCGGGATCAATTTGGACTCAAACCCAAAGACCGTACATGTATCAGCGGCCTAACATAGAATGGTTTGATCGGGTGCCACTACCAAACCGATACAAAGTACCTGCCTTCACCAAATTTTTTAGGAAAGAGTCGGTCTCCACGATCGAACACATCAGCTGATTCCTCGCATGGTGTGGAGAGGCATCAGTCGATGAAGCACTGAAGGTCCGATTCTTCCAAATTTCACTATCGGGATCGACCTACGCATTGTTTTCATCACTGTCAGCGAACTATGTCAGAGGATGGGTAGACTCAGAAAAGAAGTTTAACAAATATTTCTTTGCCGAAATAAATGAAATGAAGCTTACCGACTTGATGGTAGTGCGACAGAAGATGGATGAGTTGGTATAGGATTATGGTCAGAGATTTCAATATGTGTGTAGTAGATGCTTTAGCTTAAGCCTCAGTGACACCCAACTGTCAAAGATAGCTTTCTAGGGACTCCTAAACCCAATAAAAGAAAAATCTCATCACAAGAGTTCGAGAGCCTCTCGCTCCAAGTATAGAGGGTATCAGCACATGAGAGCTCATTGCATGAAGCGAGAAGGGAGAAGTATCAAAATAAGATCGCATTCGCCCAAGTACACTCTTTAGATTCCGACGAGGATGGTGAGTCCGATGCAGAAATCGAGTTAGCCGAATAGTCCAGAAATAAGAAGTCGGTCGCATGTCCCTGGGTAAAGGCATCTAGCAAGGAGGAGAAGTACAATTTTGATATCAATAAAGTCGACATGATATTTGACTTACTACTCAAGGAGAAATAAATTTAGCTACCACCCAATCATGTGATATCATCCGTTGACGAGCTGAAGAAGAGTAAGTAGTACAAGTGGCACAACTCCCCGTCGCACCACACCAATGAATGCAAGATATTCATGTAGCAGATTCAATCGACCGTAGAATAAGGCCGAATAGTGTTTGATGATGGAAAAAAGCAGATGAACATCGATGGACATCCTTTCCCAGTCAACATGGTGAATGTGCATTGTCCTGATGATCGGCGTATAGAGGGAGATAGGTGTACCAGCAAGGATCGAGTCACTTCATCAAATCTGATCAACAAGTTGTTGATAGTAAAATTTGGTTAAGGCCCAAGCTAGAAAGGATTTGGAACGGTCAACAAAAGTCAAATAATTTTGTTCAAAGGTTGGTCAAAGAAGCTCGTCCATTATACATGACCAGATACAAAGGAACCGATAGAGATGACGAGATAGAGATAAGAGCCATAATTGGTTACGATCGTATTGGACGGCAAGTCTCCGGACTATAAGGTGGTGTTAGGTTCAAGAGATAGGTGGAACAGAACGACTCCATTCCATTTTTATTGTGTTTGGCTTAGAATTAGGTGGAACGGAACGGCTCCAAAAAGGGAATATTCCTCCTTTATTTGGAACCATTTGTTCCCCCCAAAAAAGAAGGAACTGAGCGGCTCCTTCCTTCCCTATCCACAGTCCGCAACCCACACGCCTCCCCTCCGAAATAGGTGTGTTTGCCCTACCCCTATGATCCTCCTCTCCTACGCCACCACGTCGGTTCCCACGTGTGTAGCACCATGCCTGGAGGCCGCTGGCCACGTGCCTGGCTGGAGCCTAGAGGTCCCGCATGTAGCGCCATGCCTGGAGGCCGCTGGTCGCGCAACTGGTTGGAGCCCTGGAGGTCGCACGCGCCTTGCTATTGCTAGAGGCCGCTGGCCATGCGCCTTGCTCATTTGTTGCTTTCTATGATGGTGGTGGCCATTGAGTCTGGAAAAAGAAAGCGTCATGCTCATGCATCTATAGGTGAAATTAGTCATGGTCTAATTAAAGATAGAGATAAGAGCAGAATTGACTATCTTAATAATAAGATTTGGAAAAATGATGTCATTTGTGTTAATATGCTTAGACTTACTAAAGGCTCATTCTTCCATTTTTGTGACCTTATTCGGGAATGTGGTCTATGGCAAGACACCATTCACATGTGTGTTGAACAACAAATTGCAATGTTTTTGCATACCATAGGTCACAATATTAAGAACAGAGTAGTGGGCACTAATTTTAGTAGGTCCGATGAAACTGTTAGTCGACATTTTAATAAATTCTTCACACAATTGGAGAGCGACTTCATTAGACATCCATCATTGACAACACCGGCTAAAATCCCAGGGAACACACGATGGGATCCTTATTTTAAGGTAGTATCACTATTCTTGACAATGTTGATTCAAATGGTAGTGTTTGCATTGGGGCTTATCTATTGTCATTGTAATGGCCAATTAGGATTGTATTGGAGCTATTGATGGCACACATGTTCGAGCCTCTGTTTCTAAGGAAATGGAGGCTCCGTTCTGTGGTAGGAAGAGCTACCCTACTCAAAATGTAATGGCTGCCATTAATTTTGATCTACGGTTCACATTTGTGGTGGCTGGTTGGGAGGGTACAGCTCACGATGCTCTAATTTTACAAGATGCTCTAGAACGACCAAATGGTCTTTGTGTCCCCGAAGATAAATTAAAATTTGTATAGCTCATCCCTTTAGATATGACATATAATAGCTCACATACATCTCCTTATATGATAGGCAAGTTCTACCTAGTTGATGCTGGATACGAAGCCAAACTAGGATTTTTGCCCCCTTTTCGTGGTGTAAGGTACCACTTGAATCAGTGGGGCACCAATCCCATTCAAAATGAGAAGGAATTATTCAACCATAGGCACTCATCACTCAGGGTCACCGTAGAGCGTGCATTTGGTTCATTGAAGAGAAGATTCAAAATTCTTGATGATGCGATACCATTTTTTCCCTTTCCTACACAAGTGGAAATTGTAATAGCTTCTTGCATTATTCATAATTTGGTAATTGAAAACGGGGATGATTAGTTCATTATACCCGAGGATGAGGAGCTGGCTAGTATTACTCATCAAACATCAACATATGGACAAGCTACGGACCATGCCTTTATGGTTAACTTTCGACAAGAAATTGCCAATGCCATGTGGGAAGACCGTCAACACTATCATGGCAATAATGCATGAACCATTGTACTTTGTGCTTTGAATCAATGTACTTCTTATGTATGAACCAGTGTACTTTATTTTTGTATGAACCAATGTACTTTATCATTGTATGAACCAATGTACTTCTTATGTATGAACCAATGTACTTTATATTTGTATGAACCAATGGTGTTGAAATTTTCTTATGTATGATGCTACAATTTGTTTATATATGATGCTGAAATTTGCTTATGTATGGTATTGAAATTTACTTATGTATGATGTTGAAGTTTGCTTATGTATGATGCTAAAATGTATTATTTTTCAGTCAATGGAGGGAAAGGAAAAAGTGGTGGTGGAAACACTCAATGGACAGCAAGTCAATCATCTTTTGTTCAAAATTATCTTGCCAACCTTGTGTGTGAGGGAAAAAAGACATCTACCGGTTTCAAAAAGGTTCATCCCAACATTTGTGCTAAGGCTTTGAATGATCATTTCAAGATCAATAGGACAATTGATCAGATTATTAATCACTTGAAGACATTGAACAAAAGTATTCCAAAATTAATTACCTCAAGAACCTCAGTGCTGCTAGTTGGGATGAAGTTGATTTCATCATTACCTTTGATCATGAACACTAAACAAATAATTTTGAGGTATAATATGTGACTCTAATTGTATATTACATTTTTCCACTTGGTGCTATCTTATATGTACTAATTATGATGCTACTTGTTAGGACGGAAAAAATAAAGGTGATGATGAATTCATAAACAAGCCTCTTCCATATTATGGCATTTTGGCTACAATATTTGGCAACGGGACAATTTGTGAGGACCTCACAAGAACATTTTCTGCATATGTGTGTGAGAACTCATAGAAGGATGGGATGACTCCGAATGAGAGTGGGATATCATCAGATAATAAACCATCCAAGAGAGCTAAGAAAGATGACAATGTAGTTGATGGCTTAGTTGGAACAATTGACCGTGGCACTAAAACACTAGCCTCACTAGCAGAAGTCATCAAGGAAGTGGCCGCAGCTAAGACAATGCCAGGTGGTTTGTTTGAGGAGGTAAACAACCTTCTAGGTTTTGAGCTTCAGCACAAGTATAAGTACTTTGCTTATTTGATGGTTAATCCCAATATTTCAAGAGCATTCATGGAGTTGCCATTGCTTTATAAGATATCATGGATCTCAACCTTTCTTAATGAGAACTAGTTATTAGCTATGTTTGCACTTATCATTTTAGTATGGACCAAAGTATTTTGCTTATGTATTGAACTATGTGTGTTGAATTATGGACCTATATATCTTTGGAACTATGTTTGTTGAACATTTGCTATTGAATAATGTGTGTTTAACTATAAAATTATGTGTGTTGAGCTATTGAACTATGTGTGTTGAACTATGGAATTATGTATGTTGAACATTGCTATTGAAATATGTGTGTTGAATCATTATATTTTACTTATACATGTTATCATTGTTGTATAATTGTTCCATATGTGTTATGGTTATGCACTAATTGTTGTATTTTGTATTTGATTTCCGCTCTTGAACTAAACAAGGGACATAACCATTCTATTCTATCAGATTCTAGAACTAAACAAAAAACAGAGTGGCTCCGTTCTTACTTCCAAACACAGAGCGGAGCCTTTCCATTCTCAGAATCTGAACGAAACTATTCCGTTCTATGAGATTCTTGAACCAAACGCTAGCTTAGCGCGTCAACACACAGGGCACACCGCACGGGGTTTTTGGTGCTCACGGCGTGGGGCCCGCTACTTAGGGCTCGAGTCTCGTTCCCACTCGGTTCGCTCGGTGGAAGGCGCGAGGAGGCGGATTGCACAAGGAGCGCGGCTACAATCGTTGAGCAGCAGCAATTGTCAGAGGCCCCTGGCTACATCTTCTATTAACAGCCACCGCCTGAATCATTTGCATGGCACGCTTACCAAGGTAAGGTTTAGGTATTAAATTTCTCATCTCCTGTTTAATCACTAGGTTAATTAAATGATTCATCCTGTGCATGTTTCATATAATTCATTTCTTGATTGTTGAGTATATAATTTTTTGAGCTTGATGAAATTTGTGTTGAATCTATCATTCGATATTTGAGTAGCTTTTAATCTGCCTTGTGTGCTTTGTACAGGTGTATTTAAATTAGGACATCGGTTGATTTTTTAGGCTACATAATTTTTAGTGCTTATTATCTCTCAAACTGTCGCATCATATCATACATGACAAGAGAGTGATAGCACTAGCTTTATGTGGGATTTTGCTGTGAAAGCTTATTTTCTTCCACTTGTTCTTCAAGATGAGTTTTGGGTGTTTAGAAAAGGTCATTGATTCGAAAAAATTTGTTGAGGCGCATATTCACCCCCTCCCCTTTAGTCCCTCGTTTCGGTCCTACAATTGGTATTAGAGCCGGTTAGATCACCAATTGACCTTAGCCGGTTTGTGATCTATAGGCGACATGGACAGACACAGTAATATTCTGATGTTTGATGTAAAACATTTTACGTACTAGAAGGTTTGCATGGAGGATTTTCTTCAAAGTCAAGGAAGTGCATTCTGAGGAATTATCGAGTCTCGATATACGATTCCTGATACTTGTACCACTGAGGCTAAGAAGCAACAATATGATTCTAACAGTTTGACCGTGCAATTGATAAGGAAATAGGAAGATGTGATCAATAGCATAGCCTATCGACCATCAAGCCGATGACCGCGATGAGGATAGGATATTCGTAGAATATCATGCCGATCGGCCATAAGGTCGATGACCAGGGGTGAAACAATCAGGTGAGCGTGCCATCAGCCGATAAGTTGAACAATTTTACCACATAGCTCAATGAGCGCTTTTTCGATGGCAAATAAGATGTGGCGTTGAATTGAAGATAACCTGTCGGCTTGTACTCCAACAGAAATAAATAAAACATGCCAGATAACATATCTATATCATGAAAATCATCACAATAACTAGATCGGACCTAACCAAGACAGTAGCTAATCACGAAGAACTTAATAATATATCAAAGTATCGGACATGCTTTTTTTATATGAACGGTATACAACATGAAAAGGATACAATAGAAAGAGATGTCGGACTTAACCAATGAATGCTCAAACTACCACACCTAGATCACATCAATCTAAGAGATTAATCTGATGTAGCCTTAGACCTAGCCAATACACCGAGAATCAACGACCGTATTATTTTGACATTCACTTTAAGAGATCAATTTAATGCAACTGTGAGGATACTAACCTAGTCGATATGGTCATCGGTGTTGGTAGGACTCAACTCTTCACCGAAGATCGAAACGATGCAGCCCAGCTCTGAGTGTCAAACCCCGCTAGGATAAACCTTGAGAATCAAGGGTGGCGATGCACCGAGTAGTTATTTGACAGAGATGTGTGTGCTAATCTAACTAGGGGTACATATTTATAGTATGGAGACTCCGTCCAAGTAATCTATCTTAACCGATTCTAGATTTATCTTCTTTTCATCTTTATCTCCATCGGCTCCTCTGCATCCGGTCATATTGTAACAGCATGGACGAACTTCCTTGACCATATTTGACCAGATCTTTTTTGAGTTATGTTGACCGTGTGGCATCTTTAGTGGGTTTGGGCTTTACCAAATCTTGGCGTCAACACATGCTCCTAGTTTCATAGCATAATGTAGCTACTAATGCTTCGAAATTAACAACAGTCATTATCCCTGCTGCCACGTCTTCTCAAACGTCCATCCGCATGATCTTTTCACTTTGATTGCTAGCCAAAACGCTTCATATTCTAGTACCTTTATAACTCCGTCTAGGGTTCCGGCTTCATATTCTTCTCTTATTTTCCCACTTCCTCGTCTTTGGCCATTCACGACTGCGTTGAGTGTTGCCTGGTCCGATACATCTACGTATATTCATGGCGACGTTGGACCAGGCGTCATCCCACACAGTTTGGGTATTGATGTTCCTTAAGCCGGAGATTCGGTTCCTATAATCTTGGTCCTGCAAAGATCTCAACACTTTTGAAAACCGTACTCATGATTACCTTTTGACGAATGTTGCAGGTGGCCCTAATGAATCCGGTGGAATTGGCTTGACTGGCCACCGAGGAGTTACTTCTTGTTTTATAAGTACCCCGGTCACTCCGTCCTTCTTCTCCATGCTTTCTGCTCACTACTTCTACATTTTCCCCCCTCCCCCCTCCCCCCTCCCCCCTCCCCCGAGCTTGCCGCCATTTCCTTGCGTCCGTTGCCGCTCATCGTTTCCTTCCTCTTTGTCGGTCCTATGCTTTCGATATAACTAGCGATGGACACTATCAACGTAGTCCCCAAGGTAAACTCTTTGGCATCCTCTTTGTTCGGTTCTTCTTAGTTCAACTGCTCCTTTTACTTATTGTTCCTTTTTCTTTTTTGCTTCCTTTTCTTTTTGTAGAATCTGCAGACCCAAGTTCTGATCCCCATCGGCATTCATCTGTCTTGTTTCTTCTTAGGTCCTATGGGTAATCCTGACCCTATAGACTTTATTAATGCTGAATCCTGTTGAATCCCTTTCAAATTCTCTTCTATGCTTTCTTCAGTCTGGCAATCTAGTTTTGAATCCTTTCCTCCTATCCTCGGCTGGCGTGATTGGTACATCAGGGGTATCAGCCTCATACCATGCTGATCGGTAGGAAAATGACATTGGCCATTGTATCGGTCTTTCCATTGTCGAACCATACCAAAATGAGCCGATGCTGGCCACCACTTGTTATTTTTAGTCTGATGCCTTAAATGCTTTTGTCCTTGGTCATGGTCTGATGAGCCCTTCCTTGCTTGACGTTGTTTTCCTAACCTGCCTTGACATAGACTCATCGGTCGATCCCTTTTTTCCGTTCCAAACCAAGCGCTCGTCGGTACCTAATCCCTTGATAGTTGGGGCTGATATATCGCCAGACATTACAAGAAGACTGGCCTGGTGGATGTTCGTGAATACGTAGCCTTTCTTACCTTGTGGTTGGAAAGGTTCATCTTTCGTGTATCGGCCTTGGGTCTAACTTTCCTGTTCCAATTTATGGCCGAACGTCTTGCTGCTCGTGTGAGGGTTCCCCTTGGCTGATACCTCCTTGGATCCACTTATCATCTTCTTCATCTCATATCGGCCAAACTATTGGCCGGTGACCCCATTGGTCATCTTAACGGCCCTGTTGGTTTATCCAGCTCTGGCTTAATGTGTACACGGCCGATGTCATGGGGGACCTCCTCTTACTCGCATGCATTTTCCTATCGTTGTCCTAGAATCGGCTACTCCCATCTATCGCTGCTATTTTTCCTTAGGCGAGGCGGTAGCATTCTGTTCTGCTTTTCCTTTCTCTCCTGCTTCTTTGGCCACTTGCTTTAGAGGTTTTAACTTTGGGTTTTCTGATCAGACCCTCTGTATCCCTTCGAACATTATTCCGAATATGAGTGCCCTCATCAACTAATCCTTCCCGAGGTGTTCCAGGACGAAGAGTCCCTTTGTATTTTTATGGCCGCAATCCTCCCTTATCTTATGCCCGTTAATTTCACCGATGACCCTCTTCGAAAAGTCTCTTATGAGTTATATCATTCGTCGGTCTTCGCTAGACAACTGGGTTTCGGTCAACATCCTCACCACTTGTTTTTTGTTGATCGGATCCAGTCTCATGGGGAGGTCAAGAATACCTTGGATTGGGATCGCCTCTTTCATATGACTGACGAGATCCTTGCTGGTGATTTTGCCTCTTGGAGTCCCTGTCAGACATCTTCGAATGCCTTCTGTCGATGGTGGGATGAGTTGAAACAGCACATCTTCAACCGTCCTTCAATGCTCTATCGACAGCGGCTTTTCCCATGCGAAGTTGATGTAGCTCCTAAGGTGGTATTTCAATTCCTTCATTGGCTTTTATTATCCCCCTCTCGTATGCTTAACTTTGCTTCCTGGAGGACGATATGGATAAGTATCGTCCATCACGAATTTGGGAACTGGTGCCCCTACTCCCACGGCCTAGGTAAGTGGGAGACATTCCAAGGGTTCGATGCACAAACGTCAAGCACCGACACCGATTGTACGCCGATCTACCAGGGCTCACGCTAGTCAGATGAACTCGGTTCCTTTGGTGCCGCATGCCTCTTTGACCGTACCAGCCCCAGACGTTCATCCCACATCGGTGGCTAAAATACCGTATTCCGTCTAGGTTTGTCCTTATCTTTGGTACCAGTTGTTGACACGAAAATGTGCCCCCACACTTGGGACAGTTCGACGATCCAAAAGTGTGTGGATACTTAGGGACAAGCCTAAGCGTAACACAACACTGACATCGCGTTCCGACTACCCTTAACAGTGGCAAGGGGGTGGAGTCACCAGGTAATCAGATCACACAAAAATAATATAATTAGTCGAAAAGTAATATATATTAAATAAAACAAATCAGCAAGCTAAACGGAGCCTGACTGATTCGAAGTGTATAGTGCGAAGGGTATCGCAGAAGGGTACGTTCGATGCCTGATGCGAAGGGTCTCGCCGAAGGATGCCTTCGGCGTTCGGACTAATCTGGTCGAAGGCAGGCTCCAAACAAATCTCGACGCGACAATAACCTTCGAACAGCTAGGTTCAGCGCGAAGTCTCTAACACAATAAAATAACTCAAACGCAGCGCACTGGTGTGCTTCGTCTGGCGTGGGGTGTAAATGTGGTGAAGCCTGATGTGACAAAGCCTGTTGCAGAGCGTGCTAGTGCGTGGGACTCGGTCAAACCGACAACAGTGTGACAGTCTGGCACGAGTAGTGGAAGCAGGGATTTCACCGAAGGGTGTTTTGGCAACCTCCGAAACCAATCTCTTGGCTCCGGATACCTCCAGCGAAGTAGCTCCGAGCATGAAAACCTGCAACAGAACAGAGATCAAGTGCCAATTCAGCCTAGGGACCAAATCTACTAAGTGTTGCAGTAGGGGAATGAAGGTAGCAATCTGTTACGCAAATTAGCGGATACTTCATAGGCAAAGTAACAAGGCAATAGCAATCTGTTACGTAGATTAATGGATACTTCACAAGCAAAGTAACAAGGACTACCACTATTCCGAAGTAGCAAACCCACAAAGGTTGCAGAAAAGTAAAGATAAAAGTAAAGGTACGGTTCAAAGCTAGGACTTAGTAGTTGATTTGTGTTGGGGGGGGTTAATTAACTGGCCTCACCCCTATATTTATAGGGGCTAGTCTTCTAATCTCTAAGATTAATCTGTTAAGATTTGGCCTAATCATGCGTAGGGATAAATTTAGCTAGAATCAGATTCAAACTCTATCTCTGGAATTCAGCACGAAGTGGGCCTTCGGCTAGGCCCGCTGAAGCCTGCTCTTCGGGCCGAAGCTTCGGCGAGGCAGGCCTCCGAAGGCCTTTGGGCCAAAGCTAGCAGACCTGCTGGAAGCTTCCGAAGCCCATAGCTCCAATGGGCCTTCGGCCCTAGAGGGCTTCGGCCCGATTCAGGACACGTGTATTTTTGACCCAAATTACCAAAATTGATATTTTAACAAACTTAACCATTTAATGCCATTTTTCTCTATCGACACATGCCCCCTTGCCTTTTAGTGAACTAAGTGAACTAAAAGCATAACGGGCTAAGGATAATACCTCCCATATTGGCCTTTCGACAGTTTAAAGCAGTTTGCTACACACTCGGGAAATACCTTTTCAAGTAGATACCATTCAAAGCCATTCGAAACCGCTCTCCTTGTTGAGATTCTAACACATATGCATTACCTGGAGCGATTTTGGCTATTTTGAAAGGGCCTGCCCAACTAGATGACCACTAACCAAATTTTGGGCTCTTGGTGCCTTAGGGCAAAATCGTCTTCCAAACCAAGTCATCAACTTGAATCGATTTTGGTTTAACTTTCTTATTGTAGGCTCTACCTACTCTCCTCTTGTCTATCTCTATAGCTTCTAAAGCCTTTAGCCTCTAATCGGTCAGTTCTTCTAAATTGTCCTTCAAAAGAATTTCATATTCATCGACCGATAAGCCATCTTGCTTTAGAACTTTTAAAGAGCCAAGATCTACTTCTATGGGTAGAACGGCCTCTTGTCCATACACTAGCTCATATGGACAAACTTTAGTAGCACCGTGCTTCGCAACTCTACAAGCCCATAGCGCCTCGGAAAGCACTCCATGCCACCTTTTAGGGAACTCTTCAATTTTCCTCTTAATAAGCTTAATCACAGTTTGATTACTAGACTCGGCCTGACCATTGACCTGAGCATAATATGGTGAAGAGTTTATTAACCTGATACCATAAAATTCGGCAAAGTCTCTCACCTCTTTAGAGACAAATGAACTACCTTGATCCGTAGTGAGAGTTTGAGGAATACCGAATCTATGTATAATGTGCTTCAAGATAAAATCAGTTACCTCATTGTGAGTCATATTCTTGAGAGGCACGACTTCAGTCCATTTGGTGAAGTAGTTCGTTGCCATCAACACGAACCGATGCCCTTTTGAAGAAGGAGGATGGATCTGGCCGATGAAGTCTAAACCCCAACCTCGGAACGACCATGGCTTGTAATGAAGAAAGGGCTAGATTAATATTACCAAACTTCTGACACACTTTACACCCTTTATAATATCTAAAACAATCCTCAGTCATAGTCGCCCAGGAGAAACTAGCACTTTTGAGGATCCAACTCATTTTTTGGGCCGACTGATGAGTTCCACAAAGCCCTTCATGGACTTCTCCCATTGCTACTTGGGACTGTTCATCGTCTAAACACTTTAAAAGTACTCCATCAATAGTTTGGTGATACAGTACATCATCTAGCAACCCAAATTTAAATGCTTGTCACCGAACTTTCTGATCAACCCTTTGACTAGGATTTCACAAATACTAAACGATTGGAATTCTCCAATCGCCCTTATGGACATCTAGAGGGTTTGTTGACTCCTCTCCTAGAGTGATGTCCAAACTATTAACTTTGGAGTGCCCCCCCCCGGGCCTTTCCCACTTCTGCCAAAGTCTGATTGGATCGGCCGTGCGGAGCTGATTAGGCTGAAGCCTTCCGTCGGAGGGTTCCGGTTCTCAAAGACCTCCGCTGTCCAACAGGTTTTGGCGCAGGGGCTCCAGCACGCAAGACCCTTCAGTGGACGAAGTGTTCCGGCCTGAGGGCTCCAGTGCATGGCACTCCCCAATGGTCGTAGGGGTCCGACCCGGAGGGTTCGATAGACATCATGCCTACCTAAAGCTTCTAGCTTCGGCAGCAAGACCAAACATTGGCTTTTCTTGTACAAAAAATTTTCCTCTCCTGACTTGATAGTTAGATGCTTGTTGAGCCAAATCATTTGCAATTTAATTGGTTTCTCTTGACACGTAAGAGATTTTGAAGTTGTCCAAAGTAACAATTATGTCTAAACATTTATCCAAGTGATTATTTAGCAAGCCATTAAAACATTGAGAACTCTTGGCTACTTGTTGTACTACTAACAGAGAATTACCATATTCATGGACATGTTTAGTACCTATAGATTCTAGCAATTCAAGTCCTAGCAATAGAGCCTCATATTCAGCTTAGTTATTAGTAGAGGGAAATTCTAAATGGATCGAGGTCTCAAAGCGCATTCCATTAGGTGATATGAGGACCAATCCAATACCTTGGCCATTCTTACAAGCTGAACCATCAAAATAAAGTTTCCATGGTACTACTTCAATTAGAGCAATATCGTCACCCCAATTGATGTCTACGTGGTGATCAACTATAAAATTAGCGACAATCTGACCTTTCATAGCCCTTAGAGGCTCATAGGCCAAATCGTACTCAATCAAAGCGTAAGCCCACTTTCTGATTCTTCCACTTAGAATCGGCTTTTGCAACATGTAGAGTAAGAAGATAGTGACGTAATTTGGTACATGTGTAATAAAGTGATAAACATAAACGCTCCACAAACGCGTACCTGGTTTCGGCGTCTAGTAGGCGGCGGCTCAAGAATATGATGATGTACTCTTTTCCTTCCACCTCCTGGGTTAGCACAGCACCTATCACTTTATCTTCGGTGGCGATGTACAGCCGAAACAGAATTCCGGCTTTTAGCGCTCTTACCACGGGTGGTGATGATAAGCACTCTTTAATCTTTTCAAAAGCGCTTTGCTGACTTGCTCCCCCCAAGTGAACTCGACTTCATTCTTTAGCCGGAGTATAGGGACAAAGGCATCAATTTTGCCAAACAAGTTAGATATAAAGTGACACAAATAATTCACTTTGCCTAGCAACTTTTGCACATCTTTCTTGCATGTCGGCATAGCAAAGTTTCTAATCTTCTCAAGCCTCTTAGGATCAATTTCTATACATCTTTCATGAATCATGAATCCTAAGAACTTGCCTGCCGACACGCAAAAAGCGCATTTGAGTAGGTTCATTTTCAAGCCGTACCATCGCATCCTATCAAAAGCAACTTTTAAATCAGCTAAGTGGTTTCCCATAGCATCCGGTTTGACTACAACATCATCTATGTAAACTTCTAACATAACTCCTAACAAGTCATGAAAGATCAAGTTCATAGCACGTTGATATGTAGCGCCAACATTATTTAAACCAAAAGTCATATCGACCCACTCGAACAAGCCGAAAAAACTAGGGCATCGAAAGGTTGTCTTGTAGATGTCCTCTTCGGCCATAAAAATTTGATTATAACCAGCATTGCCATCAAGAAAACTTAGTACCTTGTGTCCTGAAGCATCGTTGATTAGCATGTTGTCTATTGGCATTGGATACTCATCCTTCAGAGTGGCCTTATTTAGATCCCTCAAATCAATACAAACTTGTATATTGCCGCTCCCTTTCTTTTCTACAGGTACAATGTTAGCGACCCATTCAGCAAACCTGCATGGCCTAATAAACTCAGCCTTGAGTAATTGCTCCACTTCTTCTTTAACTCGGTCATAGACGGCCGAATTAAAGCGACGAGGAGGCTATTTATAAGGCCTAAATCTGGATTGGATAGGTAGCCGATGCTCCATGAGCTCACGGCTTAATCCGAGCATCTCACTATATTCCTATGTGAAACAATCGACGTACGACCGAAGCAGCTTTATTACTTCGGCCTTCTCATCAACCTGTAAATGTTGGTTTACAAAAGTCAGCATTGGGATGCTACCATCACCTATGTCAATCTCTTCTAAAGGGTCGGCCGACGCAAAACCTTGACCTAATTTTTCTACTTCGCTAAAGTCTTCAATGGCTTCGGCAATACCGTCTTTAGCAGACCAATATTGCTCTACACGAGACTTTAGTAAATCTAGATTACTTTTGCTAGACATGACTACTAATTTAGAAATAGCCATGCTACACCAGCCGGCTTTATAGACACTAGTACGAAACGTCCTCCGGACACGCTAACGAAGTCATAATCCGGAAGATCTCTACCTGATAGAGATTCTACTTTGTTGTGGATGGCGTCAATGGACACATCGGCCAATGCTACCTGGGCCAAAGTGTCTGCGGGTATGACCTCTACCTCAATGTCGTCCCACTGAATCAGGCATTGATGCAAAGTAGAAGGAATGCAACATTTTGCGTGAATCCAGTCACGCCCGACTAGCACACTATAGTTACCTTGCACGTCAACGACGAAGAATGTTGTGAAACCTAGTGGGGTCGCACTATGGTTTCTGTCTTTGCGATGAGTGATTGACAAGGATGAGCGATCGAGTGAATGAGTTAGTGAAGGTTTGATTGCATCGATGGGTTCGATGTGTGGTTATGGAAAGTGGTTGCCGAGGGGATCAGTGTGCGTCGCGTTCTTGTATTGGCTTGTATTGAATGTGCAGGGTGGAGATGCTGACCAACTATCAATGGTGAGTGATCGAGGGTCAAGCGAGGATCTCGATGCCAAAGGATTAGGGAGATCGGGTGAAGTTGGAGAAGATCTCAAGAGTGCACGAAAAGATCAAGCAAAACTTGAACGGACGGATGGTTGCGACGGCGTGTCGACCGAGTCTGCGAAAGGGAGGCCAAGACAAGTAATCAGGCGGCTCGAGGGTATCAAGAGCAGAAAAGGCTTGGTGGCGCTCGGAGTCGCAAAGCGGTGTCATGAGTGGAAGAGTTGAGAAGCTTTGTTGGTTTTTGCTGAAAACTGTCACATCTCTAAATGTTTTTAAATTCCAATAATTAGGAGTTTAGTTTTATTTTAGTATTTCAGTTTATTAGGGTAAACTTTTGGTATATTTTTAGAAGTGTCAAGTTCTGAAAATATATTAAAAGGTTGAGTTGAGTTTTTTGTTAAGAGTCAAAGAGGGGTAATTTTCAGGATATTTTATTCGAAATTGCCTAAGGGTCTTTTTGTAAAAGTGTCTTCTAGAATGTGCGTACTTAAGGGGTCTTCATCAAAGTTTTGGTTGGACAGGGGAATGAGATTTTTGTTCACAATACCTGAGAAAATTCTGTTCGGATGAACTCCTCTTACCAGCAACAGTATTGACGGCGTTGTAGCGTGTAAGGTTGGATTTGGTTTTTTAGTGCTGGATTGCTCTGTTTTCCTCTCTGCTTTCACTAGAACTCCTTGTTGAAGCGTTCAGCCATCACAGGGAAGCATCTCAAGGATTCATGGCTATCTTCAGGTAAGTATTGTGCATCTATTCCATTTAGTTTTCTTGTTGTCTTGATTTCTGTTTCTGCTGTTGAGTTTGAGTAAAAGGGTAAGTAGGATTTGTTCATGCTGATCTGGTAAGTCTTAAGATTATGAATTACTTGAACAAATTTTGTAGGTTCTAGATTTCTGATTTCATCTTGTTTTGCATAAAATGCAAGTAATGATATAAGTATTCTTTTGTCATTTGTTGAAATCAGATCATCAGATTCAGTTCTTCAAGTGCTTCCAGAGTTTTGATCTAGTGTTTTCAGCTTTTTCAAGTTCTGCTGTTTTGAGTTAGTGCTATTATTCTGAAACATTAGCACAGGTCTGAAGTTCATGTTACTCAGTGGTTGTTCCTGTCTACAAGTATTCTCAGCTTTGAATTGCAGGTTTATCCTTCTAGTTTAATATTCAATGATTTTAATTTTTCTAACCTAGTTCATCTGTCTTCTGGTATCAAATGCACCAATTCTGTGATTTATTTTTGATCTTCTTGTTCTTGATCAATTGCAACAGATGGCTATGTGATGTGTGTTCTTCTGTTGGTGATTACTCAGTTTTTGATCTATCTGTTGTGACTGGTTGGAACTGTTTGACAATATTGCAAGTGATGTAGAAAATCTTTCTTTCTTCAGCATGTCTTGATAAGTTTTATCCTTGACTATACTGTAATTAGTGTCAAAATAGTAGAACTGTCCATATTCTGCAGTTTTCTGAAACCATGTTTATCTCATGTGAATATTGTTGTTTTAGAGATATAGTATTGAGCTTCTATTATTGATGTGATCTAATCTTCAGTGAAGTTACATCATAAGAAGTACTGCTAGTGTAATTACTGTTTTGTAGTTACATCTTTCTCTAGTTGTTTCATCAAAATTTCTGTGTTGTTTGTGTGTATTTCAGAATTGAGATTTCTGTTAATACATAGTATTTTCTGAATCAGAACAGTTGCACATGATCTGTATTGAAGTCGATTTTTGAGTTATTTGCTGAAAAATAGGTTAAGAATTGTTTTGAGGTCTAATGTATTCAAAGGATAGCAGTCTGATTCATTAGCATGTTGCTGTAAAGAATAGATGTGTATTCTTGTTTAGCTCTGAACTTTCCTGCAATCCTGATTGATGATCTGAAACAGTATTTTGAGTAGTTTCACTAGCTTGAATTCATTTAAATCTTTACATCAGTTTTTTGTATCCACAAGTGAAATGCTGCAAATCAACTCAATCTAGAATATGTTTACCTGTCTTTGTATATTATTTTAGAGTTGATTGCTTCAGAATTGATTATGACTTGATATCTGAAAAATTGAATAGCTCTGTACTAATTCTCTGGTTGCTTTATTTTTTCCAGGTTAAGATACATTGTGGTTTTAGTTCTTATTCATTTATAGTGATCTGTTTCAAACTGAATTCCAAGTGTAGTGAACTTAATTGACTTGGCTGGATGTATTGAAACATAACTTCAGTTCTGAACTCTGATGCTCTGGAATTCCTCTTTCTGTCTGATTAAGTACTGTACAAACTAAATTTCTGTTTCCAGTAATCTTTCTCATCTAGTTTGTGCTAGTCTTTCTCCTTCTCACCTTGTCTTATTCTAAATATGAAGTTAAAATTAAGTAAGGTCAGATTGTTTGTTTCAAGAAATTGAGTTGAGATTCTTTCACAAAAAATCAAATCAGAATTATGTTGGAATACGGAGTTGAACTACTGTTCATTTATCAGATTTGCAATAGTGGTTGTTAAGCAAATTTGAAATGATTATTTCATTGAACTTTTACTTGATCACTTTATTCTTGGAGGAGTTTTGTTGATATCATGTGTTTGCTTATCCTTTGTGTCAAGTAAGGCTCAGAGTGTCAAGTAAAATTGTTGGAGGTATCTGATTGGTTTGAATTTGAATTTGAAATTTTAGAGGAGCATTGGGTGATTTGATTAGGCCATATGATTCACGAGAATTAGTCGAGGCGCCTATTCACCGCCCTCTAGTCGCCATTCCGATCCCACAATGTTGTTGGCAACGTCTTGTTGCCTACTGTCAACTCCATGGATAGCGCGCCTTTGGCCTCAGAACTCTCGCCGTTAATGCCGTTGAGCATTAAGTTAGCTTTCTACAAGTCCTCCTCGTCCCTGCCAAGTTTCTTCAATAGCGAGTAAGGCATTAGGTTAATAGTGGCACCACCGTCAACAAGCATTCTAGAGATCGGCTTCCCGTCAATGTGACCTTTGACGTAAAGAGGCTTTAGATGGCAAGCCGCATCCCCGGGTTTCTCAAAAATAGCATTGCACGGGCTGAGGTTCAACTGAGCGACCTCGGCCTCGTCTTGGGGTAGGGCGAACTCAGCGGGCAGCATGACGACGTTGATGTCCATCGCTTGAGGCGTGGGTCCCTTAGAGATGGGCGAGTAGTCGTCGTCGAGCGCATCGTCGTCATCACTTGGACTAGGAGCCGGTTTGATTATATCAACCGGCTTGATCCTCCATACCTGTATCATTGATGGTCGAGGGTGGATTTCCTCAAAGATGGCGTCTCTCTTATCCTCGGCTTTCTTCTCGCACATCACCTGTGCCCGTAGGCGTTGCAGACGCCTTTTCTTTGATTTGGACATACCTAGAGGTGCCCAAGATGGTTGTGTCTTGGTACCAGGTGCCACTTACATGTCTCTGTGATTTTTGGTCGAAGGGGTACTTCCCAGGTGAGCCTCGCATACCTCATAATCGAAGGGGCCTTCGCTGCGGACCCTGCCAATCGGACGGGCCTCGTTTGGCCGGTCAGACCAGGCTCTGGCGCTGGCTTCGGCTGGAGTAGGGAACTTTCCTCTGTCGGGCTTCGGTGAGGGGGCCTTTAGGATGGGACTTCCTGAGACCCTACTCTGACTGTGATAGCTTCAAACTCTCCATCCTTCACCTCTTCATGCCCATCTTCCCTGGCTCCATCCTATGCGAGTCGATTCGGAGGTACCACAGATAGCCTGTTGATGATGTCTCCCTTCGCCGCGTCTGTTTGTCCCTGCTAGTTATAATACTCCGAAGGAAAACAAGGGACAGTGCTAAGTTGCGTAGGGTGCTCTGATTGTGATGCGTATGGAGCCCACGGGGTCCCTTCCCAATTGTATGGCAGAGGCATCGGTGGCTCCAATGGCTTCGCCCACTGTGAGCCGAACCCATTACCTACAGGGGGTTCGACCATTTCAATGGTACCTTGGACCATATCAGCGAGCGGTCCTACTAGGCCGGAGGTACGTTCGGCCAGTTCGGGCCGAAGCCTCCCATGGGAGGGTTTGTCCAGAGCGGAGCCGGTTTCAGCCATTGGGGCCCGAACTCGTTCTGCGTAGGGCTCGGCCACTGGGTGTAGGATCAAGAGTAGCAACCAGAGGGGGTTGTTGGCGTAAAAGATTACGCTAACAGGTTTCGGAGATTAAGAACTGACAAATGAAGTATTTGTGAAGTGAACTATTTCAAGCCTCCGAATTGGATAATAGCTCAAAGCAGTTCGAAGTTTTGTATTGAATGACTGAGTATTCGATGCCTATTACAGGGTGAGAAGGGGGGTATTTATAGGTAAAAATCTTAAGGAAAAGACCTTGTTACCCCTCAATTACAACCGATATAGTGGAAACTATTCCGTACCCCTAATAGGGTTAAAATGGTAAAAGACTAGTCTAATCAGAAAGAAGATAAGTCTTTCATCCTCGCTGGTGGATAAACTCTCTGAAGATTCAACCTTCAAAGTCATACTCCGAACAGAAGTATGCATAGATTCTTCGAGCTTGATCATGTACTAAACCGGAGTTAATACTGGAACTTCGGTTTAGTAGATTGGCTTTGTCTTATTGTTGTAGAGACCCTGAGGATAATGTATTTTCCCCCAACAGTAGCCCCTCGAATACGCTTCTCCGAGTGATCTATAAAGTTAGGAGAGCAGTATACGCAAGAAAAATAATCATGCATAGGGGTTAATAAAATTTATCAACCTTCGAAATATTCAAGAATTTAGAACTTCGAATCGATTTCCAAGCGAAGATCTTATTCGATCAGCTCCGAAATCAATTTTTGCAAAGTTGAAAGGACCGTTAGACTCAGAAAAATAGCCGTTATCTTTTTCCTTTCAGAAGAAGTTATAACGTTTCTTTAATTTCGTAAGCAATAATGGTCCGGAAGACGGAACGCCAAGTATGAATGGTAAAAAATTGTGAGTTCAGGCTATAAATAGAGGAGTGAAAGGCATCCGAGATACTTTTCTCACTGTTCTCGCGCAATCTCCCATTTAGCCTCCAGAGCTTTAGTCCAAACTCCTTGTTCCGTACGATGGCGAAGACAAGCTTCAAGGCGCCCGGGGCGTCCTCGACTTTGGCCAGACAGCAAGCCATGGTGTCAGCAGCAACGGTAGCACCTGCGGGGAATCCCCCACAAGCCGCCCCCACAACCTTCTTCCGACTTCCTCCAAGTACTCAGACCAATCATATATGCTGGGGCCATCAACCTGCAAGAGGAAGACGATAGCAGCAGCAGTTGCAAGGAAGCTTAGCCTGGGGGTTAGGATCCGCGAGCCTGGGCAGGAGGCCATCCCTTTGCCTCGGCCTGGAGAAGTAGTTGTTTTTGAAGCTTTCTTCGAGGCGGGGTTAGGGCTTCCGACAGTGAACTTCTTATCGGAGGTATTGGAGCTTTTCCACGTCACTCTTCCTCAACTTTCTACAAATGCGATAGCGCGCCTCGCTATCTTCGAGTGGGCGCTACGAGCTAAAGGCTATGAAGGGAGAGCAGAAATATTCGCCACACTTCACAAAGCCTCCTGCTAGCCGAAGACTTACCGAGGCTCCGGAGGAGAGAAGATCATAGTTGCCTTCGGCAGTATTAACTTTAGACTCTGAGACGAGTACCAAATGTGATTTCCAGTGAAGGCCATCAACGCTAGATGGTACACGGATTAGATTCTTCGGTGGTTCTACGCCGAAGTGGGAGTAGATAGCAGTTTGGCCAGGCCTCTGCAAGATATACACTTTCGAAGGGAAGCCGAAGTTCATCCAGACTCTGGCCAACTCGAAGCTCGTCTCAATCTGCTACAAAGGATAAGTCACCGCATGAGCATGCAGTACTTAGCGGAGGAGTTCATCGGGCTCCAGATTCCGCCTCTGATAGCCAACTGGCCTGTTAGCTTTGAAGAGGATCCGGAGGGTGGACTCCGAAAAATGTCTCCGAGTTCGAGCTCTGTAGGTAACTTCGAAAACTACAAAATGTTTCATGTATGATAATTTCATAAAAAATGATATAACAGATAAAAACTTATCTTTCAACTCCACAAGCCTCATTGACTTCGGAGCAAGTCATACGGGCTTCGAAAAAGGTCCTCGGAGCTCTTACCCCCGTTGAAAAAGAATGGAGGGTGAAACTGGTAGGGAGTTGGGAGCGATTCAATCGGGTATGGAGCATACTCAGAGTCGTCACCCCTTCTCTTCCAGACTGGATTACTTCCGAGGCTGGTCCGAAGAAGAGGAAACCTGAGGCTAGGACCTCGGCACCAGCCAAGACTCCCGTGAAGAAATTGGCCCGTAAACCCAAGAACATGGCCCCTTCCAAGTCTGCTACTTCGTCTTCAGATTCATCTGAAGATGAAGGAGAGAGGGAAATTCAAAGGTTATAGACCTTGTTACCGGGGATGAAGAGGCGCGGGCAGATGTCGAAGTCCCAGCTACATGTGACGCAGTGATTTTGCCGGCTATGCAAGACGACCTCGAACAGGCAGGGACTTCAAATGTCCTGCCAAGCCAAGAAGCCCCTACCGCTGAAGGCGGAGTCGAAGTAGCAACTGATGAAGCTTCGATTCCGGACAAAGTGATGACTCCTGTTCTAGGAGAGGTTCCAACAGATAATCCTTCGGTTCCAAACTTTGACTCCGAGGAAGACTACGAAGGGGCGTTCGAGCCTCCGAGTAGTCCCATACTCGTCCGTCGACAATATGTCGAAGGTAAGCCTCAATATAGTACCTTTATGTTTGTGTCTTGCAAAATTTATGCAATATATAATACCTTTGATTTTGCAGGGTCAACCCCCATGGAGATGACCCCTGCCGCGAAGACTCCTCCTGAAGCCTCGACAACTCCGAAATCAATTCCAGAGGAGGTTATAAAAATGGGGCCCGGAAAAGGTAAAGGGAAGATGGATCCTTTTCCTGCTCCGAACTCTGGATTGACTCCATCGGAATCTACAGAAGGAGGCCAGTCCGCAGAAGGGGGCCAATCCACCGAGGTCTCTAGGGATGCAGCGCTGTGCTCCGGCCCTTCACCCAGTGAAGATGATCAAAGAGCCTTGTCAATACTCCCCCTCCTAGCTCCTTTCTTGGAGCGAAGGACCGGGCTTCGGACTCTGCTAGAGCCTTTGGCTCGAGCTAATCGCGAAGTCGGGGAGACTCACTTGGTGGCTATACTTGGGGAAACCAAATGGTCGGAGTTAGATGCAGCCTTGGAGCGGGCAGCATACTAGGTACGAAGTATCTGCAATAAAAGAGTTGGTTTTAACTTGTAAGTAGTTTACTCACATTGCTTTTTCCTTCGCAGCAAATAGTTTTGGCCCGAGCTGCAGCTGTTTCTAACGAGCGGGAATGAAATCGTCTTAAGGAGAAGATAACTGCCCTCCAAGAGAGTCTTGACAGCTCCGAAATTCGAACTTCCAGCTTGGATGAGATGGTGGCAGTGGAAAGGAAAGCCAAACTTGGTCTAGAAGCTGCTAATCGGAATCTCGAAGTCGAACAAATCGTGCTTTGGGCTGAAGTAGAAAGAATGCGAACAGAGCAAGCGACCACGGGGGCCGAGCTGGTCAAGCTCTAGGAGGAGTAGGCGAAGTCAATGGAAGAGGCCAATAACTTGCTCGGTTAGAAGAACTCCTTGGTTACGGAGGCAGCCAGGCTATCTTCTTTGATAGACGAGCTATCTTCGTCAAGGGATATTTTGGCCGAAGACAAGGTGAAGTCCAAGAAGGTAGCTGTAGAGACCATGGACAGCCTTCGGGGTGTCTTAGAATACTTCGGTACTTCTTGGACATTACCTTCGACTGGTGATGTCCCCCTGCTACGAAGGTTGAAGATGATCCAAGCAGAAGCAAAGATGATGAAGACAGTGGGTATTCGGTATGGAAAAATCTCTGGCCAAGTATCTTCTCTCGGAGTACTTCGCTACTACGAGGATCTAGGGCTATCAGTAGCACCAGACTCAGGGGCGGCTCCCATTACCTTCGACGACAACCGACTCCTAAACCCTTCCGAGGACGTGGCCGCAGCTTGGCAAGCCTTCCAAGCATCTTGGAGAGCCGAAGGTTGATCAACGATCAAGGCTTGGATTGATGAAGGACTTCGCCAGAAGCAAGCACAGTCGCAAGCCTCGAGTAGCCAGCCCCCACCAGACCCGAAGGTCTAGTTTTGCTCAGGGCTCCGAATATGTAAAAATTTATGAATGAAAAGACTTATTTGGAAATGTTTTTAGGCTTTTTGACTTTTATGGATGATCTCAAAGTGCTAGAGGTTAACGAAGAGCTTCGACTGCTATGGGCTACCTTCGAAACTTTCAGACCTCACAAACGCTCTCGATTTTCAATTCCTCGAGAAAGCTCCGATGTAATTACGCCCGAAATATGCAAATATATATTATCTTACATTAAAGAGGTGGAAAAAGAAGTTAACTTGGAAACTTCATCTTCTGAAGACATTGAATGGTCCGAAGAAGAGAATACTGTTGAATAACAAACAAAGAAAAACCATGAACAACTTTGAAGCTGGGAGAGAAGCCTCAAGCGACTTCGAACTTGGGCTGAACTCTAGCAGGAACAAAAAGATTTCTGAGCTTCGAAAGGAGGAAAAAGAGTTAAACGTAAAGTTATTAAAACTCCCGGTTGCGGAACTAGTCGTTCTGGCTTTAGCGGTAGTTCTAGAGATTGAAGGGGTCTTCGTTTCCTTCTTGGTATAGATACAGACTTTTCATGATGTAATGTAATCTGTTCGAATGTTAAAGATTGAAGTTTCAAAATTGTATCCCTACTTCCTAGCCCCTCTTTGGGTGTAAGCCACTTCGAAATTCGTCGAAGGTAGTTACGCGCAACAAAAATATCTTTAGCTAGGAATACAATTTTGGAGGCTCAGAGCCCCTTAACAACTTAAAGATTGATTAAAATCTCAAAAAATGTCTTCGACTACTTGGAGTCTGAAAACTGGTAACTTAGTACCTTTTGTTTGAATGTAGTCACTTCGGACTATTTTTTCGGATACCTTAGTATCCAAAACAATTGGTCACTTTGGACTCTTTTTACAAACATTCTAAGCTATTAGCTCAAAGTCTGTTTTGTTTGGCCTCCTTCGGCTCTTTTTGAGAATACTATCAAACCAGTGGTTCGGAATTCGCATAATGGTCTCCTTGGACTCTTTTTATGGATGCTTTCAAGCCAGAGATTGGAATCCGTATCATTTGGTCTCCTTGGACTCTTTTTACGGATGCTTTCAAGCCGGTGGCTTGGAATCCGTTTTTCTATGAATTTCCCACCTCGTCGGAAGCTTCGAACCAGTGGTTCGAAGTCCGCAAAATTGGTTCAAATGAATGACACTTCCCTCACAGCCAACTTCGTTCCTCCAGTACGTCCACTAGAAGTATGAAGTTTTTGAGAGGTAGGCATTATCTGAACCATGAACTTTATTAATTCATAAGGTATTTACAAATGATTACAAGGAGCCCCTATGCAAAATATCACTTTAGGTGCTTCCAATGCCAGACATGCTTCAACTCTTTGCCTTCTAAATTAGCTAGCTTAAAAGAACCAGGGCGTCCTGAATGTAGAATAATGTATGGACCTTCCCACTTATTTCCCAATTTCCCTGGTGCTATAATGCTTCGCAAAACTAGATGACATGGTTTAAGTTCATTAAGCTTAACCTTCGGGTCATACCAAGTCTTTGTTTGCTATTGATATTTCGAAAAATTAGCCACAACTCGAAGCCTTGTTTCTTCTGTTAAATCAAGCGAAGCTTGTCTTTCTCCTTCTATTTCAAGCTCAGTGCTACAAAGAGATCCTCCTTTAAGCACCGTCGGCGTCATAGCTTCATCTCTAAATAATAATCTGAAAAGAGTAAAACCTGTGGATCTCGTTTGAGTGGTCTGAATGGACCATAAAATCTTCGGGATCTCTTCGGTCCACAGCCCCTTTGCTAACCCTACTGTTCTTCGATTTAGCCCTGATAGAATATTACCATTAGCCCTTTCGATAGCTTCATTAGACTGAGGATGGCGGACTGTAGGACCGAAAGTAGCGACCAAAGGGGGGGTGAATGGGCGCCTTAAAAAAATTCTTTCAAATCAATGGCCTGCTCCCAATACCCAACGCACCTCAACAGACTACGCAGCAGAAAATAAACAGAAAGCCTAAGTCTAAAGGTTTCTAACCTAGAAGCAACTGGTGAAAAACAGTGTAAAACTAAAGTAGTGCAACTAGGCAGATGAACAAGTTGTAACAGGCCTAAACTTCTCAAATAAATGATCTAAGTATGTGTAAGATGAAAAGAGAAGTTACTGTCCAAATTTGTCTCCTGTTCGGAACTTGGCGAAGCCCCCTTCGCACGTCGAGGTCTGCTTCGGAGGTTGGTGACGGAGTCTATCCGAGATGCCGAAGGTGACTCGATCTAGCCTAGTTCGAAGTGGCAAGTTGCGAAGTGTACTTTGGAGCGAAGTATGACAATGCCGGAGCCTGGTTCGAAGTATGTACTTCGAAGTCAAGGCTTCGAACACAGCTTCGAACCAAGAGCTTCGGAGCAAGATGACTGAGTCGAAGCCTGCTTCGAAGTGTGCACTTCGAAGACAAAACTTCGAACACAACTTTGAACAGAAAACTTCGAAGCTAACCTTCGAACAGAAAGCTCCAAACACAACTCACAAAAGGAAAATCTTCGAACAAAGAAGCGAAGTCAGTCACACGACAGAAAACCAGGTCCGAAGCCTACTCTCTATCTTCGAACAGAGAAAGCTTCGGAAAGAGAACCGAATGCTGACACGCCACAGAGAAATCCAAGTGAAGTCTATCAGAAAAGACAAGCTTCGAACCCAACTTCGAAGCCTAACGAAGTGTGCACTTCGAACAGATAGATTCGGAGTATGCTTGTTCGAAGTATGCGATGCTGTCCATTCAGAAAGAACTTCGAAGCTAGCAACTCAGACACAAAAACCGAAGTTCGCAGTTTGAATGAAAGCTTTGAAAATGTTAGATCGAAGCCTGCCTCACGGAGCTGAGGGTCTTCGAACACAGAAAGATGACTTCGCAGAAACAGTCAAAAAGGCATTTACTCCAATCTGCTTCGATCAAAAAGGCAGTACAGTAGAAGGTAAAAAGCTGGCAGCAAGTACTGTAGCTACAGTAGCAGTACTACTTGCAACAGCAAGAACTAGTACTACTTCTCACGAAGAACACACGCAAGAGATGGACATTCTCAGGAATAAAATCAACACGGCTCACCCAACAGAAGCTTCTTGAAACAGTGGAATAAATGCACACGCTTCAGTAAAGAACAAGGAATTCAATCTCCCAGAAGTAAAATAAATGCACAGTAACCAGGGAAGAACAAGTGCCTGGCGGCGCACACAGGAGAGAGAGGAAACGTGAGAGGCAAAATGACCCAATGAATGATGCAAAAGTGATTTCTAGAAGGGTAGTCCAAACCCTAGGGATTGGGGTCCTATTTATAGGCAGCCCAACACTAGGAATATTCTACCAGCCGCTTAGGGTTTTTTACAGACTCAAAAATAAAGGAAAAGACTCTACTGCCCTTAGGTATTTTTACAGACACGACTGACTGACTGTGGGCCTAGAGTAACAGATGACTTATCCGGAAGCTAAGTTTTCGTAGCGACTACGGCTTCTCTTCTGGACAGTCGGATACAGAATCAACGATTGTCAGTTTTACGCCGAAACTGACAAAGCCTCCACCGGCTTTGCACCAGGTACCCGGATTGGGCCGGCCCGACTCCGCAGCTCTCTCAGCCCGGCAATCGCTCGCCGCCCGTGTACTTGAGTCAATCCTGGCCAACAGCCCAGTGGGTCTTCTACTGCTTCTGGCCCATGCACCCGGATTGGGCCAGCCCGACTTCGCAGCCTCCTCTGCCCGACAGTCGCTCGCTTCCCGTGTACCTGAGTCACACGCGGCCCATGAAAACAGCAGATCTCCTCTCTTCTTCAGTCCTCTTTGACTATCGTTGACAATGACTCATCACATCTGGAGCCATGAGGCCCACGCTATTCAGCATGTCTCCTCAATCTCCCCCTTGATGAGTGCATTGTCAACACTTCACTTCTTCAGCTCTTCAGCACCTGCGAACAAATGTGGAAACACGAAAACAAAACACAAGAGAACAAAGAAGAAGAAAAATAAGGTAAAAGTTTAACCTTAATGACCAAAAGCCAAACAAAAGCAAGAAGCGGTCATTATGGTTAACCAAAACGAAAAGGCTCAAAATGAGTGCGATTTCAGAACAACAAGGATATCAACAGAGTAAGAACTCCCCCTTAAACTCTGATCCCAAATCTTCTCCCCCTTGTTGACAAGTGAACTCATCAAGCACACAATAGAGACACAGACTCCCCCTGAAATGCAACTCCCCCTCAAAATATGCAGTGAATGCAACTGGGGTGCAGGTGGAGTGTAGAAAGCATGCTTCTCAGATATGATTGACTGCAGTTACAACATCTAACAGGTATATCAAAAGAGATACTGTTTAAGACACATGGCATGATCAGTGCAACAGACGACATCTAAAGAAAGTCATTTGCACGCAGTTTTTAGTTTTTGCAAACAAAAGCATCACCATATGTTCCAATAGACAAGCAAGGTAAAGCATGAGATGCAGAAGCTAACTGAAATCTACCAAGTTAAGCATTGTCCACACCAAAGTGCTTCAGCAAACATGTTATCTTTTAAATGTTCAGGCTTTTTCAGATTTCCTTTTTCATTTATGCCAAGGGTTATTTGCATGTCAATCCTTATGCTAACCGACCAAGTCAAGCCTAGGCCAGAACTGGACCATCAGAAGCTTAAGACATTGGTCTTGGCATACACTACACTGTCCTAGTTCATACCAAAGTGCTATGGTAAGCAGTCCAGAACAATGTAATGCGACAAAGCAAACCCACTTGGATCTTTTCAATTCGAGCATAAAAGGCATGGAATTTTCATTTATTTTTGAATTTTATCATTTTTATAGCTCATTTTCAATGTGAAAGCATAAAGATGTCCAAGTTGCATATCTGCATCTATGTGATGAACTAGCTACAAGGCATGTAACAGATAGCAAAAAACACTCAGTCTACGCATGCTAGTTACCAGAAGCAATGGTGATCATTTTTCAGGTTTAAAGCATAAAAAGCCATGCATATGACAGATATCAGATATATCAAGTGAACTGAACCAAAGCATGATCTTTGACAAGTAATCAAAAGCATGTACCAGCTAGACTAAGTAAAGCAGTTCAATCATATAACAGAAGCAGGCTCAAAAGTGTGATATGTGAAAATGCAAGGTATGAACACACACAAAAAGACTCAAGAAAAGAGTAAAGAAGAAGGAAAAACTGACGCAAAATATCCTAGAAAGGATACACAACACCCAAATCCCCTCGTAAACGCTCAAATGTAGACTGATCTAGGGGTTTGGTGAAAATGTCAGCCAACTGATGATGGGTATCAACATGAACAAGGTCAATGACACCTTTCTCATATTGATCCCTCAAGAAGTGAAAGCGCACATCAATGTGTTTGGTTTTTGAATGGAGACATGGGTTTTTCCCTACACTAATAGCACTAGTGCTGTCGCAAAACAATGGAACCCTGGTAGGAAAGAACAACCCAAAATCTCGTAGAGTGGAAATCATCCAAACCAACTGTGAGCAGCAGCTAGCAGCAGCTACGTACTCAGCCTCTGTGGTCAAAAGAGCAACTCCAGATTGCTTTCGAGAAGACCAAGAGACAAGAGAAGAACCAAGAAACTGGCAAGTACTGGAAGTCGACTTGTGATCCAACCGGCACCCACCAAAGTCGGCATCCGAAAAGCCAGATAAATCAAGAGATGATGATGCTGAATAGTAAAGTCCGAGATCGGGCGCATAAGTGAGATACCTAAAAATGCGCTTGACAGCCTTCCGGTGAGACGCGCGTGGTGAAGACTGAAAACGCGCGCAAAGTCCCACGGCGAACTGTATGTCCGGTCTTGTTGCCGTTAAGTATAACAGCGAACCGATCATCCCTCGAAACTCTCTCTCATTGACCTTGACACCGCTCTCGTCCTTGTCCAAACCCCCAGAAGTGCCCATCGGGGTCATCTGCGGCTTCAATTTACCACCAAAGTCAAATTTCTTAAGCATATCACGAGTGTACTTACCTTGGTGGATGAAGGTGCCGTCCTTGGTCTGCTTGATCTGGAGCCCTAAAAAGTACTTGAGCTCACCCATGAGGCTCATCTCAAACTCACTGTGCATCTGCTCAGAAAACTTGGACACAAGAGAATCAGTAGTACCGCCAAATATAATATCGTCCACATAAATCTGAGCGACTAAGAAATCTGAAGCATCTCTGAGCAAGAAAAGAGTTTTATCCACAGAACCCATCACAAAGCCCTTCCCCAACAAAAATTGCTTCAACCGGTCATACCAAGCCTTGGGGGCTTGCTTCAACCCGTATAAAGCTTTGTGCAACTTAAAAACATGTCGAGGAAACTTAGGGTTCTCAAAACCGGGGGGTTGCCTAACATAAACCTCCTCTTCTATGTACCCGTTCAGAAAAGCACTCTTAACATCCATTTGAAAAAGCTTAAAACCCTTTGAAACGGCAAAAGCTAGAAGAATACGAATGGACTCAAGACAGGCAACAGGAGCGAAGGTTTCTTCAAAGTCAATACCTTCCTTCTGGCAATAACCCTGGGCAACTAGTCGAGCCTTGTTGCGCACCACAACCCCATCTTCACCTTGTTTGTTCTTGAATACCCACTTGGTGCCTATGGGGTTGCATCCTGGTGGCGGTTCAACTAGTGTCCAAACCCGATTGCGGACAAAGTTCTCAAGCTCTTCTTGCATAGCATTAATCCAATTAGAATCAGAAAGAGCATGAGAAACATCTCTGGGCTCAAAAGATGCAACAAACGCAGATTCAGCAAACACAGCAAGAGAGGCAGAAGAACGCAAAGTTCTCTTAGTCAAATCACCTATGATGAGCTCTGAGGGATGGTCACGCTGAACTGCTCGGGTTCCCTGGTGATCTGAAGTCACCTCACCGGAGTCAGCAGCTGGCACCTCTGGACTCGACTGAGAGGGCTCGATCGAAGTGGAAGAAGTGATCAGAGGTCCGCCCTCATCATCAGTCGAAGTCTCAGAAGGTGTGGGCTCTGCGGGGGATGCAGAAGGCCCACCCTCAACAGCAGCTGGAGTATCCTCATCTTCCTCGAAGATGGACTCTCCGAGCTCATCATCACCAGAAAGCTCAAAAGAAGGAGTCAAAGAAGGCAAGGACTCGTCAAATGAAACCTCACACGTCTCGACAAGCAGCTGGGATTCGAGGTTCCAAACACGGAAGCCTCGAGAATGCAATGCATAACCAAGAAAGACACCATCCCAGCAACGAGACTCAAACTTGTCCAAATGCCCTCCCTTCTTGAGCACAAAGCACTTGCAGCCAAACGCTCGCAAGTGGCTAACCTTGGGCTGTCTGCCAAGCCGCAACTCATATGATGTCTTACCAAGGTAAGCTCTAAGAAAAATGCGGTTGGCCAGATAGCAAGCCGTGTTCATGGCTTCAGCCCAAAAACGCCTAGGAGTCCTGTGCTCATCGAGCATCGTTCTGGCCATCTCAACTAGCGTGCGGTTCTTTCGTTCCACAACGCCGTTCTGTGGGGGAGTGTAAGGAGAAGAAAACTGATGGTCCAGACCCTGATCACCACAGAAGCTGACGAACTGAGAGTTCTTGAACTCAGAGCCATTGTCGGAGCGAATTGCTCGCATCCGACCATTGTTCTCATTCTTCAGCTTCAAAATCAGGTCATGGACAAATTGAAAAGTTTCATCCTTAGACTCCAAAAAGAAAACCCACGAGAATCGAGAAAAGTCGTCAACAATCACAAGTGCATACCACTTCCCACCGACCGAGCGTACCCGAGCTGGACCTACAGTGTCCAAATGTAAAAGCTCTCCCGGATACGAAGTCATCACCTGAGTCACAGGTGCGTGAGAAGCGGCAACCATTTTCCCATGACGACAGGGATGAAAAACTAGATCCTTCTCCATCTTAAGCTTGGGCAATCCTCGGATGAGGTCCATAGAGCTTAACCTGACTAACAGATCAAAACTCAAGTGACCTAACCTCCTATGCCACTTCCAGAGCTCAGAAGAAGATCCAGCAATCAAACAACGAGAAGGGCCAAAAGAACTAGAGAAGTCAATTCGAAAAACTTTACCGAATGGTAAGATCTGACAAACCAAAGACCCTCTAGAATCTACCACAGAAGAATTGCCCTTCTTAAAACGCACTTCCAAACCATCCTCAAGAAGTTGCGACACAGAAATCAAGTTGAAGTTCAAATTTTTAACCAAAGCAACATTCTTCAAAGAGAAATGATCTGAAATGCTAATTGAGCCTATGCCACTTACTTTCCCTTGACCGCTGTTCCCGAATGTGATGTACTCTTTGGAGCTCGGGGGAGTGAGACTGGAGAACCATCTGCGATGTCCCGTCATGTGGCGAGAGCATCCTGAGTCCATGATCCAAACATCCTCCAGTCCCCAGTCCTGCACAATCAATGTCTGTAAGTGGGAGCAAATGGTTCGGCACCAGGTTTAGCAAAAGAGCTAAACCAGTGTCGAGCCATCTGCTCAAAAGATGGAAAGCGAAAACCATCAAAAGAGTTTGGACCAAAACGCGGCTCAAAGCGCGGTCCTCGGTTCTGCCTAACCCTACGGCCATGAGGTCCAGAACCGTAGCCAACACGGTCTGGAACTCTACCGGAACGAACACCACCAACTAGAGCACGGGCACGAAAACCGTCTCCTCTACCACCACCTACACGACGCGGCCTGGCCTCCAGCCTCTCCCCGCGCCGAGGAACACGCAGTCTACCACCCTTCTGGTAGAACTGCTCCTGATCACTACGAGCCCTCTCTGCTCTCTCAACCCGCTTCCTCCTGAAGCAGAACTCCGCAAGATGCCCGTCTCTCTGACAGTACTCACAATAATAGTTGGGCTTCTTGGGATGTGGTTGAGGCTTGGGATGTTTGGGCTTAGTGGTGTATGGTGTTGTTTTCTTGGGTTTAGAGGGTCCAGGAAGAGAGTCAAGAGAAGTGTGGAGATTTTTGGGCTTTGGAACCCAGATAGGTTTCTTGGGTGGAGCTTTAGGTGGTTCATGGATCACTCCATTCTTGGGCTGACAAGCCTGGGAAGACTCAGTGGAGTGAGTCTTGGGATACCTCTGCTCTGGAGTCATTTTACTCCACTCCACTGCCCGGCTGATGGCACTCTCAAAGTCAGCCTTGGTGTAGGTGTAACCTACCCCAAACCCATCCTGCCTCTTGAACTGCTGGATCATCATGCCAAGCTGTGGCTCTCTGGCACTGATCCAACTCAGGATAGAACGGAGGTAAAAGTTCTCATTCTGAGAATCTGCTAGCTCCTCTCTCAAGGAAGCTAGAACCTCCACCTGAGACAAGCAGGTCTCACACTCACTCTCTACTTGGACAGACTTTTCAGCTTTCAGCTTGATTAGCTCCATTCTAAGAGACAGACAGTTCTCACAGACAGTGGGTGGAACTGACAGTGTCTCAAGCTCTAGCCTAGTCTGGGCAAGCTCAGCTCTCAACCTCTCCAAATCACCCAAATGTTCATTACCCTTGGAATTCAGCTCAGCTAAGGCAGCTAGATGAGATGGGCAATCAACACAGGATGTGACGACAGTGGCTTGAGCATCTTTCAGCTCCAGCTGAGCGCTTTCAAGCTCAGTGGCCAAAGCGTCCCTCTCATCAACCCTTTCTGTGTACCTGGACTTCAGAGTCGACAGGTCACACAGAAGCACCTCACACTTCGGGCACTCACTGCTATCACCCAAGCAAGGGAAAGAAGATAGACTCTCAATTCTACCGTTGGCTACGGCAAGCTCACTCTCTAACTCGTCTATCCTTTTCTTAGCCCCCCTAAGCAGTTTTTCCCGATATCTCAACTCCTGACGATTGCTCTCAAGTAAATCAACTATTTCGCGCTCATAGGATGATACCTTATTGTCGTCGTCGGAGTCGTCGGAGGAACTCTTTTCTTCTCTATCCCCAAGAGCCATTGAGCAGAAGCTTTTGCGGGATCTTCGATGCTGGTGTCAGCGGCTCTTTGTCTTGTCCCCGAAAGTCATGAAGCAGAGGCCCGCCGGATCATCCTTGTCCTTCCCCTTCCTGATGGCGATCTCCTCATCGCTTGAGCTCGATGAAGAGGACAAGGACGTGGACCGCTTGGAGTAGCTTTTCTCCATCTCGGTGAAGAAGGCCTTGTAGCGCTTCTTGTTCTCTCGCCGGTAGTCCTTCAGGGCCTTTTTGAAGAACCGGGTCTTCGGCTTGCCCTTGTTGAAGGAAGGGTTCTCATGCTTGCCGGAGTCGTGGAAGCTGCCACCGGTGCCCTTCTTGTATTCATTGCGCTTGGGGCAGTCGGCGATGAAGTGTCCTGGATCACCACATTCAAAGCATCCGGATTTTGTGCCGTGTCTTTTGAACATTCTTTTATCATAGACACGACGCACCCGGTTGTTAAAAAGACACAAGTCATCATCTCCCAACAACTCAAGCTAGTCCTCAGTGATAGACATCAAAGAGAACCCAGCACAGCTCACAGCAGAGGGATCAACAGAAGGTGTAGCAAGGGCCAGGGATTTTGATCCAGAGCCAGTGAGATTTGATCTCAACTGGATATCTACCTCAGTGGCCTTCAGCTTGCTAAACAACTCAGAAATGGTCAAGGTATCGTAAAAAGTGCTCTCAACGATAGAGGATACCTTGATCTCCCAGATCTTTGGGTCCAAGGTATGGAGAACCTTGAGCGCCTGCTCGTGATCTGAGACTAGCTGAGCACCCTCAGCCTTGTTGTCCCGAAGCTTGTTAATGATCGACTGAAAGCGACCAAACAAAGCCTCAACAGATTCACCCGACTTCTGTGTGAAATTCTCATATTCACGCCGGTAGGTCTGATAGAGCCGAGCCTTGACCTGTGTTGTTCCCTCATGGTGTGCCTTGAGGGTAGCCCAGATCTCTCTCGCAGTCGAGAGATGACTCACACGCTCAAACTCGGTGGGACCTAAGCCAGAAAACAAAATGTTCACAGCCTTACTGTTGCTCAGATGCTGAGCAATGATACCAGCAGTACCCTGCTCAGTAACTGGCAATATGACAAACGTGGTGTGAACGCAAATATCACAAATGTCCGAACCCTGGCTCATAAGATAGGCTCGCATGCGAGTCTTCCAATAATTATAGCCATAGGCTTCCAAGGACGGGACCTTGCCAGGAGACGTCATGGTCACTACCGGGGTTTAGAACCGGTTAAGGTATGGAAAAACCCTAACCAAGCTCTGATACCACTTGTAGGACCGAAAGTAGCGACCAGAGGGGGGGTGAATGGGCGCCTTAAAAAAATTCTTTCGAATCAATGGCCTGCTCCCAATACCCAACGCACCTCAACAGACTACGCAGCAGAAAATAAACAGAAAGCCTAAGTCTAAAGGTTTCTAACCTAGAAGCAACTGGTGAAAAACAGTGTAAAACTAAAGTAGTGCAACTAGGCAGATGAACAAGTTGTAACAGGCCTAAACTTCTCAAATAAATGATCTAAGTATGTGTAAGATGAAAAGAGAAGTTACTGTCCAAATTTGTCTCCTGTTCGGAACTTGGCGAAGCCCCCTTCGCACGTCGAGGTCTGCTTCGGAGGTTGGTGACGGAGTCTATCCGAGATGCCGAAGGTGACTCGATCTAGCCTAGTTCGAAGTGGCAAGTTGCGAAGTGTACTTTGGAGCGAAGTATGACAATGCCGGAGCCTGGTTCGAAGTATGTACTTCGAAGTCAAGGCTTCGAACACAGCTTCGAACCAAGAGCTTCGGAGCAAGATGACTGAGTCGAAGCCTGCTTCGAAGTGTGCACTTCGAAGACAAAACTTCGAACACAACTTTGAACAGAAAACTTCGAAGCTAACCTTCGAACAGAAAGCTCCAAACACAACTCACAAAAGGAAAATCTTCGAACAAAGAAGCGAAGTCAGTCACACGACAGAAAACCAGGTCCGAAGCCTACTCTCTATCTTCGAACAGAGAAAGCTTCGGAAAGAGAACCGAATGCTGACACGCCACAGAGAAATCCAAGTGAAGTCTATCAGAAAAGACAAGCTTCGAACCCAACTTCGAAGCCTAACGAAGTGTGCACTTCGAACAGATAGATTCGGAGTATGCTTGTTCGAAGTATGCGATGCTGTCCATTCAGAAAGAACTTCGAAGCTAGCAACTCAGACACAAAAACCGAAGTTCGCAGTTTGAATGAAAGCTTTGAAAATGTTAGATCGAAGCCTGCCTCACGGAGCTGAGGGGCTTCGAACACAGAAAGATGACTTCGCAGAAACAGTCAAAAAGGCATTTACTCCAATCTGCTTCGATCAAAAAGGCAGTACAGTAGAAGGTAAAAAGCTGGCAGCAAGTACTGTAGCTACAGTAGCAGTACTACTTGCAACAGCAAGAACTAGTACTACTTCTCACGAAGAACACACGCAAGAGATGGACATTCTCAGGAATAAAATCAACACGGCTCACCCAACAGAAGCTTCTTGAAACAGTGGAATAAATGCACACGCTTCGGTAAAGAACAAGGAATTCAATCTCCCAGAAGTAAAATAAATGCACAGTAACCAGGGAAGAACAAGTGCTTGGCGGTGCACACAGGAGAGAGAGGAAACGTGAGAGGCAAAATGACCCAATGAATGATGCAAAAGTGATTTCTAGAAGGGTAGTCCAAACCCTAGGGATTGGGGTCCTATTTATAGGCAGCCCAACACTAGGAATATTCTACCAGCCCCTTAGGGTTTTTTACAGACTCAAAAATAAAGGAAAAGACTCTACTGCCCTTAGGTATTTTTACAGACACGACTGACTGACTGTGGGCCTAGAGTAACAGATGACTTATCCGGAAGCTAAGTTTTCGTAGCGACTACGGCTTCTCTTCTGGACAGTCGGATACAGAATCAACGATTGTCAGTTTTACGCCGAAACTGACAAAGCCTCCACCGGCTTTGCACCAGGTACCCGGATTGGGCCGGCCCGACTCCGCAGCTCTCTCAGCCCGGCAATCGCTCGCCGCCCGTGTACTTGAGTCACACGCGGCCCATGAAAACAGCAGATCTCCTCTCTTCTTCAGTCCTCTTTGACTATCGTTGACAATGACTCATCACATCTGGAGCCATGAGGCCCACGCTATTCAGCATGTCTCCTCACGGACAACAGCAAAGCATATTTGTATGCCAAGATCTTCGCAAAACTTCCTAAAGGGCTCTGCATCAAACTGTGTCCCATTGTCGATTGTGAGTTGTCGAGGCACTCTGAATCTGCATATAATATTCTTCCAGAAGAACTTTTGTACATTATTCGAAGTGATAGTTGTGAGGGGTTCTGCTTCGACCCACTTGGAAAAATACTCAATTGCTACCACTATGAATTTCAAATTTCCTTTTGCTACTGGGAAGGGGCCAATGAGATCCATGCCCCATCTGGCCATGGGCCAAACTGGAGCAATGACTTGAAGAGTCGTTGGCGGACGATGACTTCATCTTCCCATCCACTAACAACCTTGGCATGTGCGGACTAAGCTCTCTGCATCAGCTACTATTGTAGGCCAATAAAGCACCTGGCAAAGTGTTTTTCCTACCAAAGCCCGAGGGGCCAAATGGCTACCACAAAGGCCTTCATGAATTTCTCAGAGCATCTCTTGACCTTCGGCTTGAGATATACATCGGAGCAGACGGGAACATAATCCGGCCTTGTAGAGAATACCGTTGATTACACGATAATTTCGAACTCTTAATTTCAACCTCGAAAGTTGTGGCCCTTCAAGAAAATTTGCTTCACCTTGCAACAATTCTATAATTGAGCTCCACCAATCAGTGCTTGGAATGCAAAGAACCTCCGTGGAAGGGATTTGTGGCACCGAAGGTGAAATAAACTCTTCGTAAAAGGCTCCTTCTAGAATGTCCATAGCTCCGGCTACAACTTTGGTTAAGGTATCAGCTTGCATATTTTCAGCTCTTGGTATACTTCGAATGGAAATCCCTTTGAATACTGCTTCGATCTTACGGATCTCTTCCAAATATTTTGCAAGCTGCGGGTGACAGACTTGAAAACTTTTATCGACGTGCCCTACTACAATTTGAGAATCTGTTTTAATAACAACTCTTGTAGCACCCAAAGCACGCACCTTTCGAAGTCCTAACAAAATTCCTTCATACTCCACTATATTATTGGTGGACTAAAAGTTGAGCCTTGTGGAGTACATTTCTCTTTGTCCTGAAGGCGAAATTATTACTACTCCGATGCCTGTTCCAGACGCTTGAAAAGCTCCGTCGGAGTATATGGTCCAAATTCCTTCATTTGATTTCTCCGGAGCCCATATTGCAGATGGAGTTCACTATGCTACAAAATCTGCCACCACTTGCGACTTGATTGCTATCCTTGCTACGAAAGAGATGCTGAAGGGTGCTAGCTCAATAGCCCATTTGCCAATTCTTCCCGTAGAATCTTTGCTTCGGAGCATATCTTCCAAGGGATACGAAGTTGGTACAATCACATTATGTGCTAGAAAATAATGTCACAATTTCCTTGAAGCCATTACCAAAGCATAGGTGAACTTCTCAAGCTCGGAATATATTGTGTTTGCTCCAGACAATGCTTCGGATACAAAATAGATTGGATTCTGTACCAACTTCCCATTGAAATAAACTTCTCTGACAAGGACTGCACTAACAGCGGAGACAGTAGCTGCAAGGTAGAGGAGTAGGGTTTCATCTGCAACGGGCACAATGAGTGTAGCGAGGTTGCTGAGATAATTTTTAATATCATCAAAACTCTTTTGACACTCCAGTGTCCATGCAAAATCTTCGGACCCTTTCAATGCTTTGAAAATAGGCAGACTTCGTTCCGCAGACCTTGCTAGAAATCTGCTAAGTGCTGCTAGACGGCCAGTTAGCTTTTGCACCTGCTTTAAATTTTCCGGCGGAGCCATCCTTTGCAATGCAGGTATTTTAGTATAACCACCAAAAATAATGTCATCCACGTAAATCTGAGCAATCAAGAAATTTGAGCCAACTCTGAGCAAGAAAAGAGTTTTGTCCACAGAACCCATCACAAAGCCGTTCCCCAACAAAAACTGCTTTAAACGATCATACCAAGCCCTGGGGGCTTGCTTCAGACCATATAAGCTTTCTGCATCTTGAAAACATGTCGATGAAACTTAGGGTTTTCAAAACCGGGGGACTGCCTAACATAGACCTCCTCCTCTATGTACTCATTTAGAAAAGCACTCTTGACATCCATTTGAAAAAGCTTAAAACCTTTAGAAGCAACGAATGCCACAAGTATGTGAATGGACTCAAGACGGGCAACATGGGCGAAAGTCTCCTCAAAATCAATACCCTCTTTCTGGAAAAAACCTTAGTCAACTAATTGAGCTTTGTTGCGCACCACAACCCCATCTTCACCTTGCTTGTTCTTAAACACCCACTTGGTGCTTATGGGGTTGCAACCTGGTGGCATCTCAACTAGTGTCCAAACCTGATTGCGAACAAAGTTTTCAAGATATTCTTGCATGGCGTTTATCCAATTTGCATCAGATAAAGTGTGAGCAACATCTCTAGGATCAAAGGTGGCATCAAAAGCAGACTCAGCAAACACAGCGAATGAACCAGCCTAAGAACGCAAGGATCTCATAGAGAGATCACCGATGATGAGCTCTGAGGGGTGATCACGCTTAACTGCTCGGGATCCTAGGTGATCAGATGTCACCTCTCCAGATCTAGAACCTCGAGAATGCAAAGCGTAACCAAGAAAAAGTCCATACCAACAACGAGACTCAAACTTGTCCAAATGCCCTCCCTTCTTGAGCACAAAGCACTTGTAGCCAGACGCTCGCAAGTGACTCACCTTGGGCTGTCTGCCAAATCGCAACTCATATGAAGTCTTACCTAAGTAAGCTCTAAGAAAAATGCGGTTGGCCGGATAGCAAGCCGTGTTCATGGCTTCATCCCAAAAGCACCTAGGAGTCCAATGCTCATCGAGCATCGTCCGGGCCATCTCGACTAGTGTGTTGTTCTTTCGTTCCACAACACCGTTCTGTGGGGGGTGTAAGGAGCAGAAAACTGGAGATCAAGACCTTGGTCACTACAGAATTTGACAAACTGAGAGTTCTTAAATTCATATCCATTGTCAGAGCGAATGGCTTGCATCTGACCATTGTTCTCATTCTTCAACTTCAAAACCAAGTCATGGACAAACTGGATAGCCTCATCCTTAGACTCCAAAAAGAAAACCCACGAGAATCGAGAAATGTCATCAACAACCACAAGCGCGTACCACTTCCCACTAACTGAATGTACCAGAGTTGGACCAACAATATCCATGTGTAACAGCTCTCCTCGGTACGAAGTAATCACTTGAGTCACAGGTGCGTGAGAAGCGGCAACCATTTTCCCATGACGATAGGGATGGAAAAGTAGATCCTTCTCCATCTTAAGCTTGGGCAATCCTCGGATGAGGTCCATAGAGCTCAATCTGACTAGCAAATCAAAGCTCAAATGACCTAACCTCCTATGCCACCTCCAAAGCTCAGAAGAGGATCCAGCGATCAAACAGCGAGAAGGGCCAAAAGAACTAGAGAAATCAATCCAAAAAACCTTACCAAAGGGTAAGATCTGGCAAACCAAAGATTCTCTAGAATCAATAACAGAAGACATATCCTTCTTAAAATGAACCTCTAAGCCCTCCACAAGAAGTTGCGAAACAGAAACCAAATTGAAACCCAAATTTCCAACCAAAGCAACATTCTTCAAGGAGAAATGCTCAGAAATCCGAACTGAACCAACGCCATGTACCTTCCCTTGACCATTGTTCCCGAAAGTGATGTACTCCTTGGAGCTCGGGGAAGTGAGGATGGAGAACCATCTGCGATGTCCTGTCAAGTGGCGAGAGCATCCTGAATCCATGATCCATACGTCCTCCAGGCCTCGATCCTGCAATATCAATGGTCATAAAAGGGAGCAAACAGTCCGACACCAGGTTTAGCAAAAGAGCTAAACCAGTGTCAAGCCATTTGCTTAAAAGAAGGAAAGAAGAATGAATTATAAGTGTTTGGACCAAAATGCAGCTCAAAGTGTGGTCCTCTGTTCTGCCTAAAGTCATGGCAACGAGATCCAAAGCTGTATCCAGAACGACCTAGAGCTCTACCGGAGCAAAAACACCCCCTGGAGCATGGGCACGAAAGTCGTCTCCTCTACCACCACCTACACGTCGTGCCCTTGCCTCTAGCGTCTCTCCACATCGAGGGACTCTCTGTCTACCACCCTGCTAGTAGAACTACTCCTGTCCACCTAGAGCTCTCTCTCCTCTCTCAACCCGCTTCCTCTTGAAGCAAAACTCCGCAAGATGCCCATCTCTCTAACAGAACTCACAATGATAGGTAGGCTTCTTGGGATGTGGTTGAGGCTTGGGTTTCTTGGGCTTGGTGGTGTTGGGTGTATGCTCTTTGGTGTGAGAGGTTCCAGGTAGAGAGTCAAGAGAAGTGTGGAGCTGCTTGGGCTTCGGGATCCAGTTAGGCTTCTTGGGTGGAGCTTTAGGTTGTTCTTGGAACACTCCATCCTTGGGCTGGCAGGCTTGAAAAGACTCAGTGGAGTGAGTCTTGGGATATCTCTGCTCTGGAGTCATCTTACTCCACTGCATGAGTCAGGGCACTCTCAAAGTCATCCTTGGTGTAGATGTAACCTTCTCCAAACCCATCTTGCCTCTTAAAGTGCTGGATCATCATGCCGAGCTGTGTCTCTCTGGCTCTCACCCAACTCAGGATCTATCGGAGGTAAGAGTTCTCGTTCTGAGCATTTGCTAGCTCCTTTCTCAAGGTAGCTAGCAAATCCACCTGATACAGGTAGACCTCACACTCTTCATCAATTTAGATAGACTTCTCATCTTTCAGCTTGATTAGTTCCAACCTCAGAGACAAGCAGTTCTCACAGACAGTGGGTGGAACTGACAATGTCTCAAGCTCAAGCTTAGTCTGCTCCAGCTCAGCTTTGACTCCCTCTAACTCGCCCAACTGCTCATCTCCCTTTGCTCTCAACTCAGCTAGATCAGATAAGTGGGATGGGCAGTTTCTATAGGGCACGACAACAGTGGCATGAGCATCATTCAGCTCCAGCTGAGCGCTTTCAAGCTCAGTGTCCAAAGTGTCTCTCTCATCTACCCTCTCTGTGTACCTAGACTTCAGAGTCGTCAGGTCACACAACAGCACCTCACAGTAAGGGCACTCACTGCTCTCACCCAAGCAAGGGAAAGAAGATAGACTCTCAATCTTGCCATTGGCCATGGCAAGCTCACTCTCAAGCTCATCTATCCTCTTCTTAGCCCCTCTAAGTAGTTTCTCCTTATATCTTAACTCCTGACGATTCTCTTCACGTAATTCAATGACTTCTTATTCATAGGAAGATACCTTCTCATCGTCGGAGTTGTCGGGGGAACCCTTATCCTCCTTATCCCCAAGAGCCATTGAGCAGACGCTCTTGCGGAATCTCCGGCTGTGGTGCGAGCGTCTCTTCGGCTTGTCCCCGAAGGCCATGAAGTAGAGGCCCACCGAATCATCCTTGTCCTTCCCCTTCTTGATCATGATCTCCTCATCACTTGAGCTTGATGAAGAGGAAGATGATGATGATCTCTTGGAGTAGCTTCTCTCCATCTCGGCGAAGAAGGCCTTTTCTCGCTTCTTGTTCTCACGCCGGTAGTCCTTCAGGGCCTTTAAAAAGAACCTCGTCTTTGGCTTGCCCTTGGTGAAGGTGGAGCTGTCATGCTTGTTGGAGTCATCGGAGCCACCGTCGGTGCTCTTCTTGTGTGTGTTCCACTTGGGGCAATCGGCGATGAAATGACCTAGATCACCACACTCAAAGCAACCATGTTTTGTGCCATGGCGTTTGAACATTCTTTTATCATAGACACGATGAACACAACTATTGAAAAGACAAAGGTCATCATCTCCTAGCAAATCCAATTGGTCCTCAGTGATAGACATCAAAGAGGACAAAGCACAACTCAAAGCAGCAGGATCAGCAGAAGGTGTCGCAAGGGCCAGGGTTTTTGATCCAGAACCAGTGAGATTTGATCTCAACTAGATATCAACCTTTGAGGCCTTGAGCTTGCTACAAAGCTCTGCGACAGTCAAGGTATCATAGGAAGCGCTCTCAACAATAAAGGATACCTTGATATCCTAGATCTTAGGGTCCAAGGTATGAAGAACCTTGAGCGCCTATTCATGATCTGAGACCAACTAGTCACGATCCGTCTTGTTGGCCTGAAGCTTGTTAATGATCAACTAAAAACGACCAAACAAAGCTTCAATAGTCTTGCCCGGCTTTTGTGAGAAATTTTCAAACTCACGCCGGTAGGGCTGATAGAGCTTAGCCTTGACCTGAGTTGTCCCCTCATGGTGTGCCTAGAGGGTAGCCTAGATATCTCGAGCAGTGTCGAGATGGCTAACGTGCTCAAACTCACTGGGACCTAAACCAGAAAACAGTATGTTCACTACCTTGTTGTTCAGGTCATGTAGAGCTACTATCTCAGGGGTAGTCTGCTCTACAGCCGGAAGCACAGTGAATGTGGCGTGAACACACATGTCCCATATCCCCGAGCTCTGGCTCAATAGATAGGCTGGCATGCAAGTCTTCCAATAGTTGTAGCCAAAAACCTCAAGGGACGGAACCTTGCCAGAAGAAGTCATGATCGCTATCTTGGGTTAGAACCGATTAAGGTATGGAAAAACCCTAACCAAGCTCTGATACCACTTGTAGGATCAAGAGTAGAGACCATAGGGGGTGAATGTGCGCCTAAAAAATTCTTTCGAATCAATGGCCTTCTCCCAACACCCAACGCACCACAATAGACAATCAGCAGAACCAAAATAAATCACAAGCACTAAAATAATTTAGCCTAAAAACGACCAGTGTCCTATTCGAAAAGACACCACCATAATGCTTAAAGGCAGATTAAAACAATTCACAGTACAAATGACATCCCTTCAAAAGTTCCACCAAATAACAGATGATTTATCAACGACATACAAATCATACTCAAATCATGGGGAACTTGTAAATATGAGAAGGCACAATATTTAATGCATTTAATCTTGACAAAAATTAATACAGGAAAATAAATGTGCTAGGAATTAATTTGTCTATTCCAGAATATTCAGAACTAAAAAAATCAGTGCACGAAGATATAGAAATTACTGTTCAAAAACTTTGTCTCATGTTCATGCGTTCTGCCGAATGCCTTGTGTGCGTACGCCTGAGCTCCTGGTCGCTGAAGCCTGAGATGCCTGCGTCCGAGACTCACCACGTGAGAGTCCCAGCAGAATAGCACCCTCGGCCCTGGTTTCTCCTCCCACTGCCACGCGCCGCTTGTTGCACTCCAGCGAGGCCAAGCAAAACAGTGGCGGTCCACCTGCTCAGCCAACGACATCACAACGCAGAACACCACTCACGCGCCACCACAAGTCACGCACATGGCATCCGCCGCTAGAATCTGAACACCCAGGGAAAACTAGCTGCTGGTTTTTCAAAGAAGAAGAAAATTATGCACAGTGATTCTCTAAAATACCTGCGCACGAACTAAAAAACCGACAAACAGTGCAGAGATCAAAACGGTGGATGAACAGGAAAATAGGAGAAATATTTCTGGATAAAGAAGAACTCTGATTTTTTAATTTGGTTTAGTTGAGAAACCCTAAGGGGGAATTGGGACCTTATTTATAGACTAGAAAAGACCAAAATGCCCTTAGGATTTTTACAGACTCGACTAACACAGATTGTGGGCATAAAAGGCGAAATAGTAAAATCCTAACTAAAGGTAACTTGTCCTGATGCGGAGCTTTCGTAGCAGCTACAGCTTCACTTCAGGACCGTCTGATCTTTGATAGGTGGTCTTGGATGGTTGCATTGGTTTTACGCCGAAACTGACAAAGTGTCCGCTGTCTTTGCACTGGGTACCTGGATTGGGCCGGCCCGATTCCACGGCTCCCTCAGCCCAGCAATTGCTCGCCGCCCGTTTACCTGGGTCAAACCCAGTCAACAGACCAGCATATCCCTTGTTGTTCCTGTCCCATGTACCCGGATTGGGTCGGCCCGACTCCGCGGCCTCTTTGCCCAGTAGTCGCTCGCCGCCCGTGTACCTGAGTCACACACGGCCCAAGACACGACAGGTCTCATATCCTCTTCACGTCTCTCTGTTCACTTCCATTGACAATCACTCATCACTTCTGGAGCCATGAGGCCCATGATCTTCAACATGGCTCCTAACTAGGGGCCGAAGCCACTGTGCGGAGGGTACGACCACTGGGGTCTGAAGCCACCGCAGGGAGTGTTTGGCCACTGCGGCCCGAAGTCATCGTGCGGAGGGTTTGGCCACTGTGGTCCGAAGCCACCCTCCGACTGCTTTGGCCCCTTCGGTTAACTTAGCCTTTTTGCACGGGGGCCTGTTCCCTTAACTTTTCTTTGGTGTTTGTTTAACAGCATATGATATGTCACCTTCGGCTTCTTGCGAGCCCTAGCTGAAGGAGACATGTCAACATTCCGTTTCCACACTCCTACTTCAGGATTCTTAGGCACGAGTGTGCGTGTACGTGATTCTCCAACAACGACCATTTTCCCTTTAGTCGACTCGGCCTGCTCCGGCCGAATCAGCACTTTCTTTTCGTCGAGGTCGACGGTGTTCACGGGAAATGGTTCTTCGTCCAGCTTCATCTTTGGATTGGGGTCTATCTTCAATCGTCCTTCCTCTATGGACGATTGAACCTGTCGACGAAAAACATTGCAGTCGTTTGTATAATGCGAATGCGAATCATGCCACTTATAGTATGGGCGTTTCTTTAGCTTGTCGGCAGATGGAATGACTTGGCCTTTAGGCAACCTGAGAAGCTGGTTCTTCAAGAGGAAATCACATATTTTATCACACTTATATTGAATGAGTACTTGACTTCACTAGGCCGATTCTTGGTGGGAGACGGTCGTAACTCAGAGCAAGTAATAGGTTTGCTCTTAGCATTCCAAACCTATTCGGCCACGTACATGTCAGCTGAATCTTCTTCCTCCTCTTATTCTTCCTCGTCAGAGTGTTCCATGACATGGACTTCAGCCCTAGGCTTGTTAAACATCTTAATAAACTTTTTATCCTTAGCTCGACCTTCCTAGACTAGAGCCTGTTGCAAGACTTGGCTAACCTCTAAAAAGTGATGGTTGTCAAGTCTTTCTTTAATTTCAGAGCGTAACCCACTAAAAGCTAGATCCGCTAAATCCCTTTCTAAAATATTAAGACTAAAACACCGGTTTCTGGTATCTCAAAAACACTTGATATACTCAGAGATGCCCTCGCTAGATTCTGCCTAACCGATGTCAAGTGTGAAAGCCTGAGGAACATAGTGAGGTTTGTCACTATTGTTCAAGGTAATGATGAGTGATTGACAGGGTGAAATCATGAATTGTGTCTGTGTTTTCTGGATATGGTGTGTGTGTGTGTGTGTTTGTCTCGTGTGTGTAGGCTTGAGTTACTCATCAACTGTCGATGGCACGGGATCAGGGTTAGACGACGAGTCTAATACTAGATGGTCGAGGGTGTCAGTCGAAGTCTAGAGTGGACTCTAATGTATGCATGGAGGTCGAACCAGACGTGAGTTGAAGATTGATCAATACGAAGCATCGATCGAGTCAGCGAAAGGGAAGCCAGTTCAAGTGACAAGGAGGCTCGAGGGATCGAGAGCGGGAGAGACTTGCTGGCGGTCGGGTTCGCACACTAACGATGGTCGTCGACGATCAGGAGAGGCTTTGTCGGTTTTTGCTGAAAACCGTTGAAACTTTAAATGGTTTTGTTAATTCAATAAATAAGTGGCTAGGGTGCTTCTGCTATTCATTTCGTACTTGATAGCTTTGTCCTTGTCACTTGGATGCTCATATGCAACTTGATCATGTTTTGCTCAAAAATAAAAATAAAAAAACTTGAAAAATTGAAAATGAAAAATGAAAATGATGAAATGAATCAAAAATGCTAAAGTGGTGATAAAATTGAAAAGATCCAGGTGGGTTTGCATAGTCGCACTACTTTGTTCTAGACTGCATACCATTGCACTTTGGTTTGAACTGGGACATTGACTGTATACCAAGATCAATGCCTTAAGCTTCCGATGGTTTATCCTAGGCTTGGCTTGATCGGTTAGCATAAGGTTGACTTGCAAATAACCCCTGGCATTAAAAAATATAATAATAATAAAATACATAGTTTACTTTTATTGCATATCAAGTTTGTTGCAGCTCCTTGTAGTGGGATGTGCTTTTCGAGTTTGCTTGTGACTAGCTTTTGTATCTCTTACCTTACCATGTCTAGTACACTAGTCTGGGTAGTGATTCTTTTATTTGCTAACTTCGAAATGCTTGCTCATACGGATATTTAGATTGTGTTTCTTCAAAGCTTGCCATACAGTTTAGTCAGGATAGGTTGTGAGGCACAAGAAGTGCTTGTATTGTAATTGGACTTAATCATACTCTGGAAGCATTGCATGGTCACGTTACTCTCTCAACTCATGGGGCTATCTTGATGTCTGCATTGCCAAAGGGGGAGAGTACTTGAGCTTTTTGGTGAGTTTGTGATCTTTTGCGCTTTTGAGGTAGTTTTTGCTTTATCATTTAGCAAGTGACATGTTTCTTCCATTTTGCTCTCTTTAGAGCTTTCATGGTCACTTGTGTGCCGAACCTTTGTTTTATACTTCTTTTCAACTTGTGTTGTCAATGCACTCATCAAGGGGGAGATTGAGGAACATAGTGAGGTTTGTCACTATTGTTCAAGGTAATGATGAGTGATTGACAGGGTGAAATCATGGGCTATGTCTGGGTTTTCTGGATATGGTGTGTGTGTCTGTGTTTGTCTCGTGTGTGCAGGCTTGAGTTACTAGTCAACTGTCGATGGCACGGGATCAGGGTTAGACGGGGAGTCTAACGCCAGATGGTCGAGGGTGTCAGTCGAAGTCTAGAGTGGACTCTGATGTATGCATGGAGGTCGAACAGGACGTGAGTTGAAGATTGATCAAGACGAAGTGTCGATCGAGTCAGCGAAAGGGAAGCCAGTTCAAGTGACAAGGCGGCTCAAGGGATCGAGAGCGGGAGAGACTTGCTGGCGGTCGAGTTCGCACACTGACGACGGTCATCGACGATCAGGACAGGCTTTGTCGGTTTTTGCTGAAAACCGTCGAAACTTTAAATGTTTTTGTTAATTCAATAAATAAGTGTCTAGTGTTAGTTTAATTTTTTCAGTTTCATAGTGTATTCTTTTTAGTGTATTTTTAGAGTGGTACTACTCTGAAAATATATTAAAAGGGGAGTCTTTTGTAATTTTTACTTTAGGTCTTAAAGGGTAATTTTCAGAATTGTTATTTCCGAAATTACCAAGGGGCTAAGTGTAAAAAGTGGCTTCTAGAACATGTGAGCTTTTGGGATATTATCCCCTCCATGTCCTGTAGCCAAACAACTTGCCAAAACAGAACTATTTTCGCCACAGCATTTGAGCAATCAGGAACGAGAGAGAAAAGGGTGTGTGTATGTAATCTTGATCGGCTACAGTGATCGCACCGAAAAGAAGTGATCGGCTACAGTTTTTTCCTCTGAAATCAGCTGATTTTTCTTGGATCTGCTACAGCACGGGAGAAACCTTGCCATGATTTTTCAGATGATGATTTGAACAGCGA